>CM032887.1:9107500-9700000 GCA_019176425.1 Megalops atlanticus
AGGAATGGGGCATATGTAGATAGAGGGGCAGGGGAGAGGAAGAAGAGGGTCATATGAAGGAGGAGAACCAAAAAAGAGAAACAGAATGGGTGGAGGTGAGGAAGAGGAGGGGCATAAGGAGGAAGAAAAGTTACAGAATGGGGAAAAAGGAGGGAAATGATATTTGCATTACTCTGTGAGGCTGTATGTACAGTGTACAGTGCACATACGACACTGGCTCTTCTGGTTGAGACTTTCTTACCTTCAGTTTCAATTTGAATGTAGTCAGTTGTGAACTGAGAAACAAGTCAGAGACAATTAATGAGATGTTGGACCTCTTCATCATTTTCATTACATTTTTTCTAATCATGCACGTGTGTACAAACACAAACACACATACGCATGTACACACACACGCATGCACACACACAGGCACACACACACACAGGCACACACACACACTGAGCACACACACACACAGACAGTGCTGAAAGCAGCAGTGCTTACAATAACAGGCTTAGTAACCATCCTTCTCAGTGTCCCCAGCCTCACACTCCTGCAGTCCAGGATCATTCTGTCACATGTGGGGGCGGAGCCTACACAACCCACTTTTCGCCTTTTCATGTCGGAGTCATCAGGCAAGTTCCCAGACTGTCGAGGAAATAATCATTATCAGGGCATAGAAACTAACCCTTACCCATGGTGACTAGCAGCACCTATATTTTCTTCTTTCACGTGTTTGTTACTTTTTGAGATGACTTTCAGAATGAGTGATTCTGGGCGAGAAAAACGAACTGCCTGCTTATGCCCTTTTTCCCCTTTTAAAAGGAAAATGTTTTGAAAAAATCACACTGGATTTTACAGTGCTTTGCTTTAAGACATGTTTGCCCATACTGGATTAAAGCACACAACCCTCTGGAGCCAGTTTCTTGAAACCATATAAGACTGGCTGCTATAGTAAGGTCTTAGTTTGTCTATAATAGTAGAATATTATAATTAAAACATTAACACATTAACATGGCGCAATAACTTTCGAAATCTGAACAGAGAAGGGTTGTAGTTTCATTGTGTAAAATTTTGATTTTTCAGATCAATTTTAGTTTTGTTTTGCTGTTTCCAGTTCATATATTGACTGACATATATACTATGAATGTTTCTTTTCCTCTTTTGCCACACCACATTTAATAGGAAGAATTGGATCAGGGCTGGCTGCTCCTGCTACATAGTGTTTCAGAGAATGACTGAGTGAAGGAATGAACATACTGGGTCTTTCATGCGCAACTTCCTCGGCAGTGAGATCCTCGTGTCCACGTTGGCGAAGTAGTCGCTGGTGAAGCCCTCCTTTTCCGAGGCGTCCTTCATGGCTGCCTCCACTCGGCCACCGGTGGGCGCTGGTGAGGAGTGGGCGGAGTCCGCGGGGCGCGGGGAGACGCTGTCCATCCTGCTGCCGCTGCTGCCTGCGTTCTCCGCCTCCTCGTCGCTGGAGAGCACGACTGAGACGGGGCACAGCGGTCATGACCTCTTTCACTGCCAATGTGTCACTTCAGAAAACCAATGGTCACCCATGAGGCATGGTGGTGTTAGCTGCTAAGTTACCATCAGCATCTTTAGCTATTGATGCATTATAAAAATGACAGCCAAGTGTATTGAGTGCATTAAATTAAATGTAGCATTTACAGATTACTGTACCATAGTATAATGCAATGCAATGTCGCAGCATGTGAACACTACTGTAGAAGATAGTGGTGATTTCATGGATCATTATTTGGCTATATGCATGACGTGAGGAAATGTTGCTCCTGAGGATTATTATGTCGGCTACCCAGTGTGCATTAAGACACTGTTGTGCATTTGCATTTTATCACTTGTTTTCTGTTTGATACTCAATGACTGGATTACTGGCTGTTCCCTCTGTGCTGTGTTGATTTACCAAATACATAGCAATAATAAATGAAGAATTCAAAGTGGCTTATTAAATGGCAGTTAAGACACTGTTTGATAATGAGACAATGATTAAAGTATTTTGAACCATTTTACAAAATTGTGGCATGAGCACTCATGTATTCCCTGGTCTGCAAAAATATATAAGACTTAAAATGCTTAAAAATTTATAAAAATGCATTAAAAAGCAAAGTGTCTTACTGGTGTCATTTGATTCTGGCTGCTCCTTCCCCTGTTGCTTCCTGCTTCTAGTGGAAGCGAGCCACGCCCCCTGTTCCATCATTGGACAGCATCAGATCTCCCCTGGTGACATGTGTCGGTGAGGTCATCACAGTGTCCACCTGTGGTGCTGTCAGACTCAGTGATGGGCTGTACAAGTTTTTAAAGAGCTGTAGGCTGTTTGGTCCCGAAGGTGGCAGGTGAATGGGCGGTCTGGCCAGCGAAGAATGGGGGTTTTTTAGCAGGGCATTGTCTGTCAGGCTGGGGGGCGTGTCCAGCGAAAGGGGGTTCCCGCAGGTCTGACAACCGACGTGGTCCTGGTTGGGTTTGCCGGACGCTCCACAGACTGTGAGGGACTCGTTTGGTTGCAAGGGCTACAGACAGACAGGCATATTGCAATCAGCATCAGGCCATTATAACCCTTTTCCACTGTAGAGCTGGCATCAGACTGCTTCATTAAACCCCTTTTCCACTGTAGAGCCTGAACCAGTCTGGCTCGTTATACCCCTTCCCCAGTGTCGAAATGGAGCCAGCCTGGATCATTATACCCCTTTCCCACTGCATAGCTGGGACAAGCTGTATCTGGAGCCCAAGCCCTCCCTCCATCCTCACCTCTACTTCCTTGCTTGATGTCTGCAACGACCGCCTCCTTCTGCTTTGAATTCGCCGTATGACGTTGCCTCCCTGGCCCAAGCTGTCAGACCCTGACAGAGACACAGGAGATGAAGTCCACCATATTTATTCACTCCTTTATAGGGGGTCCTTATGGAGGAAAGCTTACCTGTTTCAGCAAAAGACAGGTCATCTGGTCTTAGTCAAAGTGAACCATAAAATCACATTATCACAAATGTGTTGGTGTTCTCATCTATTCAGTACCTGAGGTCCCTCAACCAGCCAAAGATGATCAGAAATAAATCTGATTTTGATACCAAATTGTATCGATAAATATTTTGGGCACTTTGGCAAAACTAAAATCCACCAAGATGGTCAGCAATATATACAAAAACATACATAGTCAATGTTCTTGCAGTTGTTATATAACAGGAACACCACTTCATTGAAAAATGTACACTGGAATAATAAGCTCGACATATAAAAATGGTTCAATTACAAATGACAACTTATCGCTACTGTATTTGTACTAATTATTTGATACAACACTGACAGTATACATTCAGAAAAGAAATATACTGGCACAATATGACAACGTGGTATTGTGCAGGCCACAACAAAATGTAAGCAGGTACTGCAACTGAATGGCTCACCTGGAGATTCTGGACAGGTGACAATGATGCTGTCCAGTTCTACTCTTTGTATCTCTTGTGTATAGTCCTTCCTGCAAGAGACCAAAGGCAAGGTTCAAATACAAGAAAGAGTAAAAGAATTCTTTAAAAAGAAATTGTCTTTGGTATTCATTCTACAGAGAATATTTTCATCTCTTTTCACTTTCTTTTCAAATTTTATTTCCCTTTCATCTCTCAAAGAACTGGAAGCTTTCCTTCTTAAAGAATATTCCAATAAGCCACTAGAAACAGTTCAAAACTTGTATAGTAGCATTACAAGGAAGGCTGAAGCTGTTCTGAAGCCAAAGAATGGCCCAACTTCTTATTAGTTTATCATTACACAATTATTGTTGTTATGAAATAAAGAAAAATAAAGAAATAAATAAACAAGTAAGCAAAATAAGTCAAATTCCCCACACATATTCTGTCCTTGAAAAAGCACAGATTACTTCTATAGTAAGGCACAGGTATACTCGTCTTAATTCTAATGTTATAAATTATAAGATTTAATTTAATAGCTAGAATAAATTAACATAACCAACTAGCAAAAGGAGCCCTACCTTTGGGCTGCCTTCCGGACTAAAGCTGATGTGTCGCTGTGCTGAAAGAGTGGTCCCTGGAGAAGGACACCTTGAGAGGGAGCTGGGCTCAAAAGGAAATAGTTGCTTCTGTTGGGCATCATCTGTGATGCAGTTACAGCGTGGGGCTTTTCACTTCTAGAGATAATCAAAGAAAATGAGAGGTTACAGAAGGCTTTCCAAATCACAACGGCCCATTCAGAGAATGTGTTCCACATGGAAAAACAAAACAAAAGAGGTAGCCTAACCTGTTGTGAGACTTTGGAAATAGTCGCCAGTACATCTTGGTGCTACAAAGGATTGGATCTAACCCCTTGAGGAGCAATCTCCACCTGTACATTTCTGCCACAAATTACACCTTTGACACCCTTCAGACTACAGCTTTGTGAGAAACAACAAATAAGTACCCAAGTTTCCTGCCAGCTCCCAGCATATTCAGCCCAATGGCGTTTCCTTTCAGTGGCCTGATGTGACTTTCAGGCCTTTGTGAGTTAGTTTTCGAAGATTCGCCTGCACAGAACTGTCGCTGATGGAGGGACAGAGAGAAAGCGAAAAAATGCTGAATTGGATGAAGAATCGACCTGTGAATTTCTGCTGTTAGCAAGCATACAGTACATCGCCTGCATGCTGTTGCTCCATGCAAATCCCCTTCCTCTGCTGACATAAAGAGGCTTGCAATTAAGCAAGAAAAAAAGAACTGCCTAACACTGTCAATCACAGGCAACTCCTGATTATCCAGGCTAACAGAGGGAGTTTGTCACATGGATTACTGAAAACATAGATTAACTGTGAAACATAATTTAAACTGTTTAATTATCTTTTCAGTCAACAAATACTGTTTCGTGTCAAATAACCCAAAGAAAGGAAGGCTGCTAAATGGAGAGGCAACGACCTGTTTAAATATAGCATCGATACCCTCAATGTACAATCTGCTGTACAGTTTGGCTGAATTTCAGCATAATACGGATGAAGCATGTAGGCCTATATATTTCTGTACAACCATCAAATTATCTGAAAACTGGATGGTCTGTAGCTAGATAATCTTGAGTTGACTGCCATTTTTACCTAGCTGATGAGTTTAGGGATTCAATCAGAGGTAGTGATGGGAGATTGAGGCTGAATGATCCCAAAAACAGGTGGAGTTTGCGATTAGTTACCCACCAACCCTGGTGTTTTGCTGAGGAGATAAGTGTGTTTTGACTAGTTCATTTGGAACAGTACAAGATAGCTCCACCCATCATCAGCATCATGAAACCACACTTGCATCACTGTTTCAGAGATCTATTTTAAAAAACAATTGTATAGTGCAGTCCAAACAACTAGCTAACATTAGCATTCCTAAGGTTTTGCAAATGCTGTTGCTTGTAATAATTTGGCTACAATACGTCCGCCTCTAAATCACTGGGAAAACGGGATTTGGGTTGCATTTGCCAAATGGAAGGCTATGATGCAGTATTTATTTTCGAAATACCTCTTTCCTACACTAAATACCATCAGCCAATTTTGCTTTCTGTGCAGTCCACTTTAGACAGAATGCAATCTCCCACTTACATTCACAATATCAGCTTTCTATATGGCATGAACACATTTACAATAGTATTACAAATATAAGCTTTAGATCTCAATACAAACAACAACCATGATAAACAGACATCATATCCTTTCCTGAAAGCCTGAATTATCTTTAAATAAACAGGGAACTCTGCTGCCGTGAATTACACCTCAAAGATGTGGTTAATACCATCAGATTCATTGCAGTATGATATTACTGCCTCTCCCCCCTCACTCTTGTGTTGCCTTGTCTGGCCACTGAGGCTATGTCATGACAACTATTATACTAAAGGAAGCGTCACTACGTTTGACAAATTGACTCGATTTAACTGCAAAAACACTCTACTGCTTCCTTTCAGCACATCCTCAACGCCTCCATGTCACTTGAAAATGCGACATGGAGATTCACTGGTCTCTAAGTAATGTGAATGGGTTCACCTAATGCACTATGTTTGCTCTCAGCCCATCCATACAGGATATGGGTCAGTGCATCTGCAAAGGTCCTGTGCATACTGTACCTGGCTTAGAAAAAAATGTTCTGGAATTTTGGATTACATTCCTGACCGAGGTAAGGTAGGAATGAACACTTCCTGTTGTTTTCAAGTTAGGGAACATATCGGAATGATTTCAGACTATTTGAATGCTTTCTGGTGGAATTCCACTTTCAAAAAGAAAGATATTCAGTTACCTTACCTCCTTTCCCCTCTGCCCGGCTCATTTATGATCTCAGGGGAAGATCTGTTGGTCACAGAGGGGATGGGATAAAAAAAAAATCAGCTCACAGTCCTCGTACGTCACTTCAGATGTGTTTAGTACCAGCTGCCCACAATTCAAACTTAACGGCTCGATTCAGGCCAACTGGCTTTCGATTCCCTCTAATGTGGCCTTATTCAAAATGTGCTTGACTCGCAATCCAAAGGATTACCAGCAATTCCAAAAACACTATGCATTTGGTTCCCTGGTTTCATTAGACATGACGACATGGTCAGACTGCTGGAAGAAATACAAAAATTACTAAACGAGCTACATGGAATGTGATTAAGAGATGCCAAACAGACAGCCACATTCACATCCAAACCACAAACAAGGCAAGGTGAACACAATGCCATAAAACTATTTTGTCTGCAATATCAACACAGACAGACAGACCCAGATGCCCCACAATATCACTGCTTTTTAAATTCTTTCCTGTGCTGTTGAAAACATTTACTATGATCGACAGTGAGAAGCCCTCTGGCTCTCTCTCTTTTTCTAATGTCACACTATCTGTGTCAATGCTTCACCACAGCAGAAACCATAACACAATATAGAGAAATAGACACTGGGACAAATCATTGATTTTAGTGCTTTAAATCAAGCAAAATTACTGGACCTGCTGCCAAAACCCAGTCTGATGGGTTTGTAAGACACTCGCAAGTGCAAAAGTATAGAAACAGTGTAGAAACAATAGTACAGTGGTATGCAAATAAAAGCCCATGCAAAGACACAACAAAGCATTTAATATACAAATGCTTTCAGATGTTTTCATATCCAGTTCCAGGCCTATTTCATAGGGAGAGATGCATACATAAAGAAAGAAGAACAACAATCCAATCCAATAACACAGCATTTATATCTTACTATTATACAAATTTCCAATGCTCATCACGAGACAAACTTTTACGAACAGGATATTGCTGGTTGCAAAATCAAAAAGCAGAAACAATTTAAAACAGAAATGGTCAATCTTAATACTTTCTTTCACTGCTCTTTCTAATATCTACTACCTGTATTCTGGTACCTTTTGGCCAGAGTGAAACCAGAGTTAATCTGCATTAGCAAGCAGTAAGCACGGACCTCAACAGTCCTATAGTTGGGGCTTAATACCTCAAATGAATTTAACTGACATTTTTAGTTAGACCGCCCATTTGAAAGGGATGAACAAATGTCACTGGAATCTACATTCATGAACCTCAGTGCAAGCTCATAGTTGGCTAGTAAATGAAACAGGGCCGGTTCTGAATTGTAAATGAATACTCTGAACCCCAGGCTCTGGCAATCGAACGTGTGTACAGTATTACATCCAGATTTGTTCCCTGATTATCTGAGATTTTCAGTGAATTTGTGATCTTCATTATTTTTTTTCTAGTGTTCCATTCTGAATCCAAAATTTCAGCATTAGCATGTACTTGGAATCTTTCCAGGGAGCCAGAGAATATTTGACAATCAAATTAACCAAAACACTCCTTCCAAATGTAGGCCTCACCAAAGCTATACACATGGTGTGGAAGGCTGAATGAATATCGATGTGAAATCTTTGCCATTGCACTGAGCCTCTCCCCATGGTGAAATGTTATTTTAAAATGCAGTTTACATAGTCTGTATTTGACTTGTAAACCAAAACTTGCATCTGCACACCCACCATGAGCCACCCATACCTGTCACCCCAGCTTCATTATGGCATACCTTAACACATTTGTCACTATATATCAACTTCTTTGTGGAGGTCTTTATATTCTTAGCATAATGTAATGTAACAGTCCATTCAAATAATCAGAACCTACTTTCACGAAACCACTTTTACAAATACATACTTCACTGATTTGAGTTCTTCACAGTATCGTCTCTCCCTCGGGGGAAAAAAAAAAAATCACTTTTAAGCAGTGTGGCAACATTGAAACCTTTAAGGTTATGTCTGGATTATTCTGACAAATCAGTGAGATTGGCTAGAAGGTTAAGGTTAAACATATTTAGCCATTTTTAAAGATTAGCCAGTCATAATACCATTTATGTTTGCATTGTTCCTCATTCATTTCTATAAAGGATGAGACAATTTAAAGATGTCTGTGGGTAAAAGCAGTCCTATGAATATCTTCCTGCGTTTATATTGATTCAGGTTTCAACTTTCTAGGCCGTTTAATGTTGTTTGGTGTGTAACGTTTGCTACCTGGCTTTTCAAACTAGTGATACTAACGCTGGTTACCCTCTCAAACCAGCTGGTAAAACACCACAGAAATAGCATACTAGGTTGCATGATTACCATTGACACACATTTTTAAAAATGTCACATTGTGTGAAATCCGTGATAATAGTGAAATAAAGGAGGCATCTTCGCTGTCGCCATCTAAAATAATACATTGCACTGATTTGACTGAATGCCGCTGTGAACGGTTTAGCTGCCTGCGTAGCTAGCCAGGTAACTATCTTAGCTTGCGGTCGACTACCTCAGCTTTGCTGGTTATAGCTAGCTAGCTATAATAACAGTTCAGTCGAGATTTCCCAACCAGCAAGTCCCTGTCTAAGTAGCAATATTTTACTACTGTTCTTTCAAGGCTATAAAGACTTAGTTTGACCACCAAGGTTTGATGTCATTTCTTGCAAAAATGTAACGTTAACTACCTAACGCTAGCTAGCTAGCTAACGCTGGAGGAATAACTGTGCTAATAGCAGACTGGCTGGCTAGCTGGCGTCACTTAAAAGCCAAAATACGCACCACTGAGTTGCACGTTAGACATCTCAATTGAACCGTTAGCAGTGTAAGATAGCTAGCTACCTAGTAACATTTCCGATCACAGCGTTCATAAAATAATTATTGAAAAGCCTACCTTGAATAAAAATACTCCTGTCGTGGACCATGGTTATTCCACACTTAAAGAAAGATGTTTGTTTGCTCACGGAACCTGCTATGTCTCGCGTCAACTCGTATTGCCTGGTGGTGCTTGCGTCTCCGATTAGTGATGTTAGCGTTTCTCTGAATCAGATATGCTAACTCTGCTAACGTGCATTTTCGTTAAGATTCTAGGAGTGAATTTTCGTTTGCCTTAGTGAACTACTAACAGCTCAGCATTAGAAAAGGCAACTGTATATTTACCTGCACAACAATTTTGGCAGTAGTGAATAGTTAGCTAACGTGCTAGTCATCTGCGTTTGTCCCTTATCTTTGCAAAACAGCTGTGTTGTGCGTTACCTTATTATCTGGCTACGGCCACACACAAAAAACTCCTAAATTACCAGTATGGGATTGGAAGTATAAAGTGGAGTAAACTGATGCTGATAAATTAAGGAATTTTTCTCTGTTTTATGGATGCTCAAATTTTTGGAACTCTTTCGGAATCTAAGTTTATTCCCGGGCGTTTCCCTCTCTGCTAGGATTAGTATCAAATAAAACCCCCGTAGAAAAGGCCACGTTATGCTGAGGATAGCCAAGCTGAGCAAGGCATTAGTAGTATATATATTAAGCTCGAAGTATTGGAAACTTCTTTTCTGAAAGGCACGATTATTCAAATAGGAAGATATGACATCAGAGTGTGAATACATTTAGCTGAAACGCTATGACCCTGGACCAGTTCAGAAGGCTAGCTATTCACCTAGCTGGCACCACACATGTAAAAATGTTTACATCTCACTGATAGACAGCAAATGACATGCGTGTCTGTTGAGATGGCTAACTGCCTTGGTCCCACATGCGTTGGGTAGGAGGAATACTGGGCCACTATTCCCTTTACACATTGTCTGATGAGTACTGATGTTGTAAATTAGTCTACTATTCCAGATGAGGGCGACTTTGTATGAAAGACGATGTCACGCTGTATAAAATGTAACAAAGCCAGGTGCATAATATAAGTGCATGTAAAAGGATTCATTCAGTCAATGGTAATAACAGCACGCCATTTAAACATGTCTGGTTCAGTAATCTTTACATATAAGTGAAATACACACACACACACACAATTTGTGATATGGTTGCTGGTCACTTGTGTTACCATCTCAGGTGACTAAAGTTGCTTAAGTTTATTGTAACTATCAACATTCAAAAACTATATGAAATGAGCGAAGGGGCAGGCACATTATAATTAGAGCGGGTTCTAAATATTGCGACAATGAATGTGACATAGCTTGAACCACCCTTTCTGCCAAACGCACATTTGTGTGGATGGAATTATAAGTACTTTGACAATTACATTTGACAATGGCAGTGCTCATTTTGAGCATAATTTGCCTCTGATTTTGTTTCCCATGATTCTCCGGCACAACGAGATTTCAGCAGCCTCTCGCGTGGTTTCCTTCTTTTTCCCAGGCCCTCTGTGTAGAAGGTCGGTAGTGGGATTTGTTACAGTGAATTGAAATATCCTATAAATATGTTGAAAATGTACATATCGCACAGTTTTGCCCTTATCCGAATGCCAATACTGTGGATACTTTAGATTATTACTTGTCCAATGGCGGATGATTCTCTCTATATAATTAAAACACAGTTGAAGTTTGGGAGACGTTGGTTAGCTTACCGGCTAACTGAAGGAAGAATTCTTGGCTAGCAACCTAGACTACCCAGGTTACCTAAGTGACATGGGCACAATGTTTCACAAAACGGTTTGTTACTAATGTTGTGGTAGTTTTTATGCATAGCCATTTATGGTTTTGTTTGACAGAATTGTACAATAAAATGTGAAATACTGACAGTAGACGTGTTATCTTGCTGTTTCACTTGTTTCGCTAGAATGTTTCAAGATGGCATGACAGGTATCTACGTTACTTAAAGAAGTTGACAAGTAGCCTATGGTATACAGGAATGGTAGCTAGCGAGCACATCACCTGAGTGGTGTTACACTGTTGTCGTCCTGGGGTGTTTTCATTTAGCTATCTGTCTAGTTACTGTCATGCTTCTTTCCACAGTAACTGTGGATGCTAGCTAGTTGTCTTAACGAAGCAGCTTGACTTGTGGATTGCATGATTCAGTGTGTAATTACATTTTTGTGACTTTGTTTTCCAGAGGTAGGCCATGTTCAGCACCAGCGCAAAAATCGTGAAGCCCAACGGCGAAAAGCCAGATGAATTCGAATCTGGCATCTCCCAGGTCAGTGGTCAGCTAGGTCACATTGGTTTCAATTTTATTTAACAAAGCAATTCTTGGAATGCTACTGGTTGTCTTATGTGGTCAGTGTATGTGTGTTGAGAGACACTTCTGTTCTCCATTTTGCAGGCTCTTCTGGAGTTGGAAATGAACTCTGACTTGAAGGCTCAGCTAAGGGAACTCAATATTACTGCTGCTAAGGTCAGTGGATAAACCAGTTGTGTACATGGATTATTTAATGTCTTACTGGATTTACTGGCTTTGGGCTTCACAAGGGATATTGGATTTGTGGAGCATTTGGCTGCATATAAAATGTCCAAGCTATTCATTTGTGGTGTTTTGTTTGACAGATGTTTGATTTTCACCTTTACTGTATATTGATGGTGCTAGCAATGGTCCATTTTTAGGCAGTTTCCTGTATACTGTCTAGCTACATCTTCCCAGATATTTTAGGGCATTACTAGAATGGGAAGCTGTTCCCAGAGATGCCTGCCTGATATTGGTAACATTCAAAACAACATCTACTGTTATGATGTCATAAAGGAAGTGTGGTAATTGGCTCAGGACCACTATCTGTAGTTCATCATTCTTGGACAGGACCTGGACTTGTAAGGAGTGGGTTGCTGGTTTAAATCCAGAGTAGGGCACTTCTGAGGTTCTCATGAGGGTGCTCATGAGAAAAGACAGGTATTTATTGAAGAAATTCAGGCTGAACAATATCCACCTGTGTAAATGGATAACATGAAACAGCAGCTATGTTTGTAGCACTGGGTTAGGGTGTCTGCTTAGAATGTTTTGTGACATTATAAAATGGATACACTCCTTAGGAGATTGAGGTTGGTGGTGGACGGAAGGCCATCATCATCTTCGTACCTGTGCCCCAGCTGAAGTCCTTCCAGAAGATTCAGGTGCGCCTTGTGCGAGAGCTGGAGAAGAAATTCAGCGGCAAGCACGTTGTGTTCATCGCTCAGGTAAATCCTAGCTTTGCATTACTTGGAAGTCCTCTGAGCATTTGCCGTCCAAAAACTGGTGGAGAAACTACTTTGGAGTCCCAGTACGGTTGAGCTTCTTTCCACCACTACCCCCCTGTGTTTTCTGCCAAACAGGGCAACAGTGGTATCTTGTTTGTAATGCATGAATGTCAGTTGTATTGAGTGGTTTCCTGTGACATAGTTGCCAGTTAAAAATGAACTGTACTTGTGTATATTGATGTATGTCACTCAGAAATAAATAGGCATAGGAGTTTGACATGATTATGACCCCAAAGCCTGCCTGTGGTAATTTGTGGGCCCGCACCAGAATTGCATTGCTCAAGCAACTTTGGGACAGGGCCTTTGGTTGGTCCATGAGAACTGACTGGCAAGTGTACCAACAGAAATTTGCACCAAGCTGGCTTGCAGCGTAGCAGGAAGAAAGGGACCTGTTGATTGCAGAGGCAGTGTTGAAGTCATCCTCACCTATAATGAAGCCAAGTGAAAATCTCCTATTGGTGTAGAGGGCATGTACGTTTTGTAAGATTCGCTCAGTTGTATTAAGTTGAATTCATGAGAAATCATTTAGGTTGATTGTGGAGGACCTAAATTGGACAAGTCTGACAGATGGTCAGATCTCTTCTGTTGCAATTTCAGGCACCGGTGTGGAGTATATGATTTAAACCCTGGCCTCTGAATTTGAGCTGCATGGGCTTGAATCCTAATAAATAGTAGTAAATGGCTTTTTAGGTGGTAATATAGTGTAAAGTACCTGAAAGGTTGTAGGTTTGGTACCCAGTTGAGGCACTGACCTTACACTCTTGATCTGATATATTTTTTATGATTGTATTTAACCTGAATTGCATCAGCAAATGTTCAGCTGTGGAAGTGTGTTTTGTGATGAAATTGTGATGCATGCTAATTATCCTGGAAAAAGCAGAAGGCTACTGTTGAAAACGTGTTGCTTGAACTTTGTGTGAAGATTGATGCTTTAATATCTTTATGGATATGTATCAAAGGATATTGTCAATAAGAAGGGTATTTGCTTATGTCTTCCTCACTTTTATACCTACCATTCCATATGGTACACCTTCCATAATCCACTGCTTCTCAGGTCTGTTCCTGGTCACCTACTCTCTGTTTGAACTGAGCTCAGTTGACTTTTCATTGACTATAGATGGGCAGTAAGGTAGACAAATGCAGCCTGATTGTTTTACAAATGATAAGTCTAGTTGACTCTGTATAAGTAATGGCACACAGCAACATCAGTTAGCTGCAGCCTTGAATCATTCATCTCGCTACATCTTTCTTAGAAGCAAATTAACTGTGGTATGTTTAAACAAGTTGTTGACTCTTCCACCAGTGACCTTTGTTTTTTGATGTTATAAATGTTCTTTGTTGATTTAAATAGAAGTTCAATAAAAATGAAATTTAGTGGGATTCACAGAGAGAAAATGTGTAAATGAAAAACATTAGCTTAATTTCATGACCCTAATTCAGCACAAAACGCTTTGCACTCATACTGTATACTGTATCTTGTGTCTTCTGTAGTCGGGACCTTGTGATTAATCAGGTTTGGCTCATTAAACAGAGGCTGTAGTAATGATCCCTTGAAGTAACCAGGTCTGATTGTTATTTTACAGAGGAGAATTCTGCCAAAACCGACTAGGAAGAGCCGCACGAAAAACAAGCAGAAACGGCCCAGGAGGTAAGTTGCCTGTGGAATCGCAGGGGTTTACCTGCTGCCAGCTGCAGCCTTGTGTGCTAATGAGACACATCTGTCATACACATCATGGAAACAGAGCTCTGTGCTGCCTCTACATTTTAGGTCAAACAGTCAGTGTTCAAACAGTTGATGCTAGTTGGCAGTCTGCTGGGATGGTATACTGAGGGCACTGAACTGTTGTAAATGGCTATATCACATTGCTGAATGTGTGCATTTTTTATTGGGTAAGCTGGCTATTTTTCTTCAGTGCAGTGCAGACTCAGTGTCTGTGATTGACTTATACAGGGATATCTAAGAGTAGACCAAAAAATACAACTTTATTAAAACAAGGTTGACAGGTTAAACTCAAAGTATTTCTTTCTAGACCTCTTTAAAACTAGTACCAGGAATGAAGAACAACAGTTATGTAAGAATGATCACAAATGCAGAAAGAGTTCAGCAAAACTAAATAGCTGAATTCAAAAGTGATAGAATTCAATGCTGGGATACTTTGTTAATATAAAGCATTACACAGAATCAGATCTATGTTAATTCCTTTGCACTCCTGTTCTTTATCCAACACATGTTTATATTTGAATGGGCTGTTGTAATATGTTAATATAAATGGTAATATAAATAAAGCATTTGTACTGAAAGCAATGAAAAGTAGCCAGCAGAAAAATGTCCACACGTGAAAATATACAATGTTGCTGTTTCTTCAACGTCCTGCTATTAAGTAAGCTGGCAGTTTTCCTTTCCCCCAGCCGCACTCTCACTGCTGTGCATGATGCCATCCTCGAAGACCTGGTCTTCCCCAGCGAAATCGTCGGCAAGCGAATCCGCGTGAAGCTGGACAGCAGCCGACTCATCAAGGTGCACCTCGACAAGGCACAGCAAAACAACGTCGAGCACAAGGTGAGGTGTACAAAAAAAAAGTCACCATTCTCCCCAAATGTGTACTTCCTGGAAGGCCTGGCTTGCCATTTTTCTTCCATGTGTCATACAGGACAGTATTGCTCTACAGCAGTGACAGGAGAGGATAGTGAGGCTTGAACCCCATAATGGGTGGAGCTGATGATGTTCTGTCAATCACTGCCTCATTTGACACAATCAAAAAAACTTGGCATTCTTGTACGCTTAACAAGATAATTGCTTCAGATCAGTTTGTCACTCACCCATTGTGGGGTTCGCAAAGCCTCACTCCTGTCTCCAGGCTGCAGGCTTGTTCCTGCACTTTAGGCTGGCAAGAATAGCGCCCTTTTGAATGCGAGGGTATGACGACATGATTTGTCAGCAGAAGCTCTTATCCTCTGTTTTGTGCAGCTTTATGATGATGCTATAGACTTTGCTCTCTCTCAGCCAGGTTTTACATTAATTAAGCAAAGTGGTTTGTGATTGTTTTATAGGGGCTTTAATACTGCAATAGAAGTCTACAGTTAGTAAAATAGTTTTACTTTTTGAGTGTGAAGTGAAAAAGCAAATGCTGAAACTTAGTATACCTCTAAGTAGACAGATGCAGTAAAGTGTAAGCATTGGAATCCTATAGATAACAATGTTTTGTTTTTTCCAAGCCTTCATTTATGACAAGTGCTGTCCTTTTCAGGTTGAGACCTTCTCTGGTGTCTACAAGAAGCTCACCGGCAAAGATGTTGTGTTTGAATTCCCAGAATTCCAGCTGTAAAGGACAGACGACAAAATAAATTTGTGAACTGTCACTATACTGTCCAGTGTTTTCTTTTTTTCTGTTGTATGTAGCATTTACATCACAGCTTCATCTGATGCATATATTGCACCTTTGTACTCTTATTTGCCAAGCCATAGTACAAATTTTGTTGTACCCCACCGTGCAATGACAATAAAGTCTATTCTATTCTAAATAGTTTTGCCAGAAACTACATCAGTCTGCTGTGTTAATATATAGTGTATATATGTGGTATGGCAACTTTGGTAGGGCATCACATCTTGTTCGGGGGACCTATTGTTATGCATGTCACTTTCAGTTATGTTTATTCCTCTTGAGATACTGGGTCAGCATAGTAAAAACCTGCTATATTATTGAGTAAAGCATATATCCCACATTGCAGAACCATCCAGTTCTAAACTGCAAGGGAGTTTAATATGCCACCTAATTGGGAGAGTGAAGTAACGCATTTTACTGTTAAGCCCACTGAGAATGGGCTAAAAGTGTCTAGTGCTTAGCAATTTCGGTAGAGTTCCCTTGAGAATGATTTAGTGTACTAGCGGGCTGCTCTCCCTCTAGTGGCCATTTTGTTTAGTGCTATAGGTATATTTGATTCCAAACTGAGGTTCACACTGTTTCATTGACGTTTTAATAAGAGACTGAGAGGTGTGTTTCGAGAACAGTGTTATGGGAGTAAAATGCAGAAATGTTTTTTTCTGCCCCTCTTGAAGATGAATCTGGGGTAGTTTTTTATCGGAGGGCCCCTGCTTATCAGCAGCGCTGAGGTTTCCCACGCAGTTCTATCTCTCCGCGGCCCAGATGTCGTTGCTCTATCAGCGTGAGTGTTTACGGATGCTTTTGCGCTGGCCCCCGGTTCGGGAGCGTGCAGAGGAGAACAGCGCGAGCCCTCGCTCTGCAGACGTCCTGCATGGAAGCTTCTGTAAACAGTCATGATCCTCATTTGCGCCTTTCCGCAAGCTAAGAGCCGCTCGTCGTTCAGGGGGCTAGAAACCTCGGGACAAAAGGTAGGGCATCTCAGCGCACACCACCCTGTTGCGTGGCTTTGTACACGATAGTTAAAGAAACGCGCAGGTAAAATTATAAGGCAGGCTGAGCCAATGACTCACGACAATCATGTAGTACGCTTAACATTGGGTGTTGTGTGACGTTATGAAAGCTTGATGTTACCTTAACTGCTCGGGATCTTCTGAAGTATGTTCTTTCGCATACTTCGTTTGTGCATAGTATTTCATTGTTTTGTTTAGTGTTAAATTGATTTCTACTGCGAGCTACCATTGAAGTGAATGAACCCTCATGAATGACCTTGTACAGTCTTGTGGTCTTATTTGCTCGACTTTGCTAGTAATTGAGCTCAGCAGGTTGAATAAAAAATTATTTTGTCTAGTGTGTTTACTTCATGAAGAAACCGACAAATGGAATACTTAATTGCACACGACCCGATCTGATAACCAGCTTATTTTGCTTGCTTTAAATAATACTAAACCTCCAAAATATAAAAGCATGAACTTGCATGATAAGCCTTAAAATATGTGACATAAGTTGTAATTTTGTGTTTACTTGCATTTTCCAGTTCTAGTATAAAGTACACGAAGAAACACTAATAAATATGAGCGTCACAGTCAGTGTGCAGTCTACACTCCAGAATGTACACATTAGAGTACTCCTATTTACTTCGTATCTATTAATTGCTCAGTTGAGAATTTTAATGTCGGCCATGGGCTCTGTAGCAGCCCGTTTACTCTGAGTGTGTAAATGCCATCCCTTGTTTTGATTCATTGCTTTTAGATATCTCCTTTGTGTTAGACATTATCAATCACCTCAAGGTCATCGTGGCATCGATGCATCATTGCCTGCTTTAGTGCTGTCAGGGGAATGTTACCACTGTCACACCGCAAACAGCTGCCTTCTGTATGCAGCATTGTGGAGCATGCATGCTGCATCAACTGCAGAATGCCTTTGGCCTCCGTTTGCTTTTCCCCCCTGGGTGAGGACTCATACCCCACTCATACCCCCATGGGGTCCTGGGGGACTGCTGCATTAGTCAGTGTGTAAGTATGTTTACACGCCTCTGCGTGTGTGTGTGTGTGTGTGTGTGATTTTCTCACTCCAGGCATTAGGATGAGGGGCAAGGGGTTGGCACTGTGCGGTCTCGTTTCCTTGCTGGGTCTGACACTGCTGCAGTCCACGCACAGCCAGCACCTGCCTGAGGAGCCCTGCTCGGTCCAGATCCTGGTTCCGGGACTGAAAGGTGCCACCTGCGTCTGAACAGAAGGACACAGAAAAACACGCTGTACATAGTTCCCAAAAACAGACCGAGTCTAACAGCCTGTGTGAAAGGGTGTTGTGGTATTTAGTTCAAATGCTGTCTAGTGGTAACCAGGATCAACAGTTTGTGTAACAAACTCTGTACCAGAAGGTGATGGGATTGAATCCCTGGTGGAGCACTGGTGTTGTACCATTGAGTGAATTTCATCAGTAAATATCCAGCCATGTAGAAGAGTTGTGGAATGTTCATGATGTAAAAGAAAGAGTTGTAATTCACCATGGACAGAAGTATTTACTAAACCGTACAGTATGTTGTAATTTGTCTGTTTTGTGTGGATTGTAGGAACGCAAGTGCTGCTCTGATGTTGTACTGTGTTTTCTATGTTTTAAACACCCTTACCCTATTTGACCTACAGAGGTGGTATTTTGCATGTTATTCATTTATGTAGCTGGACATTTACAGAAAGTATTCAAAGTACATATCTTTATCAAATGTACAACAGTGACGGCCCACCAGGGAAAGGAACTGGCCTTTTCCTAATTACAGGTCCAGCTCCTACCCCCTCTGCCACACTGTTACCTGTGCTGTCATAACATTTTGCCCCTCTGACAGGTGAGCCAGGAGAGAAAGGGGAAAAAGGAGCACCTGGGAGACCAGGTAGAGTGGGACCACCTGGAGAGCCAGGTATGCTCTTCTTCAACAGAACTTGGCATATTATATTTGAATGTACAGTGAATGAGAGGACTAGGAGCAAGAACTGAATGTTCTATGAACTCCAGTGTCCAGTGCTGCACTGCTCCCATGATCCTTTGCAGCAGAGGGGAGGAGTAAGATTATCAGTGAACATGGATGCGTAATATGAATGCTGCCTTGATGATGTCATTTACAGAAAGGCCAAAAATGGTATAAAGGTGGGGTGGGACCAAGTTAATAATGTTTCAATTCAAAACATAAACTGGACAACCTGAAGGGCACCGAGAGCTGGTTTCCTAGAAATGATCAGTTTACTTGACTATTATTGTGTATTTCTAATCTAAGTTTTAAATAAATGCTCTTTTTTTCTGGAAAGAAATCTGTCAGTATTTCAAAATGAACCCCAGGAAAAGTGTTTGGACACATCAAACACACACTGCATCAATGAACTTCACAGGGTTGATTTTAGAAATTTCCAGTATGTCCAGCCAAACTCCATGGGTTTTAATTTCCCGCAGAGCCAGGCAAAGTATAGCTGGCCAAGCTGTGGGACAAAGGTCATCGCAGATGCATTGAGCCAATGACTCTGACCGACTGACAGTGTAATTCTGACCTGGTTGACTCATTACATCACTGTAAGGAAGTCCAGAGCTACAAAATGTTTACTTGACGGAGGTCAGAGGTCGTGCGAGCAGCGCTGAAGCCAGAGGAGCTGTACACAGACTCTGCTAATGATGGTGATTGTTTATAATGGGGGGAAGGGTGACGGCATAGCTAAACTCACCCATGGAGGGCAACTGCTCCACTGTTCAGATATCACTCAGTGACGGCTATGAGCGATGCCAGGTTTGATTATAGTTTCTGTTGGTGTAGGCACATGTATTGTCCAAATTACCCTGGAAAAAAAAAACAATTTTAAGACCATGTTTAGTTAGCCTCTGTCTCCCATCATTACTGTGTTCTCTAGTCTCTCTCTAACCCAGCAGTGAGTGTCACAAGGATTAATTGCTTTTACAGATTTTACATTTTAAATGACTCCACAGCATCCATTAACCTGGAGGCACAAGGATTAATTATTTTTACAAAAATTTTACATTTTAAATAACCTCACAGCATTTATTAGCCTGGACGCCCCGGAGAATGCGGTGCAGTATCGATATTTGACATTTTTGAAGGGGATTAAAGAGGGAGGACCAGGGAAATTATTTCAGGTTCTGTCAACAGAACCAGAAGGCACAAGTGGAATTTATGACACTGCACACTGACACAAGAAAGTATTTCTTCACACAGTGAGTTTTAAATACATGAAACAGGCTGCTGGGAAGTGTAATGGAGTCGCAGAATCTGGTGATTCAATACTAAAAGCAAAAGCAGCAGATTCAGTAGATTACTGACAAATGGCAAGCCAGATGGACTGAGTACATTTTGCTTGCCATCGGACTTTCAGTTGCACTTTGCTTTACAACTTTGATAATCCACACTCTTAGGGAGAGGTTTGTGTACTCACACCTGAACATTGCTGTTTGAAGCACATCTTCACCATGTTATCATCACTTCATCAAGAGGTGTAAAGTGTAACCCCTCTCACCAGTGAATCAGATCCATGACCCACGATTACAAGTGCATTATCCACTGCACCGCGCTGCCACTGCTCGTGGATAAGTAGTATTCATTACATTACACTATATTGTAGTCATGTAGCAGACAGTGTTATCAAGAGCGCCTTAGGTTACAATTTTACATGTTATCCATTTATACAGCTGCATATTTACTGAGGCAATTTATAGGTTAAGAACCCTGACCAAGGGCAGAGCGGTGGTGCCCCAGTGGGGAATCAAACCAACAACCATTTGGTTATGAACCCTTCTCTTTACCACTATACTACACTGCTCCCCCTTCTGTACTCATCCTCTGTTTCCTTTCATAGGGCACCCTGGACTCAAAGGACAGAAAGGCCTGATAGGACGTTATGGTAAGATGGGGCCCAGCGGCACCAAAGGTATGAATGAGTTCATTTTACATCAGCAGAGCCACACAAGCATGAATTATTTCCTCTGTGAGCAGAAAAGCCGTATGATTGTGAATCAGTTCTTTGGATATCAGCAGAGCCACATGACTGTGAATTGGTTCATTTGATATCAGGAGGGCTGTATTAACATAAACTGGTTCATTTGATAGCAGAATAGCTGTGCGAGCATAAATCAGTTCATTTGATATCACGGGACCAAAAATAATTACTTGTAGGATGGATGAAATGCCATCTGAAATGCACTATGCTTGTCTTTTTCAATTTATATCACATGACAGATTGCCCCTTGATAAAGGAAGAGAAAACCACTACAGCAGTGCCCTCTACAGGCTGTCTAAATGCAAGACATTTTCTCTCACAGCAGCGGTCATGACTGGTTGTTATGACTTTGTTCAGTTGATTTATGTGCATGAGTGGAAAACAAAAAAATAAAAAAATACTCAACAGGTTTAAAGGGAGATATGGGAGACCCAGGGCCACAGGGACCAGCCGGAGAACCAGGTATGACACAACTCTGAAGAGATTTAGGTGAATTACCTTGCGTAAGGGTTCCTCAGCAGGGCCCTATCTGGGATTTGAACAGACAAGTGCCTGGTTTTTATACCCTTTCCTTTACCACTACTGTGTATTGCCAGCCAAATCTCTTCACCTGTTGCATTTCCCATTTAGTCCAATGGAATATATCTGTTTATAGCAAAAGTTTACCTGTGGATTCCAGAGTATCCTCCCTTTACTGAATGCGTTGCCAGGTGTCCCCTGTGAGTGCGCCCCAATTAGGAAGATGATTGGAGAAATGGACATCCTTGTGGCTCAACTGACCAATGACCTGAAGTTCATTAAAAATGGTATGTTTCTAAGATGGCTGGAGAATTAACTTAAAAAAGGTTCATTTTATTTTTGAAAAATTTTGTTTTTCAAATTTGCCCATTTTGATGTGAGCTAGTCTTTCAAATGTCTTTTTCACGTGCCTTGAGTAGAACAGGGCTACTCGCGTCCACTCTTGGAGGGCTGCAAGCCAACAGATTTCCAGCTTTCTGTAAACTGAATGTTCTCAGGGAACTCAGCTGGTTCAGTGAATTCAGTTAGTTGACTCAATTTGTTAAGTTCCAGGATGGAATAAAAGCCTGCAGCCCTCCAGGACCAGGACACAATGGCCCTTGGATAGCAGATTACTTGCAGGGTCTGAGCTCAGGCCTGGTCTGCCACAATGCGTGAATTGTATGTCCTATGCTACATATCTATTGCATACGGCAGTGATGTGAGCAGGGGTGTCCACTGAAAAACCATGGGCGTCAGGGCTTCAATCCATCTCAGATCCCACTTCACTGTATCAGTTAATTAGTTACTTAATTGGAACTCGAATGACTCGTTATTCTAGGTGTTCCTTCAGCTGCTGGCTGAAAGGCACCTCTAAACCTCACAGCTCTGTGGATCTCCAGGCCCGGCGGTGGACACCGCTGCTTTGGTGGTGTGTGTTGTGCCCGCTGCTCTCCCCTTTTGCGGCGCTGTGTTTGCGTTTGTGCGTTGTGACCTCTGGCGGCTCGGCGGCATGATCACAGAAACACAGGTGCTCATTTTTCAGCACTGCCCTCCCCCGCAGCTGTCGCCGGCCTGAAGGAGACGGACAGCAAGGTCTACCTGCTGGTCAAGGAGGAGAAGCGCTACCTGGATGCCGAGCTCTACTGCCAGGGGCGGGGTGGTCACCTGGCCATGCCCAAGGACGAGGGCGCCAACGCCGCCGTCGCTGCCTACATCACGCAGGCCGGCCTCAGCCGCGTCTTCATCGGCATCAACGACCTGGACCGCGAGGGCCACTTCGCCTATGTCGACCGCTCCCCCATGACCACCTTCAGCAAGTGGCGCGATGGCGAGCCCAACGATGCTTACGAGGACGAGGACTGCGCCGAGATGGTGGCCACGGGGGCCTGGGTGGACGTGGCCTGCCACCTCACCATGTACTTTGTCTGTGAGTTCGACAAGGACACCGTCTGACCTCCACTCCAGTGGAGACGAGGGTGGCGCTGTCTGTTCGGCCGCCCTGTCTTTTACTCTCCTCTCTTTCCTTTTAGGGGACTTTCGGGGTACTGTCACAGAGCCATCATGCATTGAGGACATGCAACAGTGTGGAGCAATGGGTAACCTGGGAACTGGGCTTGTAGCCACAAGGTTACAGGTTCGAGTCATGTGTTGGTCACAGCTGTTGTACCATTGAGCGAGGAACTTCTGTTTTGCTTTAGTAAATATCCTGATTTGCTTCAGTAAATATCCAGCCATATAAATGACATGTGAATTAACAGCCATGCAAACAACCCTGGGCAAGGGCATCTGCTAAGTAAATAAATAATAATAGTGATAGTAATAATGACACTACAAAATGAAACCAGAACTATGTGCTCTTATCATGACAGTGCTGATGATTTTGCTGGAGCTGCTTTCATAAGCATGTATGTATCATTTCTTTCTTGTGTTTTTTTTTTACATATAAACATGCAAGCCTGTTATATGTTATGGTTACTTTGTTGTTTATAAGGGCGTTTGTATGTATCAGTTGAATGAATATTTCTATAAAACCTCTATTCATTTATTTATTGGTGCACTGATGTATAAGCTGTGAGACCACAGAAATGTTAAAAAATATCACATGAAAAGTGGAAACCACATCCTTCATTCACAGAAAGCAAACTTTGCAAAATGTGCTGAATGTATATTTCTCTCTTTTAATTCACTTTCTGTAGTTTTTCTCACGTTTTACTTTGCTTTCCTCTACATGTATGTTGCAGGATCATGTTTATAACAGGAGTTTGGTGACAAATAAATGAGAATTTTGTATGAGTTTCAGAGCAGAGCTGTTCTGTTTTCTTTTGTACTCTGAAGAAACACACAGTTATGACTCTCTTTCAGGACCAACCCTACATCCCTATAATATAATACCAATTCTCAATGTATCAATTCTGTATCAATTCTGCATCAACATTTGCAGAACAAAGGCATTTTTCCCCAAGCTGCCAACTATATTAACCTCTTCATGTCTGCCTACGGACCTAGTGCCTCATGAAGCCATTCAGAGCTTTGTGCCTGACCCCTGAAGCAGTAGTTGATCTTGCTAAATCAGCTTTTGATCTGACTGCAAACCATTGTCATTACAACATGATGTCTTTTCAGTCCAGACACACCCATTATGAGTTGAATTGAAAGTATGATGACAAATGCTTTCGTTTAGTACAGTGAAATGAAATGTAAAATGTTATTACAATACACAAAAACAAGTATGTGCCCTTAATCAAGGAGTGGCCAAGGTATCTCTGTCGCCTCACCAGAACCATAAAACTGGCAGAACCACAGTATATGCTTAAAATAAAGCAGACATGAAATAGACAAATACACATGAATACATGAATTGGTAATACAAAACATGACAGTTTTCAATACATTACAGAAATCATAGAAGTAAAAATTCTAAAGAAGTTAATCTGACTGGCCACCCCTGACTCATTGTGTCATTCTACCGGTCAACCACTTCAAAAGCAGAACAATGATGTCTTTGAGTGCACTTTATGGAATCCATGGATTGTACAAAAGAGTTTATGGTGCTGTTAAGGACCCGAAAACTTCTGGGGCCATCTGGAGCTACAGAGCTTTCTAAAGGTTTGTTTCCCAGTCCGCAAAGAACAGAATGACCAACAGAAACTTCTGCGGTGATTTGTTTAGTACAGTTAATGATGGTGGTTTCTTTGAAATGGAAAGCAGACCAATACTCGAGCACCTCAGTTTTCTTTGTATAGAAAGCTCTTCAAGGCAGAGGAGAGTTATTACAATAACCACCATGTCTTTTCAAACCAAAACACCCTCTTCTCCCTACCATGAGAAATGAAAGTAAGCAAGTACCCATACATTCGCAAATTGAATGACTCCACAATTCATAACATTGAGAAAGAAAAAGGAGAAAATGAAACTTTTTTTAAACTTTCTTACTCAGAGTTAATGACAGAGCACAAGTAACTGATTTCAGACACAATGACCTGGTTGAATGTTTGGGATATCATGTATTAATGAGACAGAAAAAACTGTATTATCATTTGTGTTTGTTTGTGCACTATGTTAGCAACACAAAAAGCAAACAAGGTATTGATAAACAAGTGGTGTCAATCAAAACTATATCAGTCCATTTAAAGGGCACCTGGAGCTGTTCTCTGAAAAATTATCAGTAGTTACTGCTATCATGTAACATGTAACTGGAGCTTGAAATGATCATTTTTTAATGTTGATATTAAGCTTTTACAGTAAGCCCGGGGAAAAGTATGGTAAACACACAAACATTGCTCTCTCTCTCTCTATCCAGAAGTATATATGATGGGCAGGACGAGTCTGCAGAATTTAGCTGGTTAAAGTGGTTCCTGGCTGATGAACTGGGTTGACAGCCCCAAAATGTCTTTGTCCTGCATGCCTTTCATCCTAACGTAACTGATCCAAACAACAAGGTTCTGTAAAATGAAACGTGCTTCGTGCTGCCTCTTTGCCACGTTGAGGAGACGAGACAGCAGTTTGAGTGACTAGACATGGTGTAATGCAAGCGTCTTCATTACACCTGCTGGAAATTGTTTCTAACTTCAGAGGTCAAACTGAACAGGCAGCAGACATGCTATTTATTAGCTCAGAAAGTGATTTCTCAGAGTAGCCTGAAGAAAAGAAAGAAAACTAACAAACAAAGCCATTGCTTTGCTTATCGGTGGAATCAAGATTTTGTCATATTAATAATTCAAAGATGCTATTTGTAGCACTCTTCTGGTCCTGAAGACCTTTAGAGATGCTTTTAAACTGTGGCTGTATGATGGCTGACACAACAGGTAATTTAGGTTCCCACCCAACCAGTGGCTCCAAGGTTTAGGAACCTTGGCACCAGGTTTAAGAAGAGGATCAGGAAACTGTGGATCTGCATTAGACACCAATGTTAAATGATTAGATCAGTGTTTCTCAACCCTACTCCTGGCGGCACCCTGTCCTGCATATCTTCTATCTATCCTTGCTCTACCTACCCGACTGAACTCATCAGTGGCACGTTTTATCAGCTGAGCACAACTGATTTAATCAAGCAGCAAGGATAGACAGAAGATATGCAGGACAGGGTGCCGCCAGGAGTAGGGTTGAGAAACACTGGATTAGATTAATGTATCCATATAACATTAAGACATCTTCATAGCCCCTGCTCTTTTCTTGAGTCTGTGGACAAAAAGGTGGGCTTTTGCTCAATGGGTAAATAAGACTGGCTCACGGGGTTCTGCTCACACAATTAAGGGGAACTGCTTCTTGTCCTGAAGGAACAGTACCCCTTTTCCAACAAAGGTACCTGCTGCATTTCCATGCATTTGGACATGCTCCAATGATACAGAATTTGAATATGGTACAGTAATCTCTACTTGTTTTGAATTCTTGATGATTATGTGAATGTGCCCAGAGTTGTCTGAAGTTTTCACTCATGCTAGGTTGGTTGAGGCTAATTTGAAGATATGCTTGGTACTTAGGTAATGAGTAAATAACATGCTCTTGGGCCATAGAGTTTATTGATCTGCAAAAATAATGATTTATTATCAGCAAAAGAATTGCTTTGTACTCAACTCAGGGGTGAACTGTATTTTGAGCCCTCTTCAGACATTTAATTTATTTAGAATTCTATAATGTAGAACGGTGATGCATGAGGAATTCTCTACAGCTTCAGTTGCCTCAAAAAATCTCTTGCAACTCCAACGTCTTCCTGTATACACACCTGTGAATTGGCACTGAGTGAATCTGGATATGCTTTATTTTTTATTATGAATTTCCATGTATCATTTTAAGATGCAAGGGGCACCTGAGTCTAAACAGCATTCCCAATGCAAATGTGGCCCTTTGGAAACTCCTTTGAATATGCATGACACGTTTGTTTCTTTTTTTTTTAAATAAGGCACAATTTAAATGGTCCCCATGGCTATTAATGATTAACAGAGCAATGAATTATGCATTCCATTGACCGGGAATTGTCTGGCCGTAACCAGTCGTCAGCCTTTGTGATGGGAGTGGAAATCTCTGGTTACTTCTGCCTCGAACAAAAACAGACAGCAACACCCAGGCTGCGCTAAGGATGGTGTGAAGGGATGATGGGAGATCATTATCAGTTTACTAATCAGTTACTGCGGCTACTCAGTCCTCCAGCTCTGACACAAAGCTACCATTACCTCAAGCTGACCTCAAGCATTACCTCATCGAAAACTCGATGGACGGCCAATTTTCATGGGATGAATGTGAATTTTGTATCATTCATGACAGATATTTGACATTATATGTAAGACAGGCTTATTGGGTCTGTGTGAGATGATTAAAACAAACACTCTGGAACAGTAGGACTGGTTTCATAAATTAGGCCCAGGTTGCCTCCCTTCATTTCTGAATAATAAAGACAAATGTACCTGCCACTAAGTCTGGGGTGTGATTTTGTCTCTCTCCAAGCCTTAAATTTGGGAATCCTGCTTGGATAATGGTTGTGTTATGGCCCATTAAACAGAATTTTTCTGTTGACAAGCCCACTGTCTCCTATTCACTCTCCTGGTCCAAATGTTTGCCTCTTTCTATGAAACAAACTCAAGTGAAGCGAAGGACATAGTGAAGTGAGCACTGGTGTGTTCTGCCTCTTCTCATCTCCTGGTGCAGTACTATCTCCCACCCCCAATATAAATGACATCAGTACTCCAAGAGCCTTTCACATCTCTGATTGGCTAAAAGATTCCTTATAAGTGTTCAGTAAAACAGGTCCCCATTCATTTCCACCTGGTGAATGCGGTAATTTTAGGATCGTACGGGAGAAAATACATATTTACTCATATTTTTAGTTGATTTCTTCCATATATTCCTTTTCACATCAAATATCACACCAAAATTATCTAGAGGTGGTTTTAATTTCATTATGACCCTCTGACGAGATTTTTTTCCCCACCTTAGTGAGTCACAAAGCCAAAAAGCTCTAAATTACAAGTAATCTTTCGAATCTGATCTTTTATTTCTGTGTCAAGTGAGAAATGTTTAGGTAAAGTAAAAAAAAGCTACATAACGCTGATTTTAGAGGTGAATTCAATTTCCTAAATCAGTTCTTAGCAGGTAGGTACTGGATTGAAATATTACCATCACAGGTGTTGATGCTGTAGTGTCCTAATAGCTTTAGCCCAAATGTTGTTTCTCTGTTCATTTTTTTCCCACAGGAACCCCTCATTCGCTCGCTCTTTCTCTCTCTCCCACGCTTTCTCATTTAAATTTGAAGTAATCGGTGTTTTGTCACTGTAATTATTTTCAAGGTCTCATTCCTCCTCTTGCCGGTTACCCTGGAGACAAATCAAACACAGCGAGCAAAAGTGGTGGTACTTTACACGCAAATCACCAACCGAGCAAGCGCCCTACAAATGCAGTGGACACCAACATACCCTGCGGACACCTGATCGGACGCGCCACGCCCGACCGAACGCCGTTGTCTTAATCAGATACCTCCGGGTTTCACGTTACCATGGCCTAATTTAATAACTTTTGCCACTTGACCTCGGCGCTTGGAAGGAGTTAACCAGTTGTAGTCAGTATTGCATTGCTCTGGACGCAAAACATGCCCGGGACATCGGGTAAAACGTCCCTTCCTCAACCTCCACCGACGAAAACCATCGTGGTGTACCGGAATGGGGATGCTTTCTTTCCTGGACGGAAGATCGTGGTCAACCAGCGTCATATGTTAACCTTCGACAGCTTCCTTAGTTCCGTCACGCATGGGCTCGAAGCCCCTTTTGGGGCTGTGAGGAACGTTTACACCCCTCGAGAAGGACACAGAATTCTCGATTTGGAGAACCTGCAACACGGGGAAAGATACGTTGCCGCTGGAGCTGAACGTTTCAAAAAAATCGAGTAGGTACAAAGAACTTTAGCGCTTTGATAAATTGATCAAATTAACAGGCTAAACACTTGTAACTGGTATTGCTGTTGTCAGTTCATCTAGTCCAGTGTCTTATGTGTTTATCTTGCAACTGTATATGCATGCGGTCTCTCCTGGGTCTCTTCTTGCACAATGCGTGTTAAACCTACTCACACATGCGTAGTTCTCAGCTGGTCAGTTCGGGAATGTAATAATCTATCGTTTCTATTTTTAGTTATTCCCACATTGCAACGAAGAAACCACAGCGAAAGAAGAGCGAGCTGGTAAGAACTGAAAAGCACCTACCTGTTGCACGCGGGAAGATTAGCTGAAGTTACCTAACTGGCGCTCAGGTGACATTACCTACCATCAACCACGCGAAGCGGATGCTAACCTGAAACAGCGCCAGTGTGTTTTCCCATCAAATTGCCCGTGAAATCCCTCAAAAGTAGTAAAATCCCCAGCAGCCAAGTGTGTTAAAAGTCTGAAGTTGTTTACGAGGTGCGGCAGGTGTCAGTTTTCAGCTAATTAACTGTTGAATGCCGCTTCCCACTGCTCACCAGCACTGAATTCTTAATTAATAGACCCATTACACAGTCCACAAACATTGGGGACGTGACCTATATGCGCTGGCATACATTCTGTACGCAAAATGCCTATGAACATTTCCAGCTGTATGCTGTGGCATTAGACGTGATTACTAAATTATACACATTTTATAGCACTGGGGTACAGAGTAGAACACACTCCCATCTCTGGGGTCAGGGCAGGCTGTTCTACAGTGGATAACCACCACAGTTGCATCTATACACTCTAAATGATAGGTTCCTATTGAGATGCTGAGCAGAAAAATAACTATCACCACACTGAAACTGCACATACAAACCCACTGCAACAGCACTGGTTTAAAACTACTACGCTTTAGAATTAGAAATGTTCATTCCATAAATAAATCTTGCTAAATATCAGACATTGTAGATATGCACCCAGTACAGTTATATTTAAAGTTTACAAGAAAATTGTAGTGATAAAGTAGCTGCTTGGGGAATAAATATCACTGAGTGAAGGTAGAGTACCTAGGTTCCACTGAATTCCATCTTCTCCAGGTGATCCTGGAAGGACAGGTGGGTGCTCTGCAGTCCTCCTGCCTTAAGTGGAACAAAACAACACAAGTTCCCAACTTTTGCAAAAGTTGCTGTTAATTACACCCATTAATGTCTTTAAGTAAAAGTCATGTCATTATTGGTAGTGATTCACAACAACCATGCAAACCATAACCAAAACTATGTGTCTGTGTGACTATCTATAAAATCAGGGATGTTTGATTCATTTAATATTCATGTTTTCAATTGAAGACTGAATATTCACATAATTAGACTTCATTGTTTCCCTCCAAGCATCATGAGACAAACACTTTTTAGTTGCAAGGGGTTTCTTTCAGAGCAAAACTAGTATTTACAATGAAATATCTTTTATTTTAATCAATGTTCATAGGCTGTCCTTTACTAATAATGAGAAGAAAATAAAACTTTTTAATAAAAGTTATATTATAAAATAACTTTATTTTTTGCTAATTAACACACATACAAATACATTCTCAGATTAACAACTCTCATCATTGTACCTGGTGAAGCACAAGGTCCTGCTGACACAGGCATGACTTCCTGCAATACAGGGTGCAAGGGATTTTCAGTTGTATGAAGCACAAGTTATTATTTTAAGCACCTTGTTCCTGTACTTCTCTAACTCAGTCATGGCCAGTTGTTATATAACATACATCTTTCTCCTCCAAACAGTTTGAACAATTTAAAAAAAACTACATGAAGGGATTACAGAAGACATATTTGTGTCTTATCTGGAGTTCAGGCTCTTATCACTTAAGCCTTTTTCTGTTTATATGCATTTTGGTGCCCATTTTATACTGTATATGTGACTGAAGCTATAATTTTGCATATATTACACCTACAACCTAAACTGCCATCACTGAATAAAATGTTATTTGTGTACCAAGCCCATCTTTCACAGGTTAGGCTTTGCTTGATGATCACCCCTGTACAGCCATCTTCATTTGGCATGCTTCAAGCTTCTGTTGTAGGTTTTTTCATCAGGGGTACATTGCTGCTTCTGGTTGTGTCCATTCTGGCATTGAGAATTTCAGTACTTTTTGCCATTGTGTGCATCGTTTCGTCCAGTTTTCTGAAAGGTTTCTGTAGAAATGTGAAACAGTGTACATATAATTGGTTGCATTTAGAATGGATGACTATTTCAGCAAAGGATGCATGCAGAAGTCAGTTCTAATTATTTCCAAATTCTGTAATTCTGAATTGAATATGCATTTATCACGATATTAGGTGATTATCAGATAATTGCTAGATATTTGATAATTGAGCCAGCTGACAATTTCAAGAAATATCTTTCACCTTTATCAGCTCATTTTCATTTTGGACAGAAACAACCAATGTCTCAACATTGTCCAAATGATCTTCACATTCTGTTATCTAAAATGTACATGCACAAGAAACAAGATGATCAAAGGTGTTTCTGGTAATGTCATATACAGGAAAAGGATTTATGAGATTTACATTTTTATTTCAGCTGTAAAGTCCCAATCACAGCACTTCTCCATCAGTTTGGTTATTTTTTTGTGCTAATTCCTTTTCCTTAGCAGCCATGAATCAAACTGACTTGATCTACACTTCTCTCCATGTATAAATGCATTTGTATGGTATCTTAACAATACAACTGACAACATAAGGCAGAACTCACACAGTCTATTTGGGGAAGAATGTCCTGAACCATTAATGGTTCTTAAGACCACTATGGCAAAATGTTAAAAGTCTGAGGTATGCCTATGTTTCCATTTCCCTGTCTCTGCAGATACCCTCTCCATGGCACACACACTCGACTTCTCAAACTCAGGCAAGCAGCATTTTGTTTTTTGTCAAAAACAATATAAAACAAACCTAATACAAGAACAAAAATGTCATTTTGTGCAGTTGTTATAAGTTTGAAAAATTGACCCTGGAGGTGTCATTGTTCAGAAATGGAGTAGGTATATGCAATCTATACAGGGTTGGGGTAGTGTCATAAAGGGATTGCAGTGCATAAATATTCTTTCCAGTGCATGGTTGTGGAAATGTGTGCTTGATATTAGTTTTTGCATCTCACGTGGTGACTGTTGATTGGGTGACATGACCTTGCCAAAGTGGTACCTGTGAGAGGTGGGCAGATTGAGTTAAGAGCCAGTGGCTCATTTGTGTGTGCTTCAAAACTACATCCAGCTAAACACCAATTTCCATTAAACAAACACCATTTTTACAACATTGACAGATGATTTCAGAAATGCATAAAGATGTCCACACTAAATGGTAATTATATTGTAATCTACTGGTTTTCTTTCGTCAGTTAACGGCCCTTATCATTGGATGGTTGTACAGGACTTGAACACCTCTCAGGCAAATAGCAGTTTGCTCACATAATATTACTGAAGTCATGGCATAGAACAATGAAAGAAAAAATATTTCCCACAGGTTTTTCTCAAGTGCCTGTACCATGTAGTCGACAAGATCACACTCCTGTTAACATAGGGTGTCTTGGCTGCCTCAGCTCATAATAAGGCTTTGAAACTGCTTATTGATATGAGCAGCTTCTGAAATATGTGGTTTTGGCTGAATTCAGTGTGCTCTGTGTTGGTCTTCTGCAAAGATTACAGAGTTACTGGCCTATATGCAAGAACCTAGAGACTGTTGACCACTCAGAGAAACCTTGATATTGGAGTGAGCTGCAGTCCATAAAGGTTCTAAACAGACAGACCATTGAAGATCTGCATTACCATGTACTACCAAAAGTTTCACAGCTGCAAGAGGCACCCAATACAAGTTTATACATAAATGGCACTGGTGAAAAATTGACTTGACCTCTGGGACTGATGTAATCTCTGGCCCCGTTGCTGCTTGCGGGTTGTGTTATGCCTGAGTGAGCCTTTTGCCATTCCTGTGTGTTGCTTTCATGTACACCCACAGCTCACAGAAAAGCGAGCGCTATCTCCGTTTTATGTCCCATATCTGAACATCGAAACAGTCCGGCATTTGCTTCACGTGGATTGTTTGCTTTTCAGTGTCTAGTCATGTGGAACACCTATTGCAGCATGCTTTCACTTCATACCCCTGTGTGAGTCCTGTTCAGATTGCATATGTGTGGATTCCAATGCAAAGTTTACGTTTAGAACCTTTATAAAAGATTGCAGGATAGCTCAATTATGTCTTCACTGACCTCCCTCTCACCTTTTGCACTCAGTTGTACATAATCTATCAATATTTTAGTGTATTATAAATGCAATTCTTTATTATTCATACACAGTATTGTATCTATACATATAATCATGGAGTATATTATGAATTATTAAAATATGGTATATTCATGGGTTCACATACTTTGGCAGAAATATAACTTCCCCACATTCAGATGATGGGAAATGTATGATTTAAATATTATGATCTAAATATTAATGTGTGGAAGCAGAGGTTATAGAATAGCCACAGTTGGCTTTTTTGTGTTTCGAAGCATGCTGGAGGAGTCACAAGTGACCAGCAGCATACACATAAATGCTTTCTCCTTTTAAAATTTAATTCACACGAGTAATGGTGAGCATTTGCCTTTATCTGTCAAAACAAAGGACTTTGTCTAGTTTTGCGTGATTAATATAGAACAGTCAGCCGGGCCAAAGTGAACATTTTTATTTTTACACTGTGACCATGTTTCTTTCGGAATCAGTGCTGTGCATATTCACCAACCTGTAAAGTGCCTGGATGGATCACTCTATTCAACTGAGCCCTTTGTATTAGTCCATCCATATGATGTAAAGATAAGTGAATAATTGATGAATAGTGTATTAGATGCACTTTTTCCCTCTCTTACTCTGCAAGCCGCTCTGAATAAAAGCCTTTGTGACTACAGTTAAATAAAATGAAAAAAAAAAAAAAAAACAAACACTCTCCTGATGTCTTGGCCAACAGTGCCATCAGTAGTTGGTGAGTGGAATTGCAGTGTTCGGTCTTAAAACTTAAGGTGTCTTGCTTTATTTAGAGATAACAACATTTTAGCGATAAAAGCTGTGTAGTTGACCTTTAACATGCCTCACACATAGCAAACGGGTTCACTTTTTGAAGTGGTTCTATGAGAAAATGAAATCCAGGTTGGATGTACCGAGCAGTTACAAATTAGCTGTGTAAAGGTTGGTACATCCAAACACTATATGCTTCTGTGGTTTAAATTTCTATGTTTGCTGTCACCCCTCCCCCCCTTTTCTCCCAATTTAGAATGCAAAATTGTGTCATAGAGATGTCACTCATCATCATAACCCCCACCGACAATCCGAGAGAGTGCAGCAGTCCATTTCAGTTACATTCCCTATATTTCCCACCATATAAACAAGCTTTTAACATCTGACAACCAAAGGTGTGGAGGAGGAGCAGGCACAGCGTTGCTGTTAGGTTCTGTTGGGTTGTTTGTAATCACCTTGTTCTCTTGTATTTCAGATACGGCCTGTAGTTCACAGCAGAATAATTGTTTCTGCACGCTGGAGAAAAATTATTCACGAGTCATGCACTATCAAGTGAGTATAGATTTTTGGATTTGCCCTGCAGTTATTGTACATCAGCAAATGTTCCGTGTACAGGCTAATAAAAAAGTGCGCGATTGCCAGCAGATGGATGATGTGGGATATTCTATTAAACTGAGATTCACTTTAAATTGATTGAATTGAAATGATTTGGTGAAAAGTAAATGCACGTATAGACAGTTCAATGCATTTTGAAAGTAAGTACTTCTCGTACTGTTTCAAGAGTTCGCTTCAACAGTGATCATTTAACGTTTATGCCTGTTTACAACTTGACTTTGTTCACTTTTAAGCATTCTGGTAAAGGTGAGTAAGCATTTAAAATGAAGTCTATGGAAAGCACTGAGCTGCCTGTACCAAGCAAGCAAACACAAAATTAGAAATGTCTCCAAGGTTAAATTTTAAATGCTTGGTATGTACAAACAAACTATCCCTGGGGTTTGTTTTGTCATTAAAGCCACTATGGGTGTTTTTTCATGCATTAATTTAGCATAAAAATTGACCCAATCTAATAATTAAGAGCTCAAGACTAAAAAACTATGATCACGTTATTGCCAACATCTTTGGAAAATAATGATGGTGGAGTGAATCCCAGAATGGGTGGTCCTATCACATGTTATCAATCACTCGTATGAACAAATAATGGAGGAGTCAGTGATTGACAGCACATGCTTTTTCCACCCAAAGTTGGGAGGCTTACCCCCCTGTAACGTGGATGCAGTACTGACAGCGACGTGTCATTGTGACTTTCAGTGTCTTTACGAACGGCGACGTCCTGGTTCCCCCAGCTCGGATACTGATACCAAAGTATACCCTCAGGAACTGGGAGAGAGTTCTGGCCATGATCACCGAGAAGGTTCACCTCCGCACTGGAGCTGTGCACAGGTTTGACACAGTGGCTGCCTGATTCCGATAGCAGATCAACTACTCTTTGCTGGTTGCTAGCTTGTCAACATTAACTTCCTAGCATTTTAGACAACAAGGTTAGCTTTTTAGCTAGCAAATGTGATAGCTAGCAAGCACACAGCCAGCAAGCTACATTTACGGTAGTAAGGTGATCTAACATCGCTGGTGCTAGCTCATATGAAAGAAAAAACCAATACTGCGTCATAATGCGTTATTAAAATGCAGTGTCTGTGTACAGTCAAGACAGCTATGAGGTCACTTGGAAAATATTGATCACTGTAATGCTTCCGGTACCGTTGACACTAAGATTTCAGATTATTGCAATAAACAATGATGTCATCTGTCTGCTAATGGCAGTCAGTTAATGCTAGGTAAATCTAGTGGCAAGTCAACAATCCCTGCAATGAATTGAAAAATGTTAAATGTTTGATGTGATACTGTGATGCACTTGCACACTACTTCAGTAACAGCCCTGCAGAAAGGAGAGAGGTGTTTTTCTCTCTCTCAAACGTTGTCTCAGGGTCACAGCATGAGGTATCTGCTGATTTTGGTCTGCCTCTCCCCCCAGGCTCTGCACATTAGACGGGACCCCCTTACTGGGAGTGGCTGAGCTGGAGAACTGCCAGTATTATGTTGCCGTGGGGACCGAGAGGTTCCGGTTTCTTCCGTATGACCACTGGATCCCAGGAAGAGGGGTTGTCCGGGACAACAGCCAGGGGTGGGTACCACCTGCAATACCTTTGTTACAGTATTTTTATTATTGTTTAAGTAATGAATAATATGATGTTTGGAAACAAGTGGAAAGCATTTTGGCTGTAATGTCTGCATTGCCGTAGTTATGGGTGAGGACCCTTCTGAACCGAAAAAGGGTAGAGTGACCGAATAAATGAAATGTTATCTGTCACTCACACATTGCAACAAATCATTGCATTTTATGCTGGACAGCATAATCTTTCAGTTGCTTCAGTCAAGTCAGCGATTGATGGTGCATTATAGGCCCATCATTAACAAGACTCCTGGGGCTTTACTGGTTAGAGAATTTTACCTCTAGCCAGAAAGTTTCGGGTTTGAATCCCAGGTTTGAATTGATACTGTAAATATGCAGTGGCACTGATAATGCAGCTGGGCAAAGTAAGATGTCCTTGATACCTGTGACTGCCAACAATGTTTTATTGACAGCAGATAACTTTGTGTGGAAATGGTTGTCTTTTCTTTATCTGCTAATTGGTGTGAGCTGGTGTGTTTTTACTCCAATTACTCATTTTATTAATTTGAAGTACTTTTTCTAATTAGGACCCACAATGATTTTCTGCCACCATTAAGAAAAAACAAGCACAAAAAAGAAATGGTGAGTATGCGGCTTTAAAATTTTTCATGGTTTAATTATTGCAGTGAAATTATTGCTGTGAAAACTGCTAATTCGCTAAATATCAATGTGTGTGTCATAGTTTGTGTTTAGTCATGCTAAATATCAAAAAGCCCCTTGGGCAGGTATATTAGGAAATAAAATCTAGTAGTATTAGATTACAAGAAACGTGCAAAAAAGAGGACATCTCTGCGTAGATGTTTGTGTGTGAGGAAAATGCTGTGTGTGTGTGTGTGTGTGTGTGTGTGTGTGTGTGTGTGTGTATGTGAATGTGTGTGTGTGTGTGTGTGTGTGTGTGTGTGTGTGTGTGTGTGCTAGCTATTCCCATCCTGATTCTGCATGAAACCTGTAGTTAAGCATCCTGTTAAGATCAGTTCATTGCAGTTGCAGTCTGTCTTTGAAATGACTTTGATTGCTTTGAATGGATCTTCTAGTCTAAGCTCAGGATATCAGTACATCTGACTCTGAATCATTGTCGAACAGGGGTCAAACTAGCTAAAAGCGGTATTGTTGAGCATGGATGTCGGCAAATGGTCATTGTACTCTCCACTGATTCCTTCCCATCAACAGTGGCACCATGTCTTCTCCAGCATAATGTCAGAGTTAGTGAACAGTATCACAGGTGGATGGTCTGAATGAGCAGTTTAGATGGTCAGAACGGCAGCCTGTTGAAAGCTTTGCAAGCTGTATTGGGATCGGTGTGCGCATCTGCGTGAGCGCTTGCGGCCTGTGATTCCATATCACATGTCATTGTCATCCATCACTGTCTAACAGGGGTGTCGCAGTAACTTGTCTTCCACATGGATGAGGTGTCCCAGTACGGTGTGGCCGCACCTCTTCATCAAGTGTGATGAGACTTGCAGAGAGCACAGAGTCACTGGAGGAAAGCTCACTCACAAAGTCTTTCTGTCGCAGACTGTGACAATTTTATGCTGTCGTTAAATAGACAGTGCTCACACGGGACAAATGTACCGTGGCCACTCAAGGGTGGTGGGGAAGAGACCACTACACACACACACACACACACACACACACACACACACACACACACACACACACACACACACAGTCTCTCTCAGAAAGACACACACATCCATATGTACATGCGCAAACAGACATGCATGCACGTGCAGACACACACAGTTAAACAGACACAAACACACACACATAAACAAACATTGACACACACGTGCAAACAAGCTCAGTGGAGAACATGCTCACTCAGCTGTTTGTACTGAGATAAGATCAACGTGAAATATTGGGTGCCTGTTTATTATAACCATGAAAAATGACAGCTTCACCTTTACCAATTTATCTGATGGAAAAAATGGCTGGTTTTCTTCCAGGTGTCACTTTCAGATTAATTGATTGTGCTTGATAAACACTATTTAAATGTAAGAATCTTTAATCACTAAAAGCAGGGTAACTTATGGATGGATTCAGACAGTAATGGGCACTGAATGTTATCATGGACTGGTGTATATTGTATAAATGGGTTTATTACATCAAATATTCATGGCTATGTATACCTGTTATGGAGCCATTTGAGAACTAGATCATGTCATTGTATTTGCACTCATTTTATCACAATATACATAAATCTTATCAGTAACATTTAACCTCTTTTTTAGTTAAGGGACTATAAGTGATCATCTTTATAAATTGCCATTGTACACACGACAGATTAGTCAATCTCTGCCTGTCTTTATTTTTAAGTTATGTATATTTTTATCATCTCTTTATTGTGGACTTATGAAATGATGTAATCCCAGTTTTAACCAGAAGGGGGAGGCAGAGAGTTAGCTATTACACACTATCCAGTCCCTGTAATCAGCCAATGCTCGTACAGTGCTGGGACAGTGTGTGGAGCCCCAGACTATTAATATTCAGTCTTTCTCGCAGTCTTTATCTCCTTCCACTTTAACATCTATTTTTCTTATTACATTTCTTCTTAAAATGTGTACTGGCCATTAAAAGTTTCAGCTGTGACGAACAGTACACAGCTTCTCTCATGTTGCATCTCCCCCTCTACCCTTAAAAGGAACCCAGGGCAGAAATTTGACAGCGCAAAAACCCAGGGAAGGCTTTTGTTTTGACTTGCTGTGCTCAGTAAAAGCCGTTCCCCTGGGTTTGTTTTCAGGCAGCATCTGGGATTTTTTTCTCCAGAAAACTAAAATTCACTTTCAGGCCTCATTTAGACACACATGCAATAAATTAGATCTTACAGGCTAAACGATGATTCTGTGGTAAAGCAGAATAATTATTCAGAGAACAGCCCTTTGTTCCCTTTAGCAGCTGAATATTGTATTTCTTTGACATTTGCAGTTGAGTGCATTTGTAAAACTGAACTGTTCGTGAGCTGCGGCATCATGAATTTCAGTTATCCTCAAATCAGAGAGTGCTGCTGAGAGGTTCAAGGCAGTGAGGTAGTGATTGGGCAACTCGGCTTGTATCCACAAGGTCATTGGTTTGGATCCCATGGAAACACTGCTGTTGACAGTAGCTTAAAGTTGAACTGTTTTGGTAGATCTTTGGCTGTGTAAATGACTGCTATGTCAAGCTGTGAGATATTTAATATTCTGTTTACACTGGCCTGATTTCCATTAGGCATCAGCATGGCCTGGGGGTTTTAATGTGTCTACACTAAACACTTCAGCCTGGGCCAGAACCAAACTCTCAACTTCCTTTCCCATATCACACTTGCTGTGGCTAAAAGCAAGCTGAGCAGAAATGGTTGTGATTATCATGACATTGTGGAATTGACGAATCAGGACTTTTGAATTTGCACATCACAGCAAATAAGGTCAAGGTTTCTTTTGCACTGGAAGGAAAGGCAAATTGGATATCTGCTACTGTCGTTAGTTCAGAGTCAGATTGTGATGACTGACATTTTCCAGACCCGGGAACCTAGCTTGAATGGGTCTGGGGATAGGCATACCAGCAACAAATGGATAAAAAGGTGAACTGCCATTTCAAATGGCCTGTGAGCCAAAGAGGTGGGTTTAAATAGGGCAGAAGTGGCTCTGGACGAGCAGGCAGATGGACTGTAATGCGCTGATTATGTGGGAGCCGGCCTCAGCGCTCTGAGACTGCATCCGCACCCGGCATGACTCACTGAGAGACTCAGCAGCCACTTAACTGGGAATGAGGTCATCTTGGCACGATGAGGTCATCGAAGTACGTGCCGGTTATGTGACCGGCCGCCCGCAGGCGCTCTGCGGCTCGCCCCGGTGACAGAGGGACCGCGGCGGCGACCAAAATCACCCTTGCGCATCGCGCTTGCAGCTCAGACGCGAGGCACGCTCGGAGGACCTCGCCCCCTGAACCAACATCAGCGGAGGGGGCATTACATTACATTATATATCTGCCTCAGATAGACGCCCTCATCCAAGACCACTCAAATTGCTTACATTTTACACCTCGCTCATTCATGCAGATGGATATTTACTGAAGCGCGGCAGGTTAAGTGCTGCACAGGCAGTGCTTCCCCCTGGGCTTTGAACCTGCCTCCATCTGGTTACAAGTCCAGTCCCTGAAGCACTCTTCCCCAGCAGTGACATCGCTGCTGACTCTTCCCCTGTGCAGACGTCGCCAGGGACGATTACTCTATCTGTGAGCATGTTCTTGCTTTCCGTGCAACATTTAGTTTTACCTTTGTGGTCGTGTTTTTGTTCTGTTGCGTTCTTGCTGTTAGATTGTGGATTGCCAGTTTCCAGTTGCAGGGTACTGCGTCTCAGAGAGGAAGCACTGAATGCACCAAACTCCACAGGAGAGCTGTTTGTTGGGAACAAATGCCTGCGAGCTCTTGTTGCCACACAGTTCACACAGCAAAGAGAGCAGGTGTGATATGCGGAGGCTATCAAAGCATTAGAGAGAGTGGATATTTCTCCAGGCTGTGGGGCTCTAGTGAACCCGTCCTTCATTTCTGTAAACCCACCAAAGGCTTTTGAAATTCCAAGGGAACATCAACAAACATCACCTTTGGTTAAAAAACAAACAACAAAAAACCCCTGAAACAAACACTGTACCCCTCCCTGGGCGCTGTCTTAGTGGGCTGAGACTCAGTGTTGCCCGAAGTGTGTTCTTGAGGAAGGCAGAGGTCAGCTAACCTCCCCACAGCTGGTTTCAGGTTCAAGTTCGCCAGAAGTGCAGTAACCAAACCCCCTCCCCATCCGGAGACAGATCTCACCTCGCTACCTCTGAGTCCTGTAGATGTGTAAAACCTGCGAAAAGCAAAATAGCATTTTTGTGGAGAAATTAATTCAGATGCACACCTCACTGTCTCAGTAGAGCTGTGAACTCCTCCTCCCAACTGCTCTTCTCCCCCTTCTCTCCTCTCTCGCTCTCCCCCCTTCCCTCTCTCTCCCCCCATCTCGCTGCCAAACCCCTTTTCATCCCTACATGTCTGCCGTCTGCCTGAAGAATAAGCTATTCCCTGGAAGTCTGCATCCCTTTAAGCCTGTTTGGATTCTCATTGTTTGATCTGGCTTGATAAATAAGACGAATGCAGTTAGAAATTCACGGCTGCCCCATTTCATCAATAAATGATTAGTTAGCTGCTCTCTCCAGTGATTGATTGACTGAGCATGGGATCTATTGGAACCAGATGAATTCAATACCGCGGGAGTCGCAGGGGAGCTGCAGAGCGCATCAGCTCATGAAAAATGGAGGTCAAAGTAAAATGCAAAAGAGAAAAGGAAGGAATGGAGGAAAAACAAGTTGGCATTTTACACATGAACAGCAAGCACTCACGCACACACAGGCACGCACACACACTCACACAGACACAAACACACTCGCGGACACATGCATGCACACACACTGGCAGACACGCACTTGTGCACATGCATGCACCCGCACTCACACATGCACTCACTGACACACATACACACTAAAATACCCTCACATACACAATCACATATCACATGCCATGTGCATGCACACCGCACACACAGATATATGCATACATGTGTCCATGTGCGCAAACACAGGTGTACACGTGGGCACACAAGGACACACAAGCACTCACACGCACACATATGTACTGTATATACCACGATAGAAATATACCTATCTACATGCCAAGGTAGATAATCTCCTCCATTTTTGAATACTCCATGGAACCTCTATATCTGTGACCTCTATATCTATACAGAATGTGTATTTAATCTGTATTTATGTTTGAGCGGATGTTTCTCTTTGGGATCCAGCAAGCCATGAGCACTACGGTGTGATGCATTCTCCTGCACAGACAATGGAATCAGTTGCTAGCTTAGTTAATAGTTATAATTCGCATAAAGGACTGTATACTACCCTACATGCCCATATCGCTGAGCTAATTTCTAAAGAAATTGCCTGCACCCCTGTGTCACCAGCTGAAGTTCACAAGCATTGCTGTGTTAGCCAGTCGGTTCAGACACCGTGACAGCATTGATTTATTCATTGAGATATTTGCAATACACCAGACATTGTAACTGTAAATGAGAACCGCCGTCTTGCATATGCTGTGTCTGCTCATTTGATTTGCATTTAGAACAGATGTACTCAACTGAGCTGTTAAAGTATCAGACACTGGTGGGTGCAGGAATGTGTAGTGCCTAAGTATGTTTTAAATGCAAAAACTAAGCGAATACAAGGCAGGAAAATCCTCTACTGAGATAAAATGTATTTCCTTTCCCGGTGCAAAGTTTCAGTGTAGACTCAAAGTATGAAAATGTGTGTGCATGAGTCTGTTTGTGTGTGTTTACGCCAGTGTGTGTGACAGTGTCTTTGAGTGAGTGTGCGTCTGTATTTTATATGTGTGCTGTCTTTGAGCATGTGTGTTGGAGTGTGTGTTTGTGTGTGTGTGTGTGTGTGTGTGTGTATTGTATGTGTGTGTCTATATCTGTCTGTTGTTAAATTCACATCCATGTTGTGTATTTGGTCAGTTTCCAGATTTCAGAGTGCGGTCGCAGGGAGATGAGTCAGAGTTCCCTGCCAGGGGAAACCTGAAAAACCACATGGACTCCTGCTTCTACGCCAGGCCCGAGAAAGGAAGACCGCCAAAGCAGGCCCCCACAACCCCACGCCTCCTCTCAGGGGGTACGTACCTTAGAGATGCCTGCCTGACCGTGGAGCGAAGGTGTCATATGGTCACCCTCTTGACCGCAGTGGAGTTGTGGTGTATGGTCACCCTCCTGACCGCAGCATGGTCGTGGGGTGTAGTTATTTTCCTGACCCCAGAGGGACACTGAGGCACCCTCCTGACTGCAGGGGGAGTATGACTTTCACTTTTCCCTGTGGGTCTCATCCTTCACCACAGCTGGCGCTAAGAGGTATAGAATGTAGTTGTAGGCTGTGTGTGTCAGTCAGTTTAAATGTGTGTATAGATGTGGCATGTATATTTGTAGGTGTTTCAGTGTTTGTGTATGTTTGTGGTGGTGTATGTTTCTGTCTATGTGTGGTATGTCTCTTTTTCAGCGTGACTAAGAGTATGAGTATATCTGTGTGTATGCATGTGTATGCATGTGTGTGTGTGTGTGTGTGTGTGTGTGTGTGTGTGTGTGTGTGTGCGCGCGTGCGCACACGCGTGTGTGCACATGTGTCTGCATTGTTGGAGATAGACTCGCAGTATAGGTTCCTTTCAAATTCACAAAGCGTCCTCCAGAGAACGACCTACATGGGGGGAAACACGTTTGCTGCCTTCAGAAAGAACACAGCCCTACAAGGTGAATATTTAACTCAATGCAGCTTCAAACAGGATCAAGGACCCTGAACCCTCAATGAATTCATCAGCCCAATAAGTGCATGTATAGAATCCAAGCAGGGAGCCTCGTTGCAAGGGAAACAGAACGATCAAATTTAGAATCAAGCCTGGCCTAAGTTATTCATCATAATGCAATCGGAAGTAGCGGGCGATCTTAAAGTTGATAAACTCTGCATAAATTGCAGTTTTTTTGCTGCGGTGACAGTGGCACAGCTTTGATTGCGATTTATGTGATCGCACAATATCAAGAACATGCTTGCGAATGTTTCTGCTTCAAGGATGTGTGTTACAACGGTCAATATCCAAATCCAAAAGCAGCAAATAACATGTAGCTCAGGAATGCCTTGAGATTGTTAGGGGGGAGTAATTTCTAGCTGTTTTAAAAGATGGGATTGCCTCACACACAGCCCTGTTCCCAGAACTGTTGCCATGGAGTTAAATTTCCTAATATTTTGACTTGCATACATATTTAGCTATAGACTGTGTGTGTGGTGCTGGTTATGAAAGTGTCGTGCCGAAATCTCCAGCTGCCACTCGGAGACGCTATTGCCTGGCTCACTAGAGCTTTCCTGTAAACTCATTACTGACGGTTTTAAAAAAAGAAGCGGACCACAGGCCTCCTTTTAACTGCTTTAATCTGCCGCTGAGGGACGGTCAGGCGTGGGGTGTCGCTGCATGCTATTGACATCGCGCATAAGTCCGTCATTAGCGGGAGCCGGGGTGTGTGTGTGTGTTGAGGGGGGGTCGTCTCATCATTAAACTTTAATATATGCTGGAGAAAACGACTTGCTCATTAATTCCATTTAAAAAAAAAACCTGTGCATTTTAAACGAGCTCATCTTCTGTTTCTGACAGATGACACTGGAAATGCTTGGTGTGTGATGGGTTTTTTTTATTGGGTGCGAAGTCCTTAAGACGTCTGGGGCTGGGAACCGGTTGAATGAATGCTCTTTAGAGGTCTGCAGTCATGTCCGCTGATGTTTAGGACTGCTCTACTCTGGGGAATGGTTTAGCCCGTGGCATCTAAAAGCAATAAAAAGAATCAAATTTGGCCTCAGAAAAGGGGGGACTGTAACACATATCCCACAAGGCTGCTGTCTGAGAGTTTTACCCACTTACTGCAAATGCATCTTGTTTGGCCTTTTCTTGACCATGCAGCCTGATTCTTCAGTGTACCACCAACATCTCATAATGAGGAACAGTCCACTATAAAGTTGTCCTTGAAATAGTTGTTACTGGTTGTACATGGTACTTGTGTTTACTTACTTGTGCTTACACAGTTTTGATTTATTATATTTTTGGGGAGGCGTCACAGATTTTCTGCAGCTGCAGAACCTTAGAAATGGCCTCCCGCTCATTGAAGGACTGACTGAATAGGTGGCTCCCCCGAAGTAATGCCAGTACCTTCATTTACCACTAGGTGGCAAAAACACTAGTAAGAGGATGCGCCAAGGTTTAACAATGCATGTCCTTTGCTCCTTTTATGCTGCCAGTTTGAATTTCCAAGTGAACATTCAGAAGGAGAATTTTCAGTCAGTCTCTATGCAACTAACCAGACGTAGACAAGTCCCGTCCATGAATATAAAAGTCCCACTTACCACTTCCTTTCTACATCAGCTGTTGATGGCACCCCTCCTCCATCCCATCTCTCCCCCTTTCTTTTCCCTGTTTATGACTTCCACAGCCTCATCCGTGGCCAGGTTCAATCCTGTTGTCAGACTCCAAGCCAAATGAAAGTGCTGCTATAACCACATCAAACACAATATTCACACTTTGATTGTAAATTCATATCTACTGAAATCACTTTATATGTTTTGATGTAAACATAAAGCTGCACTGATGGTGAACAAAATCCTCAGATGTGATGCCCTCAAAAGCCCAGCTGTTGTACCTTCATAGCATACAACTTAAGAAAAATGACATGATTTAATGTAATTTCATGTCATGTCATTTTCATATCACATGTCATAACTCACTGAGTGAATCAGAAACATACTTTCTTCAGGGTAACTTTTGGGGGGTTTGACTTCACTCAGCAGAAAAGTCTAGACTTACAATAACCTTCAGTCTCACCGCGCAGTCCATAGAAAATAAATTGATTGACGGAGTCATTGATTACCTTTGAAGTTGAAGGAAAAACAGAGGGGAAAAAAAATGCCGGCGTACGTCTGAGTGACTGACTGCCGGTGGTGGAGGTAACCGTGATTAATCGCTTTCCTCAGAGGGCAGTGTGTTCAAAGCCAGAGACGGGCGGAAGGAGGCTGCAGGAGCCGCCGAGGTGCAGGAAGACCAAGGAATGAAGGTGGACTTGCCCATCGATCAGGTAAAGACCGTTCCGGAAAACGAAGGCAGTGGCCAACTAGGTGACCCACCCCTCCCCCGTCCCAAACACTCGCACACGCACACGCACACACACACACGTATGCACCCTCTTTTTCAATGCCAGCCTCTGGCTTTCAGCCGTGTTGGAGTGAGGGCCAAAATAGTTCCACAAATATTAAATAATAATGTATTATGATGATAACATTCATGATGGTTGTTCCTCCAGTTAGTGTAAACATTTTTGACCTTTTTCGTGGAAAAAAATCCTTTGGGCGAATTTTAAATTATGCCATGCCTTTTTAACTCTGAATTTTGCATTTTATGTGCAGCTAAAGCTTGTTGGCAAAAGAATGGACTGTGTTCTGTATGTGTGTGTTACTTTGAGAATAGTGCTTCCAATAACTTGCAGAATCGTACATGATCAGGAGTTACACAGAATATTGTGTGAGCTGTAAAGCTGTCTGTCATCCTGGGAAAGGGGATATATATATATTGTAGTAAGCCCCTCTTTGAAGAGCATAAATGGGTATATAACATGCTACGTTGGTATATGCCCGTTTAGCAGATATACAGTGTGAAACGGGATGTTGCACCATTGTTATAGACGAGTCCTGTGTGGGTATCTTGCACTCCCAGGTTGAGGCCAAAGTTGTGGAGGAGGAGCAGTGTGACCGTGGTGACCATCTTCCACAGGGCAGGGAACAGAGCCCGAAACGCTCTGGGACGTCCGGCTCACAGAGACCCAACTCAGTGGGCTCTGGGAAGGTCAGTGAATCTGGGTGGGAGTGACATGGCCCTCTTGTCCTATCAAATTAATTTATCTGAGAAGGAGAAATACAATTAGGATTGGTGAATTTCACACTACAGCATTCAGATCCATGTATTGTGTTTTTATCCACGACCAATTTGTGTCCCTAGATGGGATTTTATGTTGAAAGGAATAGGAAATAGGTAAAAAATAAAACAAAAGTTTATCACGCAGAAAGCATTGCTAGATGATTGCAAACTTGATGTTGTTTCAGCCAGTTTTGGGCATTAAATTCCCCCAAATCATGCAATTCCCTGTGATCAACAAGTGAATTCTTTGTGAAACAGCAAATAGACCACTAGCAAATTGCTGTCTTACATATTTAATAAATCTGATGGAGCAAGCTTATGTAGGCATTGAAAAATACATTTTACATTTACATTGGACCAATATGTCCAATATAATTGTACAGTTACATTGGAACAGTATGTGGTCCAGTTTTGGAAGCTTCATATTTCTGTTTTAATATGTATATACACCTAATGTTTACTACAACATAATGACAAAGTATTATGTTCCTTCAGTGTGATTGCTGAAACATTGATTTTTTTAATTCAATATCTTTATTGCTGAGATGTAGGGTGAACTCATATATTCATTTATAGGAATTCACAGCATTAATTTGTGACACTTTCCATCTCTGAAGCATGACTTGGCTTTGATTTTGTGGATCATTATTTTGTTGACTGCAGATTTCCGATGAAGACTGCTCTTGTTAATATTTATGAGCAGGAAGACAGTGAAGCATAGGTCAGATTGTAATCGCTGTCTGAAATATGAGCAGAATCTTTACAACTTCTAGAATCAAACACGCGATAAGCTTGAGTGCTCATTAATATTAATGTGCACAGGGTACAATCATGGAGCAAACCCACTTTAGGTTCCAGAATGTGGAGCTCCTTTTCAGAAAGGAAACAAAACCTGAGTGTATAATCTTGTGACAGTAGAATGTCTTTGATGAAACAGTCAAATCCAGTTAGTTCTCTGTTCTGGCTGTGTTTTGCACTATTTTACATGTCCTCACAAGGAAGAAGGCTGTCCTCCTGTCCTCCTAAATATATGCTACATTAGAGTTATGCGAATTTATGGTTTACAGTAATGAGATGCCATTTAAATACATTCATTCCAGTCTAATACATCTCAGCAAATCATTACATGTGTATTGTATAACCCAGTAATGAGCTTATCCCAGATTTGGACATTACTGTAACATGCAATTTCGGTTTTGAAATCCAAAGCCATCAGCTCTCATTTACCTGATCATCAAGCGAGCGTTCCGTCTAATGAAAGCTATCATTTCAAGCAAAGGCAATTAGGACAATGGGAGATACTTTAAGTGCGATGGAGATAATGCTTCAGTATGCTCTTTTGTAATAAAGATACTCTTATCGAAATAATTATTGACTCTGCGGGGCAGTTATTGCCTTGTTAAAGGCCGCATCAATAACATTATTCATTAATTGCCACATTTACTTGGATGGGCACGTTGCTGAATCAGGACCGCCATGGACTGAGAGAATGGCGTGGAGACAATGGAGAAAGATTGAATTATTTCCCTCACCCTGGACTCTGCTAATTGGCTGGATCATTATCACAGAGTTGAGCTGAAGTTGCTGCCCTTTTTGCCGGGGGGGGGGGGGCTTGGGAGAGCAGGGGTTGGTTGATGAGATGGGGGTATCACTGCAGCCACTATGTTTTTTTTAAAGGCTGTCAAATGTTCTTGTTCAAACACACTGAGGGCAATTGTGTTGTTCAAACAGTGGTCCAAAAGTGATTTTGAAAAGCATTTCCTCATTTATGACACCTCAGGCAGCAGATGTCGGAACTAAGGACATGACAGGGAGTGCAGTACAGTGCACTTCTGGAAACCCTGTCGTAAGTTGGATCATCAGGAACTGAAGCTCTTTTTACTACGGACAAAATGTTAGGTTCCTGAATGCAGGCTGGAAACATTTGTACATTTGAATATACTCGTACACAGGCACATGAGTGTCCCAGACAGGTGAGGTGTTTGTTCTAAAAGCAGGCTTAGACATGCAGTCCAGGCTCAAACATGGCCGTGTGATCAACCCACAGTGACGGGGAGCCCAGAGCAGCACAGCAATGGCCAAGATGTGGGTGGGTCAGTCAGGGTCCCCTCCTCATAGCCCTCGCAAGACCCTGCGACTTGGGCACCTGGCATCTGCTTCCTGGTGCATTGTGGAACCTGTAGTGAAGAAAACAGTCATAACAGGCATGCAGAGGTAGTCATGTTGGGAGGAGCCTAATGAATAATTGGCAAGTACATCCAGCACCCACATACACACACACACGCACACACACACACACACACACACACACACACACACACACACACACACACACACACACACACACACAAACAAAAACACACAAACTAACACCTATGGCACAGTGGAAATACTGTATGCTAGTGACAAAGTGACTGCTTTCTACAACTTTAAGAAGTAAAATGTCCATTCATAAAATATCTAAATGCCAGATGTTTGTCAAAAGTCTGCTGATATTTATAAAGTCTATAAATAGCAGATATGGACAGAATGCCTGCTTTTGGGGTGTCTAGTTGATTGTACCACATCTTCTTTTGGATAAGCGTATGCTGTTTGTTTAGTAATAATGCTAGTGTTAATTATATAACAACCATATCAAGGGTGTTTTATATATGTAATCCTTTTATAGCTGGATGTCTTCTATGCCTTGATTAATGGTACAATAGCAGCATACCCGGGATTTGAACCCATGACCTTCTGGTTGTAAGCCTAGGTCCCTAATGCCCACATCACACTGCCCCCACCTTAAACACAGTTTATTGAAGAAGGGGCCATGAGGGAGAAGATGTATGTCTAAACTATAGAAGCAAGAGTGTCTGTATAAGGCCCTATAATGTTCTGTTTATCACGACCGTTTGTTTTAATTTAACAATATCGGCTGATTTATCAGCCCGCCAGCTAAGTGCTTCTTCTTAATTAATATCGTTGGATGTGCCAATACAACTGGCGATGATCGATCAATCGCCTTCCTCTTCTGTGGAATATTTGCGATAAGAATCAAATAGTTATTGATCGCCTCCCCTATTGATCCCCCCGTTCTTTGCACATTCGATTCCTTCCCATTCATCTGCAGCTGTTTTCCGGTGACCGCTCCCCGGGTTAGGCTAGCCCCTCTTGAAGCCTCCTTCACACTCAGGGTCAACTCTAATCAACCCCAGCCGCTGTCACTGGATCCTGTGGCTGGAGGTATTCCTGGGGGCGCTCGGGGCGGCTGCGTTTTATCATTAGATTACTGTTCATTAGACAGTGTGCAGTCATTAATCAGGGAGAGCTGCTCTGTTGTTCTTCGCAGGGCCATTGAACCTCTTGTAAAAAAAAAAAAAATAAATAAATAAAAAAGGAAACGAAACACAAGCTGTTTGTCTTTGCTTCACACATGCAGATAGTAGCCAGGCTGCTGGCTGGGAAGGCTGCACAGAATCGAAGCTTTTAAGTCTTTTACATGATTTATTCAGACTTGATTAAGTGCTTCAGCAACTGCTTGTACCTCATGATGTTCCATTCTCATGCTAATAGAGAAGGCTCTGTGAACAACACAGTAAGAAGCGGTGTTTTCAGCGTGCCTGCAACAAATCAAAAGCTTCAAAAGTCAATCATCAAGCTTAATGTTGTTTTTGTGAAAACCTCAGGGCCACAGAAGTGCATATGCTCAAATCTTGAAGGCCTTCAGATTCCTCTGTCCTCAGATTCCTCCTCAGTTGGCTGCTGAAAGCAACATAGGAAATAACACATGGCCACCTTACCCAGGTTCTGGAGGGACACCCTATCAACAAGTTTTGGCTCCCTCTTTGTGCATGATTTCATTAACCATACTCTCAGGCATACTCTTTATTGCTATATTTGGTGACTTTTTAGGCTTCCTAAAGGACCTTTTTTTCCTGTGAAAGTGTGAAATCTAACATGGTCAGTCTGGAGACCTTGTGAATGAAGCTGTTGAAAAGTCACATAAGCTCTGAGGGACTCTCAGTTTCCACAGGGCAAACTCTCTACCATTTACATACTGATTATGGAACACTGCAGGAAGCTCCAAATCCACTTTGTGGGCGTGTCTGGAAGAAGAATGACATTCAGAAGAGTGATTCACATGCCAATGGGGTCAGGTTGTGTGATAACACACATACATACATACATACATACATACATACATACATACATATATAGTATCTAGAAATGAACCTAGGTCCTATTAACAAGATCTGGGGGGGAAGTAAGTACTGGCAGCTGAGAGTGTTAGTGGATGACGGAATATGGCAGTGTGTCCTCCAGGACAAGGATTGAAGACCCTCTGGGGGTCACACTTGAGGCTGTCACTGAAGCTGTTCGTGCAGATTACTGGATCATCGTGTTGGCTTTCCAGAAAACATAGGAATACACAGACGAGCAGTAATACCTATTTGAGCCATGATGAGTGCCAGCTCCAAAGAGGCATAGCTGGTTTGCAGATTTCACCTACGGTGGTTATGGTCTTCTAAACCGATCTGTGATTGTGAATAATGTAGCCATCACCTAGTGAGTTCTCACCTGGAAATATTAAAAGCTGAATTAATTGGACAGAGGTGCCCTTAAACTGAGGCATTGTCACACAATGATATATTGCTGTACTTCTCAGTGGAATTCTCGTTAAGGAATAATAGGCACAATCTGTTCCACACACTAAGGCCCTGTCCACACGTACATGGATATTTTTAAAAACGTAGCTTTTTCTATACGTTTTGGCCTTTTGTCCACACACAAACGGCGTTTTAGGTCACTGAAAACTCTAGCTTTTGCAAAACTCCTTCCAGGGTGAAGATTTTCAGAAACTCCGTTTTCAGTGTTGACGTGTAGACAGGGAAAACAGAGTTTTTGGCTTGTGACGTCAAAGTGTGCGCCATAATAACTTTTTTTCAGGCTTCTTATTGGCCAACATGGCTTTATGGTTAGGGTTATATTGTCACCTGTTGGTTTGGCATGCTCTTGACAGCGTGTGTTTGCGTTTTCGTGTGGACGGAGATTTTTTTAAGAACAAAGGAGGAAAACCCCTGTTTTCAAAAATACCCCTGTACGTGTGGACATGGCTTAAGAGACGCAATAAGCTCAGGGATTGAAAATTCTAGATCTACAGGTCCTGAGGTCTGCAGGTTTAAGAATCACATGTCAATCAACCTCAGTCTTACTCTCTCAATAAATTGACTTAAATCAATCAAGAGCTGAGGCACCACAAAGACTAGTAGAGCAGGATAGGAGATTCCTGTGTCTGATAATGCAGTTTATTTGTGTTTTGCAATCAGTTAACGGGCTGTTCATGACATAATCTGACGTATCATCTTGTGTTTTTTTCTATGATTCAGAGAAGTCATGAAAATGACTGTAAACAGACCATAGCACCATTTATCCTTGAAACAAACAAATAATTGTGGGCAGTCGCCTCAAAAGGCGGGGGGAGGTAGTTTTTGTACGTGATGTGCACCTTTTAATGTATGGCATTTTGACAGATACATGGCGCAAAATGTGGAACACAGTCACAGATATCATGGTTTAAAGACAGGCGGTTTATCAAAACGCTGGAACGATGGTGTTCCACATCCCATACAAAAAACAATCTCGACACAGAGTGTCTGTGTGGACACTGTCCACATTACCAATTTCCTTCCTGTCACCAGTCTGTCTCTCCAGGGGAACAGCTGCAAGAGCTTCCATACGCTGTAGTGTTATCTGGCCAGGACTCCTGTTACTCCCAGATGGCTTGATTTCCTATTAAATGGCTGTTGAGGTTCTCCCACTTGTACAGACCATGCTGTTCTCCCATACCTCTTTAAGTGCTCGTTTTGGACACTTGCCAACATGTAACCACACAGTGGGAATTGAAGTTATCAGTCAGTGATCACTCCCAATTCGTTTAATCAATTCTTTTATGCTTTGAAAATGGACAGTGAAAAATAATGTGTATTTTGGTTAATAGTGTTTAAGGTGGTTGGCCATGAGAAAGAAACAATTTAGGGATTCAAAGAGACTCACACAATATTGAAAACCCTGTCATTTAGAATGGGTTAATACTTCTGTTTTAGGTTAGATATGAAGAATGTAAATGCAATTTGCTGTCCTGGACTGGGGGTGGGGAGGATAAGGTGATGGGACGATGGGGACATTGGGGATGGGGCAGATGCTGTTATCCAGAGTGACTTCCATCGCTCACCATTTTTACATGTTATCCATTTACACAGCTAGACATTTACTGAGGCAGTTTGGGTTAAGTACTTTGCCCAGGGGTGCAACAGCAGTGCCCCACAGAGTAATCGAACATCTGGGTTACAAGCCCTGCTCCTTAACACTACACCACATGGGTTCTCGTTTAGGATATGGAGAGGATGGAGGAAAAAAGGAGGCAAAGATAGATGGAGGGAGATGGAGAAAGACTGGGAGAGGCATTGAGCAGAGAGAGGGGGAGAGACAGTGACAAGGAAAAGAGAAGGTTGAACCGGGGCCTTGCTCTCCAGAGTGTGTCTGAGGCTCCTGGACTCATCTGCTGAAGCAGAGCCCTTGTGGCTGAGAATTAGAGTTACAGGAAGGGAATAAGAGAGATAGGATACTGCAGCAGAAGCAGACAAAGTGGATGTACTGAACTCCACAAGATGCGGATACACTGTATCCACATATTAGACAAAAGAGGGATTTGGACAGGGTTTTTATTTAGACTTAAATATAGAGTGCAGAGCCACATATTCATATATGGCACTAAACAAAAATGTATAAAGCAGAAAAAAAATTTAACTATTTTATTAGATGTACAGATGAACGGAAATAAATGCCAAACCAAAACCTGCTTTTTTGACAGAATGCCAATCCACATGCCTGTCTGTGAGGACTAAACCTAGTTTGCTGGTTTTCCACTGGGTGGAAATGGGAAACCTCCAGCACACTGGAACTATGCACCAAATCTCTCTTCCCAGCTGTGGCCGGTTTTTTGATTGAGTGCAGACCTTTCTCCTGGTTCATTCTGTTGGAGGATTAGACAGCACAGTGTCTGGGAAGGTTCTCCTTCAAAAGTTATTGGCAGCACGATCAATGGGTCAAGTTATTTATGGAGACTTAGGGTGCACTGCTATTGGCAGTAAAGCACCGTGATTCACTGGAGGTGTAGGATGTGTGCAGTCATGGTATATAATCCCTCTCTCTCTGTTTCTTTCTCTCTGTCTCACACACATGCACACGTATACACTACATGCCTGTGACCGGTATGCCACGTCATGGTTAAATGACTCCATGTGCCAAATTAACGAGTAGTATATCAAATTCACAACCAGGAGAATTGACTGACTGCGCCCGAATGATGATTGTTACGCCGCCTTGAATTTTACCTGCGTAAATCACGTGTGTGACTGTGATAAAAAGGCTGTTTTCTTTTTTTAAACTGGTTGACCTGATGTACTTATCGAAGGCTACAAACATGGGATGCCCTTCTGCTGTGGGGGACTACACACTACAGATGCGTTTAGTATCGCGTATTTGTTTGCTTCTTGAAAGCGAGTGGCACTCAGTTTATTTTACTGCTGAATGTGCCTAATTAGGTTTGATGACAAATTCCTCGGCAGTTCCCTTTTATTTACTGACTGGATAATGCAGCGCTGTATAAGCCGAAGCCATATTCCCCAGACAACTTTGTAATTTGCTTGATGCGGTTCCCAAATTAACCATTGTGCCCTCCAATATTCTCATCTCATAAATAAGTAAGTCTAAATATGTTGTTCATGTTTTTTTCCTCTGCATAATGTATTTTAGACAAACAGTTAAGCTGCAAAGAAATAATTAACTAAGACGCATCAACAATGCATATTCATGCCGCTGATGAAATGCAGATCATCTCAGTGCGGTTTGTCAGGGGTTTTAATTTCTTAAGAATATTGCATCATTATGCATCAAAATATAATATGAATTTGTTTATTTAGGTTATTCTCAGTATGGCCCAGTAGTCTACATCCTCTTCATGCTTAAATGTCCCCCTGAAAGCTCCAATCCTCTGTATTGATCTTAATGAATTCCTTGCGTTGTGACTGGGGTCTGTGTGTGAGGCCTTCCTCTTGTTGTACGACCACACTGATCTCTCTGATTATGTTTTAGACGAAAGGAAAATATGAAAAGTTTGAACGCCACAGTGCCCACGATTCAGGGGTGAGTCTCCTCTATTTCTCAAATTCTCCCTTTTGAAATTTTGGATTTGCAATGTAAGAAAAGTGCTTTACATCTATGGCTTTTCCTCTGAGTGTTTCTGGTGTCATTTGGTAAGTGTGCAACCTTGTTAAAACTGTTACTTTCCTGTTGTACCAACTTGCAAGTTTCTGTGAACTTTTTTTTGCCATGTTTCATTGCTGTACTGCTTCCCATATTACATGCTGTGCCCAAATTTTTTCTGCACAAAAAGTTGCGTTATCAAGTAACTACATCAAGTTTACAAAAAAGCTACTTATTCACCATATGCTGTTCACAGCAGGTGTATTCAGGGGGAAAAAAAAGTTTCCACTAGCAGTATTTTTGTTACAGGAAAAAGGGGAAAAAAATCCAGAGTTCTAAGGCCTTGGGTGGAGAGAGTGGGATTGGGGTGTGTGAAAGAAAGAGCAGGCTTTTGTGTGATCTGGGCCGTGGTTCTGATGGCTAGCCCTGTGAAGTGTGCCTGGCCTCAGTCTGGCCACACGTTAGCTTTGACTGCCAGTTTGCTCTGTTCACAGACGAGCTTTGAGCCGCGATACCAGATGAAAGCAAAGCTCGTCCAACGTGTCCACTGCAGCCCGCTCTCCCACGCCGGCTTCACCCGTCGTCCAGGGGGGTTGCCAGGCCAACTTTTCGCCGAGACGAAAGCAATATATAATTTATTGTCCGGCGCGTTTTTTTTTTTTTTCCCCAGACGGGCTCTGCTTTTAATTCCATGCAATTCTTTACTTTTCATGTTGACAGAGTCAGTGGTCAACCTGTTTTACAAGGTATGCCTTTGTTGCGTTTTATGCACTTTGATATTAGAGTCCCTCCCTCAGCCCCGCTGTGGTTCTGAATGCATCAACAGTCCTTTCTTCTACCTCTAGAATCTGACAACGGACCTGGAAGCTTCCGTGACGGAGACCGCCGGAGAAACGCGGCCTGCCTCATCGCAAACTCCTCACGCATGAGAGAAAAACCCGTTATGAACCAAATAAAAACGTCTGCATCTTGACAGCCCCGTTGTGAATTTGCATCTTTTTTTTTTTTAATTCCAGGAATATATAGCGTAATTATGTATTCTTATGAATATTGCATGGATCCTCACCCCCATCCGTATGGTAAGCTGGCTTAATTGCAAGGTTTAATTATTAAGAAGCAGAGGTCCGGAGTGGGATTTCAGAGTCGCGCGCCTGATGAACTCTTTCCGCAATTTTTCTGATGAATTATTTTGGTGTTTCTGCCTAATCAGCAAGCGTGGCGCACAGCGTAATTGCACAGAGAATCTTACTGTCCTGGGAGACAAATTACTCCCCTGATTAAAACCTGCAGAATCAACTAATAACATAATGATATTGGAATAGATCAAAATATACACATTATACACATTATGCACATATATATTTCTTTATTTTTTTAAATGTACTATATATATATATATATATATATATATATAAAATAATATTAAATAATATTACTATATTAGAGCATATATGGAGTGTGATATATATGAGACAGACTATATATATGTGTGTGCATGTGTGTGTGTGAGTGTATTCAGCCTCTGTTGTGATATTAAAATATATTAGAGTAGATGGTGTGTAAAATGAGGGCTGCCACCATTGACCCCGGTGCGTAGGTTTAATTTCGTCTGTGTAATCTTGAGGGTAAGAAGTGTATAAGGATGCAGTCAGTCTGACAGTGTTCAGACTGCTGTGTTGAAAAGGATGGAGCATCACTTTGTAGATGAGGCGCTTTGAGATGGATGGATCTGTGCCGAGAAGATGAGAACGCCTCTGTTCTCAAAACCCCTCTGATAAAGTACACGGTACAGTGGCTCGCAAAGAACATAAGAAGGTCATTGTATGGGGTTAGTCGTCTCATGATTGCAAGGTCGTGATTGTGTCGGGATTCCAGTATGACTGCAATACTTGATCACAAGATGCGGACCTCTTTTGGGAAATAACCAAATAATGGCAAAGCTTTGCTGCCATCACTGCATTGACCTTGTTCTGTTTTCTTGACAGCCGGACGGAAACACACATCTGTAGGCCTGCGTTAGCTGTTTGATTTGCACACAGTGTGATTACATGTTATTCCTTTGTGGAACTGGACAATAATCAAATTACTTTGCATACTCAACAGAAACTCTGTCATACACAAGATTACAGCCTACAACCTTCCTGTGGTTCCCTAACTTTCTCCCCTCATTGCCACTGTCAGCTGATCGGTAGCATTGTTGCAGAGACACGTGGGTACTACTGTGCCCTTTATTTATGTATTTGCTCATCAAGCACCCCTCCTCATTCATTGCTACTAGTATATAAAACATATGTATAATTTGGTTTAAAACATATAAAAACTATACAAAAATCTATTTTCAAAAGAAGCAAATTTAGGGCCTTGCTCATGGCTACATGGGTGCAACAGTATTGTCTCATCTGGGTTTCAAACCTGCAGCTGTCCAGGGGACAGGTCAGTTCTTTAACCACTATGCCACTTCTGAGGGTATTACCAAGCAGTGGGAGCAGTAATGAAAACATGATCATCATCAATTGCAAAATCTACATGACTTTTATCATTAACAATATTACCCAAATTGCTCGAAGAATACAATCAATAATTACACTAACATTTTACAGGTCTATATAAAACCATTGTTATCCTCCTCCCACATTAGTTTGACCTTTGCCAGGCTCCTGTAGATCAATAAAGTTTCGCGTCAGACACCTTCCCATCCTTCCCACGCTGTGAATGCCACCCCCAAACGCACCAAACACAAATACCTACAAATATGATCTCCCAGAATATTCTCATATACATTTAACCAATGTTCCAGTCACTTGCTTTAGTTCCCTGTTGTATTATTTGTAACAATGCATGTACGTATCATACTTGCGGAACATAGACCGTGGCGCCGCGGCTATGAACCTGTAGGCTAACTCCGGTGCTGCTTCTGCTGTTTGCTGGTCTGGCTCCCCTTATGGCAGAACTACAGGAACAATCCCATAACAGTTTATCATTTACATTACAACGAACTCATAAACAAAACAATTTTCCTCAATTACAAATTGTCGCGTATTTACCACAGCAAAACCAGTACACGCTATTACAATGTAGCATGTTAAGGAACGGAGGACTCATTCCGTTACACCACTCTACTATCTTTGTCTTTACTGCCTGTGGTTGTCAGCCTTATGGAAGGAAAACTCCCTTAGGCTTCACTTCAAAACTGACTGCAGTTACACTTTCATATATGATCTAAAATAGATCTTTTAAATGGATCTTCACCGTGTCTAAGTGTTAATGATAATTATACAAATGAAATCACGTGACAAATTTGGTGGTGAGACTGGAAATGATGTCTACAGTGAGAGCTGCAGGATACTATAGCCCCCCCAGCGCTTGCTTTCAACACCTTTTTTGTATGGTGTGTGATTCCACACTGCCTCAGACTTCATCCCATTTAAACCCGTTTCTCTGAAAAGGTGTTCTGCGTTTCTTTTTAAGTAAACAGTGGAGGACTTTGCAGTCAGTGCCAGTGCCAGTCGGCACCACGCACTCCAACACTGGCACATGTGGCTGGTCCATTTTCCCAACAATCCAAAGACGCCTTTTTTTTGTTTGCGACTGTAGTGACATCAAAAAAGGCTGACAAATGTGTGAGACCCAGATAAACACAGACGCTATTCAGTCGGTTTTAGAAATCTTTACAATGGAAGATTGCACGATTCATTTTCCATGCATGAAAGGAGTGTCTCAAACGAGCATTGTGTAGATTGGATTAATGCAGAATGCAGATTTTCCCTGGCAAACGCATGTAGGGGATTACTTGTTCGCACCGGACAGATGTAAAAAGCCTTTGGCGACCAGTGCTGCTTGAAATACCACTTTGATTTAACCCGGGCCTTGGCTCCGAGTTAAAAACCAACAGATGAAACGCGTGTCCTTAAAAAAAAAAACGGTACAAAATAAGTCTTAAGCTACTGTATGTCGTAAAAGAAGCAAATGGTTGAGACGTATTTTGCTCATTATAGGCCATTAAAAAGATCACTGAAGCCATGTAGAATGTCACATTTGTGTATGACAGACTACACATATGCTCCGGAGTGTCATTAGCTGCTATAATCTCGTGGCGAAATGTGCAGACGTGCCTGCTATGCTATTAAATTATGCAAATGAGCGGGTACCTTTTTTTCCTGCTCATTAGCCAGAGACGCAGACAATGGATGTAACCACCCGTTGGATTCCTGTAACGAGTGGAAGAGTTCCGGAAAATGAGCGTGATCCTCAGCGCTTTTGTCCGTGGTGTGAATGGGCCCAGTGTTGATTTTCACTTTAATGAAAGCAGAGGAGGCGGATGACAAATCAGTGATTTTGGAGCTGCTGATCATTATGTCTGCTTTGTCTGGTAAGTTCCACTGACAAACCAGGAGAGGGAAAATGCAGGGGGCTGAAAGTCAAGTTTGTCTGTCCAATATGTGTCGCCGTTTTATACCTTTACTTTCCAAGAGGAATGCCATCAATCAATCAATCAGTCAGATTTTACTTAACGTAGCATCCTTGACAATGGAATTGCTGCAGAGCAAATCAGGGAAAGGCAATGTGAGTTCGGACATGCGGTTGATGAAAGAGCAAGTGTAACACGAGAAACACCTCAACACATCTCTGTGCTTGTAAGCCAGCCTAGCTTAAACACACTGTATGACACTTCTGTCTTAGTCATGTCTCACTTGGCAGTTTGTTCTGGTTGTCATTGTGTAAGCGCTTTCCTTTTTCAGTTTCATACTGTATCTACTGCTAATACTTCTGTACACTATGTACATAACGGTATTTGTGTGCACTGTATAATTCATTTTATATTCTTAATAAACATTCCCCCCTCAAATGGTGCACCCTGCTAAATTCAGCCAAAGAACACATCACACTAATTCTGTGTCCCAGGAAGGCCTTCCTTTCAATTAGGCCACTGCTTTCAAGGTGCTCTAATGGGCAGCGATCCATTTCAATTTTTCCTTTTTTCCCCCAAGCTGTCATGACCTCATTAGCAAGTGCAGACTTGCAGTTATTTCAGCTCGATGAAATTGACTTAAAATTGTATTAATTTGAATGTGAGGCCACACACGCTGACCTCTGCCGGTGAGACTGGCTGCATGGGGATTTCTTCAGTTCCTGCCATGTACGTGAGCCAATCACTGTGCGGTCCTGGAGAGGTAGGTGGGGGAGGGAGGGGCTACTGAAGACATCCCACTATAGAATGTCAAACAATGTGGAAACAAATGAGTTGAGACTCGAGTCATTCTTTAAGGTGCTTTTTTGCAGACATCTTTATGGACATCAGCTTATTTGCTAGAGATGGGAAATTTGGAGGAGGTGTTCAAAAACCCATGAGCAAAATAAACCGCAGGAATTTGTATTTGTTCGTGTGCCTATATGTACGTGTGTGTGTGTGTGTGTGTGTGTGTGTGTGTGTGTGTGTGTGTGCGTGTGCAGGTGTGTGTGTGCGTGTGGTCATATGTTTTGGAGCAGAAATCAGGGTCACAAACCGGTAATCTTGAATGGTTACACTTGAATGTTTTTGTCAGAAGGTCAGCAGTTCGGTTCTTTGCGAATTATTTCTATCATTCTTCAATTTGAAACATCTCGCTGAAAAAATCAGAAGGTCCATTTCAGGTGACCCCCGTCCATCTTTCTCAGGCATGTGGCATTTTGGACTTCATGTTTTTAGTTATATTTGCTGTGTTTGTGGATTGAATTTATAATCTTTCACTTTGCCAAAAAGGAACACTCCTAGGAAAACAGATCAGGCAGCAATGGACTCACCTTCTTTGGAAAAGCTCTTGAGAGAGACAGAAGGAAAGATGTTTCTCTCTTTAATGCTGACATCATCCAGACTTACTGCCCCCCCAACACACACACTGTCACACTGTCACCAAGGCCCACCCCCAACCAGTGGTTGAGGGTTCAACTCAAAGCACTGTAGTGACTTGACATGAGTCAGAATCTCATCTTCACTTGACTCAGTGTGTTAGATTGTGTAAAGGTTGAGGACATGCACTAAATATAAGAAAAGCAAATGAGGAGCATCCTCTATGACATCATCCCCCGGTTGCCGGGGACAGCCTGGAAACAGCAGGTGTCCTGCCCCTGTCATAGGCTGGCTGGATAACATGACCACGCGACAACAGGTAACTCTGATATGGGCATGGATCTGAGTAGCAAAAATGGTTTTTCATTCGCAGAAAACGGCATGACTTTAATTTAGTCAGGGAGCAGCTGGTGTTTGTCATTATGTTAGACACAGCAGAAAACAAACAGGGAAAATAAATCCTTTGTTGACTTCTCAGTTAATTTACTTCATGATTTCCTGGGTTGGTTCCTTACTCCTGTTCCCACCACCCAGCCCGTCTCATCATAAATCTGGATTTTGTGTCACAGGTCAATTCGTGACATTGTCCAAGTAAACATGGGCAGTCATAAACTGGATTATCTTGAAACAGGGACTGCCTGTGTTATATTACCGTACCTAATTATCAAATCTAAGCAAGTGTAGCTACCACTGCTCAGTGGCAACCTCAGCTAGCTCTGTGCTCCTCTTGGTAATCAACCGAGGCATCAACATACCTGTACAGAACTCCCTTTACATGACATATCCTCAAAATGTTGTGAACCGCTCTGATATTTTCGTACAGTTGTGCTACAAAATCCAAGCACATTTGAAATGAATACTACTATAACAGTTGTGCACATCTTTATGGAATATAATTTATTCCAGTGTTCACATTAGCGCTTCCTTTTAGTGTACATGCAAATGCTAATGTTTATATTTCCCCTCCCCCACCAAAAAACCCCATCCAATTAAATTCCATTGTGCTTGATGATGACCTGTGTCTTTATCAGATAGTGAAATTAAATGAACCTATCATGAACTTTTATGATTCCTAACATTTAAACACAGCGTATTTGGTCCTCATATCCATGTTCAATTTTAGAGGTTGTTAGAGGGCAATAAATCACATTGTACATTAAAAAATATGGAGGTTTCTGATGATATTTCATCATTTAGCTGTGTGTGCAGGAGCTTTGCCGTGAAATGGTCTCTCCGTCTTATAGCTGGTCTGATGTCTTGATTTCATTCTCAGCCTGCATTCCGAATATCGTCCTTTATCTGTTCCAGTCAGATGTAATGAAGGCAATGGCCCCAAAGGTGAAAGCTGTAATTGATTAAAACCCATAATTTTTCTTTTCTTCTTTTTTTTTTCTTTCTCATCTTGGCTTGTAGCTGTCTGGAAACATCAAAGACAGCGTGTGTACAGGCTTGATTTCCTCCTGGTTAATGAGGAGACTGAGAGAGCCATTGGAATGTGCATCCAATGAGGTCATTTCAAAGACAGGATAATGACGGATTAAGAGTAAATCACGGTGACGCTTAGTTTCTGCATAACATTTCATAGTGTCGCCCGGTGTCTTGCTCAAAGTCTTTTACAGCTCTGTTTCTTGGTCCTAGTCTTAGCAGCAACCACAGTGAGTTGCTCTTTTAGTTCCAACTGGGCTCAAGTAGTAAAGTCTGGCTGGGCTGATAATTAAGCACGTATTTGGATTTGACACTCTTTTCAGTCTGCAGCTCTTTTATGAAATAAAGATGCTCTTGGTTGTGTGGTTGCGCCAATAAAAAAAAGATCAAAGCAAAGGTATTTCTCACTGTATTTTTGTTCATTCTTCCCTCTGACCATTTGCTCAACATGGATTAGTGTTTCACTTAATTAAGATTAATTAGGGGTTTGATTGATTAAATGTTTTAATGCCAAGAACAATGAATTGAACAACTAATTAAGCTTAATGAGTTGAGCTTGTGGCCTTGAAACATTTTAAGAGGTACTCTTGGTGATACACAGCTTGCGTCTGACTTTATCATCCATTTATACAGGTGGACATTTACTCTGGCAATTAACTTTAAGTACCTTGATCAAACGTACACCAGCACTGGCCAAATGGAGATCCATTCCTATACCCCACCTGTTATAAGCCTAGTGCCTTGAAGACCATCCCACAATGCTAAAATCAGTGGCATTTTTGTTGTTGTTCCCTCTCTCTTTGCAGGAGAGCACTCTATTTTGAGCGCCCTGTTCTGAAAGTTCTCCTCACCTACTCCTATTGCATCAGCTGAACTTGCTGATTTTGTCCCAGGCAGAGGCGACCGTATTCGATCGCAAAGCCTGCTCACAGGGGTGTGGTATGCCACTTCGAAAATGTGCCATTTTCACAATGTGCCAGCATTTCGAGGGTCTTTACTGTGCAAACACAGCACCCCCTGCACTGTGCGGAGTACCTCCTGCTCACTGCGCAACAGACTACATCCCCAGAATTCCAGATGTTAACTTCTTATGGATTCCTCCCAGGGAAGCTATTTCAGATAAATTATTAGGCCATCCGACAAGCGCCTCCAGCATTTAACACAGCGGAGTCCCCTGATGGCGCAGAGACAAAGACACAGTCCCTATTATCGTGGGCTGGGGCGTATTTCTGCTCTATGAATATATGGTATAATAACTCCGTGGGCGCCTGCTGTCAGATACACATAAAAAAAGATGACAGAGGAACTTCGTTTCATTAATTGATCAATACCCTACAACAGAAGCTCCGGAAATGTTGATGTGAAAAATGAGAATTATTTTTATTTTTATGTATACAATGGGGGAGTTAGGAATCTTTCTGTGTGCCCAAAATCAGAATACCAACATTTCACCAATATGCCTGTAACACATTCTGTCTTTCATTAAAACTTTAAGATTGAGAGTTAAGCAATAAAATAAGTTTTGTATATTAACAATCATAACTTGCTGTTTATATCTCACATGCTTTACCCATCACTGATGTTAAACTTCCAACTGAAGAAGAAAGTGGTTATACTTCCTGGCAAACTGACTTCCTGGAGGTTCCTAAGTGGTACTCTTTTCACCTGAGTCCCTGAATATTTAAAGGATTCTGATTTTGTGAATAATAACACCAGTTAATGGATGCAAGTTTTAGCCTTTCAAGCCTGCAGGAAGCCAACTAGTGTGGTCAGAACAAAACAGCCAAAAAACAGCTCCTTTTCAGGAGCAGAGAACACTACAGGTATGGCCTGTGCTGCAGAAATGTATTGAAGGTTTGAGGGATATTTATTTGCTTGTCACTGCTTTAAATGGGTGTGCCCACTTTTGACTTTTGCCCTTACATGAACACCTTGTCTTTCTATATGGCAGCATTGGTCCACAGGTACCTAAACCCTCTTTTACTGCAAAACTGATTGTCTTCAGACAAAAATCTCTGTGGGAACTCACACATGAATGCATGCATTTTTATAACGACATTTTCATGTTACCTAATACAATCTTGTGCAAGGCCATTTGCTCTGAACATCTTCCTAAATATTTAAGGTAATGGATTCGTGTGTTCTCGTTCCTTTGGGGAGTACAACAAATGAACAGTGGATGAAAACCAAACTGTATTACTACCCTTGAAAATTTTCACTTCAACCTGTCAACACTGAATCCTTGAAGGGCTCTCTGAGCTGTCTGTCAGTCAAACAGACCAACAGATCGGTAAAGTGGCAATATAACCAGTCCGGCCGTTATTTTCGAAGCAAAGTTATTGGCTCAGTTCTTTTTTAACGACCTCTGCTACAAACACGGAATACCAAACAAAGGACAGGGAAGCCGAGTATACAATTTGTATCCATCATTTTTTTTTTACACCCAGTGACACACTCCCCCTCCCCCATTAACCAATATGTCCCTGGTAGCTACAGTGAGAGATCATTGGTATCTGCATCAGGGACCTTTCTTAGAGGTCTCATCTAAATTCATTGAAAAACTCCTTGCTCTCCTGTATACTTCCTGAACAGGGGTTTCTGTGCGGAGTAAGATTCGCCTGCTTGGCCGTGCCTGCCAATAGGTTAGTCTCCAGTGAGACGCCCATGCTGAGAGGGTGGGGGGTTGCTGGAGGGGCGGTGCACTTTGGCGAAAAACAACAACAAACAAAAATACAACAGGAAAGAAAAACAAAACAAATACTGAGCAATTTGAAAAGGTCAAAATGAAAAAGCGTGTATGACTAATCTTGTCTTATTTGTAGTGACAGAAAATACAAATGTACAGAGGCACTAGGTTTCTGTACAGATTCACAGGTGCAAAGTGGAAGATTATCTTACAGGTGTGAGAAATTTGATGAAAATTTTACCTGATGAAATATATACTTGTCTTAAAGGAAAATATCACTTACAGTTATCACTTCACATGTATATGTAATTCAACCCCAAAGTAATCTCGCCTTAAAAAACCTAAACTATTTCAAAATGAAGCCCAAGCTAATCCTTAGACTGATACACTCTTCTTGAATAGAGGAGTGTAAATGAAAGGCTCTTGCAGTAAAGCACTCATTTTTATTATGGAATATGTGCTGAGACTGAGAACCCCCAAGTAAAGGCAGTACCTTAGTTTCCCCACTAGGAGGCATTTAAGCATTCATTGATTCATAGTATTAGGTGTGTGACTCTTGACAGTCATGCAGACCTGAAGACCTGCTGCATGTTAGGGGTAATCAAACCTGGAAGCTAGATCGCAAAATCCTGGACACTTCATGCTAACCACCCACACTCAAGAAATAATTTAAAACGCTCTTCTCTTCAGGGACCCGAAAACGAGCATTCTGCCTTTCTCCAGGCGGTCTTCGGCAAGCCAGGTGTGGAACGAGGTGCTTCAGAATTAATACGATGCTTAAGAGGCATCCACCCTCTTCCCTCTGGCCATCTTTTAAAAAGGTGGAATTACACCAACTGCCAAAGCTCTGTGGGGCTTCAAGAGCCCAGGACATGTACTTGATCTTGAGTCATCCATATTTATTTGTTTGAAATAAATAAATAAGCAGCCTGGTTGCCCTAAGACTGTGCAGAGAAGTGTTGTAAGAAGCTTTACCAAACATTGTGTGGAAATATATATTTTTGCTTAGTAGACAGCTTTACTGATGGCAATATATCACCATTCTCAAATGTACAACTGGGTGTTTGCAGAGGTAGCTGAGGCTATATTATTTGCTCAAGGGTGCAAGGGCAGGATTTAAACCAACACCATTCTGGTCACGCCAGCTGCCACGCCACTAAGCTGAATTGGTGTTTTCACGGATTCACAAATACCATGTTGCTGCGTCGTGTTTCTGCCTGTTGACCTGCGTGTGCTGCTTTGACCAATGTTTCCTGGCTGACGAGTAATGCCGTCTTTTTTTTCCTCTCTTCGCTGTATCTGTGACACTGACTCCATAGCTCTTAGAGAGGTTAGAGCATCCCGCCATATGTCCTTCACCAGGCCAATCCGTCACCACCTGTCATAACTCTCGGGAGAAACAGACAACGTGTCACAAGATGTTGCTGTGGCAACATGATATTTTTGTGTTGTCGGGTGGGGTGTTGGCATCCTCTCCACTCATTCTCAGTAACAAATTTATTTCCCTTAATATAACTTTGTTATGGTGAGCCACCTATCTTCATACTGACAACGATGCCTTACATGACATTTTACTGTGCATTTTGAATACGCTGCTGAATTACAAAACAGTGTATTAACTTGCTACCAAAATATTTTGTTGTCTGCAATAACTAGTCCTGAACACATATACATTTAATAGTGTGAAATTACATTTCAGCAACAGCAACAGCAACAGTAAATTCAACACTGCTGAATGAGTAAGCATTTTCATTACTACTTTTGGGAACTTAAAACTCTTAAGGAAAAAAAAAAAGAAAAAAAAAAAATGATGCCCGCAATGAACTCTGCATTCAGAGACCACAGTCTGAAAACAAAATCGAAACGGTAAAAAAAAAAAAAAAAAAAAGAAAAAATGGACGTAGCATACGCATACAGAACGAGAAATCAATTCGGTGGGTCACGGGCAAAAGAAATTGAGTTTTTATTCAGAGACGTCCCTCCATACCGAATTCCCCAAACCAGAGCCAGGGCTGCCAAGCCTTACAGCAATTTTCACCCCATCATTATTTCTCATATACCCAAAGCCAGACCAGACGCACGCCTCTGACAGCATGACAGATGAGCTTGCTGTCGTGAATGTCAAAAGGAATGGTCTTCGGGTGCCTTATCTGGCCGACGCTCATCGTGCGCGGGACCCGGTGTTCATGGAGAAATGCTGCCGGTCTGATGTGCATTAGTCGGTGATAACGCAGCGGCCGCTGATGTTGTGTCAGGATGAAGATGCGCAGAGGAAAATGTCCGTCTGTGGCTTCGTGTGCGGGGGACTTTAATCAGCAGCGCACAATAAATAGGAAATAATACACATACCTGTTGTGGCTGTCATAGTACCACGTAATGCATGTGACAGTTGCTGGCAGAAATATATGAGTAAAGCAAAAGAAGGATAAGCATGCGCAATGTTCTGCCAAAAATCAGTGATGTTTTGGCGAGAGGGATTTATGACCGTTGGTGATGAATACGACAGTTGGAAATGCTGTTTGCAGTTTTGTATAGCAGGTTTACAAAGCCTGTGCTCTATGTAACAAGCTTTCCCGTCAAAGGAGTGTGCTAGACATTCAAACATTCCTTCCACTTTATTCAAACGCTAACTGATGATATAAAGCGCAAGCCGGCATGGTGCTGAACTATGTGCAGTCTCTAAAAAATGTACATGTGCATTTTGCCCAGAACACACACCTAAGGACTTTTCTATGTGGCACAGTCATGTCTTTTGGAAAATGTCACTTCATACCATCAACACTTCACATCAGTTGTAAATATATGGCTGTCGTTTGATAAAATGTGTTTTCTTGTGTGGCTCTGTAACAGAACCTATCACATCCATAATAATTGACAATTTACCACTGATAAAGGCTATTATCTACATGTATGTGCATGTATGACTGAAATAAATTCATAACAGCTTGAAAATGACTATAATTGCCAACTGTACACATTACGCCTGTACGCCTCTACGCTCTCACAGGAGCGCCGAAGAACAATGTATGCAATCCTCCCATATACCCGCTTATAGCTGACGGCTATTTTTCTTACTACAAGTCCCACAGTGCACCGCAGGAGGGCAAACGCAGGACGAGGGACAGGGGAACCCCCCACTGACGTCATTCGCAGAACTCGCAGTGGTATGTTGAGTCACTGGATAGTACTGTTTAGCAGCGCAGTGCAGGGTACTCTGGGCAGCATAGTGTACCTGACCCCCAATGGCACAGCTCGGACTTGAGCTGTAGGGCTCAGCTTGCACTTGAAGGGGGCACATTAACTGACTGAGCCATTGGGCAGACCCAGCGCCCCCTTTCATTTCACTCCCTCCCTCCCTCCCTTTCCTCCCTTTCATTTCACTTGCTGTCATTCTTGGGTGAACACTGTAGGTCAGCTATGCTGTGCATTTGTTGTGGATATCTAAAACACTGGCTTGTCAGGGGTGAAAATGGCACCTGAAAAAATGCTGCCTGATTAAACCAGCAGTGGTGATTGGTGTGTTTTTGTCCACTGCGGATGGTGACATCAGATGGTGACATCACCCTCAGAGTCGCACTCAGAGCTGGCTCTTAAACGGGTTGTCTGTCTTTTTAGGAAGCTGTGGAATGTTGTGGTAAGGGGTGCAGCCTTGACCCACGCTGAGTCCACATCAGTTACACCAGCACAAGTGAGTTCAACCGACAGTCGGTGAGTCGCATCGTTCAGGTGTAACAAACCCCAGCTCCAGTCACTCGCACGCCTGTGTCCACATCACTTTCAAACAGAAATAAAAAAAGAACCTGAATGAAATGACACTGCAGTCTGCACAGAGGAATTCTGCTAGAGTGTTTTTTTCCCCCTTCGGTTTCATGTCAAGTGTCGTACGAGCAGTTTCGGATAACATCTGAACAGCGCATATCTGTCTCCGTAGCAGGAACGGCTAGATCAAAGATGATCCTTCCAGGGGAGCTGAATTCTGCAGAGGCGAATGGAGCCGTTGCACTTATTCCCTCGCATCCTTTGTGCTAGCCTCCCTGTGGATGTTAAGATAATGAGGGCTGAGCCAGGTTTTAGCGATGGCTTTTAGCCTAGCGATTGCATATTTATGAAAGCTTTATGAGGCGTTTACGGCGGCGTTTCATCAGACAGGCCCGTGCTGGGGCTTGACAGACTTCCTTTGAGATCAGGCTGTAATACTCCTGTGAGGTGGCGGCGTGCTCTGAGAATTTGGTTGCTTTTCCCTGCTTCCACTCCTCTTTTTTCTCCTCCTTTCTCAGGAGAGCTTCAGAAGGACAGGGATTGCAGTTTTGGCATGATGCAGAAGGAATCTGAAGCTGTGCTGTGAGCAGTGGGTGGATCCCCTGTAAAACAGTAACATGTCATCACTCCAGTAATGTCTGATTATAGTGGCAATGTGTAATCATAGTAGTAATGTACAAATGTAGTGGCAATGTGATATCATGGCACCAGGGTAAGGTTAAGTAATATACAACAAATGTTAAACTAAAAAATACATATAATTTAAGGCAACTAACCCATTCAAGTCATGAAGAAAAGGAAGCCCTTTGGAAACTGAGGCATCACCTTGGCCATCTGTACAAAACTGTCCTCTGTGTTCTGGATTCCTGCATTCAAGACAACAAAGTGGATCTGCTAGCTCAACCATAAGCTCTCTCTCTCTCTCTCTCTCTCTCTCTTGAGCTGTCTGGAGGTGGACCTTTGGAAACCGCCCGGTCATTGAGCACGCAATCAATAGCTGTCATCCCCAAGTCATTCCTGCAAAGGGTAGCCCTCGTCCTGAAGTAGGCCCATAATCCATCTCTACACACAGCCATTTGAATTTGTATTACACACTTAATGTGAGGACCTTCTTTACCATTTGAGGACTTAAAGGATTCCTCACTGGGCCTCAGTACTTATTTTCATTAGGTGTATGTCTGGTTAATAAAAAAATCCATACAAGGCATACAACCGCACACACTGTGGTTAAGGGATAAGAGCAGGCATCACAGATTCCAGTTTCAAAATCAATGCCAGTGGCAGAATTTTCCCCGATTGTTTCACAAAAGCAGATTTTCCTGATCTCTTTCAGTGCTCATGGTTTGGAGTTTATGGCAACCCTGCAACCCTGTGGGTAATGAATTTCAGAGAGGCTGCTGACCAAAACAACAGTTGTTGTGTGAATTGCCTTTAGCCACATACACTTACACACAGTTGCATGAGTGTACATGCACACACAAGTACCTGGGTGCACATGCACATGCTCACTGATCAGGCAGTAGATTTAAACTGGACCTTGCTATTAGTTTAAAAACCTACACACTGAATCAATGGAAATAATAAACCATTTAAAATCATTTATTTTTCATTTATTTCTAACTGTACATACCAACTGAAACACAGTTTATTCACTCCACTCCGGGGGGGCTCTGAGGGATCACCCACATTCGCCCTGCACACAGACCCCTTGAACATGCAGTCTGAAGTTGGCTACTATGCTGAGCTCCTCACCGCTGTTTCTGCTCACCCCCAGGATCCGTAAACCCACCCATAACATCCGACCCAAATGCATATGCACATTGTACATATGCACAGTGATATCCATTAGCCTGGGTACACATCGCTGAGCAAACTGGCAGCATCCTGCAACAGAACTCATTATTGTCTCTGCGGAGCGGGAGGCAGCTAGGCACCCTTGGCTAGTCACTCCCACCTGCTGCCCAGCAAAGCCAATCAGGTGTGAGAGAGAAAGAGAAAGAGAGACACAAAAGATGTGTCAAATTTCATGGAAAAAAAAACATGGTGCACAACCTGCTTGTAAAAATGAGAAAGGCAAAGAACTGCTCTTTTAAGAACAACATATGAGCATAGCTTCATTAAATAATTGATTTATATCTGAGTTATCATTTGATTAAGCATCTTAAACAGTGGATCACAGCTATCTAGAATCGAGCATTTCTGGCTATAGATACCAGCAAGAGACTGTCCCCTCTCTATCCCCCGCTGGCACTGTTGCATTTAAACTGATTCTGTACGCTCTTATGGGCGGTATGCAATTTTATCATTGCTGGCAAAACTCACCGTGCACACAGCCTAACAGATACATTTTCCTACCAGCTGCCCCCTAGTAGCTGTAGTGCTTCTTGTACGTAATATCATTGCGTAAAGCTAATTTCATCGGTTGAAACGGCTCGGTCGGAAGGGAAATTCACCTACTGGCACTGTAAACAGTGGCGCGCACACACACACACACACACACACACACACACACACACACACACACACTGCACGTGTCATCGAATTCCCGGATCAACTGAGACCGTATATCGTGACCGTATCCTGGGAGCGGCTTGCGTTTAGCCCTTAAGCGGCAACAATCAATATGAATTTAGCATGGTAATGATCATACACTGTGGGTAAAACTCTCCGGTGTCCTCAGCCTGGTCACGTTGCAGGCGGCTACGGTGCACAGGCTCACACATGCAGCACTGCAGGGGAACTGCTGAAGAGTGACTTTCCTTTTGTGCCTGGGCCCTCTGCTGAAGACTGCATCAGGCAGAAGTTAATGCATGAACAGTTAGCAGATATTCAGCTCTGATTTCTTTCCATTCTCCCCAACTCCAGGAATTTATTTCCCTGTCTAACTGTTGGATGATCTGTTGTGGGCCATGCCTCTTTGTTAATATTCACAAATGTAGCAGCAAGTTTTAATAATAGTCACATTAAGCTAAATGTTGGCTCAGTGAACAGAATATCTGTGAAAGAAGAGAAGAGAAAAAGCGGGCTTTTTCAAATGGAACTCAGGCATCACTTCAAAGACATTTGACATCAGAGTCAGCCTATAACAGGGACAAACGCTGTGATGTCACAATGGTGAAAAGTATCTGACAGTCTAGGGCAGGTGTGCAGATCTCTAAGCTGGGAAATGGCAGATGGATATGCCCAGCTCTCCATTATCCTGCATTATGTAGATGTTATGGGAATCATGCAATAATGTTTCTCACATTTTTTTACACTATGGGTGGTCATGATGCTCAGTGCTTACTTTTGTGGTAGTGCTATTTCTTATTTGTTTTCATGCTTTATATGTCTTGTTTTCATTGGCAGCAGGTAGTTTTTGGTGAGAGGACGGCATTTATTTCAGGAGAGACACGATACATAGGAGCATGAAACAGACAGTTGCTCCAATGCAGGACATATACTAATAGAGAACTGCAGAATGCTGTAAATTCATCTAATGGTAACAATTTTGAAAGCTTGTCAAATTCTCTCTTGTAATGCTTAAGGAGTTTCCATGCCACAGTCACCCTGGTCTTGCTTGGGCGGACATCCTTAGTTTTTGCTATGTATAAGCATTTCACAATGCATGGGGAAAATGTTTATGCAAATGAATAAAATCTGATCTGAATTGTAAGCAGTGGGCCTGCCCCACCATACTTTCCAGCCTCCTCGGGCTGACAGCCCACCAGCCACCACTGAAGCTGGGGGAGGGGCCAGAGCATCAGAGTGTCTGTCAGAGGAGCGCGTGTTATTGCATTTGCTTTGCAGATGCTCTTATCCAGAGCTTACATTTTTTTAACATGGCATCCATTTATACAGCTGGATATCTTCTGAGGAGATTCAGGTTGCTTGGCCTACCTTGCCCAAGGGTACAACAGCAATGGCTGCCTATCTGAAAAGTGAACCAGTAATCTTTGGGTTGCAGGCTGTGCACCTTACCCAGTATGCCACACTGCTGCCCTGGAAAATATGCCTCACTGCAGGCTGAAACCTGAGCTGATGTCACTGGGTGCAGCTAATGTTGTTTTTTTGTCATAAATACCAGCACTGTGTTCCCTGTTAACAGCACGCCATCAAGCTGACATCATTTAATGGTGGCAAAACAAGTTAATTTACAGCTGGGGTCAGGGATCTTGATGTGGTCTGAATACCGTGACCTTGACCCAAGGTAAGTATGCAAATACCTGTGGCTTGAGGCCTTCGGCACGTGCACCAGCTTCACCCTGCAGGGAAATCCTTCTTGGTTCCTTTGCCTAATGTAAGTTTGCAAACAATTTTATTAATATACCACCCTCCTAGCGTTAAAACACAGTAAAATAAAAAGCAAAGGTTTTTCTTTGCAGCACTATTTGTAGGAACGCGCAAAAGGACGTAGGGGACCGGGAAATACTTGCGCTGAGGTGCACCTTTAGGATAGGCCTGTACGTGACAAAAACCCAGGCCAGACCAAAGCGTACGTGAATCTGGAGAATTACAAAGGACCTATAAGAAAAGCCCTCCTCGCTACAGTTTATCTAATTTTTTTTCGCATGTTTCAGAGAAACCAGCTCAAAGACGCGCATACTTGTAGTGCCAGGAAAGAAACTGCAGAAACGGGTTTTCTCACATAAATTCCCTCTTCTCGGTCAAATTAAACACATTTTATACCAATTGACAACAGTTGTTTTTAGGAAAATAAGGTAGGCTACAGGGAGACAGAAAGTGTTTTCTTCGGAAATACCAACCGTGTTTTGCCAATTTGTTATTTCTTAACACCAGAACAACATTTATTAAGTATGTTTCTTATCAAGAATACAAACAGGAATTTCGGCTAGGCTATATTATTAAATCGATTGATTTTGCCCACATTAACGCCAGCGCATTTACAGATTACTCATTTGAAAGCTGCTAACTATAACCTCCGACGAGCAGACTTTTGTCCTTCGGGCTGCATAGCAAGTGGACGACAACCTAACGCAATTGTGTTCCGCGGTGCCTGGCGTTAATAAAGATGGAAGACGTACAGAAAATTAAACTCTCACTTTCCTACAGTAATGAGACCGTATGCGTGTTTACCCAGCATTCAGATAAAATGACCAAATTGAAGCCCAATCAGACAGCTCGCGTTGACGTCTCTACTGCCCGACCGTATCGCTCTTTAAGATGGATGGGAGCGCGATGGAGATTTCAAGCTCCAATATGTTAATTGTGACGGTTGAACCTTCTCGGCGCTCTTATTTTCTCCAGAGAACTCCACTACTGAAAGTGGCGGGCGGTGAAAGTGGACTGCCCTGGATTTAAACTTTTCCAGGAAAAAGTTGCGGTTGTAGGGCTGATGTAACACTCTATTTATCAATTCACGTTGACGCGTCTGGTCAGCATCCAACATGCCGACCTCAGCTGAAATTTTGGAACCATTTGCGCTTGTGTTACGAAATGGCCACAAGGGGGTGGTAGCGACACAGTGGAGATGAAAAAACGGTTGTATAAAAACACTCATATATATATTTATATACATCTATTAAGAGCCGTAACAGTGCGGTGTCATTCATGTCAGTTCTTTATGATCATCTGGATATTTTTGTGTGCTTCCTTAAGAGTCTATCACATCTAACGTAGACGGAGAAAAGCACTATTGATGGAAAAGGCGCTGTCCAATTTCATGTGATAGGCTTTTATATGTAATAAGGATCCTGATCAAAGCTTCACATTACTCAAACCCAGCCAGGTTGCACTCGAGAGGGGAACAAGTGCTCTCTAGCCTCGCTCGCTAAATTGCCACATGGGCTAATCAGAATTTTACAGAGATGGGAATGCAATAAGTTAGCTGAGAGTTACTGAAAACATATTTGAGAGTCTCCATCTGGGTACTCACTTAATTTTTTTCTGTAATTGGCACAGTAATGTGCATTATAGCGGTTCTGTAGTTTCATCAAACCACACAAAGCCTAAAAAATTCCCTTTTCAAACTGAAGGTTGTCTTGCCCCTTTTGCCATTTACCGTTTTGCGAGTGGAGGTGTGTTAAAATTAATAGTCGCGGACAGCGCCTGTGTAGCGCACAACGCGGACAACGCACCTGCTCCCTGGAGAAATGGTAAACACGGGAGCCAATTAACAAAACGGCCGGCCTTTTGAAAGACGGTCAGACATACAGAGAGAGCGCTCCGTAAGAACAGCAAGGCTTGATATGGCAGCTTCTTAATGAATTCCTCTTGCCGTGAGACGGAAGGAGAACAGGAATATTTCTCTGCTGAAAGACAGCGCGCGAAATAGGCCCAGATGGCTGCTACCTTTTCTTGTAAACTGCAGATTAATGAAATGCGATCCGGAAGGTGCGGCGCGCGCCTCTGGGACCCTCTCTGTGAATTAATGGAGCAATGTTTCCGCGGCACCGTGGAATTATTTGAAACCCCAGCGTGTCTCTGCTGCGTGGTTTTACACGAATAACAATTACGTCCATTCCCAAATGCCCGTTGTTTATCGGTGATCTCTCTGTTAAGAGCGGTCAGAATGCACACCCCCGCACCGATCAGCCTCATCTCCCAAACTGCTCCTGACTGGCCGGATGTTTTAGTCTCTTTGCCTTTTGACTGATCTGTGCTTAGGTGCTTCACTTTTTGATTGTGCACAGCCACGCTCTTGTCTCTTTCTGTCTGTAGGAATTGTATGCTTGATTCTCTGAAGGTGTACTGACCAAAAGTTCAGACAATTGCTGAGGACTGCAAATATCGCAATGTGTGGATCTCCTATTAGGATTTTCTATCCTCTGTGCACCTAGACAAAGATTTTGCCAGATGTGCGGATATTTTCTGTTTTACACTAGTTTCTTTGTCCCTCAAAGCTTGTATTGATTCATTTGAGCATGAATAATTGCATAATGTGTAAAATTATTAGTATAGCAGAAGCTCTTATCTAGAGGGACCTGGATTTGCCTTTTTATTACAACTGGATATTTACTCAAACGTTTCAGATGAAACAACTTGCTGAAATGTACAACCACAGTGGCCTTCCCAGGACTGGAACCTGCAAGCCCCTGGTTAAATAACTGATATGGCCACACTGCCATCAATGGTGGGAAGGTTGATGACTGTTGAAAAAAACCTGTTAAGAGGTTATGTTTCAGTGACAGGCATGCTCTTGTAAGGAAATGATGTACAATTGGGGCTAATGCCCACAACAATCCATGTGAGATAAGCTGTGACCTTAGCTTGCCATGATTTATGTGTTGTCTGTTCATATGGTCGGATCTGTAGTGAAATCCATTTGAGCGAATCCATTTGAGTGCCTTGGCCCACGTGAGAATTGAACCTACAACCTTCTGGTTGCAAGTGTTGTCATTGCTGTTCCTGTGTCAGATGACTGGGTTCACCACTGTTAGAAGCTGAATGCGTGTCATTCATTCAGAGGGAAGCTCACGGCGTAAATGTGCGCCTGCAGCTGGAGTCCACCCCAGCTGTCCTCAGATCAGTGGTGTTGCGGTCGCTCTGCCCTGAGCCGCGGCTGGAGTCCACCCCAGCTGTCCTCAGATCAGTGGTGTTACGGTCGCTCTGCCCTGAGCCGCGGCTGGAGTCCACCCCAGCTGTCCTCAGATCAGTGGTGTTGCGGTCGCTCTGCCCTGAGCCGCGGCTGGAGTCCACCCCAGCTGTCCTCAGATCAGTGGTGTTGCGGTCGCTCTGCCCTGAGCCGCGGCTGGAGTCCACCCCAGCTGTCCTCAGATCAGTGGTGTTGTCGCTCTGCCCTGAGCCGGCTGGAGTCCACCCCAGCTGTCCTCAGATCAGTGGTGGTCGCTCTGCCCTGAGGCTGGAGTCCACCCCAGCTGTCCTCAGATCAGTGGTGTTTGGTCGCTCTGCCCTGAGCCGTGGCTGGAGTCCACCCCAGCTGTCCTCAGATCAGCGGTGTTGCGGTCGCTCTGCTCTGAGCCGCGGCTGGGTCCGACTCTAGCTGTGCTCAGATGAGCAGCAGCGCAGACGCTGTCCGCTGACCCTTCCTTTCATAAGCTGTAGTCCCTCACCACGAGGGCCCTCTGTGGCAGAAACAACATGGCAGCCTCATGTGGTGCTCTTTGTCTCCAGGCTCTGTGCTGGGTCACCGCGTCGCGCTCTGGTGGAGACGGGCGAGGTTGCAGGTGGACGTGGTCAGGCCACCCCACGCTGGATGGGAGAGATTGCCCCGATTGCTGGCTCAGACGTACCAGGACATCCCTCGTCATCTGAGGTGGCTGAAAGATTTGGCGAGGTGCGTTTTTGCATAGGCTTATGGGGAAAGGGGGGGGGAAGAGCAGCGACCACGCACCACTTCCTCCAGCACATTAACCTTCACACGGCCCAGGTGACTGAGCTTATTTCCCCAGGGAAGCTCCAATCCGATTCTGAACGACCCCCACCGGACAAATCTGGCTAATGGCCCTTTAGGCTGGAGGTACTGTAACCTGACGGCTGTGATGCCAAAGAAGCCCCCCCCTACTCCCCCAACCCCCCTCCACCCTCTCTAAGCCCCCTCACTCCATCCCCCAAATCCCATGCCTAGCTCTTTCACTTTAAAACCATCATATCCGTCTCCGCTGTGAAATTATATCAAAAAGCAGTCATCTCACGAACCAATCCCACTCATTTACAACACGTTTACCGTTCCCCGATGACAATAATGACGGAGATGATAAGGACCAAGGTGTAGATTATTAGGCCTCAGGGCCAGGAGGGAAATATGCCTCTCTTCCGTTCTTTCTTCCTTTCCGCTCTTCTTTTAATTCTCCCTCACAGTGTGTGTTTTCCCTCTCCGGAGCGGAGCTTTTGATACGGCTGACAGGTTTCGGAGCAGCGTACCCTGAAATCTCCAAGGGGCAGGGCGGGAGTGGGGTATGGTGTCTATTCCCAGAGCAAACAGGTACAACTAGATGCAGATTGCGTGTGGAGATCGCAGCCGGTGAGGATGATAATGGGACAGAAATACTAGTGTAGCTATGGAAAGGGGGGATGCATTTTAAGAAAAATAGATATGGCCACCATGAATGATTGCAGTAATGATAGACCCCCTAACTGGACATTTTTCATAATGCAGAAACTTGGATTCTATCCTGATTTAAAAAAAGAAAAGCAAACCATATATGATATACCAGGCAATTTGGGAATAATGTTTCCATCAAATCGCTCCACGGGCGATTTGGGAGCTCATAAGTTGGAGTTCTCTGCAACACACAGACAGCAAATGCTGAAGTTTCTTTTCATCAATACATGACTCTAATATTGAGAACAGCTACACTCTCCATCTACAGATGTCAAAGCCTCAGCCTGTATTAATGGGCCTTTTATTGTGATTGTGTTTATCATTTTAAATTCACAACTGCCACCACAAAATGTGGGTAAATTACAGTATTCCAGCTTCATGCAAAATTTAGTTGGTTTTTGACTGAATATTTGACCGCTGTATGCCTGTACTTTAGGCAAAACACAAATATTCAAGCCTGGCTGATAACTTGATCTTATGATCATAATTAGGAGTCGCTTGAAAGAGCATGGCAGTAACATATAAGTAAAATGTATAGTGCAAAAAGTTTGCGCTCATGTTTTATTCTGTATTTAATATATGACCTATAATTCATGGCATTTCTCAGTAGGGGCACCTCCCCTCAGAGGTCTGTATCAGATTTTTTTTTCCAGTCAACATATGTTCAAAGTCAACATTTATAGCTAATATATAGGAATGCATTAAACATTTATGAATGTAATGAATATTTACACAAATAAGAGCTTTAAATGAAAGTATGGCCACTGTGTGAACAAACCCTCAGATCAGTTCAGTCATTCTTGTTTAATGTGATGCATATTGCTCATATACTGTACGTATATATCAAATAAAATGGAATGCTTTTAGACTGGAATCACATCCAGTCACATATATATTTAAGAGAGCTGTGACATTCCTTGAACAGTATGCGTTAGATATGTTTAGATAAAATTCTTCAGATGTCATATAGCGATTAGGGTATGACAGCAAATACTAAATATTTATTTGTAGACTCTGTATTTTTTTCACTGTAGAAAAGGTGCTTTTTTATAGTGTTGTGGGTTACATTAAGTAATGTGTGCAGCAAGGCCCAGATTCAATACTCAGCACCCTTCCTCTTGAATGTTTAGAGGCTACTTCAACCAATTTTTTAGATTTGGTCTATAAGGATATCATGACAAGGGACAGTGTTTAGTATCAAGCGTGTATAAATTAGCTTTGTGGGGGCCAGAGACTTGGTGTGTTGTTGGTATGGCCCACTAAACAAAACCCTTTCCCTAGAGTTAGATTTTCAATGGCCTGGTGAGTTTTCCCAGAAGATTTTAAATGAATTTGAAGCTCCAATTATACGTAGATGATAAATGATAACTCGGCTAGGGCTGTGAGGGACAAACCCCTGGTCATACAGAGAACAGGCCTTATAAATGCAGAGGCACGACTGTGCGTTTGAATGCGAGTAAACTGTGAGGTGGCAGGTCTCGCGGCGAGCCGTGACGTGTGACAGGACCTCCCACAGGTCAGCTGGGGTTTAATTGTGTATCTGAAATATTCATGCAGACATCAGATGGATAAATGGAGTTATGAGGACAGTGTAAAATTAAGAATAGGCCCAGGCGCCACCCACTACTCTGGAACAATTCACTGTATGATTTAGAAAAGTAATGTCAATTAATATGTTTTGAAAATAACCTTGATGGCATTTGCCATTTACCCTGTGGGTAAATTGATTATTTAGAGCCAGATGCATAATGCTTCCTCTCCAAGATATGGCGCAATAAATGAGTTACATGCTTTTATTCCAAATATAATTACCTTAATGAATGGCTGTCCGTACAAATAGCCCTTTGTAAGTCTGTTCCTAGCTCCATTTAGAAGCCAGTGCTGGTGACCTGGCATCATTACAACATGCAGAGACGTCATGCTCTCACAGACAGGCCTACAGTGTCGCTGGCTCTTCAGAGCAAAAGCGAAGAGAAAACATCACTTTTTGTACAGGCATTGCTGGGGACAGGCCTGAAGCTTGACCAGACCGATGTTTCCTTCATTTTGGGTATGATAAACACACGTAAAATGCACAGTTTTAGTGGTAACCTGGTATAGAACCAATATATTTTAACATAGCCTGAATATGAACGTCACTGAGACGCTGCAGCTGTGTAAATCTCTAAATCTACAACAGCAAAAAAGTTGCCAAGCTGGCAACACTGTGGCCTCGATTCAATATTTGTCCTTCACTATAACTCAAAATTGAATGGTGCGTTGCATTTCTGTTTTCACAGACGCAGTTTGGCAGATCCTATGACTGGCAAAACAGATGAAGAAATTGTTGCTGGTACTGGAATTAAGTGATACTTGCATTTATTTGTAAGTCAGAGTCAAAAGAAAAGTGTTGTTTGAATCAAGGCCTCTCTCTGGCCTGTTGCTTCTCTGTTTTGGACTGAATTTCCCCACGTTGCATGGTTCTCTTGCATTGCCTCCCTGGCTTGGTTGAGGGTAATTAACCCCAAGTCCTGCAGGGGTGCACACCATCAGGAGATTGATGGCCATGTTTGCCCAGAGCCCTCCCCCAGCATGGAGTTGCACATAGCCTCTGTCAGATATGACTGACAGACATACATGGAGCTCATGACAAAGACAGATGCTCATCACTCCAGGGGAACCTTACTGTAAAAGCACAGTGATACAGACCACACCCTCTGATCAGCTCAATTTTCTGCTCCAGGCCGATAAGAGCTGATCTAAGACCACGTTCCCCAGCCATAATTCTAACCTCTAACATTCTTAGCCGAACAGCAAAACTGGTCCTGGATCAGCACTTACAGGCAACATCTACCTCAAACCAGTTTTCAAACTGAAAACTTGTGATAACGTCCACCCACTGAACAACTAATAATCAGTGATAATTCTGCCTCTTGAACGCAGAGAGTCTTGAGCTCTAGTGGTGTAGTGCTAGAGATGTTTTTGTTCTTTGTTTCATCTGAGCTCTTTGTTATGCTCTTGGATCAGTTATTATGCTTAATGAATGCAAGTGTTTCAGTCTGAATGGTGAAATGCTGAGCACCTCAAGCATATTAGGTGGGAGTTCAAAAACTCTCTGGATCTCTGGGACTGAAGCTGCCTTCCCCTTCTTTGGTGAACTGCGTATGACCCTTCACACTACATACAGTCTGTAAGTTATTTGTGTAAAACTTGAACTTATTTACTGCCTGTGACACATTTTTCTTTAATCTCCTTTTTCTGTATTCTTGCTTTCCCACATCCTGGCTGCCCTGCTTGCATTTGTTAAATAAATACACAGACATCTCATTTTGATTGTGCTGACCCCCCCACCCCCTCCTTTTTGTATATGTACCACTGTATTTTAAATAATGAGTAGAACTCGGCCTTTATTGTTGTTGTACTGTGCCAGTTTCTATTGGATCTTGATTCCATTCACCCTTGTGGTTTTGCCAATTAACTAGTATAATCAATTATCCAATTAATCTTCCTGCCTCTCTCTCTCTCTCTCTCTCCCACACATAGTAGTTTAGAAACTTGTGAATAAACCTTTGGTGTCCCTTCGTGAGCAGCAAAGATGGTCACACGCTGACCTGTTCCTGTTTACCTTTAGCTCTCCCTAGTGCTTTTAGCTTTATGTGTTTTAAAGCATTTCAGCGTTGTACTTCCTTCTAACATTTTCCTCTATGCATGTGGAATGTACACGCCATGTATCTTTTTACTTCTACTTCTAGTCAGATGTATTGTTTTTATTCATGTTTCAAGGTTACATGTACAGCAAATGAACTTTGAGCCACTTCCTGACCAAAGTATTATGACTGCAACAATACATAAATATTTACATAACTGTTCACTAACTGATTGCTATAGGCTTATTGACTATACCAATAAGGGTCACACTTAAATAATATGTAGTAATGGGTTTATTAACTGTTAACTAACTAACAGAATGACTAATAGTATAACTAACAGTATAAACAAATCCTACGAGTAAAGTGTTACTGATGTACCATAGTTTGCTCTTAATGTAAAGTTTATGCCTGTGGGTATAGCGTTCGTGTTTTGGAGACAGACGGAACTAACAGTACTAATGTTGAATTATCTGTGTTCTGTGCGAAAGCCACAGAGCTCTCCAAACAACAGCTTGTGTGCGCATAAAGCTGGCATCTGTGTGACTGAGAATGACACCGCAGAGGAACGAGTACCAGACTTTTGGATACACTGGGCGCTCATCAAAGGTTACGGTCTTGCTTTTTGTAGGAAGGAACGTTTATTTTGTAACATGTGCTTTGCCCTTGAATATGCCAACTGACTATGGTTTTGGTTTCTGGCTGGGTTGAATAGATAAAGTTGCATTCTGTGGTAGTCAATGTCTTCCACGTTGCTCCTGCCATTGCCATGGGGCTTTGTGTGCTCTTTTGTGTGGTGACTTGTTTGTGTTCAACTTCTGGGGGTGCCTGAGAAGAATTTGAGCAGTAGGAAACCCACAAGTTACCACAGGTGCACATAATCACATATAGTTAGTTATCTGTGTAAGAATACTATTTGTGTGCCTGTGAATGCACAGCTAGTTGTCAGATCTTCACAATTTGACTAACATCAAGAATCACCTGTGTCAGCTGCAGAGTGAACAGCAGGTAAGGCTGTTAGATATAGCCATCAAAGTTTTCCAGACCTGGAGAGTGTCCTACACATCACTCACTAGAACATGCTCTTTTTTTCTCTATGATTTCATCATTAAAGACCCGGGTAGATTCCTTAACCAAACTCGAAAACAGCTGTTACGTACATATTTGTGCCTCAAAACATAGTCAACATCATTTAGTTCCGACTAGCTGTATATATATATATATATATATATATATATATAGCTATAATGATGCCTTTCAATTTATGCCCCCCACAACACCAAATCCCTAAAACAATGCGATTAGTTCCTACCTCTCCCTGCCAGTTTTTACACACACAGTCTACGCACATGTGCTTCCTATTCAGCTGCCCAGCTGGTTTTCACATAAGGGCCTGCACACTGAGCCCTCCAGTTTCTGCAGTGGGCTAATGGTTTGGCTGGAGGCTGGAAGGGGCGAATCCCAGGCCTTTGTCATGAAAGCGGTGGGGAAAGAGAGGGGAGGGAGGGGTGGCTGGTTTTGGGGTGAAAAGAATCCAACTCAGCAAAGTGCGCTCAATTTTTCATGAGCGGTGAAACCACTGAACACACACAACCCAATGTGGCAGCGCACAGCAGATGCAGTCCCTGCTAATTTATGGAGGCCGAGAGCAAAACGGGCAGATCCAGTCAGGTGGAGACGGGGGCCTGTTATGGGACTGCAGTTTTAATGCAGCCTCCTCACACACATACATGCACACACACACACACACACACACACACACACACAATCACTCGCACACACATATGTATACACACACATACACACTCACGCGCACACACACACAGACACACTCTCACATGTACACACACACACACACACACACAACCACGCACGCACACGTACACCCATACCATTCATACATACTCACACATACACTCTTACACAAGTACACACACACTCATACACATGTACACATACAAATATGACCCACACACACTTATATACTCATACACAGACATATATACATACATATGTACACTCACAGACACACGCAAACCCTGACACAAGACACACACGCCCCCGCTCACACTCAGACGCACGCACGCAGAAACCTCCTGGGGATTGGCCATAACGTCTTGGTACATCCATTATCGCACTGACTTCATGCTTTTTTTTTTTGCGTTGGGCAGGGTCGCCGTGCAGAAATGAGACAGGCGTCATGCTGCCTGGCCATATGTATGTATGAATATGCATGAAAATCTGCCAAATGCTCAGACAAGAAATATATAAGAAACCATAGGTCAGTCGCTTACGTCTGGGCATATTTCACCGCCGATTTCTCCGGAATATGCAATTTTTATGTGAAGAACATGCATGTTATTAGAATATATCTTCTCTCTTATGTGCTCAGCATAGCAGGTGGCCTTCTCTGGTCCAACTTACATAGCCTATGTATTATCTGTGTGTTTAGCTGGTTAGTTTATGCAACACTTACAAGTTAAGTAACTTGCTAAATGATACTTACATGAAAAAGAAAATTAGGCCTGGACCATTTTTAATGTTATAAAATATAATAAAACAGTGAAGGTTCCAAAACTTCAAACACAAATATTGTACTGAAGGATCACATTCAGAGACATATAATCCATATCATTATTTCACGTTGGCAGGTTTTGGAATTTGAAGCACTCAAACAATTATGAATTGTGGGAAAATGACTATCATACATATCTGCAGTTAATACCCTGAAGGCAATTTATAATCACAAATTTCACATCTTCACTACATTCACCTCCTTATTTTAGTTGAAGTTGAGGCTGACAGTGCAGATAAGCGGCTTAACAAACTAATTTTCAAAGCCAAAAGATACAAGTTTCTCTTTGAAATTGACATATTATTCAAGTGAAAATTTCTTTATTAGAACAGCTGGGAAAACATTTGGTTCATGTATCTGTATAAAAACGAATAATAAAGATGCTTTTGTTACCAATGAATCTCAAGTGATGCATGACAGATTCATTAATTTTGCATGACAAATTCAAATGCATCAGCTGATACAGGATTTGAATGAAATCCTCATTCTCACGGCAGGTAAACTAAAACACTGGGTCACAAAAGATAATTCTATGTCTTTTTTACATAATATGTTTACAGGGCTTTTCACAGTTTTAATTAATTCCCTGTGAACTATTTGTCTGTTTATTCATCTGTCTTTAATGATATCGTGCATTCATATTTAAAAACAGAAGTAGCACTATTGTATATTACAATTGGCATACATGAATGTGGGTTATGCTCGGACCTCGGCTGACGGTGTTCTGCACCACGAATCGGGTCTGATGCGTCATGTATCCTGTGCTTCTTTTAATGTGCATTGGGCGAAGGTCTTTGGCTGCTTAAATATTTATTTCGGAGAAATTAGCTCAGCATTACGGCGTATGGAAACATGCGACCTCCTCGGCTTCCGCGTTCCGTGGTCTTGCTGGGGTAAAAATCTTCTTAAATTTTCATGATCTTCTCTCTGCAGGGTGCCGCCTCTGTCATGGAAGATCTTTCAAACCCGATTGGCGTAACTGCGCTGGCCGCGCCATCAAAAACGGATTTGTTTCATCAGGCAAGCTCTCCGTATCCAAAGCCCTCCTCTGTGGCGATTTTACTGGGTGGGCGTTTTGGGGCAATCGTTTGCGGGATTATCATTTTCACACACTCTCCCTTTCCCCCCCGCTCGATCTCTCTTTCCCCAAGAACATTATATTAAACACTTAATTATTCATTTGTAATGCTTGTCATGGTGAAATATTGTCCATTGCCAATCTGAATGCATCAGGCTCCTTTCTCTCTCTCCCTGGGGTTAATGGCCGAGCCCCCACTTTCATTAACTTGACTAAATATGGCACACCTCATATGTCACAGTCCTTAAGTGAGTAAAAACCAAAGCTTCCTTCCAGTGTGTCTCATCCCCCTCCCCCCTCCCCCTGGGGTCAATGAGATATCCAATAAGCAAGTGTTGCTGGGATGGCCACACCCACAAGGGAGTCATACTCTCATCTCTGATGTACTGTCCGCACAAAGGGGCAGATGTGTGTGTGTGTGCGCGCATATGTTTGTGTGTGTATACAGGATGGTTTCCACCATCTTCCAAAGCATGCCAATGGGCAGACTACAGTGTTATGACTAAATTATGAGAATGACATTAGTCATTCCCTACCACATCTGCAATTTTAGAGGATATAAACAGTATTAAACAGATTAGGGGAGATACTGGTGACAAGGATCTCTCAGGGCTGATGGTAAGATTTATTAGGGGGCACGACGTTAATACACTCTGGCATGCAATATTTCCGTAGCAAATATGCAATGTTAACAAAAATGATAGTTTTGTGCACTTAGCAAATTGCATGTTGATTACATCTTCTGGATATTGCTGAAATGAAATTCACTTTATCACCGGTTAACAGGGCGTTACACATAATGCGAAACCCTTCTGGAATAAAAAATGCACGCATTTAGGGTTGGCGCCAATAAAGGAAAATGCTGACTCTTCCACAGACATTTCACCAGCAAGGCAGGTTTTCATGCGACAAATAAAATGTGTAGCGACAATTAATTAATTTCTCCTGAAGGAAGGTCAATCTGTTTTAACCTGAGCATAACAAAATGACAGAGAGAAGGGATGAGTGATGCCAGAGATTAATACCACGTCTTAAAAGCAAATACTGATCATTATTTTACACACCTCCGCTGTTTGGTGAAAAAAAAAAAAAAATCATGACTTTGTTTTAGGTGATTGTTGATGGCTTGTGTGTACAAATCAGCAGCTGATTCCCATTCTTGCACTGAAGTGAACAAAAAAACATCACAGGCACTTTAACAAAGGATTGCTAATGGATTCCACAGCAAGGGTGTGTTTCAGTTACTGTAGGACTGAAAGTAATGCCAAGCTTTGAATAACTAGACAGGAAACCTGACTAGTGCTGGTAAGACGAGGCCCTCATACCCCGGGGCCGCTTTACCATAAGTAGCCACCAGGGGATTTTTTGACCTCTTTTTTTTTTTTACAATCTACTGGGTGAATATTCTTTCTGACCAGTCAGTTCTCTATGTATTACTCCTCCTCTAAAGCTGTATCTTACAAATAAATATCCTTTTAAAACATCTGTTTCATGTAGAAAATTAAGTATACGTCTCAAGATAAATGAATATATAAATAGGGCTGTCAAATGATAAAAAATTAAATTGCAATTAATTTCAATAGTTAATCACATTAGAATTACAGGTCGTCTGATATATTGACATTGGCTGGGAAGAGGTTGATAAAATTTCCCTAACTGATAGTGATGATAGTGCTCCATGAAGATACAATTCAGCATGAGCTAGCGCAAGGTGATCAGCTGACCAGCGTTGAGTAGCGTAGTGATTTATGACGTTAATAGCCTAAAAACTACAGGTAACTGCTAAAATAAAGGAAACACTTGAGTAAATGCGTGAACCAAAGTACATTGAAAGCAGGTGCCTCCACACAGGTGTGGTTCCTGAATTAAATGAACATCTTACATTTCCTCATGCATAGGCTGATGTTATAACAATGCTGGGCAGGCCCAGTTGCCCATTATTTTGGCCATCATGGCTAGAGGAAGAGATACTAGTGACTTTGAGAGAGGGGTGATTGTTGAGGCATGTTTGACAGGAGCCTCAGTGATGAAGACTGCTCAACTAGCTTATGTTTCACAAGGAAACAACAGTGGCTAAGGTGATGTTAGCGTGGTAGTCTGAGAGAAAGACATCATTAACTAGGGGCAACTGTGGCCAAATGTACATACTCCTCAACTGTGATGTCTGTGCATTTGTTTAAGATGAAGGCAAAACAGATGCACAACTCTGAATCAGTTGACTGCAAATATCAGTTAAGGATGTCCTTGAGCAGGCAGTGTCATCAAGTTCAGTCCATTCAGAACTTCACAGAGAGGGATACTGTGGTCAGATTGCAGTGCATAAATCCTTTATTACACCTAATAATGCATATTTGTGATTAATGTTGTGTGAAGAACGGTGTAAAAAGTCATGAGGTCAGATGAGTCATTCTTCACCTTGTTCTCATGAAGCAGATGAGTGCTTGTGTGGCGCAAGCCAAAAGAAACCTACAGGCCAGAGGGCTTGAAAGCAATCGCTTTCCATAATGAAGGGCTCTGTTATGGTGAAGGGTGACTTCTCCTGGCATGGTTTAAAGCCACTCAACCCCTTAAAGGGCAAGGTAAACACCAGTGAATACAAAGTCATTCTGAGTGATCACCTTCATCCTGTGGTGAAGCATTTCCTTCCTGGTGGCAGTGCCATGGCCACCTCAGTCACCAGATCTCAACCCAGAGGGACACTTAAGGGAGATTCTGGAGATTCTAGATTCTTCCACAACAAATTATGAAATTTCCTGTGAAAGAATGGTGTTGCATCCCTTCAACAGAGTTACAAATACTTGTAGAATCTATGCTATGGTATATTGAAACTTCTGGCAGCTTGGGTGATCAAACACATTATTAAGACATTTTATGTTGGTGTTTCTTTTATTTTGGCAGTTATCTGTAGTTAAAAAAAGAACATTGGTGTCAGCCCAAATAAACCCATATTGGTCAAATTGTAATTATAATGTATAATAATCATGACTTTTGACTTTATTTTTTGCATTTTAAGGATTAAAATTAAATACAGTTCTTAGAAATTATTTGGATTGGTGGTACAATAAAAAGTAAATAAACTAAAAAAGGAAGTAGACTGAAGAGCATGCCTCAGACCACAGTGCTTCACTGTATTCATTAACCTACTGCACAACAGCTGTATTTAACTTGTTTGATGTAGTGTGATTCATAGACATGCAGTGGTTTCCGTTTCTATTTACATGTCACTGGGACTTAGACTATTAGCGTTAGTGTTAAGCTCATAAGTGGGAGCTCAAATTAGATGTTTGTCTGTGATACTGAAAGTGTTTCATAGAAATTACAAATTGCTTTCTTCAACGAAACCGTTTGGAAATCTTTTATAACAAAAAGAGACGTGTTCCACCATTACAATCCGTGTAGCTAGCATATAGCCAGCAATCCTTGGCAATTGATTTTTTAACCAATTATGGATGTGTGAAAGGGTCAAAATAACAAATTCTTGTTGATGGTATTAATAAAAAATAACACCTTATCAATTTTAAATGAATTGCATGCCTTAACACGTGGACGTAGAAAGCCCTAGTACGTATATGTTTTTATGTTGCTTCCTGACATTATAGATATCACACTAACACCATGGCCTTCATTAATGGCAGAAAAAGGAGCCAAAAACTCAGCAGAGACCCATAAAAACAAGCTGTGTTCCTGTAAATCATTAGTTTGTTATTGGTTAATGACTCCTGAAGTCCGGCGGCACGTTTGGTGATGAAATGCCTGACCTTCGCTGCACAGCAGACTCTCCCTCATTAGCTGGCCTTCTTATCTCATTAGCGGAGCTGTGGCGAGGTGGCAGGTCTGCGGAACAATGCGCCGGGGAGCGAGGGATGAGGGGAAAGGTGTGGGAGTCACGGGAGCTGCGGATGTTCCGGCAGCATAGGGGCGTGTTGCGTTCCTGTAATGGTAGACAAAGCTGGACATCACAGCACAGAGCTGCATTCCTGTAATGTTACACAAAGCTCACCATTACAGCACAGAGCTGCATTCCTGTAACGTTACACAAAGCTCACCATCACAGCACAGAATTGCATTCCTCTAACGTTAGAAAAAGCTCACCATCACAGCACAGAGTTGCATTCCTGTAACGTTACACAAAGCTCACCATCACAGCACAGAGTTGCATTCCTGTAATGTTAGACAAAGCTGGACATCACAGACCAGTGTTGCATTCCTGTAATGTTAGACAAAGCTATGCATCATAACATTGTTGCATTCTCCTTACGTTATTGTACAATTAGACAAAGTGGAGCATCACAGCATAGTGCTCCTGTTTTCCATGCCTTCCTGTAGCATTAGAAAAGTTGGGCTTCACAGCATAATGTTGTGTTTCCCCATGTGTTCCTGTAATGTTAGACAAAGCTGAACATCATGCATGTGGCTGCATGTGTATCTGTGTGAGTCTGCCTCTGTGTGTTTTGGGAGGAGTGCTAAAAAAAAAAAAAAAAGGTTATCATGAGAAGACAGTCACCTCCATCTGAAAATGGTGAGTTCTATTCCCCAGCAAACAACCGTCTTGAGTTGATCCAGCAGTGAACTAGAATAAACTGCATTGCAAACACTGGCACTGGCACAGGTCTCCTGTGCTCGTTAAGCACCAATAGTGTGGGGACAGTTCACTTTGTGCATAAAAAAACCGGGCGGATACATCAGATACATTAGGCCTGCAGGACAACATCATTTATAGTTGCTTGTAATGTATTAGTCTCCTGGCACACCGTTGTTGTAAATCACCCAGTTTACGTAACCTCATAACAATTTTAATAGGCGCATCTTCTAATAAAATATTGACATTACTCATTCTCTAAAGCCCCCTCCTGATTGTGATAGCTATTTCAGCAATTTGTCTTGGCGCCTTTAAACCTGCTTCCCCTGGACATGTAGATATATTTACCGTCTTTGCTTATTTAAATAATAACTCATGCCCGTATGTGTTCAACCCCTCTATCAAGCTAATAACGCTTTGTGGCACTGCTGCAGCACAAATATGAAAACATGTATCACCATTGAATTTATGTAGTAATGTCACAGGTAACGCCTTGTAATTCTAACAGGGACTTTGATGGAACTGGGATACTTTAAGGCCAAAAGTGACCAAAACAAGATGATTTTATTCACAGTTAATTTCATTATGAAGTCAGAAGATGAGCGTGTTACTGTTATTTTTGCTACTTAGATGGATGTAGGCTGCTAGTTCTCTGCCAGCAGGATGGAGTAGAATCCTAATATCAGCTTGTGTAAGCAGTGAATGATCGAACCCCTGGCTGGGTACAAGCCTTGAACTGAAAAAAAAAAAAAAAAATAAAAAAACATCTGCAGGACTTGTATGTGGTGCCATTTATGTAACGTGGAGATGTGGAATGCTAGTTCAATTCACACCCCACGGAAGCCCTTTACTTTCCATCTGTAAGCACGGACAGCATTGCCCATTATCCCCATACTATCCCCATTGGCAGCGATGGTCACTCCATTGTCACAAGCCTTCTTACAGCCAGACTGGTTGTGCTGTTCGGGGGGGCATACTCGCTGAGGAGTGGTGCCCCAAAGTGTCCAAGGAGTGACCTCTGCTGGCAAAAGAGTGAGGGAGGAGTGCAGAAAGGTGAGGGGCTTGTGACTGGACTCGTAGAGGGTTGCAGGTCCAGATGGTTGCAGCTTCAAATCTTAACTTGAACTGCTTTAACTACCTGGCTGTATAAATGAATGTTAGCGTAAAACAGGAACTAATCTAAGCCACTCTGGAAGCCTATAGATGACATTAATATGTTTTTTTTTATGTGTGGGGTGGTTCTCATTTCGCATGAACCTGTCCTACCAGCCTTGTCTGGCCCTCCTCAGAAAAACAGCCACTACCCACAGCCCCTCTGGCAATCCAGAGCGCTTGTGGAGCAGTCTGTTAAAAGTGACACTGGTGGCCAGCATTGCGGCGAGTGAGAGGTTGGACTGCCTGCCGTTCGCCTGTAGGATCAGAGCTGCCAAGCTGTCGCCGTGACTACCGCATTATGGACTTTGAGTTGGGGGGGCCTTCCCCTCAATCCACACATTCCAGGTGTGGCTGATTAACTCCCCTCTGTCGGGGTGGGGATTAGGGAAGGGTACATGGGGTTAAATCAGTTTGCGCTGGATGACAGCAGTTGGCTCAGGAGGACGGGGTTTCTATTTTCAAAAAATAAAAGGAGGTCTGACACCCGACCTTGTCTCAATCGGTCAGGATACGCCCCCTAATCCAAAGCCCCTCCCTCGCTGGCTGGGGGGGTCGTGCTAAGCCCTGCCCCTCGCCGAGGTGCACAAAGGAAGGAAATGAAGGGGCCTCTTCCTGGACTCTAATCCAATTACAAAGCCGTTTGATACCTCAGACAGAAACCTCTGCAGCCCTTTAATGCGCCACTGAAATCAGCGATCGCGAGGCCTTGGGGAAGGCAGTCTCATTAGCAGGGCGGCGGGGATCTCTGTCCCCCCTCTGTGATCTTCATTCAAAAGGCACCTGGTGCTGCTCCGAGAGAAAGAATCAAAACCCAGGGACAGTGTTTGGTTGGACGCATTAAACATTAATAACTTGTGAGGTTCACTGACATGTTGCATGCTTTGCCAGGGTTTTCACTTTTAAACACTTGTTTTGCCCAGAAAACACAGTAAAACTACTCTCAAGCTTAGATTAGGGGTGGCAGTGTCGCACAGTGAGTAGAGCTCATAACCGAAAGGTTGCTGGTTTGATTCCGATCTGCTTTGGTACCCTTGATTAAGCTACTTAACCCAGAATTGTCTGAATAAATATCCAGCTGTATAAATGAATAACATGTAAAAACTGCAACCTATGTTAGTCGCTGTAGATAAGAGTGTCTGCTAAATGATGATAATGTGATGTAATGTGGATTAGATATACATATTAAATGTTAACAGACTGGGGGAACAGACATAGAGTTTGATAAAGAGTGGAAATACACTGAGACCATTATTTTGTATAGTAAAAACCTTCTTATGTCTATGAAAGTCAAGAGTAAACAGTAAACAATAAACAGCAACATATTTTCATGGGATCATTTAGCTGCAGGTTGAATGCTCCTCAGGATGGCATGATGTGTTATTTTTGATGTATTAATTGCTTAATTGCTGTTTATGTTTTAATTAGCGCCAGCCGGCTGCTTTCTTAGCGCATATATGCTTTATATCACTACCCGCTGAGCTAAATTCACGAGGTTGCGTCCTGTAGATTTATGTTTGTTTTCAATTAAGTGCAATTAACACCCTTTTAATAACAGCTTAGAAATGCAGACAGCAGACACAACACATAAACAGAGAGCCTACAGCTGTAACAGTGCAGTGCTGAGGACAGGGGAGCCTTGGGAACAGATGAAGACCTGATTTATTCATCGATAAACCATTTTTTGTACGCACTCAGGACTGCCTTTGGGTATTAAATTGCAAAGTGAAGTAAAAACATAAATATTAATGAATAGTATCCAGGATAGAATCATGTTTTTTTTTCTCTCTGAACTGAACCTTGATATAAAATTGATAAGTACCTAGCAGGAACTTATAATGAAGACTTCATTTTTTTACATGAAAATAAACAACATAATTTAATTCCAAGTCTGTCTAAATTTCTTGATATTGATATGTTGAGCTGTCTGAAGCATCTCAAAGCAAACAAAGTTAACAGAATACATACCCCTAAATTTCTGCTAACTAGACACCCTTATTAAGAGGGGCTTTCATAGCTAGCATTTTACTAGTTACCCATTACATTTATCAAGAGAACTTGGGTTAGTACTTTCTTCACAGCAGCAATGTCCCATCAGACAACAGTGGGAATCAAGTCTGCACCAGTCACCACACTCCTGCCCTGCTCCTTACCACTGCACCACACTACCACACACCACAACACAACTTTCCACCCTCAATATCCACAACACAGCCCAGCATGCTGAACATCACAGCTTAAGAAACCAAAAAATGTGCTGATGGATACCATCGAAGTACGAAAAAGTGGTACACCAACAAGCAAAGCGGAAATGTTATTAACCTTTTTGTATGTTTTCATCAGTTATTAACATCTCCCCTACAAAATAATCACGTGTAATGAATGAGTAATAAAATATCAATTAAGAATATTAAGTCCTTCCTCTCTCTGAGCCTCAGGTACTTGCTCAGCCTGTGTATAGAGACTGTGGCGTGCTATGTATGTTTCTGAATACAGATGGTTTTAGGACGCTGGGCGCGTCCCTGTCTACCCTGTCTGGGGAGGTGTGGGGGTCTGTGACAGGAACCTGCGGTTAATTAGTTTTATCAGCAAGGTACGCGCAGGGCTTGCGCCCCTCTCCAAGCACTGACTCCAGGAGGCGGAGGATCCATCTCTCGGCCCCGAGGGAGCGATCGCTTAACAAGAAAATAATGAAGGAAACTACCCCCGAAGCCAGAGCGGCATTAGCCACCAAGCTGAAACAAACAGGCCCGTTTTCTAACCCCTTCTCCTTTTTTCTCTCTCTCCTTTTTCCCTCCATTTTTCCCCTCTTCCTCCATCCTGCATATTTATGTACTGCACTTTCACATGGCCTGTGTTACATTGAGCAGGGACTGTGAATTTTAAAGGCTGGGTAAAATACCTGCTAATCAAAAACAGTATTGCAACTACACAGGAGGCACCAACAGCTGGGGCTGTCGCCCAAACAGCAGATTCCATAGAAACAACAGCAAATAAGGCCCTTTCAGTCATTCAGTCAAGCAATCAAACATTAAGTCATATTTTATGCAAAATAGTATCTTAACAAATGCATTGTGGCAGAGCTACTGACATGCAGATATGACATAAAGAAACAGCAACTACACGAACAGAACAGAAAGAAGTATTATTAATGCTATCAGTAGCAAAGAGGGGTAGTCAGGCTTTTCAGGTCTGTGGAGAGAGATGTCCTGTTGGAACTGCCCTACTGTCCCATACAGTCACATGTAGTGAGAAATCCTGCACAACATTTGCTCTTGAGCATAATCCCCCTCCCCAAAGTAAAACCTCATTTTAAATTTACAGCGCTAAGTAATTCACCCAGGGTAAAGGTGTCTGGTAGGCAAATAAATAATGTAATGATTTGTTCCTTCAAGTCGTTGCCTCAGAAGCTCATAACAAGGTCTTGCATTATGTACTGACGAGGGTTTTGGATCTTTTAAGGATGAAATGCCGTCTGCCTGGAAAATATTCATGATTTCATGACAGACACAAGTGTTTGCTAACTGAGGTCCCAAGGAGGACGTGTTCCCCCTTCCAATAAATTCTCCTAGAAGTGATCAAACAATGAAATTTAATCAGCGTAACTTGGCCCTCAGTGCGCTGTGCATCAAAGAGACGCATTTCACTAATACAAAGTTCATTTCTATGAATATTAAAATAGCCTATGATCTCATGAATGTTTCATTTATTTCCTCTTTAATAATGCAAAAGAAAAAATAGAATTATTACCTTTTATAATTCACGCCCCTTTTTTTTCATTCTATACGACATGTCGTATGTCAATTTGCCAGTCAGAATATATGCTCTCCAAAGACACCACTGATTGGACAAAGGCAGTTTGAAATCTGGTGTTACAACCAATCGACAAGCTTTGCTGGGCTTCCCTGGCATTGTTCTCGGCTGCACTCCAATATGCTGAACTCATTCAAAGAAGTTTCACAGTGGCAAAGAAGACTTAGGGTAATCCACCTATTAGAACTAATTGCCTGAAAGTAATTTTTTCAAATATTCCCAGTGTTTTGTATGAATTTTAATGAAAGAATGGCAGGTAAATAGGAAAATATTCTGTGATACAATGTCCATCTAAGAGACTCCTCCTACTTCTCACAGGCGTACGTCATTTCACATCTCGCTCTGTGTTCAGTCATTCTAAACTCTCTCCAATGTCCTCAGAAACAACTTCTTTCATGCTCTGGACAGCTGCCACCTAAAATATTCTGATCTCTCATCTGGGAACAAACATAAAGATTTTGAAGCAAAAAAGCTAGCTGTTCGGCAAGTCCAAAGTGCGACAGATGGCATCAAATTGTAAGCAGTGACACCAGTTGTTAACAAAAGTAAAAAATGATTTTTTTTTTTCAGTCTCGCCAAGTGTTTTTATGTGGCTTTTAGTGCTGTTTAGACAACCCACCCGTCACAGATTCACATTAATTACTTCTGCAGCAAAGGGACTATATGTACAATACAATATGTAATGTAGTGAAATTGTTTAATGGTAGTGTGATTCATAGTCCCAAGTGTGGAAAAAAACAATCAACATAAATCATTTTGGGAAATATTTGTCTGGATTTCCCTGGCTATCAATGTGAAAATAATATACTATCCAAACTAAAGTCAGTCACTAGTGTGCAATGTCTGACTAACATGTGATGTACAGCAAATAAAGACTGGAAACCTAGTTTTCTGAAACGGATCAATCAATATTTTGATGAGATAAGATAAGATGAAAAGTGGCCGAAAGTATACTGGGATACAAGATATCGGCCAGTTTAAGAGCAGGGCAGAGAGCATGCTGGGATATGTGAGGTCATGTTCAAGAGCAGGGCAGAGAGCATGCTGGGATATGTGAGGTCATGTTCAAGAGCAGGGCAGAGAGCATGCTGGGATATGTGAGGTCATGTTCAAGAGCAGGGCAGAGAGCATGCTGGGATATGGGAGGGAAGAGTATTCAGAGGGTGTGAGATGGTGGGATGGTTGGGGTGCTTCTTGTGGTGGATGCAGGTTTTTAGGATGTTGCTGGAACAGAGGGCAGGCCTATCAGGGGCTGACAGTACTCATTTTCTCCTACGAGATCCCGACAGCGCAGTTGGAGGTCTTTATCGGAGCACACAGTTGTGGGTCGCAGGGGAACAATGCACTACAGACAGAACCGGCTACAGAGCCTTGACATTTACCAAATGTTTTTGTTTGTTGACGGATCTCATTGTCTGATTGTCTGTGGAGAGTGGTGGTGGTGATGGGGGGTGTTGACAGGATTTAAATGGCTCTGTGAAGAAGACAGGAAGATTATAACACAGATTTTAATGCCACCTTAAAGTAATTATCTGACATAATAAGCATGCAAATTGACTCTACAGACATAACCGACTTGGTTACAGTCTTGGTTACAGTCTTTTAATGATTGCCGCAGCGGCTTCAATCTGCTATCTATATTGAATTCCACTTAGCCTCCGTTTTTTAATTGTATTGTCACTGTCATTATTGTCATTATTAGCCAGAGCCTTGCTATTAAACTTCGATGTATAATACATGAACGAAGGCAATAATTGCATCCAGAGACCGATTAGAACAACTTTAGCTCCGACATCATAATTATTCAGACGATTAACACTTTATTAAACCCCATCAAATGGTGGCTCTGACTGGTTAAAACCAGTGGAAACAATGAGCCCCCTGCCGTTACCATGAAAAATAAAATAAAAAATAAGAGAGGTGCTTACAGAGCTAATCCAAAAGTGTGCATTGTGTGCAGCGTTTCCACTTGTGGTAGAACAGCATTCTATAGTTTACCAAGATGTTATTTGTCCCTCCTGTACCTGAGTGGGAGAAATGCTACAGTGCTAGAATGGTGCACTCCTGTTTAAACAATGTGCCCTTTATGAACATTATGAAAGTGAACAGTTGTCACCCCCTTTGAAAAAGCAAAAAGCAATAAGCATTTTTATTCTGTAGTTACATTGTTGTCTTTTTAAGAAGTTATTTATTTTTTGAGAAGGTTTCTGTAATGTATTATGCATGGTATTTATTATAATGTAATGTATCCTGTCATATCTCAATGCAATGTCTGATGTGTGAAACAGCTGATTGTTCCTCTCCATTCTCTAATATGCATGTTTCTGTTTTCTTTGTGCATCGACCACTCTTCTGTGAAGCAAAACAGGATGACAATAAAACCAGTTAAATATCAGTATTTAGAAGAGCATAAATACAAGTAAATATTTGACTGTCAGTACAAGCCCCATACACAACAGAGGATACTATAAATAAGTAAACAAAATTTAAAAGTAAAAAAAAAAGTCAGTTAGATTCACTCACTTTTGTGATTACGTGTTTATGAAATGGACTTGCAGGTCAGCCTTCGAGGTGATTTTTGAAGGTCAGTTTCGAATCCTTCTGGTAATCTGCCACATGTGTGTGGCCTTCAGGTGATGTCTTCTCGTCTGTTGCACCGCCATGCACCATGTCCTAACCCCAGACTCCCCTAAACCCTGGTGACTGATACTGCTGCAGGACCCACACCTGCCTGCTCCTCCCTCCAGGGCCCCATGGAGGTAAGAGAGGCAGGCAAGATGTGACTTTGAGCTGGAACATCTCGAGGCAATCCAGCCTGTTCTGCAGGAGAAGCCCCTTGAGTTCATTATGCAGGGAGGAACAGGGGGCCCCTTTGAACACTTGCACGTGACAAAAAAAACGTGTCTCTTATTTGGATGGTTTCCGTGAGGACCAGTGCACTGCAGAAAACCCTTTGATCTCCACAAATAAATTGAAAAACCGTGATTTACACCTGACCATAAACTGGTGGTTTTGGTACCGTTTAACACGATTCAGAGACAGCGCTGGCAGGTAACACAACTTGCGAATATTGATGTCGGCAAGAAAATATGAAGTTAATATCTGACACTGGCTTTAATGTTCAGATCTAATTCAGTTCAGGCCTAATTATAAGGGGAAATACACCTGGCAGTCTTGCTAGCTGCCACATTCCAGCAATGTTTAATATCTTGGCTGCTCCATCAAAAGCTAGTTCTGATGGTATTTGGCATTGGGATATCTTGGCTGGATCATAAATGAAATTAAAATCCTTGTGGTGCATTAAAAAAAAGAAAAAAAAAAGATTGTGCAAATGAGCCGCGGATCCTGATGTCAGAATACGCAGACTTTGATACTCACCCTGGCCGAGTCAAAACCAACACCAAATGTTTCCAATTGTTTTCTGCACAGTCAACTTTTCAGACAGCCACACATTCAGGTCAAAATAGGTCCTCTAGACTGATACTGTATGTTAGACATCTAATAGGTACATTTTTTCTTTCATAGCATGTTTTTTGTCCCTATTTAGTCAGGGGCATGAGTGAATATGGAAGGCATTGTAAGCATTTTCTGACCTGTAACGTTTACATTAAAATATGTTTCATGGATCAGCTACAGCCTCTTCCAGACCATTCTGTCCTGTGTCTTCCATTCAAGGAATGCTGTAATTTGCATAGATTAAAGTCAGCTGCTGCCACGGGGGCCCAGATCTGAGGAGTGCACCTTTTCCTGCCAGGATTACAGCCAGCTCCATCAGGCTCTGATAAAACCAGTCAGTGCACCACATGGCGAATGCAGTAAAGAGGTTTCATTATTCTTGATCGGAGAAGCTGGGCCAGACAAGCAATTGAAGGGAATAAACAGCAATAATGAAAGAAAAAATCAATACAAACAGCATTTATTTATTCACGTTGTTTTACTGATTTCCAATTCATTACTCTTTTCTTCAATTTATTGCAAATCATAAAATTGCCATTCACTGTCACTGGGGCCTTGGTATTGAATTAATTCAGGGTTCATGAAAATGAAACCACATCAAAGTCTCCATGGGATTTATTGAGCAGCTAAAAACTTAAATGGTGGCCTGGCCTACCCAGATGGCCTACCGGACCAACTTGATGAATTGAATTGGGTTTTTGGGGAAGGTCAGCACATATTTTGATAGCGTGCACCAGTTGCCCTTTAGAGATCAGGATAAAGTAATATTGCACTAAAATGTGGCCAAACAGTCTGAGAGTGCAGTGTTAGCTACTGAAGCAGTTAGCTCGTTTCCCACAGTATGTGAACTCTTACTTGGAAAACAAAAGGTGAAGTAGCAGTCCCACTGAAGTCAAGTGGTGTCAGACCTGTGGAGTAAAGTAAAGCAAACTGGTGCATCTGCAAAGCCTCTGCTCAGATACGTCTGAAACCTTTCCTCACAGATGTTTATCATTGCCATGAACTTTACTTGTATGAGAGGAAAAAAACACCCATTGGCGTGGAAGAGCTAGAGAGCCAGGAGCACAACGGTGACAAAAAACAAGCTGGATAAACGACCTGAGGCTAATGAGCTTAATGCTGCATGTCCTGAAGTTTCTTCCCGAAGCATCCCTCCATGCAAAGGTCCATGGGTAGTCCTGGGAGGGGGCGGCGTTTCGGGACAGGAGATGGAGCGGACGAGGGCGTGGACATCAAATATCCAATTACGCTGCCTCGTGTGAGGGACATTGATAACCCCTGTGTCAGACGGAATCCAATCCAAATTTAATTGTGCCCTGCTTAAAAAAAACCCCTTCCCTTGATTAATTCTCCAATAAAATCAATTTCTTGCCCCCCACACCCCCACCTCCTTGTCCCCCTCTTGCTTCGAGCTGTTTATTTCCCTGGTGGTGTTTGGCGGTGGACTGTTTGTCGGGCCCTGGCGAAACAGTCCCTGTGTTCTGTCTGCTGCGTTGCAGTCTGGCCAAGCCGCGGTGGTCTCTCAGTGCCTCCCCAAACCTGCTGGGTTCAGGTCTTTATGCAGCAGGGTCATGGATACACAGGACTGAAAGGAAACAAAACTGTGGAAGTCAGGACCTCAGAGCATATGCAACGGTACAGACTCTGAAGTGCGCCTTCAGCTGTTACCCGAAAAAGAGGTGATCAGTAGCAGTGCTTATCATTTAACTTGTGTCTAAATGGAGTTTGATGTACATTGCAATACATTCAGAATTACATTATTTCAGCACGAACCCCAGGGAAAGTGTTAAGTTGGAATGACTGAACACTTTGTTTTCTCCCAGAACTCATTTTTCCCTGAACCACCTTAGGTGTCTTTTAACAGTTATAGAGCGATGGCTTTTTTTTTTCCAATGAGGATCTAAAAGGTCGCTTGCTTATTCTGCACCATATTTCAATATCTGCATAACAGCAGACTCAGCATTCTGCAGTAGGTATCTCAGCATGCTGCTGTAGTTACTGCAAGACAGCTTCTCCCTGAGCAGGTCACAGATGCACACACACACACACACACACACACACACACACACACACACACACACACACACACACACACACACACACACACACACACACACACACACACACACACACACAGTGAGCTAAAAAACAGGGCTGCAGTCAAGTCATAATAGTAAAAACAAAGGTGGGACCTCACATTAGGGGACCCTAATTTCTTTGTATTTACAGCACATCTGCTTAGATACAGTGCAACACTTAGTATATATACATAATTAGTTACACACTGTAATGCGTAAATTAGTTAAAATTGCTTGTGGTTTGTGTGAAAAACTATGTGCATGTACACAACACTCTTTGTGTAAATGTACAAATAGGTGCTACATTATTATGGTTTAGCAGAGGCAACTTACACAGGTTACAATTTTTTACATATTGTCCATTTACAGAGCTGGCTATTTTATTGAGGCAATTGTGGGTTAAAAACCTTTTCCAAAGGTACAGCAGCAGTGCCCCAGTAGGGAATCAAACCAGCGACCTTTCAGTTACGAGCCCTGCTTCTTACCACTATGCTACACTACCACCCAAACAGTATTGGTGTAAACATACAAATAGATGTTAGGACTGTGGTTGAGTTTTAAGGGTTCTCCTGTCACATTAAACAACCCCCATGCAAAACAAAAATGGTATTTTGTGCATTGTGGCAGGGGGAGGGAGAATGTTTATTACATTCTGGCCTACGGACCTTCTTCATCTGCCAGAGCTGTCGTTTACAGTCATCGTCAGAACCCTAGGCAGGCCTCCGCGGTCACCTCTTCACCTTTCAAAGGAGAGTCGGCCTACGCAGGCTAGGACAGAAGTGGTGAACCCCACACCTCTGATGAGCATGTAATTTATAGGCCGGCCCAAAGGCAGGAAGCCTCTTTGTTTTCAGCTCCACCCCCTTTTTAATACATCTAATTGGTGGCTTTGGACGTAATTGTTTTGCTTTTTTTTTTTCCCTACCCGGAATGACGGCTTGACGCGTGGCCTGTAATTGTCTGGGGCACGCATGAAGTTTGGGAAAATTGGACCGGAGCTTCTCCGGATGTTTTTTTCCCAGCAAGATTACCTCATTTACTGTATTGACGTTATTGACCTTTGGGAAGGCAGTGAAAGGGGTCCAGTGGCCTCAGCCGGCAAAAACGCGCCAGAGGATCGATACCTCAAAGCCAGCGTTCCCCCGGCGCTCTCCTCTGGGGTTGATTGTGGAATGAACTCTATTAAAAGTTTGCAGCAGGGCCCAAAAAGTCGGACGTTATTTAGCCCGCGATGCCGGAGAATGTGGCAAGAGCCGGAATGCGTGCCAGAGTTTGCTGACGATAATGGAGTTTGTCTACATCAGCTGAAGTGCAGTGAGGCTGAGCCCAGTCCAGTAAAGGAGAGATTCATGAGGTTCTTATTTAGAGAGGGTGTCCAAGATCAGTGATTTATTTTGGTGGGGGACAGTAGGGAGCAGGGGGGTAGTTTTAGCAAAAAGGCTGAGCCACCTTTACTTCATCATTGCTTGCCTGGACAGGGCACCTACACAAACGGCAGCTGTGTTAGCATTAGTCCTTCACCTTCTCCATGTATCTGGCCCATATTCCCTGCTGGCACCACATAAACAGGCAGCAGAGGATAATCAAATGGCAATGCAGCTGAAATTCAGGGGGACTATCTGTATAAACTACACACACACCCACACAAGCACACACACACACACACACACACACACACACGCACACACACACACACACACACACACACTTGCCTAGGAACACAGACAGACACATGAACACACACACATATGCACACGCACACATAAAAACATGTATATATGTGACATCTGAAGAAATGTACTGCCTTTACTACCTCATATGTGGCAGCATTTTTTGGAACTATAGATAAGTGTTGCATTTGTTACCATTTTTATTTCTACCTTACATAAAAACTAAATAAAGTCTAATGTAGTTATATACACAAATTGTTGCATTGAAGATGCTTTTATCTACACCAGACCACTTGTTGAAGGTTGTTGTTGATTACACACATTGTGTCTTTATGGCACTGTTGGTTATGATAGTTTTCTTCTCCATTTAAAGGAAATTTATGGCAAACACGCGCATTCTTTCGCAGAAGCATAAAGGGCATTAATAATTAAGCAATGCCGCAGTGGCAGCTCCGCTTTTATGTGGACTGGCTGTAGTGGCAGGATGTGGCGGCGCTGGCGGATAACACCCCCCCCGATGAAGGCCCCATTCCCTAGCCTTCATCAGTCATCCCGGGACTCGCCTGTTTCTCTGTTTGCCCAGATAAAAACGTAACCCAGGTCTTTGTGCTGCCTCTTTTTTTTATCAAGTGTTAGCTTCAATTATCCAAGTTACAGTCTTTTAATGATTGTTCCCTCTGACCTTCAAAGCTGCTTAAAAAAAAAGAAAAAAAGAAACGATTTAACTGCAAGCTGATGGTGAGTTTAGGAGGGAAGTGGGATGGGGGTGTTGGGGAGGGTGACGTGTGACAGGGGGTACCTGACAGGTTTTGTTTACAGACTGATAAATGGCTGTAATGCCTGGAGATAAGGTGGGGGGTGGGGGATGAAACCCAGAATTTATTTACTCGTCCCAGCTCTCTTGGGGGGGGGGTTACACTGTATTCCCTCCTGTGTAAGGGGCTGCATTTTCTCTTCCTCTTCTCTGTGCTCTGTCTCTCCAGACAGCCCATCTTGTGGCGACCCTGTGATTCACTCCGCCGGGACAAACGTATGTGTTTGTGGGTTTGTGTGTGCACGCATGTATGAGTGCCTGTGTGACCCTGTGATTGTGCGTGTGCATGCATGTGTATATATATGTGTGTGTGTGTGTGTGTGTGTGTGTGTATCTGTGTGTGTCTAGGTGCATCTGAGTCCTTATGCATGTATGTATGTGTGTGTGTGTGTATGTGTGAGTGTGTGAGTGAGTGTGTGTGTGGGGGGCGTTGAGGGATAAGGAGATGTAATCGGCCGTTACAAATCAACTTTCCCCCGGCGTTCTGGGGAGTCCTGATAACTCAGCTTTCTAATATCCAGCCCGTCTTCACAAGAGAAAAAACACATTGATCTAAAGAGCTAATAGTTGCGCGATCGGCGGGTCTGCCGCAAAGTCATAAAAATGACTAATGCAGCGTGACTGGAACAGCTACATGGCTCCCCTCCCCTGGCCAGCATCTCCATGTCACACCAGCAACACGCTGTATATTTATTTGTGTCCCGATGAGGTGTCAACAGAGGACATATGTTAATCCCCCCTGCACCTAAATCTGATTTTAAGTTCCTTTTTAATGTTAAAGGTTTTAAAAGTCCTGATTTGGTAAGGTGGGCTAACTGAAAGAGAGAGGGATGGGGATTGTTGTGTGTCGTTCGTGCGTTCTGTGATCAGGCACCTGGTGGGACCCGCTGTGGAGGTGAGAGTCTGGGATACTGAGAGGGATGTCACTGAGCTTCGAACCCTGAGCTCAGGCCTGCCTTTGCTGTCCCTGTCTCCATGCGTGACTCTTCTTAACCGAGGAACTGTGTGTGTCATCAACACAAACTTGCAAAAAATCTAAACATTTTTTTTTTTTTACATGAAATGGAGAGGTGTTTTCCTTAAGTGTGATTTTTGGACTGGTTCTGTTTATTTCTGTTTTTTTATCTGTGAGGCTGTAGGTTGTGTAGTGGTTAGAGTAATAGACTCCAGAGAGACGATGACTTGGTGACCTCATTCAACCATCCTCAGACGTGCCAGGTGACAACTTTGCACTTGACTGAGGTAAGAACACATGGGCCGCCCTCTGATTTCAGGGAGGAGCTTCACTTGACCCACCCACTTGACCCTTATTTGATGACAAACACCTACAGCATGCTGATTGAGGTGGCGAAACACCTGCGGCCTTTGATTGCTCTGCGTTTGTGCATACATTATCTCTGTTTAGAGCATGGCTATTATCGGATGTGTTATCAGATGAAACAATGCTGTTTCACTGCCGACCAAGTTGCTGAGTGAAGCTGGAGTATAAAGCATCTGCTAAGCAAAACCAGGATTTTTGTGAGGATGTGGTGGACAAGTGTTTGATATTTGTTATTCTACAGAATATAAAGATGCACACCAGGATTCAATCAAAACTGCCAAGTCATGTGAAAGGAAAGCCCTATTCAATCCACAAAAACTACAGATGACTCTGACACAAAATTACAACACAGAAGCAAAGGTTTTTTTTAAAAAAAAAACACTTTTACAACAAAAGAATTTAGCTTGATGGTGTTAATTGAATTCAGGAGTCACTGTAAAATGGCATTGGTTCACTCTAGGGGGGTTTGGCAAGGGAGGTGTTGACTGGATTATTGCCCTTTACTTTAAAATGACTTGCCGGTCTTGATTAAATCCAGGAGTCACTATTTGCTTGTTGCCCTACACAATAAGACCTTCACTGTGCCTATTCTTGTCTTTCCAGTGGTGATAAATATCACTGTTGTAACTGTTTCTCACTGAAAAACAGGTTCTTTGAGCCAACAGAGTCTCAATTCCTTAAAGTAAAAATGTGACAGTAAGGTGCACTGTGAGAGAGATATTTCAGATGCTTATTGACCGGTCATATAGATTAGCTTTTCTCCAGGGCCTTCTATGACACCGTACAAATCCGCTGGGAATCGGCCATTATTTAGCGCCTTGATTATTTGCAATAGGGCTGATTAGAATTTCCTTCTGTAGGCTGGTTCGATGTATGTCCTACCTCTCCCCCGATGGATTTTGCCGTTTGCGCCTCTCTGTGTGCCAAAAAAAATTACTCTTTCATCTGGAATTTCCTGTCGAAGAAGGGGAACTTAATGGACACGAGCTCACCCAAACATGTACCGCAGCACGGGAGGACTCCAGGGATCCAATCAGTGAAAGCTGTGAAAAAATGAAGCCGCGCCTAAAGCACACAGTGCTGTCACACAGGGCCAAAGTGGAGGAGACTCAGCAGATGGTAACATATGGGGCCGGCCATCCTGTTTGCAGCAACGTACAGAAAACCGAATACCACCACTGAATACCAAAACTGACTAGAGAACTCTGTGGCTCTAACTGCTCTTGAACTGTTACAATGTAAAAATTTGCCCGTTGTGTCATATGATGGAAAGCCACACAATATGTGGAATAAGATGACTCACATGCCATTCCCTCGCACTCCCAGATTTATCTCAACCAAGGCCCTTCTATGAGTTTTTAAACTGACAACTATGGATGCTGTGAAAATGTTCAAATTGAGTCTTCCTGGGTAGGCTTAATTCACAGTGCTTGAAGCTGGGCCTAACATTTTGACTTACCAAAAGCCATTGCATAATAATATAACTGTTTTGTATTTTGCACATTTTGTAACCCATTTTTGCAGGCAGATTTTTTTGCTGGGCTGAGGTTAAAGTAACTCAGGGTACAAAAACAGTGTCCCACCTGGAATTCCAGGCACAAACCTCAGGTGCAATCCCACATACTGCCCTTACATATCCATGACATGAAGTATGTGGAGACAGAAAGCATGCAAAAACTTCAGGGCCAGATATACTGGTCCCTGACTTCAGGAGCAAAGGGAATCCCCCCCCTCGAAGTGAGTCACATTTTGCTATCTCTCTAGTTGTGACCGCCAACGCGACCGGTGTCACGGCCCCCTCCTGTCACTGTTGCCAGGTTAGCAGCCGTTCTCTCCAGCCCGCACTGGGTCGATCCCGCAGGAGAGCTCTGTTTGACAGGGCCGGAGCCTCGCTTGACGTTTGACGGGATTACGAGCGCTGTGGGACAAGCCAATACGGCGGCTAACGAGACCCTGACACGATGTGACAGCCAGGGGGCATGACACGGGGGCTCCAGCACGGGATGCTGGGAACATCTGCCTCCCTCTGCGGGCAGCTGGACGAGGCCTGTGTGCTGTGCTGCCGTGTGGCGATGGTCTCAAACTTCCCTTCGAACCCGAGTCCAAGCCTGTACATGGGGCTTAATCACCTCTTCTTGGCTGAATGTTCCCTGCCTTTTAATGTTGCAGGCAGATTCTTTTGTTTCATTCCCATTCAAGCGAGAGAGACATCATAAACAGTCTTAGAGCCATTTATCTCTAAGTTATGATGCAATCTTATGCTTCTAATAGCTAGAACAATACTCATCCTTGACTATTTTGAAACTTAAGGTGATTCTTCAAACACAATCAGACTTTGAGGCAATTTGGATAAAATGAATAAAATAAAATAATGTCATATCAGACTATGATTTAGCTGGCAATTCATAAAACACATCAGCAAGACAACAACCTCTCAATGACAGTTAATTCTATAGATAAATTGTACATTTGTGCATTAATACAGTAGCCAGAAAAAATGCACTCTCACAGCCACGTACTTACAAACACGAGAACATGTACCCCATTACCCAAAACAACAAAATCAGAATTCCATTTTGGGTTTTTCAGTCAGACAGTTGCTAAATTATATCAATGCATGTGCATAAGCAAATATCAATGTCAAAACATAACATTAATTGAAAATGACAAATCTGAACAAATGGAAATACATTTTTAAGGCAATGATTTTAATCATTGGATTCTAATGAATGTCCTGCTATTAATCTAACAGTTAATTACTTATTTACTACCTTATCACTGTCTACTAACTACATTTATTTAACCTTTTATTAACTGTTCTCACAATGTAATTATAACTTAAATATAACTGTGGCCTAACCCATTTTTTTGAGAAGCCCTAAATGTTCAGCAGCCTTTCAGACAATACCAGACCAAAATCAAATTTTCTCCTGGAGGGAAAGCTGAAGTTTTTATTTCTTTAGTTATCTATTTTCACCCAGAGCAGTTTATTGCACGCAAAGCAGCTATGGAACAGGCTGCCAGTCAGGTCAGCATTCCATCAAGGAAAATTTTATACCGACTGCAAGCGAGATGCATAGCCGTCATAACAGGCTGCGCTGAGTATTATAGTAATCCAGGCAGTGGAAAGCGATGACTTGAAACGTCTAAGGCGTCAGGTATAGGGAAGTGGGGTTGGGGCCCTATCCCAGCTGCCTCGCTGATAACAGGATTCACATGTGGAATGAGAGGGCAGGATGAGGCTTCGTTCTGAGTGGTTTCCCACCTCTGACACGTGTGGGGGAAAATGAGAGAGAAATCGGGAGACGATCAACTGCAGTCAGGAAAAAGTCTCCCCCCCGCCCCCAAGGTCTACGCTATTCATAAAGATGGGGCCGGGCAGATAATGGTGGATATTCAAAAAAAAAAAAGAGATCTCCTCTTTCACACTCAATTATTGGACACATTGTGGACACTTTCATTCAGGATTAAATCGCTGTCCTAGATAAGCAGGAAAAATTAGACTTGGCTACTCGTGGATACACAGACTTGGAACCAATGCTGAATCCACCTTTTAAAAAAAAAAACTGAAGAATTGAAGGTGGCTTTATCCAAACAACAGTGTCACTTGTCATGCTGTTCCATGATGGGGGCCATGTGGCAGTAAGGGAGCAGCATGTCTGCTGCAGGTTCCAGGAAGGACTGAAAGAAAATCAGAGCAATTTTTGAAAGAGCCGCAAAGGAGAGGCTCACAAATGTTTGCAGTTATGAATGTTCACGGACAGCCGATTTAAACTCATCCCATAAATACAGCTTGGTTTTTCAGCGTACTGGCTCTTCCAGATGGGAGGTGTTTACCACCAGCATTCCAAGATTCTTCCATTTTTAAATTGCGCCAAAGGCTGTCTCTCGAACCCTGGAGGGCCACAGGTTTTGCGGGCAATGGATACACCGAGGCGCTGGAACTATTCCAGTCATATTTAACAGCTGAACACAGCGCTGCAAAAGCCCTGGAGAAGATAGTTGATGATCTGCTCTTGGCTTCTGATATAGGGTCTCTTAGCATCGTCCATCTTCCAAAGGGCCCAAACACTGCATTGGATAGTGTTAATCATGTTGCCTTTTTTTCCTTTACAAAAAGCAAGCGGAGAGACATGTAGGCATTGTTGGCACTTCCCCTTGCTGCTCGAGGTCTGATCTGTCTGGTCTGAAACTATTTGTTATCCTTGGCAAGTGTACATCTGATGTTGCCCCAGTTATTCAGGCTGTCCCTCAGGGCTCCATCCTGGGACCTCTATTATTTACTGCATACATGCTCCTTCATGGCCACATAATCCATCACCAGGGTCCGGGGGTTCGGTTCCCAGCTATTCAGAAGGAGAGCTGAGCTACTTGCTGATTATACACAGCATGAATAGGCTGTAACAAAACCACAGAGCACAGTGTGTTCAATTGTCTTGCTGAATAGTAACTTTTAATAAAAGAAAAATATGTTTTTAATGTTTAAACCAAAAATTATTAAGGACAAATGGCTAACAGATAAAAAATAAAACATTCACTTCATGAATTTTACAATTTTACACAAATAAATGTAATGTAAGTCAAAGTGGTAATGCCTTAAATGTTGTTTAATATGTAAGGTGTGATTATACACATATTTCTATAATTTCACTTATCCCCTATAATTTGGATATACTTTTTAAATAATTAACATAAGGGTAGGCAGCTGTCATATGGCATTCAGAAAAAAGTAAGATTCAAAAAGCTCCAGGCTCTCTTGTATTAGCTGCAGAGGCAAATAAATATTTCTGAATTTAATAAAACAATTTAAGGTTAGATTTTTTTTGCCCTGCACGGGCAGTTTCCTCTGACTGACTGTGCTGTTAACACAAGGCTTTTTGTCACTGGTGCCTGTCCGTTTCTGAAACAAAATTGCCTCTCTGTCCCTCCTTCAGTTATGGACCTGGCAAACACGGTTACAAAAGGCAGGCGTCTTATCTTCAGTTATCAGGGCCATCGTACCTTAATGTGAATGATGGCCCACCATAGAGGGAGGTTTTAATGACTTCCATACTTGATTGGCATGCTGGTGAAATGTCAGGTCTTGAGGGCCGAGGTGTCCATCTTTAAGATGGATGATGGTGTTGACTGCAGCATCTGTGTACACTTGTCCAAAATACTAAACTTCAATATGGGGTTACAGTTCCCCCTCTTTCATTTTGTTGTACCTTTGAGAAAAATTAACTGCAGTTGTCCCCTACAGTAAGTCAGTGTAGAACACCAGAGCCAACAAAATAAAATCTTTTGTTTGTGCAGTGGAATGGAAACTGGCTTTGTACCCGGAGGGTGGTAGGGTTGAATCCTGTCTATATTACCATTGTTGTACCCTTAAGGTACCTTACCTGATTGCTTTAGTAACCATCCAGCTGCACGTTATGCATAGACGATGAGTAAATTGTGAGAAGTGTAAGTCCCCTGGATAAACTAATCCACTAAATGAATAAACACATTGTAATCCGATGAAACCAAAAAAAGTTGAGGCGAGGCCCTAATGATCTTTTCCCATGTGTCAAATGTAGGACATGCAATTCGCCTTCTTAAGTAGAAAAAAAGAATAACAATGCTTTTAATCCATCCCCTGTTTCTTTGTGCGTGTGCATATTGCGGGCAAAGTACAGCCCCAACGTTTTTGTGTGCTGCCAGCTATTTTAAAAGCGATAATTCGCCCTCCCCGGGTGCTGTTTTGACCTCGATTTTCAGAGCAGGTGGTTCTTCCTCACACCTTCCTGTTCCAGCTCTGTGATTATCCCATAGAGCAGGAAAGATAGCCGGAGCGGTGCGGAGAGAGAGCCTTTCTCCTCCCTCCCTCTCTCTCTCTCTTCATTATCCTGCCACTCCACCGACGGCACAAAAGCAGCCGCCGCTTTGTTCCTCTCACTTCTCATTATTATACCCAAATTGCCCTAAACGGTGATTGGATTTAAATAAGAAAAGACGCGTCAAAAGAATCGCATCTGATCTCTCGACGTGTGGGGAACACGCGGCCTCCTGGCTTTCTTCGAATGGCAGAGGCATTAAAAACAGGGCCCGGTTTTGAAAGCAGTTTCACGTGGAACGTTTTTTTCTCGGAAAGGAGAGGCCCTCGCGGTGCCCAAACGAGTGTTTCGGATGATGAAAATGAATGGGGAAAAAAGGCACCTCACACCTCAAGACATCCTTTTATTGTCAGTAAAGCTGGGTCAGGAAGTCCGCACTCCTGCAGGTGTTCAGCCCAACCAGACCTGAAGAGACATCATTATATCAAGCAGTGTGGAAGATGCACAGAGCACGGGGATACATGAAAGGAGCACCAGTCCTCATGTTAGCTTTGCAGTAATTATCATTATTAACAATTATTGCCATTTAATTTATTAGAAGAGGGACAGAAAATGGTGGACCAGATGGTGGACATAAACAGGAGACCAAATGAGGGGAGTCACCACCTCTCACATAATGCTGCTGCTGCTGCTGCTGCTGCTAATAATAATAATAATAATTATTATTATTATTATTATCATCAGCTGATTTATATTTATATGCACTGTCCATTCATACAACTGTAGGTATTATCGATGCCATTCAGGTTAAGTGTCTTGCTCAAGGATTCAGTGGGATGTAAACTGTCAACCTCCTGGTGACAACTTCATTTTTTTAACCACATTACCACTACCTCAGTCTTTATTTAAAGGCTGAACAGATAACAGGGGGACTATCAGAGATCACCTGGAAGTCAGGCTGTAATGCCAATGATGTTGTTTTTTTTCCTTTTTGCACATGCTCAGGTTGGGGCCACATTAATGGTAGTGAAAAGCACCTCAGGGGGATGAGCTGGGACGTGCAGGCTAATGCAAGGCATTGCACTGCTGCATTGGGGTGACAGTGTGGCATAGTGGTAAGGAGCAGGGCTTGTAACCAAAAGGTTTGATTCCCCACTGGGGCACTGCTGCTGTACTCCTGGGGCAAAGTACTTAACGCAGAATTGCCTTCGTAAATATTCAGCGGTATAAGTGGATAACATTTAAAAACTGTAACCTATGTAAGTTGCTCTGGATAAGAGCATCTGGTAAATAACAATAATGTAATGTAATTAAACACCCTGAGACAAAAGTGAGAAGCGTTCACTCACGGTGCTGAATGTTTGATGGGCTGCACATGTGGGGAAGAGCCTTCAAATGACAGTCAAGTCTCAGGAAATGAAAGAGGCTTATTGTTTCCATGCTCCAGCAGTGGCTTCAATCAATGTCCATGCCTTTCGGGGGGTACACACCACCTGTAATTCACATGTAGATGCTCTGTGTTTGTTAGACAAGAGAGAGAGCTAGACTAGACTGCTTTGTGATGATCAAATGTTGTCCTTCCTTTCAGAAGGACACTGAAGCTGGTTTCACAAGGTCTAGAGCTTCAAGAAGGGCACCATATGTGATTTTTTAATGTTGCAGAGTATAACAGCCATTTTCACAAAATACTCCACTACCCAGCCTTACCTGTTAAAATGATCTTTGTCTCAAAGGCTCCCTGCCTTACGCACATAATTGTTACTTTGTTGATTGGACTGCCTTAGACTTCTCTTTTCTGGTCTGATGTAGCTAATGGTGGGAATTAGACAGGTGTGCCTTATGTCTTATGATGATAACGACCACCTAGTAATGCGATGCCCAGCTAACCTTCTACTCACCGATGACATAGAGCTAACACAAGCGCTGGGACAGACGTGATTAATTTAACTGCGCACATCTGAGGCACAAGCACAAAGCCGGAACCTTGACACTGAGTGCCAGTGATAGGCGGTCATTCCATTACCCACCCAATCTTCCTTTCAGTGTCCAAGTGTCTCCTTCTCGGCCTTTCTGTTTGTCCGTCTCTGTTTCAGACATCACCAAAAACATTTTAAATGGTTCTATTATTAAGGCTAGGAATGATATCAGACTGGTATCAGACAGGATGTCGTTCTATGACTACCGCTGCTACTGCTGCTGTTAATACTATTGCTAACAATAATAATTGGAATTGTAATATTAGCAATAGCTGCAGAAAAAAGTGAACTGTGTATAATTGATTACTAGTCCCCTGTAGGCTATTTTCTATATCAAACTGTCAACTTCATTAGCTGCCTTAAAATAAACACACAAGGGCCTTGTTACCATGCCAATCTCTCTTTATGTTCCAGTGCTGTTTAATGATCCAAGAATTTGAACTAAAAATATGCAGAGACTTTTGTGAGCATAATGCATTTACTTGGATCGGAAAAAATCCAGGAATGCCTTTCGGCGTAGGGCAGCAGACTGTGACAGGCACTAATGAAGGCATTGTGTTTCTCATATTTCGAGGTTGACTACCTAGCATTATCTTTGTATTTAAAGAAATAATTCATGACGTTATTGCTGCCACTGGTATGAGGTACAGATTAGATGAAATCTTGTTTGTTGGTAAGTTTAGCAACAGTGCTGACGTGATAAGGGATTGTTTCTCCTTGGGCTGAAAGCAGGAGCACCAGGTATCCCGAAATGCATTGCCAAACCACAGTGCATAGTAAAGGTTAAGCTCTCCATACACGGTGTTTTTTCTGAATGAAAGGTTGCCTGCTGTGGTTCGATGACCTCATACCAGGCGGTGTGCCTGTGTCATTGTATTCACCAGTGTGAAAGGATGGAGCCAGAGCTTGTGTCAATAGGGCTTGGAAACACTCACATTCACTCTCTCTCTAACACACAAACACACACACGGGCATACACACACTCACACTCACACTCACAAATAAACACTGACACACAATCTCACTCTCTCTAACACACAAACACACACACGGGCATACACACTCTCACACTCACACTCACAAATAAACACTGACACACAAACTCACTCTCTCTAACACAAAAACATACACACGGGCATACACACTCTCACACTCACACTCACACTCACAAATAAACACTGACACACAAACTCACTCTCTCTAACACACAAACATACACACGGGCATACACACTCTCACGCTCACACTCACAAATAAACACTGACACACAAACTCACTCTCTCTAACACACAAACATACACATTCACCATCTCAGGAGAAAAGAGAAAAGGCAGTCAATGAATTCTCTCACCATGATATTAATCAAATGAGCCACGACCTTTGATGTATTTCGGGAAAGTCAATGGCATATTGACGTCACACACCCTGCTTGCTGCTCCCCCTCTCCTTTTGGAGGAATTACAGTTTTTACTCTCACCAATGTGCAGCAGCTATAGGAAAATAGACATTCTTTATATGGCTGTTCCGAGTACCACCACATCTTAATGGATACTAATGAAATCGCAGAGATTTTTCTACTAATGGAAAGGCAGTCCTTGAGTGGTTCTCAAGCTTGAACGGTAAAATAGGCCTTGATTTCGAATGAACACAAGACGGGCTGAACACAGAGGCTTAAAGGACCCAATTGATATTTCAAGCAAACTGGTAGATAAACTCTATCTGTACCAACTGATCATAAAGTAGGCAACAAACAGAGGATGGGTGGCAGGATCCCACTGCGTGCTGTAGTGTACAAACCGCAAATATCACAAACTGTATTGTATGGCATTCTGTGACCTTTACAGCAAGATCTAAACACATACACACATACATGCATGCACGCACATACATACAATGCCTACAATGTCCTTGGCCTTGTTTGTTTAGTTTTTTTTTCTTCTTTTTTGAGCTGATGTAGTATATTTTTTCCTGCATACGTATTGCGCAGGATACTGGATCGAATCGGCTTTCTGTTACAATAATTAACCCCAATGCCCCGCATTTTGCTTGATCTTCAGCAGATTGTGAGAGATGCTGACTACAGACCTCCCCACGTTTCCGATTTCTGACATTCCCCTTTTCTTCTGGGAGCTCCCTGTGGGAAACGTTATCAAACGTTGGGGCGGATTCGTCAATTAGAGATGGTGACCTTTGAGCCACGGGTGCCACGGTTGCAACATAACTGTATTCCTGTGTCATATGGGAAACAAACCATATGCACTTAAACTTCAATCTGAAAGCGAGACTGAGAAAATCATAACTGCAGGCAAAAGCATAAATGCCTTAATGTAGTAACATCTGAATGTCATGAAGCAATCAACTGATTTATATTTTATCATTAAAATGGTCCATTGATTAAGATGTAGCTAGATGCTTGGCCTTAAATAGGACTGGTATTTTCGGCCCATTGACTGTAGCACAGTCTTCTGATCAGCACATTATGGTTCCGATCAATACTTTCCCAAAATATCGACTGCCAGTCAGCTATGTGGTGGTAACCTTGGGTCAGGGGAGAAATGAGCAGGTCATTTTCAAAGGGGATGGAAAATCCTTAAATCTCTACACTGATTTGTACTTTTCAAAATGTACGATTTGGCTCGGAGCGGAGACCTCTCTTTGAACCTCGCAATACTAACGTATGGCAAACGGCATCCAATCTGACGCAATTGTTTCAACCGCCTGCATAATGTATTGCAGTGTCTTTGCAGATATTCCTCAAAATCAAGCCAACGTACCTCTGCCGAAGGGGATGGGGGGGGCTGGGGGGGTGGTGATGGTGGTGGTGGCAGCGGTGGTGGTGGTCGGGTTCGGGTTGGAAGGTGTGTGTGTGTGTGTGTGGGGGCAAACATTCTAGACTCTCTGCGAAATATATCATCTCCTGGGAGCACATTACTTTTTAATCATACCTCTTTCCATTTGTCACCCATATCATGCACATGGAGGCACAGGGGTCTACTGGAGCACGTTCACTCAGATTCGGTGTTGAATCAGAACCTTGCGGCATTCCTTCCTCTCAGATTAGAGCCCGTGACCTCATGGAGTGTGCTTTTCCATAGAACCAGAACCCCCCCCCCCCTCCCATGACAGAGAGTATGGTCAGGACCAGCATCTTATACTGATCCCATAAGGCACAGACACAAACAACATAAAACTGATCGCCAATCCCCCCCCATACATTTGGTGCATACTCATTCATGGAAGCTTTGAATAGTAACACAAAAAAATTTTTTCCCTGGCTGGGGCCTCATTTTATTGGTTAATTTGTCTATATATAGTGCAGACCATTATGTCATTGACACAAGGAAACAAATGTATTCAAGGGCAATTGGAAAAAAAGTTTGACTGGAACATTAGACTTCAGTTGATGGGTATTAGAGGGAAGGGGGAAAATGAGATACCTGTGCCCAATTATGCTGCAGGGCATTTTAACATATGGAGCACTTCCTGTATGGTAATCTGTATTCTATAAGGACAGGAAGTAATGTGCCCTAACCTGAGCCTCCAGCATCCCCCTGTTATTACGCTGTTGTCACTTGGTGTAATCTAGCATCCTGAAGTATTGGTGACATGCTAATATTGTCTGTGAAAATAAGGGGACTGGATCCTGTTCTGTCCCAATCACATCATTGGATTTCTGACACAAAGGAGCAATTCGGTAATCAGAAAAAGGGCACCGCATGAATTTTAAAAGACAATTCCATCCGCTTCTGAATAATTTATTTCTTGAGGTAATCTCGTACATTATAAAGTAAGAAATACATCTCTTGGCTCACTACTGTAGGTAAAGGAAGAGATATATATGTTGTGCAGCCAAAAAAAAACACAGAAAAGGCAATGGAAAATTCTGTTTGCCTCTGATTTTTATTTATGGAAATAACTATGATTCCAAGAGCTTGGCTTTGGTTGTCAGCATGTAAAACAGCCCTTCTTTTCAATTACTTCTTTTGTTGTTCTTCTTCTGCTTTTGTACGGTTTCTTGTTGGGCTGCGTATCAAAACATGCCAATAGCTTGCTTTCTAACTGCTGTTTCCATCAACCCACAACCTGTGCTTCAGATATTAAACTAAGCGTGGCTGCGTTCATGCAGATACCCTATTTGTTGGACATGCAGACTGTTGCTTTTGCTCTGTTATCTGGTGCAAGCTCCCCTGCTGTGTCTGAGTTTCCCTCACAAATGCTCTGCATCGACAGTTAATGGCTGAGCTGCTTATGTTGAAAGAGAGATCCTGAAGTCTGCTCGTCAAAACATGAATGCCTGTTGGAACTGGGACCTCTTTCTACTATCTTTTGGATAAAGAGACTGAATCTCCTTATAACCACATTGTGCCTGGTTCTTGAGTAATATTTTAAACATGCATTTCGTTTTATTGATTCTGTGCACAGCCTTATGAGTTTGACAGTCAATGAATCAAACTTAAATATTGCATATGAAGCGAAACCCCTGCTTAAATTCTTTAGCGACAAAATGCATTGCAGTTAGATGGAATAGAGCCCTGGGGTTACTGTACAATGTCAGCTGCTAATGGCAGCTTTGACTTGATTCTTAGCACCATAGTTTGTGACCTGACAGATAACATGATGCATGTTCATCATACCAAAATGACCTTATGAACGTTCATACCTCAAATCTAACAAGACAAAGTGCCACACCAACAATATCATTATCTGAATAAATCTTTGTTTTTTTTTCTTAGTAAATTAATAAGATCCAAGCACTAGTTCCTTCCTAATTGAATTGCAGTTTTCAGATTTTTGGCAAGACAAACAAATTGTAATGCAAAAAGTCACCAGTCTATTTTTCAGATTTCAGTGTGTTGGTAAACTGTCCTTAAATCTCAGCTGCAAATGTAAGCAGAATTTTGGTGGACTGGAAGCAAAGAATTTTGAGATCATCTGCGTATAAGGCATGAAAAATTCCAATAGCTGTCCTTTTACCACTAACGCAACCCAGCCGATATTTTTTAGCTTTTACATTTTGTAATTTTCAATGAGCAGGTGGATCACTATGTGGAATCTTTCCCAATCTCAAATGCATGTGGATGCTTTTCCCTGCATGTAGAAAGGAATGAGAGTAGTCTTGTGGGTCCCCCGTTACTTAAGGTGTATTTGATCTCCCCCTGAGCGAGTCATGACACGGTTGTGGCTTATCTTTTTTATTTTCCAAACGTTACCTATTTTACATCGTGACGGATGGACTGTGACAGATATCTGTGATGTCATAACTAATAACTCAGTGAAGTGATTTATCATTTATAATTCACTTCAGCAAGGCACTTACTGTCTTGGAATGAATTGGAATATTTAAGCAAACAGATATATGCCCGTGGCGTTTAAATAAATAATACCAATTCCCACGGGTCCCCCCGTCAAAAAGAGTGCTACCCTGTGTACCAGTCTGATGTACCAGCTACCAGCAGGACTGTTTTATTTTTTATGTTTTTACCATCCATTAACAATGTTTTGAGCCAACTTCATACACGTGAAGGTACGGTTATTCAAATTGTTTGAGATGGGTCGTACATGTCATCTTCATTTGTTTATTTATTTATTTTCTGCAATTCTTTGGCAGCGAGAGTAAATCATATGCAATTTCCACCCCCGATCCAAAAGGCCTCTGGCCCTTCTGTTTGGAACTTGTATTTTTGCCGAATGGGCTCAAAAATCTGCCACGGCACTTGTTTTGTTTTGATTGGTTGCCAAGCACAGCAGTGTGTCCTGGACATGTTGACACGATTCACTGTATGATGTAAGTGCTGGGAATGTATTGCTGCAAATGTACCCACATGTAATAAACAAATGACCAAATGTTATTTATTACCAACCCACCTGGCTGCACTTACCGCGTCCTGTACATCTTCCCCCACCTTGTTCCCTAATATTCCAAAATGCACAGCACCAAGAAAAAGATGGTCAAAAAAGATGTTGCCCTTTGTGTGGAGGTGCTTGAGCTGTACCTTTCTAAAATTTTCATCTAAAGGCGGCCTCTCTCTCCCTGGTACAGGGGATCCTGCCGGTGTTTTGAAATGCTAATGACGAGCGGCAGTGAAAGCCTTAAATTAGGCTGTACGAATCTCCAGCTCACGTTCAAATCCAGAGTGGTCCCCCCATTTCCCCCACCCCCGCCAGGCCTTTGTGTGCAGGGTAATAGGCACAGATGCTACCCTGCTTCCTCTTAGGACCGCTTCCCCTAATCACCACCTCGTCCGCACCCGAAGCTGCACCTGCCCCACCGCCCGCCTCCGCTGAATCAAGGCCTAGCCTGATGGCCTTCGAGATCTCAGGCCGCTTTCAAGGCCTGATTGCCTGGAACATGGAAATGGGGGGGTGGGGACTATCTGAATAGGAGTGGGGAAGACAGGGCAGGGGGAAGGGGAGGGTTATGGGGGGGCGTTTCTGTCATTTTGGGTATGTCCCAGCTGGAGTGCAAATGTGGAAATATGATCCCCGCGAGCCTCTATTTCAACACGTCAAGAGCATGTGTGGGCTTTTTTTTTGTTTTGTTTTGGGGGGATAGAGCAGAACTGGGGTGAGTGAATTAGGTGGGCTCTTACACTGCTTATTCCATGTTCCCTCTAATTGCAGGGTGGTGATTTTCTCCCCTTTGTCCTAGAAATGCTAGGCTCAAAACAGACAGGAAAAATGCAGTGTCCTCTCAAATCTCAAATATCACAACCTGACGGTGAGAGACAGACCCTGCAATCTGTGAATGGATGGAATTGATGAACGCACGGTCACTGGGTTTCAGACTACCTCAGAAAATATCCAGCTGTGTGAGCGGCTAATTGCTGCTGGGTAGATGAGCTCCTGTGCCTTTACTATGGAATTCGGCCTGGGTATGGGTGTCAGCCAAGCAAATGCATAATATCTGTGTCTGTGTCATGTGAACATCGCATGCAAATGAGTTACATACGAAGACACAGGGTGTGCAGTATGGTAGGAAATGACAGAAGTGGACAATGTGCGAGAGTTACTGGTTACTGGGCAAAGCCAGCCTGGATTAATGCAGCGTTTCTCTAGGTGGTAGATTTTCCTTTGTGCGTGTTTGGCGCAGATTGCAGAGGTAGTCGAAGCCAATCAAATCGCTTAAGTTTCACACAGCCCTGTGTGATGCGGCGCGCAGGGCAGGTGACTGATGGCGAATAAAGTGTCCGAGCAATCCAACAAGGCATCAGTCACAGGCTACACTGAGCTCAAGGGTCCCTGTGGACTTCAGGAGAATTCCAGCAGGATTCGCAGACTGTTTTGAAGGTAAATAATCGATTTGCAATGCTGCTGAAAATAAACCCAGGGGACGGCGGATTCCGAACTAAAATGCACTGTCACGTCTCCCGCCGCCCCCAACCTCTTTCCTTGCGGTTTATGGATCGTTTGCCTCACCTCAGACACATTATCATCACGGCTCAAAGGGGTTTTTTCGGAAATGGTGTGAGATTTGTGAGCACGGAGCGATGGGTAGTTAGGTGATGGGTTTTGACAGTTTGATGGTTCTGGTGCGGGCTTTTAGTTGCACCTTTTCCCTGTTTTCTGTGTAGCCCAACATCAAGGGTAGCCGTGGGCTTGGCCTATCTCAGTTAAGTTGTTTGTATTGATAGTTTTTGTGTGTGTGTGTGTGTGTGTGTGTGTGTGTGTGTGTGTGTGTGTGTGTGTGTGTGTGTGTGGAATGGGGATGGAAAAGGCAATGGAGTGTAGCCAATATTTTGAATGCATTTAAGATAACTATATTGTATACGCTTCTTCCACATTAGCCATAAAAGTGAAAACTTAAGGCAGTTAATTTTCCTACATTCTCACTCCAATGACAAGAGATATGGAAAACAGCCTGGCTTTGAGCACATGAAACTCAGACATGACTTTAAGAAGCCATTCCCACAGCTCAGCTGATTGGTTCACAGAGATATCTATCCCTCATCCGGCAAAGATAAAAGTGTGTCATTTGAAACCGAGACTCTATCACACCTTTGCCCGACCAGCACAAAATGCATAATCTCCTCTTTCACAAATAGTCTCTGCTGTTTCACCGGAACCTGTCTGCACCTGGACTAGTATCTCTCTGACTGAACATGCATCTATACAAAAAAACCTTGAAGAGATTTGCATTTATTTCATCTGTTCCTCACATATTTAAATATGTTTATTTTCTAATTACCTAATGATGTCTGGGATTAATGTTTCAGCTTTGTTATGTGTTGTTATTATCATATAATAAATTAATAAGCTGTTTCTGTATGCATTATCACATTTCACGACAGCACAACTGCCTAGGGTTTTTTGGATGTAAAACTGCAACAATATAAATGCATGTAAACCTTCTGTCTGCCTGTATAGCAGTTCTCTACACATTTCAGCATCCTGCCGTACTGTATTCCCTCTCATGCTGAGCCCATAATGAGCACAGGAAAAGATCAAGAGAGCAATACTTAGTCTTTCAAAGTTGTGAATTATTAAACACGCAGGCAAAGTAAATGAAGGCGTGAGATCATTTGGTCCAGAGTCAGGTGTTTGATTGCCGTTTTCTCCAAGGGCAGAGCTCACCTTTGCATTCTTAATCACCGCCTGAGTGACTGATATAAATGGCTACAGGATCCTCGCGGTCCCGATTCCGTCTGTCCGTGGAAGGCACGAGCGCGATTTGTATTTTGTCCGCTGGAGGCGTGTACTCTCATGGTCGCTAAATCCTCAGGGTCAATAAATAGCTCACGTTTACTGATCCATCTCAGATTTGTGAATCGGTGGATTTTTGGAGACAGGCAACGGTGGCATGTATGACGCGCATGATAATAACCACGCAGCTAGCAATAATGGTAAAATCCATCTACAGAGGGGGTCCAGGAAAGGTAGCAGGCATATAAATCAATAGATGACCTAAAGGTATTGTTGTGTGGAGACGGGGAGACGGTTAAGTGTGTGGCTTTCAGACACAGAGCTGGTGTCACATGAAAAGAGCAGGAGAGCTGAAGATTAATTTTTAAATTAATTTTTCTAAACAGTTATTCTATTAATTCATTCTCCTCTCGCATCTGAGTAATCCCTCCTGGTTAAAGTAATGTACTTTGCCTCCCTTAAGTGAGTTAAGTATAAGCCATTGTCCAAGAGCCCTTGATGGTTCATGTTAATATCTCCAGTGTGAGGGATGCACTTAGTTCTCTGTCCGTGAAGTCTGACAAAATAAGGTATGATTCCACAAAAGCCTAAATGTCTCAATAATTCATCCATGAACAGTGCTCATCCTCCGTGATTTCTCAGTGTCACTATCAGCCAACAGTTTTATGGTGTAGGGGAAATTCATAGAAGATACTGTACAGCAGTTCTTGTCTGAGACCTTTCCATATATTTGCATGGGCAAACATTAATGTTGGAATCCTCAAGATAGCCCAAGCAAATATCAGTGTACTTGGATTGAATGGTCCATCCAATATTTTGTATGGTATGGTATGGTATGGTACATATTGCCTGTGGTAGCTAGGCAGTTTTGAATTGCTTCACACTTTTTTATAATCATACAGTAATCATCACCATAACACTCATTGTAGAACTGTGTGTCCAATCATTGGCCAAAGGAAAAATGGACAGAATGTGAAATAGAAGGCAATAAGAATAGAAGATGAAACTTAAAGATAAGTATTTTATTGGGGTTCTTCAGTGACCCTCAAAATGAGAGAAAATATGACAACACGTAATTACGGTATTTTATCAAGGGCTTGAATGTGCAAATGACTACATGTGTTGTTGTTCCCTCACATAAAGAAACCTCAGTAAATTCACAAAGGCTCTTTCTTCTGCCCTAGAATATAACCAACTATTATGATTTTTCAATGCCTTCAATACTTCGTAAAATGTTGTGTAGGAATAACAAAAAACTCACACCACTTTGTGTTTAGATTGACCACATTGTGGGGTTCTGACAGTACTACATGAGCATGTATAAAGCAATATATTTGTTCCAAGGGTCCATTTCCATTCTGCTTTATTAAAGCTTTGCCTCTAAGCTTCATTTCCTGTTTAATTCATCATTACGTTTACTAAATGTATTGCCATCAGCTATGTAATGACACCTGTTACTGGCAATAAGTATTCGTATCTAGAATATCAAGGGAAGTGGCCAACATGGGTCAGCTACAGAGTTAATCTAGATTTGTGAATCCAATAAAAACACAGGAATTCATCAAATAAACTGTACTTTCTGTCTGGTTGTAAGGGCAACTTGAGAAGTCATATATGGACTTCATGGACTTCTGTGACTGCTAGGTCAAATGTTCTCCATATTGTGGAAGAAATCTGCAAAACTCATTTCCATTCTAAATTGATATTGAGTGCCCTATCTCTTTCGCCATCTGATAAATGAATAAATGTTGGTAATTATTTGACCAGCGCCTTTCTCCCAGCTCATTTCGTATCCATCACTAAATTAAGAATAAATTAAAATCAATATGCCTCCTGTTTTCCACAGTCTCGAGACAGTGTCGCTGTTGCTCAATTGGACAACCAGAGGCTGAATAAAAGCTATTGATCTCTTCTCGGAATATTCCTTTTTATCACCAGCGCGCGATAACTCTCGCGCTTTCTCTCTTCCTCCTCTTTCTTCTCTCTCCCTCTCATGGAATACACTGTCAGCCCATGACAAACCACGTTTGTGTTCACTCTTATCGCTCCCTGCTTTGATAAATTCACAGACTTGGGTGAGAGGGAGAAAAACACTAACTGAGCTGATAATGTATTGACTGCAGTTGAAGCTGTGATTTCTATTTTATTTGCCCCAACCACCCCCCCGACTCCCCTCCTCACCACCCTCAACCTTTGTCACAGCCTCTATGTAAATACTTACAGTAGAACGTACTTATACTGGAATACACTTACAACAGAAGAGAGAATTGCTGTGACTAGGGACCTTCAGCACACAGGAAGGACGTCTCCCAACAGCGTTCGTCAGCAAACATTTGCTCTGGTTTATCAGAGCGGCGACTGGCGGGTGCACGACGGGGGCACCGCTGAATTCCTGTGGGGCCAGAGCTAAGAGGGGAACCTCCCAAGGTTTATATTCGAGACCCCCGGTCTGTGTGGGCTGAGGGAGAGGCCTCACACTTCCAGCGGGCATGTTTTGACAGGCCTTTGCCTTTTTGCCGACGAACCCATCTGGGCCCGTTTTGTCCCGGTCGGGCGGGCAGGCCGGCCGGCTAACTTCGCAGTCTACTCTCTGACCTCGCCAAGGGGGGATCGGGAACAGCAACGTTTGCAGTAATAACTCCGATGACAATTTGTTTACCCTTATCTAAGCCCGGTAATACATCATGTGAGAGACGGGCCATCTGGCGCACAGGAGATACATGCTACATGAAAAGGGCCTGTTTCACCAGGGGTCACACCCCAGCCTTGTGGGAAACCTCAGGCTCTCAATCTCAAGGACAGGCTGGCTTTTTCTCTGCAAAATATTTCTGTTGTCTTTTCTCTGTGTTTAAATTACACGACTCTCTCACTATCGCTCACTCATGCATATGTTTTTTGTCTTTTATATTTGTTTCCTTTCCCTAACCTACTTTCTTTTTGCAATGGCTGTGAAATTTGACACTGAGGCGCTATATAAATATTACTTAGAGAAGAAGGTGAATACATGCCAATAATGACTGAATAATAATGCCTTGTCCCTTGATGGGAGTGTTTCTGTGAAGGAAAATAAAAGCAACCAGGAAACAGCAGGGAAAGCGACATGGTACAGGACCTTTGTGCGGACTTGAAGTGTGTTTCCAGTCATGTTTCATGCTACTTGTTCATGAGCGTCACCTCAAAGCTGTTGCTGCTCAGATCAGTAGTCTGTATATCTATGGGATGGGCTGACGGTAGGTAGATACAGATGATTTCATGACCACATCCATATAATATAAAGATAATTAGAATGCAGTGTGTTCAAAGTTATGTTTGCAAACAAGCAAACAGACTTACTGACAGCAACATTTACTGTCAGTGCCACCCACAGGCCCTACAGACAGTGGTAGTTGCCCTGCCATAAACGGTTTACAATTACCATTTTTTTATCATTTCTTTTCAGTATAAATTGACTGCCTTATTGCAGCCTATAGGATAATGACAGAGGTATGTAGATCAAAAGAATTGCTGTAACTATATGTTCCAGCAAGGAAAGGCCTCCCACTAGCTTTATGGCATCCAACCAGCTTTAGCCTCATTTGCATCTTTTGTGTCACAAATACTCAACACTGGAAATTTCCCCAGTCACATTTCTCATTTCACACAGTTTCTTTGCCCTCCCATAGAAGACAATATTCTCCAGCCTTCAGTCTGTTCAGTGTGTTCAATGGCACAACACAGAGCAGATAAATTTTTACCACTCATCAAGTGGTCTGTGTGCACAGAATCACACTGAAGATGCAAAGGTCTGGAATTCAGGGCCCCAGTCCCCAGGACACATGCCATGCTTTTTATGAGGTAGTGAGCATTTTGTTATTTGTATAGTGGTATTGAATGAAAGATAAATCACTGTCAGCCACACCAATGCACTATTTTTATTTATAAAAAATAAATACCTCACAGAGAGAGAGAGGGAGAGGGAGAGAACAAGAGACAGAGAGAGAGAGGCAGAAATGCTTCCATCAGAGGGTTATTTTTGTGACCTGCTGATCTTTCAGCGGGCACCATTGTTTTGACTAGATATCCTCTTGTGTTATTGAGTTTGCCCTCAGTATTTGCTCATACTGAGCTCACTGCTGAAATATTTTTGCTCATCTCCAACCATGAGGAGCTCGGTCTTACTCTCTGGGCTTCTTGTCCTACCTTCTCCTCCTCTAATATCTAGGAAGACCTCTGCAGGGACCTGGTGAGGGTGCAGTGACATGGTTTGGCCAACAGAGGTCAGTGCAGCCAGCAAAGCGCTTCTGGATGATTTTAAGGGGATCTTAAGAAATGATGAGGGGGTAATTCGATCCTCTGCCACAAAGCCAGTCATATCACGCCCTTGCTTGTTAAAAAAAAAAAAGCACAAGGACACTGGACATACATTATTCCATTGAAGAAAACCAATTTTACATGCTTCAGGAAAATCTTGATTTTCATTGCAAATGAAAAAAAAAAATGTCCTTTGATATACTGCGCACACCACAGCTCCAGACTGTGGTGAGCAGTCATGCACCCTGCCACATGCAGGCAAAGTCTTTACTTAAGCTAGGTCAACATTCCAATAAAATCACCTGGCTACAGTGCACACAGGCCTATTCAGCACAAACCCATTCACATTTATGGGATCATAAAAATAACATTCAATGATATCTGCATTCCATTACTGATGTACTCAGCACACAGGGCAACACAGAGCTCACTTATTGTTTTACACATCCATTTCTACATTTACTGAAGCAATTCAGCTCAGGCCCTTGCCCGAAGGGACCACTGTGAGAGCGCTGTCTGGGATGCGAACCAGTGGCATTCTGGCTGCAAACCCAGCTCCCCAACATGCCACTCCTTTTAAACAGTGCTCATCCCTGTTGTGTCTCACTGCATGGAGCCCTCTGGCTGTGGATTTATGGGTTTTGCCTTGTAATGACTCCGATTCACTGAAACTAAACCTTGCAGGTTTACTAGGTGTTTAAAATCTGATCGAGCTCAGCGTGGACCCAAATCATGTGACATCCAGAGATACCGAGATCACATGAGGAGAATCTGTCCCTTACACCAGTCTTTCTGTGTGCAGGGAACAGGAAGTAGACAGACAGGAACTGTTCTTATTTCTCAGAGAGCCCTTTCCATCTCCTTCATGTCAGTCTATTTGGCATGAATTCAGTTCTGCAAAAATACAGACCTCACATACCAATCTTTACTTATAGCCCCATGGCTAAAAACATAAACTGTTTATGTATTTCACTTAGCAGAGGGACCAGAGTACTGATTAAAACTTTGTTGTAGTGTGTGCGCGTATGTACATGTGTTTTGTGCCTGTCTATGTGTGTGCATGTGTTATCAGTGGAATGTATGCCAGGCAATCTCTGAGGATTTGCTGGTCATGCATAGTCTGAATCATACCTGGACTTTTCTTCATTTACTGAAGATAGAATAAGAAGACAATAATGCTGGAAGGGGAATGTTCATTTGTGGGTCAGTACAGCTGCATGTTTAAAGCCTGTGATGTCCAGTTTGTCAATTGCCGAGATAAGCGTGTGTGTGGGGGGTTGGGTGTGGGGTTGATATGTGTGGGTGGGTCGGTGGGTGGTGGGGGTTTCAGGGTCTTAAGGTTTGGGGTTGGGGTTCTCTTGTTTTGCTTTCGTGTTAGAGGCTTGTAAATATGTAGTATTATATATTTATATTAATATTAAATATAGTTACAAAATAACAGTAGTGGTAGGTTTTAAAGCAGTTGTGTTCTTACAGGTCTGGGCAGCTTTAATGAATGACAGCTGTACAATTAGCCAGAGCTGTCTCCTGCCGTGTGCTGTTAACCCATAAATCATCTCTCACTGTGTCTGTCCTGATTATGTGAGCAGGGAAAGTCTGTAAGGCATAGCAGACAGGCATGACTCCGTTCACTTAGAATTAAAACACACTAGGGTACATGCCCATAACCGACTATTATTGGTCTTCACCTTATTAAGGAACAATTTATAGTGTCTAGCCGTGGACAGGAGGCAGACAGACATGTTGGGACCAGCTCTGATCTCTGTAATCTATCCAATGAAATTGACTATGCAAATGATATAGCTGAATTTCAATGACGAAACAGCGGCAACAATGCCCTCCTAGACCAGCAATGTGCGCTGCAGTGCTAATGAACTTGACAGCACACTACAATATGATAATTGCTTAGGTTTTTCTTATATGTAAGCTTTACAGAAAGTGTTATTTCAAACGACCAATAATCTCGAAAATTTACAACCAATAACACACAAATTGTATTCATTTGATAATCGGATAATCAATTGTTTTGTAATTTGCTTTCTCAAAACCAGACATGGCCACGGAGTGAAGACATTACTGGTAAGACTGTGGTAATGTCCTTGTGTGCACCACTTCAAAGTCATGCAAATCAGAATTGGGGTTTTTTTTTGTCAATATCGCTCTTGGTGTCACAAACATGGCCAGAGAATATAATGGGATACTTTACATCTATCTATCTATCTATCTATTATACACACACACACACACACACACACACACACACACACACACACACACATATATATATAAATGTGCCCCACTGTGCCAATATTTCTGTTCAGTTTAGCATTGTTATAATCACTTGTACCCCACTATGTTGCCATTTTCCATCAGAGAAGAGATGAACACACGTACCTAACCATGTCAGTGGCATCACCGTTTCCGTCAGCGTTAGCGTTGTGATAGACTCCTATACCCCAATATATTAGGGGTATCAGCATTCCTGTTGGATTTAACCTCATTATAAACACATGTACGCCATTGTGACAGGTTTAACAGTGTGATAAACATGTATCCCACTATGTTACAGGTATCAGCATTCTTTTCAGGTTTAGTGTCATTGCAAATTACAAATTACAGTTTTCATGTATACTCTTTTATTTCATCTTTCACCATTCGCCCCCTTTTTTGATTCCTCCTACTCCTCTTCAGTTGCTAAATAGCTAATGGAGTATGTTAGTTACTCTGCAAAATGAGACCAGGGGAGACGCTTCCCCTTTTAAACAGGAGTGAGATCTCGCTTCCCCTCTCCAGCTGAAATACAATCCATAAGGTGCTGATGCAGGGCCTTCTTCCATACGCTTCATCGGTCAAAATCCCAATCCGGTCCCACCGGATCCTCTTGCAGTAAGTGTATAAAGTCTTTATTTAAAATGTCTGCTGTCTGGTTCTCTGTATGTAGAGAGAGGTCTGTGCTTCAAATACTGTGAAAGAACAACAAGGAGAGGGAGTGAACTGCTGTTGTGTTAGAGTTATAGAGTTAGCAGCTAAAATTCTGAACATAAAATATAGTCCTCCTCCTTGGCACATGCACAGGCCTCCTTTAAAGCCCCATATCTTGGGATTTCCAACAAGATTGATGTGTAGAATTTTAAGAGGGAGTGGGAGGGACAGAGGAGTGATTATGTTGGGACTGCACAGGCTTCATTATTTGATTATGTGTATTTTTCGCAGATAACAGTGATCCCCCATTGCTTTGTGCAGACTGTCTGAGGCAGTATATATATGTACATATTTCGGTGAGAGTGATGAGGTGTGAATAGTCATTGGGACATTATGGGAGTTCACACAGTGCCAAAATATTTCTCATAAAATGATAAAAAATCGTGATGGTGGAAAGAGAGAAGACTTCTACATGATGAAAAGGCACAGAAGGCCAGCTGAAATAAATCATATATTTCTAATTGTGAGTTTTCGGCTTTGGGCCTAAACAATTTATAAATTTTTGCAGTTTCGGGGTTTAATCCTCTCAAGCCCCTTCAACAGTGATGATATTCTGTCTATGAGGACAGGGGAATTGACTCTCTTTGAAATGACAAATTACTATCTGCAATACTATTCTGTCTCAGTCACTTTAATAGAATGCTGATAAACTATAATAAAAAATCTATAAAATCTATATTTATAATATATTTAAGCAAATAAATAGAAGTATGTATTGTGATAAACAATAAGTGGCTTCAGAAATTATAAATAGATTTCATAATTGGACAAACACCTATCAGTTGAAATGTCTTCAGATGTGAAGTTCTACAAGTGGGCAATAATAATGTAAGGCAGGATTAGTTTATGGGTACTAGGGCATAATACTTACATAATACTTATCTAGACATTGTGCCCCAGCAGTAAACGATGCTGGGATATATTACAAAAAAAAATCAAAGGAGATAATATTAGTGTTATGAAATGCTTTTATCAGACCACTGTTAGAGTACTGTGTGTAGTAAGGGACACCAAACTATAAAAAAATACATAGGAAAAGTACAGGGAAAGGCAAAAAGACTAGTAACAGGCATCAAATATGTTAGGTGTGTGATGAGAGGTAAGGGATGAAGAGAGACTCAACGCACGTAATATCTTTAGTGCCAGCATTGGCTTCTCTCTGCTGGGGGTAGGGGTGGGTAGGTTAGCCACGGTTTCCTTGTAGTGCTCTCAGATACCCTCCAATTCATCAGGAGCCTGAGAGTTGCTCGGATGATGTCAGCGGAATAGCGTCTATCCTCCAATGAGCACCCACTCCACTGCAGTGTGATGTGGGACTTGTATTGCAGAAAATATCTCTTGGCTGTGTGCAAGTGTATGAGAGTTATATTCATCATATATTCATTGCTTCAGCACTCCTGCACAAGGGCAGAGGTTGTTATGGTGATACAAGCCTGTTATACAATTGATCATTCTAAAACAGGGGTGCATAGAGGAAATAAAATAAAAACTGAATCTAGTAAGCATTTTTTCTCTCAGCGTTTCAAATGGATGGAATAATTAACAAGGACTGGGAGGCACCCAACCAAAGTCTCTGTGATGTCATAATGATTCCCCCAGTCTAGAGATTTTTTGTGACCTCACAATGACTCACCTGGCCAGGGTAATAGGAGGCTTTGTGATATCACAGGCAGGGAACTCTGTAACCTCACTTGTGAATTCAGGTTTGCATCCTAAGCATCCTTTTGGTTGGATCTGTCAGATGGCACATCTTGGGCTGGGAGTCTTTGTCACATATCAGTGTCGTTCAGTCAGGGAATGGATAATCCCTTACACTGTCAGTATCTGTGACATCACATTGTATTAGCCAACCAGGGCACTGGAAACCTCTTTGACTTTAGGAAGAAATGAGAGATCCTCCAGGTCAAGGCTAAGGAGACTTGATATAGTTGGGAGGGAGCAAGAAAATGTTTATGTTTTGCCCTTTACATAAAATCAACACATGTGCAAGCCACTTGGAAGCTAGTGTCAATATCTCTTTGCCCCTACTGCAGTGGGAGAAGGTGTTTATAAATTATTATGAAAATACCTATGAAAATATATTGAGAAACATGCCATCAGTAAATACTCTTTTTATAACCTATTTTGAACAAGTGGCAAGTTTCCAACATGCTTCAGAAAATATTGTCTCCCCCATTCAAATTTTTTTTGATGGACAGCTCAATTATTAATCCTGTTTAGAAAAGGGCCTTTCAAGATTAACTCCTTTTTTAAGAGTCATTAAGAACTTTGGCATACTTATTCTGAAATTATGTATTGCCGGTTTTTAATTCACTTAATATGACCTGAACCCATATGTGCTCAGCTGTCAGTAGAGGGGGGGTCCAAGGCATATCTCACTGCCCTATTTTGCATTTTTATGAGGACAGAAATTCAGAAATTCATGTTTCTCTCATAGTGATGATGACTGCTGTGCCAAGTCATTCCTCAAAGGGTCGAATAAGATTTGGAGAACAAAATGGACCATCGATTTAACATTTGGCAAAAAAATGTAACAATTTATTGTAACTGCAGGGGTCAGGCCACTATGGACACTGTAGAAGGCAGTGGTGGTGTTGGTGGTGGGCAGGGGAGGTGGGAAGGGGGGCCTGAAAGTACTGTGTAATGACTTTCATTACAAGCCCTTGCATTTCAACTGCTGAAATCTCTGATTTTCAAAAGTGTTCCTCTGCCATCTGCTGTACCTGTTCACTCCATCTTTCAATACAGATGCAAATGCGTGCATTCTTAAAGCGGTGCAAGTGCCTCCTACCTGAAAGAGAGCACCATCTCCTTCATGTGCGCGTCAGTCATCTAAAATGCGGGTTGCCAAGGTTGGGACCACTTCAGATCCTGCCTGCTATTGAAAAAGCCTGTGATCTGCTCATGCTCGCCCCACAATTACGGTGCTCGTCTGGACCATGTGGTGAGGTGCATTTAGCCACTACTTCCATTGAAGCCTCACAGTTAGACATTGGTCATTTAAATGACTCTGGGCCTGGAGGCAAGGAGCTTGTATATAATTTTTTTTTTTTTTTTTTTCGCTCAAGGAAAAGGATGGAGACTTACTTCAACTGTAAGGTTTCTTTTTTATCAGTGCTTGTGTGAAAGCTAGAATTCATTGTTCATCTTTACTGCAGTCTCCTTCAGCTAAAAGCACACTTTGCTTCTTATTTTAGAAAAAGATAAATGCTAATAGAATGAATTTTCACCGGACTCGCTGGCTACATTTCAAGACTTGTGATTCTTTCTCATTTCCTGTATCTATTATTCACCTTAAATTGCATTATCACTAGTGCTCACAAGACTAATGGTGACTGCGAGGTAAACTGCTTTAAACTACTTAACCTTTAAATGCTATGGTTGAATGTCATTTTTGATATCCATACTCTCTTGTGTATAGGCAATCTGTAATGAACTGTGAAATAATTTTCTGAGACACTTAAACTAATTACATTTGCTGAGATACATATGAAATAACTTTTACATCCATATGCAAGAAATTAATTGCATTTTACAGCATTAAGTGCAGTGCACCTGAGAATAACAAATATTGCTTTGATTTGATTACACATGACATAATTCTTGTGGTGTGATAAGGCTTAACTACAAGAATTTTATTTCTAAGAGCTCCAAAATACAGTTAACTTTGGAAATTCAATATTTTATCAATCTTTTATCAGGAGAAAGACAATTGCACATGCTCATATGGCGCTGAGCCTGGCTGTCATGAGCGTAAGCAATAAAAGGAATTAAAAACATGTGGGCTTTCAAGTGAAGAGCTTACACCTTCTGCAGAATTTTTTTTATTTTTTTTTACGCTGCCTTGTCTGTGGGGTCACCGGTGCGAAACCGGGGAGACTGACAGCACCCCTTCAGGTACGCCGGGTGTCTGATTCGGAACAAATGCTGGCAAAACAGAAACACAAACATGCCAAAGGAGACCCCTCTGCCTCTATGCACTATCCTGCTTCAGCGGGAGCCAGACTGACCCCCCCCTCTGCGTCAGGCCACGCGGGCACGTCTCTCTTCCACTTCATACAACAGGTCAGGAAACTGACGAGCCAAAGCGCGTGCTACAGGCCCTATGCAAATCCACCTGACACTTCTCATGCAGGCACCATTTGTTTTCAGACAGACTTGTGAGCTCCTGGAGAAACTTTCTTGTTGGATTAACAGGGTATATCAAAAACCTTTTTCTGTCTTTCTTTTTTTTTTCCTTTTTTGGCCCAAAATATTATAAATACGCTTTTTCCAAAGGACCTTGGGATTACATTGAAGATTTGATTTAAAATGGGTTCAGATTTATCAGAGCTTTAATTCACCTGGTAGTTCTCAAAATTTGTGGACTGGTAATAGCTACAGAGAAATGCAAACAGGAATGTCTGGGTCACAAGCATATTCTGCTCTGTTGTATTTACTGTAGGGTTCTGGACTGTGCCGCTTCAAAGTCCCAGCTGCAAGTTCATTTGCTGATGCTTTCATCCTCACGACACCTATCCCATTAGAGAAACTGCACGTGTACCCAGAAGATTACAGGTTCGTTTATCAGGTTTGACCACTGTACCCATGAGAGAGGTACTCAAGCTGAATTAGTTCAGTACACATCCAGCGGTAACAATGGATAATGTAGGGCCTAATTTCTGTAATTCATAAGGACATCTGGTACGTAAATAATAATTATAATTAGCACCTCTGTACTAGGAATTAAGGTAGAACCCCCCCCCCCCACACACACACACACACACACACACACACACACACACACACACACCTGACCTACTGATTAGGGAATGGGCCATACAACCCAAAAGTATGCAGACTGGAATCCTGAGTGTGATTTTGCTCTTGTACACTAAACCTGAACTGCTTTAACAGCTAAACATTAACTTAAACATAAACATCAAGCTGGGTGATGGGTAAAACTGGGTAAAACTCACGTGTGTATATATGCATATGTATATGTATATTTATGCATACACAGAGAGATAGATTGATACATAGATAGACAGATAGATAGATAGATAGATAGATAGATAGATAGATAGATAGATAGATAACACAGCTCCTGGAGCTGCGATGTGACAAGTGTACTGTACGTATATGCAGGCAAATTGTTCCTCTCCTCTCTCCTGGAAATAGGGGGGTTCACAAACACAGGATGGGTTTGATGGAAAGGAACAGACAGACGAAGTGGGTTTCCTCTGCCGTACTGCCTTCCCCCACCTGAGGCCTTGGAGGAGTTCCAGGCTTGCGTGAGATTAAAAAGAACTCGACCCTGGGCCCTGTCGCCACCGCTGTTGCCCATCCACTTTAATTTCCCCGCTCGCGACGTGTGAATGGTGAGTCAGACTCGCGTGCATGACTGAACGCGTCTTGTGGGCTGGCCCCCAACGCTCAGGTTCAAGACTGGGGAAGACAAGCCAATTCATTTCGAATGCTCGAATGCATGAAGAAAAAAAAACAAAGCAAAGAAAAAACAAAACAAAACAGCATGCAAGCAATAATAACATAAAAAAATTTTCAGTGGCTTCAAAGCCAGGGACATAAAAGTGAATGCTGAAGGACCCAAGTATCAATACCGGAATCGTTGAGGAATCAGATCAATGCGGAAGACACGTCATTATTTATTAAAAGGCTCTACCTTTGAACTCAACCAGAAGAGCTACCTGTAAATTTTAGCGAATCAATGGTTGCTACAAAGAAAGCATACACAACGGTTTGAATCAGGCTTCAAAGGCAGCCAGCACTGAAACATGACCCCCGGAATCAAAAGATTTTTTTTTTTGATGTCTTGCCTGCTGTTTGCGCTCAATGCGCACAATATATTGGGACAGAAACAAATCTGGAAGGCAATGTAAGATAAACACTCATACACTGGTATACTTAAAATATTAGTCTTTTCTTGTGTGCATAACTCATCAAAGGCCCTTAAAAACAACATTTGGTGCCTGGAAGCCCTGCACACAAACCTTGATCATGTTCTATTGGAATGAATTCAGTGAAATCTCTTTTAAATGCACTGTGGATCTTGCTGGAGTGCTGATTTTCACCCTCATTGCAAAGTTTCAGAGTTTTCCCTGAGACACGGATGCCTTTTAAATGACCTTTTTTATTTTGGGCTGATTGTGCATGGGGCCACAGCAGGGGGTGAAACTCTTGCTTGACTGGATCCCCCCCACTGGTCGCTTGTGGTAGCTTTTATGAATCCCAGAAAGGCGGGAATTATCATGCTCAGTGACTCACTGATGTCAACCAATCATAATGTTATGCTGCGGGGAGCATTGTCTTCTGATTGGTTCATACAAGTCAGTGATTGACAGTACGTGATAGTCCCAATCATTATGCCAGGTTCATGACATCTCACTATCCCATCACTACTATTCTGATACAATATGATGTCACATTATCCATCAGTTTGATTGGTCAATTCAGTTCAGGCCCAGGCATTGCCAGTGATGGAAGAAGGATCTGATGTGTGAATCTGATTTGTCAGGAGAATCAACTGGTGACTTAAAACAATTACCCCGTGAGGCTTAATAAAAGAGAGAGAGATAATATTATGACAAAAGGTATGAAAGTTCCTCACAGTATTATTCTTTACAAATGGATTGAAATTATGAATCTTCATCCTCTAAATCCACATGCCATTCAGGTACAACAGAAAGATTGAAGATTATTGTTTTCATGACTGCTAATTTACACAGCAAGTATGCAATCATATAAAGCAACCTGCAATGCCTACAGTTCCAGAGTGGAGCTATCTTATCTAATCAACACAAATGTCAAAGAAGCTCCAGAATAAATCACCATCATAACTTATCAGCTGTCAGTACAACAATGGCAGACAGAGATGTGGCAGTTCTTAGGTCAACTGGCAGATTGGGGCAACAAATATGATTGCTTATTTAAAGATAAAATTACCATTTTTGTAATTAAAATCCTCTACTTGATACATTCAGACTGAACAAGCGGAATGACCAGATCGGCGACAGCTAGAAACGCACGCATACCGGGTTCGGTTGTGGTGAAGAACCACCGCTTGATCCTCACTCAGTCGTCTCCATTTACTGAGTAATGCTTTACACCCCCTCTGTTTGTGGTGTGGTATTTCCAGGCCTAACAGGGCAGTTGCCACGCATGTGTCTTTAATAGCTTTTCCCCCTTTCTAAATGAGCAGCACTATAACAGATGGAGTTAAAGAACACTTTCGTCTCTGGTTCCACGCTGTATCAGATCTTGGTTGTTGCTCTGCTTTTTAGACATAAATCAGGTTATATATTCAAAATGTGGAAATGTTAAAACTCAAAATACTCAAAACCTATGTTGCTGTATAACTACAGTAACATCATATGTAATAATCCATAGTCCTGTTCATAGATTTTACATGCAGCTGTATACTATACTTTATTCCATTAACATTTGATTGATTTCACTGTAACTGTATGACTGGCACATAAAATGAAACTCATCAGTGATACTTTTATACTTTTTGCAGTAACAGATTAACATGACTTGAAGTGCATAATTACTTATATGTCCATCTGTTCAGATAAGGCCTGTTCTCTCTGACTGGTTGATCCTGGGCAGAATGTTAACAGTCTGGAGAGCAGTGAGGCATTCTGGAATATTTTGAGTATGGTGCTTCTTGTTTTGAATGAACTACCCTGCTGCTCAGAGGTCAGCCAAGACGTTGAGCCTAGGCATAATTTGTGAGAGAGGAAAGGGGGGGTAGAGAAAGAGATATCACAGAGTAGTGTTAGTACGCAACTGGTTGTAACAGTAGAAGCATTCTACAGAAGTAGTGAGGTTGGTCTTGAAGTGTCCAGGTGTGCATTTGTTTTTGGAAGAATGATCTATGCAGATACAAGAGGCTGAGACTATGGAACTTCATGAGACAGAGGAGAGAGAAAGAGAGGTAGAGAGCCCTCACACTGCCATACATAACTTTAAAATATAATTAAATAAATAAAAGCAATGTGAGTCCCATTAAAAGATCCCTATAAAACTGATTTCTACTGCCACCAGCCGGTACCTGTCAGCATACTTATGTTGCAGGGCTAAAGCAGGCACATTTGCCATTTCTCTCAAGGCTTGTTGGTGTCCAGCCAGGATTAGAGCCAGATTACTACCAGTTATATCACTGGACAGTTTTTACTAGGACAGACTTGGGGTCGGGCTATTGCCAGTTGAATTGGGTGTCCACAGACACTGCCATTTGGTATGGGGGTTGGTCACATCAGCTTGTCACCACTCAGTTTTTCCTCTTATTAACATCTGGAATAAAACCAACACACAACCTCACCCCCACTCTAATCCAGATGCACTAAACCTTTGTGAATACTGTGGTGGCTAATGTATTGTGTATACTCTAGCCTGCTGAAATTGAGCAAGCTGAATTAAATTTATGTTTCAGTATTACAAAAAACAAAAGGCAAGATATCAGAGTGTATAAATTAGAAAAGATGGTTTTAAAAAATATAGAAAATCATGAAAGCATTGTTACATACTTGCATAGTTTTGCAAATATTACTCTTTTACATTGCCGTTTTGACTCCTACTTACATGTTCACTTGTGTCCTTTAAGTAATGCAAGGAATATGCCCCATCTATATGTGCATGTAACATAAAGTGGGCAGATCTAATATCCCCATGTGTCTCTATTTGTCTTCCAATACCAATTGACCTTTAATAGCTTATTTTTGCCCCTAGCTATCAGCCCGCGTGGTTGGGACTTTGAATATTAAGCAGGAAATATAAGATTTGATAGAATGTTTGGTAAATGGCAAAAGGCAACATCGGCTCTTGATTTTTACTCCCCTCTCATTCTGTAAATGATAGATATGTTTTTATCAGACAAAATGCTGTTTTAAGCAACATTGTGGTATTGACATTTTACTTGGGCTTGTGTGATTTAAGATGGCAGATACATGTAATCTCATTTAGCTTCTCTACCTCCCTCTACCTTTCTGGGCCACAAGTAAGTGCTTTGATGTAATCTTCTGCTGGACTTTTGTAATTGAATAAAACCATGGGGCCAGGCAGCACAATTCACCGAGCTTTTATACTTATGTAATTGCATGTGTATGTGCGGGTATGCATTCATGCGAAATGATCGTTTGAGATAGTGGCTATCATAAAAAGAGGATTGATTTTTTTTTGTCTATTACCTGAATTTACAAACGCAGAGTCCACCTGCCTGATGTCACACCTACCTTGATAGATTCATTGATATTTAGTGTGGCCTGTAACGTTCAGATGAAGATATTGTCAAGCTGTGGGCCCCTAAACTCAGGCTTGTCCTCTGCTTAGAAGCAGCCACTCTTTTCTGGCCAAACTTGAAACCCTTTTTCCAACTTGAAGGACTTAAAAGGTCAAAAGAACACCCAATAAGCTTCGCTGTTATATCTCTTTTTTAAAAGGGGGTGGGGGTGGGGGGGGGCTCACAAACTGTGTCTTTGTCCGACAAGACCGGCCCTCCAAGCACCGCCACCAGGAGTCAAGCGGGTTCAGACAACCAGGACCCAGTCGTTCGGACTTTAAATGGGGTCTGCTTTATTTCACCCTTTGACCTCTGTTCCAAAAGGGACAGAGCAGGAGGGAGAGAGGGGGGGTGAAGAGATACGTGATACATCAACCCACTTTGTGAAACTCCAGAGCTGTTTGACATGGATCTCAGAACTGCACCGTGTGCAGGAGTAAAGGAGGGCATTGTGCAGCCCCTGTTGCCCCCCCCAACCGCCAGCGCAGTCTGTGCATATGTGCGAATACGGCTTTATAAAACCAGAATCGAGCAATTGAATCCATTATTTATCTAGCTGCGGAGGCCAAAGCCATTGGATAACTTTCCCTGGGGAGAAAAACACATTCACTTCCCCCGTTCTTTTACCACGACACGCAAAATCAAAACAATGTAGTGAAAGAAAAAATTAAAACGCCTCCCTTCGGATACCCTCTGGAGAAAAACAGTGGTTAAAATGCAAAGGCCTTCAATGTGGAATTCATCTTTTATTGGAATCATTATTTTGGTAATGTGAGCTGATCCTGTGCTCTGCCTAAACAGCGTGTTCACCCGTCTCCCCCTGATTCTTTTTAACCTGATTTAAATGCGATGTGCTAAGAATCAGATTTAAAAGGCAGTGCTTTTCCGTGTTCCAGAAGATGTATCAGAGGTTTATTTCAAGCCTGTTATCGGCAAAAGCTCCCATCAACATATGAAGAAAAAAAAAATGCAGCAGAGAAAATGAAAGGAACAGAACACCCTAGGTATTTGTTTCATTTAATTTCACTATGCTTTCATAAAACAAACTCCCCAGAAAGATCCCTGCGGATAGATGCTATGTATACATAAAGTCATATCCATAAATTGGTATACTTACATTATTTTCTTATCTACATGTTTGAAATTTGCCATCTTGTGCAAACATTTCATGAATAGACTGTTCTGAAGTCCATTTTTGTGCAGGGCAAAGGGTTCTGGCTTCCTGGAAGAGGCGGAGTCCTAGAATCCTTCTCCCAGAGTCACAGAAGAAGCATTGTGGCACTAGTATGGAATAGAGGTAAGGAGCAGGACTCGTAACTGAAAGGTTGCTGGTTTGATTCCTTGCTGGGACACTGCTGCTGTACCCTTGGGAAAGGTACTTAACCCACAATTGTCTCAGTTAATATCCAGCGGAATAAATGGATACAACTGTTACCTAAGTCACTCTGGATAAGAGTGTCTGCTAAATGACAATAATGTAATGTAATATCAGTGCAGTGTCTCTTCTGTAATATTGTCTCTTCCCTTACGTTGGTTAAAGTCTTTACATATCAGAAAGCAGGTATTATGGCTGTGACTAGGAAAGTACTGTAGCTTTATTTACCAGCTACATGTCAGGCCTGATTAGATTTCTGGTTCCGAACAGGCGCAAAACTGAGATAATGTGTGCACAAAGATAAATAGCTGAAAACAGCAAGTCTCTTACCCACTCAATCCGCACACTGGAGATGTGCCTCTTTAAAAGTTTGACGTTTGTTTGATTGAATTGTGATTGGTTGGGAAAATAAGGGATAAGTGGATGGCAAGCAAGGCTCCTCTGTGCATGCACTTAAGTTTTAAATGAAAATTTCATACCAAAAAAAATTCAGACAACCCTACAATTAACTCAGCCTGTTACAGTGGTTTTCTCCACAGATACAAACCGAACTTTCTCATGTCCACAGTTTTTCCATTCCTTCTATACATGGTGTTTCCAAGAGGGTAAACAACCCTGCACTTATAGCCAGGTGTGATCCCTACCCTTGGCTCCAAGTTCAAGCTTAAATGTACTGAATGCAATATGCAACATTATTCCTTTGGACATATTTAATTAGTCTCACACACATGTTTTGGGCAGGCATAGGTAAGGCAGGCTGAATGAGGCCCAACACACATCTGGTAAGCAAGCCCATAACTCATGCAGCATAGTCTTGGAGAGAATTTGGGTTATAGCATATAACTGCATCGGTAAGTCTCTTTCATTGTGGGGCACACCCTTGAGCATGTGTTCCTGAATATCTGTCTCTGTTCACACGTACTGACCTCATATTACTAATGGCCATGTTCTTTAAGATCAAAGTCTATTGGAGAATCCATAAACTTCAGCAGCTCTTTGTTCCGAAGAGAAAGTAGCACTGGCCATTATTTGCTGCAGTTATTTACACTGTTGTGTGAAATTTATTACAGATTAGGATCAAGACAATGTCCTGCATTATTTTTTTTTATCACAAACGTAACTGTATGAATCACCTTGGATAAGTCTAAAAGCATCTTACCATAAAAATATATTTTCAGAGGACGTTCTGTATTGTGTGGTCCAAAAATGTCATATGTCAATTATGTCCTCTTATGCTACAGAGTGTGTATGTGCTTTTTTAATAATCTTTGCACACTGGTCATGTATGCTTTTGCATGCAATTAAACATTTTTTCCATTTTATAAAAAAGGATGTTTTTAGTATTTCACCAGACACACTGGAAATTGTCTGTAGTCTGTCTTGCGTTTGTCCTTGCCCAGATGTCTATAATCCCTCATTATATTCCATTGGATGGAACCCTAATCAACGATATCTGGACTTTTCTCACATCAGCAAATTTAAGGCGCACAATGAGACTGGGATGGGGGGTTGGGGGATAACCTTAAAAAAGGAAGTGAACTTTTTTTTTTTTTTGCTTCTCTTCACAGAGGGACGCTGTGCTGCCATGGCTTTGTTGCTGATTGAAAGGAATTGATTGACTTGGAGATGTCCTGTGTAGCCTATCAATCTGACAGGACGCGCGGGAGGGGGCGGGGTCTATGGAGTTGTAGGGACGTCCCATTGTTCTAGGCCTGTGACACACAGTTCTTGACCTTGGCAACCGGGCGGCAGCATTCTGCCCAGGATAGGGATGGGGTGGGATGGGGGGTGGAGGCCGGGGGGGGGGCTGGGGGTGGAGGGATGGAGGGGGGAAAGAGACAGGGGCTTGGGTGCTCAATATAACAGGCTGGGGCTTTCAAGCCCAGGGGTCACGGGGTCAGCGTTAAAGCTTGGGAGTATTAATGAGTGACCTTCGGAAAATGGGGGGGAGAAGAAAGAATGGAATGGAAAGCTCTAAAGCTGGAGAGAATGGAGTGCCTGGGCCCTGAGATAACGGCCTCGCTGAAAAACGCATCCATCACTGGGCCGCTGAACCACTGCACCCCATTGTGTGCGAGTGTGTGTGTGTGCGCGACTGCACATGTGTGTTTGTGTGCAAGACTGTGCATGTGTGTATATGTGTGTGTTTTTGTGCTTGCATGTGTGTGTGTTTGTGTGTATGTGTATGCTTGTGTGTGTGATTGTGGCATGTGCATGGTTATCGTGTGTAGGTGTAGGTGGTTATCTGTGTGTTATCTGTGTGTTTTTGTATTTGCAATTGATTGAGTGTGTGTGTGTGTGTGTGTATGTGTGTGTGTGTGCCTGCGCAATTGATTGATTGTGGCTGTGTTTGTGTGTGTTGCTTATTCAACACAGAGCTGATCTCAAGAGAGCAAGAGGGCCCCACAATGTGGTCAACAGCACCAGGCAGGCAGGTGAACCCAACCTCACAGAAGATACCAGTATTGTAACAAGAGTGAGCTCTGGAAATTTATATGACAGAGGAGGACAGGGGACAGATTGAGGGGGTGGTTATGAGATTTGGGGTATAGACACTATTGGGAATGGAAGAGCTCAATCCTTTTCACATTACTATCTTTTCCATATCTCTGCTTTTCAAACCATTAAAAAAACACTATTAAAAACAACAAAGCCTATATCACCATTTCGTTGCCTTGCAGTTAACCCAAAAACATAAAACACCAAGAGCATTGACTTTTCCAATGGTGGCCTGTTCAACGTTGCATTACAGTAGAAATGTATGTATGAGTCGCATGAATCCACAGCCTGCGCCTTAGATTATGCAATCTTAAAACAAGATGAGGCCCGTTTTATTGTCGTAGAGCTCTATATAATTGCAATATTTTATAACGTGAATGATACTGAAATTATTTCTTATATCAGCGCAAGCCCTGCAGACGTCTCATATGTTATTTATTTATGTCCGGCTCTCTAGGAATTATTTCCCGAGAGTAAACACTTGCCACAGGCATCTTTTTTGAAGGCACAGGTAACAGGTGACGCTTTTCTGTGCAGTGGAGCAGCGCCTGTGTTCTTCCCAATGACGCCTCTGCCGTGGAGAATGCGGACTCGCTGTAATGTTCTATTTTTTTGCGGAGCCGCTCTGGCGTTTCTCTGCCCGCAAGCTCCTAATTTCCAGCAGTCTATCACACGGCTTCTGTCCATTCTCGAGACAGATGCTCCTTGCGCGCGTTAAAATAGAATAATGTATACATTATTCATATGGCGACACAAGAGGTGCTCATTAAACTTTACATGGCAAATGGTGAAGACAGACACGTATTAAATGTGTTTCACCGGTCACAAATGTCACCGTGTGGCCACTGGGAATAAATGGCTTTGGGGAATGGCGTTCGCTTGGCTTTGATTTGGCAAAGCGCGGTATTTGCATTTCCAAAGTTTTGCCGCTTAATCACATGTACGGCAAGGAAACTTTGGATTTATGCAGGAAAAAAGAATATCCATGGAAAAAAATAGTTTAACAATCATTTACTTTTAATTAGTTACAAAAAGCGCTGACAAGATGGGTGCTTGATTTGTCCAGCAAAACACTTTCTCCAAGGCTCATTTGTAAATTGAGTGAATTTATCCAGAACGCATTCAATTGATTTCAAACACCAATGAATATACAAATGATATATGTTAAATTATGATTGTGGGGTAAACAAGTAATCAATGTTTCGGACAATAGTTATGACTGTTGAGATGCACTGGACATGGTGTGACAAGGATCTATCATCTGCGGATCACATTTAATTTGCTGTGCAGAAATGTGCATATACGCATGGGAAATATGCAGTCCACACTGTAAAGTTCTGTACAGTGAAAACAACCTACAGATCCTTTTTATCTTTGGTGTTAAGATTGTAAATACAAATGTGTAATCATTGACACTACTGATATAATTCATTCCTTGTTTGATATTGTAGGCCTAAGACCTAACTGTCCCATTTAAAAAGGAAAATCAATTTTATTTGAGACAATCTTGTTATTGTTGCAAACACTATCAGCATTCCTTTAGAGTAGTTTAAATTGAATTTTGAGTAAACTACTTTGAAACTTTAAACTTGGAGTAGCCTATGGCTAAAATGAGAGCAAAGTAAAAAACAGAGGATGCTTTCAATGTATAAGTCCATGAAAGCCAATATCAAGTGACAGATATTGTACATTGATTCTCTAAGAGAAAATACCATGTGACAGAAAACGCCTTGTCTGAGGCATGTATTGTCTTCTGATCCTGCATGCAAACTGAAAAAAATGCCCTGTGGGTAAATCATCTTCGATGCTTTACTTCCTCTGTAACTTGCTGCGCATTGTTCAGATCCTAATCATACAACATTTAACCCCCCTGTATGATCCAATAAAATAAAACAGCTGCTGATATACAGACAGGTAGGCCTACGCTGTGCTCAGAGCTGCGCAGAGAAATCACACAGAGGGAAAAGGGAGCTGTCATTACAGTGTTCGGCATGTGGGGGAATCACTTCGTGTACCTACTGCCTACCGAGACCCCTCCGAGCTCATAAATGCGTAATTCCACGATTTCTGTTCTCATCAGCTGTCAGAAATGACCTAAATTCTTCATCAGAATCTGACCCAAATTCGCTAGTCAGATATGTTAATCCGGTCTTATGTAACCGCCTGCCCCATTTCCAGATCATACTGTACGCAGGCATTGCCAAAAATAGCGCTCGCTAGTTAATTGCGACTGTATTTGCGTCCATAAATTAACCTCGGTTTTCAAGTCTCGCAGCGACCGCCGTCAGTTTCGTGTATTTATGTATTTAACATCAAACACGACAATGAGTGAAAGCAAAATTAAGATTTACGCCTTCTGAAAAAGAAAGATTCGAACTTATTTGGGAGTCTAGAGGTGAAAGCAACAGTACAGAGATATTCCCTTTTTTGGTCATTCTGGAATTTCATGAAATTTTCATGCAGGCACACCAGGGGAACTGGCGCGTGATTAAAAATGTATTTGAGTGGAAGACGTCCTAAGTGGGTAGCTCATTGTTAGAAGTATTTCTTCTGGATACTGCGTGACATAATTCTCAGATATGTAGGCCCAGACTCAAAGCAGACTACCTACGATGCACATTCCCCCTTAGCATTGGATTACAGAATTAAGATTGCTTGAATTTTTACCATTTCTTGAGCAGCATGTTTCATTCTTCTCAAGCACAACCTGAACTCATCATGTTCTGTATGTTATGGCATATATGACCACATGCATGGTATTGTTATTAAAAGTTAGTGGCAAAGGCAGAGACTGAATTCAGAACTGATTCCATTTATATGCCAGCCATCTCCGTCATTTGTCAAGTCTCAATGACAAAAAATATTACCACGTATGGCAAAGTTGTTCAACGCTTCACATGTTTTACACTGGTGATGGAAATATCTCTTTAATATTACGGCTCTTATACTGGCTGTTGGATTACAATATTCAGCTAGCACAAGCCTTTGGGGTCATCCCGTCATTGGAGTGCCTCGTGGTAAGATGTTCATTAAATTGTCCCTGTAATATTTCAAATGAACAACTCCCACAAGGGATTCTCAAAGTCACACACGGGCTGTTAAGTACTCTGGAAAAGAACATGGGTACATGCCTGGGACATTACGAGGGGCTGCTGCTGTCCACAGTTCAAGAGGACACGGGGAAGCTGACAAGCAATTCAAATACACCCACTTTTACCACACCAGAGGAAGTGCTGAACGCCTAAGGACAAGAACAGAGTAAATCATTAATACTTCTGCAATACGCATGACCTAATAACCATATACAATTCCATGAGGGGGTAATAAGCACCCGAGTATTACAGCCCAGCGAATAAGAGAGGTTTGTCCAAAGTCAGTGTGCTAATGCTTATGGGTGTTGCAAGAGTCAAAAAGGACCAAACAAGATTTTAACCCATAAACTGAAGCAAACCAAGTATTACTTGCTTTCTTTAAAAAAAAAAAAAAACTCCTTATGTTCCTTCAGTTTCAGTGACTGTTGAATTTGTCACTAGGTGTGAAAGTCAAAAAAGATACAAAATCAGGAGCTGTGACTGCTTTGGTGAATTTCCCATTAGTGTCTTTTTTGCCATCTAGTGGTAAAACAAAGGAACTTTTATTGCTTTGAGGGAGCTGGTCACTCACTTCGTCAGGGTTGATGCTGTTTCTAAGGCTCTGTGGGTGCAGCTTGTAATACTTAATATCGTTTCTAAGAAATTAATGATCAAATGCCACATTATTCAGCCTCTACTCTGCCCTAAAAACAGCTAGGTGTCAACCAAACAGGATTGATCTGTTTCGAGCTTTACTCATATTATAGAACGCCTTCAAACGTCAACATGACAAGCAATACAAGAGCACAATTCTGCTGTAAGTTCTAGCAAACAGCATAGAAATACAAGACCAACACAAGGGGACAGCAGAGGCTTTTTTTAATAACATCATCAAATTAACTGTAATTATTACAAATATGATCGTGTTACGCTTGACTGCTGGGCGATGCTTCTCCCAGCACCACTCCACAGCTCTGTTTCCACAATTATGTGGGATTTTCTTTCTCTCTCTCTCTGTCTCTGTCTCTCTCTCTCTCTCTCTCTCTCTCAGTCTTTCTTTGCATAAACATTGCCTGCAGTCAGAAAGTACTCTGATCAAAGGGACAAATCTATCCAGGAGCAATCAGGTTGCTGAGCTGGGCTGGCTGCCTCTTTGATCAGAAACGGCTCGTCTCCAGCAGTCTCTCTGCCTTTGTCTGGGGCAGGAAATGGAAGGGGGTGATTGGGGGAGGCGATACGCTCTGCTCCCTCCCCACCCGGTCCTCTGTCTCACCCCCCCCCCCTGTCATGCCAGATGAAAGGTAGCCCAATTACGAGCGAAAACACCCCCCTAAAGGAACCGTGCACCCAAGCAGATATACTGTACCCCCTATATCGCCGCAATCTACATGAAGTGCATGCACGCACATATATGCACTCACAGACAGACCCGTACACACACAAACACATGGATGCACACACAAGTGCACATATACACACACAAACATCAATGCGCACACACACACACACACACACAGACTCACAAACATAAATATAAATTAGTTGACACACATACATACCTGAACACACACACATATATAGACAAACAGACTCAGCCACACGCACACACACACACACACACACACACACACACACACACACACACACACACACACACACACACACACACACACACACACTCTTACATATGCCATGTGCATAATGTGGTGGCAAAGACATAATGATGGCTGCATCCCTCTCTAATTGAAGCGAGTCGCATGTTGAAATTGTGTTGTTTGTAAGCGTATTGGAAATCACGTTTGTAATCACTCTGCGTGAACCCTCTCCCTCCACACATCCATGTGTCAGAGTGTAAAATAGTCCTTGTTAGCAGCAATGCCAAAATCACATTATTTTTTGAGTCTCATATTGCCTCTTTCTCTATGATGGCAATATACTTTATGGTGCACTAACTGGTGGGGTGGGATTGAATTTGCTGTACTTCATTTATCCCACACATCACATTCCTCCAAATGCACACACAAATATGAATGCCTTATGAGATGTTGCTGTTGCTACACCTCACTCCTACATTCCTGGTGAAGGCTGAAATGTCTGCCACATGTCCTGTTATCTGTTCATTATAAGGGGTTTGCACTATCTTCATTTTTGACTTCCTAATACCTGGTGACCGATGACTCTCATATGATATGACATCATCTGTAGGAAAGCCTTAGCATGCCTGCTGTTGTCCTCACTCTTGGACTAAGCTGTTACTTGGGGTCAGAGGTCGAGCCACATAGTTGAAGACAACAACAATACATGCTATTTGTTAAGTGCATTTCCCACCCCAAAGTGCTGCACAGTAAAACCTGACATACAATTTATTTATTTAATGTTTATGAATAAATAAATCTGTAATAGGAGCAGATTGAACAAGAAATTACCATGTACCTACTGCATGAACCCCTTCATGTAAAAAGTTATTGCACATAATCCAAAGCATAATACAAAAATTGTACTTAATCAAACATTCTGCTATATATAGTTACAAATTCACACAATAATGCGTATGTGTAAGAAGTCATTTACAACATGTTGTATACAATCAAGGATTCAGGTTCAGCATTTTGTACATATTCAGTGATTAAGTTATGCCAGGTGGTAACACTTAAAATACAATTAAGACAAATTAAGACAAAATCCAGATATGCATCACAACAGCAATACTGAGTGAGGAATGAGACAAGTTCATTCCATCATGAAAGCCTGAAAAGGTGGATTGCTAGAGGATTTAAAGGAGACAAAAAATTCCACAGTCTAGGGGTTACTGAGGAAATGGCCCTATGCCCCACGGAGGGCAAAGCAGTAGCAGACACCAACAGTCTTCCTGTGTTGTGTCAGAGGACAGTAATACATTCTTACAGGATTTATGCTTTGTGGTGATTGAATCAGACCACTTTTGACCTATTGGTATAACAGGGAAACTATCAAGTGGCCCAGACATCCAATATCTATAGTGTGACTCAGTGTTCCACAAGGACTTCTGCTGACCCTGGAAAACCTCTATAGTGATAAAGGTACACCACCTCTAAGCAATCGCAAGCACCAGTCATATGCACTCCAGTGTTTCCATTAGGTGGGTAAACATTCAAACATTAAAAAACTTACCATCCATAATAGGCAGCAAAAAAAAAATCCTCCAACAAAATACTGCATTCTGAAAATGAATGGAAACAAAAATCTTTCAAGTACATGGTGCTCTATGGAGGGTGTCTGTTTTTTAAGAGCATACGCTACAAAGACATGGGAAACAAAGGGCTTTGGTCTAGTGCGTGGCTAGAGGATACTTAGGCTACGTTCACACTGCAAGCCTTAGTGCTCAATTCGAATTTATTGCTCAGATCCGATTTTTTTGTTTGGCTGTTCACATTATTTTTTAAATGTGGCCAATATCAGATTCCAGTGTGAACTGTTCACAGTCCTGAACTGACCCGCATGCGCAAAAGAACAAAACAAAGACGTCACACGCAGCACACTGTAATACGGAAGTAGACATGGAGGCCACTGAAGTCAGCGTTTATGCTTTTTTTATAAGTTGATGTGCAGTGGAAGCCAGCGAATTCATTCATTATTACCGAGTGACCAACGCACTACAATTTTTCGTGTTTGATTTTGATGTTTTCTTGCTTTTTAAAGCACCTTGTGCTTTTTTGCTTGAAAGGTGATATATAACTGAATAAATAAAGTAATAAATGAAGGTGATTAAGTAAGGTATTATCTACAGGCTCTGGTTTTTATACAGTTATGCTCTTTCTAGGCTGCCTTTGGACTGGAAAAGACGAGGAATTTAATCATGTGACTCCCGTCAGCGCAGAATTGTGACGAATGATCTAGAGTGACGTAAAAGTCACATTAATTCCGATATGACTGTTCAGACTGAGGTCACATTGTAAAAAATCAGACCTGTATCTGATTTAGGACCGCATATGGAAGTGGCCCAAATCAGAATTAAAAAGATCAGATTCCATGTGGTTTGTTCTGTTCACATTGTTATGAAAAAAACAGATCTGAGTCACATATGAGCAAAAAAATCAGATTTGGGCCACATTTGTCTTAGACGTAGCCTTAGACTACTGCTGTAGTCTGCAACATCTCTGTGTCAAGTATGCCCACTGAAAGGAGGTTCTGTCTCCAAAGTAGAATACATACTGCAATGAGAAGCCACCTCAATCACCCGTCTGATCCAAAAAGCCAAGTTGCGAGCTTCTATATCACCAAAATTTTAAAAAGTTCTTCACACATTAGCATCAGGTTTTTTGGTGTTCGTGCATACCCTGTTTGGACCTGGCAGGAGCATTCCTGCGACTCAGACTTCAAAACGGCGCTGATGAGATCAACCTTTAAGCCAGGGCCCTCTCTAGACACGGCGAGCCTGCGCGAACTGTCACTCAAAGCATCTTCACCTTCCAGCTCGACGGCCGGACCTGTGGCTCTTGGGCCTCGCGGCTCCGTTAAGATCATCCACCTTGTCTTTTCAGCGCGGCTCCTCCGGCAATTATTCACCTGTCAAGTGTCACCCGCCTGTGGGTTTGACCGACGGGGTTACGTCAAGCAGTCAGCCATTACGGCGGTCATTACCGCAAGGAGCTGGCATTGTTTGGCACCCGAGGGGAGGTGGAGGTGGGGGGGGTTTAGCACACGGAAGAGCGAACAAGTGCTGGGTTAAGTGGTGGCTGCAAGCCGGGTCAAAGTTGTGAGACGCGAAGTTGGGGGAGCGGAGGAGCAAACCCCTGTCTGATTTTGATATTTTACAGACACAGATTGACAGGGTTGGGGGCGGGTGTGGGGCCTTTTTTTTTAAAAAAAGCCGCATCACTGCGCCTGACTGCTAACGTTGGCCGCTTCTCACTCTTTTAAATCTTCCCCCCTTCCCCCACAACCCCCCCCCAAGGCGATGGCTTTCATATGCATAGAGGTGATTCCACCTGTCTTGGGTTTGCGGAGTGCGTTATGCGTGAGAAATCAGACAGAATGGCAAATCGGATGTAAAGCGGGTCAGAGTTACTCCTCAGCTCTCTCTGGATGCCGCCCTTGATGCCGTTAGCTGTCTCGTGGAGTGCGCACGCCTGGTGATGCTTCTTCAAGCCTTCCTGTCAGTTCTGCCAGCTCTTTAAAAAACATAGACTGCACGGTATAATTGAACACACCGAAACAGAACCTGAATAGAAAAACACCAGCAGAGTGAACTTATTTCCTCTGGCATTTTGTTACTCACCCAGTAAAACCCTGACCACCTTATTTCCTGGATCGTGTGTTACCTTACTTTCAGGATCCTGTATTGCCTTACTTCCTGGATCCTATGTTACTATACTTCCTGGATACTATGTTACCTTACTTCCTGGATCCTGCGTTACCTTACTCCCTGGATCCAGTATAGTTTCTGGAAAAGATAACCCCAAGTACATTACAATCAAACTTTTAAAAGGCTTCAGGTAATGGAGTTATTGTCGTCCTGATAATGTGACACAGAGAGGTAGAGCAGTTACTTTGTGCAGTACCTACTCTAATCTGACACTGCAAAAAGAGACAGAGCTACTGAATCTAGTGTTTCCTTACTTGTTGTGTCCTGTGTGTTTTCTCCCTGCATCAAATCTATCCACCAGTACAAACATAAGATTTCAAACTCTACACCTAATCTTACAATGTGGCTTGGTGGAACCTGCAGGACAAGTACTTTGAGAATCGTATGCTTCCTCGTGCTCTGTATGTACCATATGCTTTCAAGAGTAGTGCCATTTGCAGAACACCGCATTCTGTTACTGCTTTACTTTGCCCCCCCCTGCCCTTTTTTTTTGCAGTGCGTGAGGTCACATTGTTGACCCGCCCCAACCACCATCTGCCTCTCTGTCGGACCGAGTTAGCGTAACTGCTCTGTCCTGACCGTTTGGACCGTGTGGGCAGTATGGAGATGAGGCTACGGAGCCGGGCCTGTAAGCAGAGGGTTCATTTGGACCGTTGCTCCCTTGTGTCGGGTGTTTAACCGGATCGGCTTCAATAAAACCCCAGCTGCACAACTGGGTAAAGTGCAATGTACGTAATCCGCCCTGGATGAGGGGAACTTAATAATGCACAGTTTACTGAGTGGGGGATGGAGGCAGGGGTGTTGTTAGTGACATTTGAGGCCTAGACCTGGATTCAATCAGCATTTGTCCTGAACTTGTACTCACAATAAAATGCCAGTGTTACTCTTATTCTTCGCAAATGAGTTCAGTGATAGCCAAAATCCGTGAAATAAATCGTATGCTTATTGAGAAAGCTAGTGTGTTTACTTGCTTTTATTAAGTTAAGGACAAATATTGCTCTAATCCAGGCCCAAATGTTTTGTCAAAGCAACATCAGTTAAAAATCCAGCAAGCTTTAAAAAAAAAAAAAAAACTATGATGTTGGTTTATACATGTGTTTTTGCTCTGAGTCAAAGTAAAACATTGATTCCAGACTCAACGCTTTTAAGGAACAGCCCTCTCCACGGCTTCGCTCCTGCAGTTTCTGTTCAGGCGGCGGCAATCCCACGGAGGAACGCCACGTCTCTCCAGCCCCCCTTGGCGTGGCGCTTGATTTTTGTAATGGCTGTTTCACGTTGTCATTGTGGCGTTCGCGGTTTAATATTGCATATCAGGTGCTGCCCTGTGTTAAAAGCATGGGAGCAGAGACTGAATCTGGGTCAGTTTTCAGCTCCGCTCCATCACGCGGCGCAGTGTTGCCGGTTCCTGAGTAATGTCAGAAACATTGTCAAGTATTAATGAAGAGACCAGTCCCTGCAGGCCTGGTGTTTGTCAAAAGAAATTACATACATCCAATTGGAAAAAGGTATGAATTAATCTTTCAGACTCCCTCTGAATGTAAAGCGAGTGCCATATAGCCCACCTGCTGAAAATAACCCTTTAACGGAGATGTGAATTGGCCAAGCAAAAGGGCTCCTTCATTGTGCCATGAGTGGAAAAAAAAAAAACAACAGTTTTGTGTCACCGGCTGGTTACAGTTTGCATACAAAACAAAGAGAATGAAATAATTGTCTATTATTACAGTTATCATTAATTTTTTATGCTTCTGAAAGTCATGTGGTCATTGATTTCTTGGGGCCTGTAATGATTTTGTGCCATGGGAATGAAATGATGATTCAATGATTCGGCCAGCGATTACAAAACATGGAATTCACAGCAGTGTCACAGCAGAGGGGATCACTTTATCGCTTTGAACAAAGTGCTTTGAAAGGTTTTGCAGGAAGAAATCCCTTTTTGTGTGTGAACTGGAAAACAGATGCCATCACCGTGGAAAAACAGCAACGCAAAGCTGGTTTCAAGGGGGCAGCAACCGGGAGAAGCTTAATGTAAGTCTGTATTTGTTGCTGCCTTTGATATATCAGAGAAAAAAAATAAAAAAGAAAAACTTGAAAGAAAATTGGCTCTGGTTGTTTTCCAAAAGAAATGAATGACAGTTTCATTCTTATGTGGGGGGGGAGGTGCTTGTCTGTGCTCCTTATCCTCGTTTCAGCATTATATCATGTCTGTTGTCGAGGGTCTTCTTTTTTCCTCCCATCGAATTTTATTCGGACGTCTAGAGAAATAACTCTCTGTCAGTTAAATGCTGTTGTTGACGTACGGGCTGCAGTCAGACTGCCAGTGCAATCTTAACTCCTACTTACTGAGGGCAGGAACTGGGTCCACCTTGGGAAAATCATTGGAGGAGGATCTGCAGATTCTTTTTTTTTTGTCCTGCATGTCTTTCTGAGATTTGAATAAGCCTGCAGATTACTGCAGGGCCTTTAAATGTAAATTTGGGTGCATGAGCGAGGCTGCCCCTGCAAACCCCGGCCTTATCGCTTGCCTCCCAGCTTAGGGCCTGCCCGGGACAGGATATTGGCTGTAGGCCCCCTAGGAAGCGGGGGCCAGGGGTGCAGTCTGGGCCGACCAAGACATGAGGGGGCTGGTGTTAGCGCACGCCAAGGGCAGCATGTGCAAGTGGTGAGGGCCTGGAGTGATTCTGTGTGTGTGTGTGCGAGCGAGAGGGCGAGACAGACAAAGACAGATAGAGTGTGTGTGTGTGTGCGTGTGTGTGTGTGTGTGCGTGTGTGTGTGTGTCTGTGTCTGTGTCTGTGTCTGCCTGTGTATTTGTGAGAGACGGACAAAAAGGAAGGGAGAGTGCATGAGAAACACACAAAGAGAGTGCGTGTGTGAGAGAGAATGAGACACTGTGATTATATGTGAGGAAATGTGTCAGAGATTGAGAGACAAACACACACCCCCCACACAGTGTATACATGTGTATGATGATATATAAATATATAAATATAGACACAGATATTGTTATAGATATTGTCATGTATGGTAATAAATAGTTTTTCAGTATATAAGTCCTCCTCTCCACATCAGATGATTGCCACATATGTGAATCTTAATATTGGGAATCCAAGCTGTAATTTCGTTGTCCTGAACAATGACAATAAAGCTCTCTTATGTCTTATGTCAAGCCCTCTAAGTACAGTATATATAGTTCAGATGTAAAACAAAAGTCTGCAGATACAGTGAAATACTGTTGGCACCCGCTTTGCTTCTTAATGATTACCAAATCTGTTGTGTGTTCCTTCTAGTGCCAAAGAGTGCTAAACACCGCTGAGTCAGTGCATTAAACAGATGCAAGGCCTGTACTGGGTTTCCTCATGTGTTTGCAACATGAGTCATATGACCACACCTGACTGCTGTGACTCGCACTGAGGATAGGGGGTGGCCTATGTGGAGCTGTGCTTTGATCAATTGTTGGGTAAAACTTCAAACATTAGCTTTTATAATAGATTCTTAACCCTTTAAATGCTAGGCTGGGTCTACCATCTCCATGTACCTTACACCTCCTCTAAACCTCTGTGTGCATCCTCAACAGGATGGAGTAAGCATTTGTGTTTCGGATATATAAGGTAAAAGCATGAATTCAGCAAATAACGGTGAAATTATCTGATTCTATAGAGGTTGCGTGACATGTTCAGTAGCCCCGAGCAGCTGACAGACCTTCAGGCAGTTAGTATGGAATGAAAGGCGTTCATTGCTATTTTGAGTCACAAAACTCTGAGGTGCTGTAATTTCAGCCACATTATAGTCCCCCATAGTGTTCCATAGTGACTTAACCCCTTCAGGGCCCGTGCTGCACTGAGCATTCTCCTTCAGTTACGCCCCAATGCTTAGATAAGGGGGGCGGTGAGCAGGGTCCGGGATATGAGAAGCCCACTGCAGAGATGACAGATGTCACCCACCCCCCCCAAACCCCCCACGCTTGGGGACATCCATGCACGTGTGTGGTGTGACAGGTAGTGTGTCCCCCCGGAAAGACATGCTCTCCTTTCATCCCTGATGGAAACAGGGGGAAAAAAAAGGACAAGACAGCCTGCCCATTACATCAGGAAGCGACCGGTGTTTTCACTGTGTGACATGGCCCCAGGTAAGTGCCCAAGGGAAACACGTTGTGTCACCTGCGTGCACTGCCATCCAAACGTCACCACCTCTTCTGCCGGATTGGGGGGGTTGTTGTCACTCAAACGGGCTCTCTTCTGGTATCAGATGACTCAACTGCCACAGGTAAAGACTGGCGTAGCATTCAGGAAGACAATCGTAAGTACAACACACTTTAAAGATATATAGTCCAGCATCTGTTAGATTTACATTTAGTTGTTTGGCAGACGTGCTTATCTAACGTGACTCACAAAAGTGTATTCAATAAGGTTACGCAATTAGCTGCACAGATGCTAAAACATTTATGCCAACCTTGAAACGTGGAAACATTGCCATAATGGGACTTGCTGTATCAAAGTGCAGACAACCTTTAACTATTGCTGTACAACATTAAGCTTAAACAATACAATCTTAAACACGCCAGGTTTGTATCATCACAGCACATTTACAACTGAGCTTATGCCGCTACAAAGGCTCAAGGTGCCATCAAGCTTTTATCTTTCAGGTCATTCAGACTGTTGACCAACATTACCTGGGACAGCGGTAGGTCTCTTCCTGGCATACATTTGCAGTCAGGCATCATTCATCTGCTCCAGCAGATCACGTGATGCATAATTAGAGCAATAATGTCCCCTTAATCCATATGCCTGCGTGAAATATGCTTTCCCATTGTTGCTGCATGTCATAGACGGAATGAGAAAGCACTCTAACTGCATGGTTTAAGCACTGGGTAAACATAATGAAAAAGCACTGCGAGTGTTATAAGTATCGGATCGATCATGTAATGCATAATAAAGCATAGCATCCCGTTAATCTACATGCCTGCATGCCGGTGATTATCTTGAAATATGCCCTCGACCAATGAGACGATGACGGGCTTTGTTTGTATCATTTGCTGGCCGAGAGGCCGACTTCACAAGGGCCTCACGAAAGGGAAGGCGTTGCTGTGTGAAACTGGCCGTCATACGCCTTCCCCCGAAAACAGCGATGGGCTTTAACTCAAGGGACCACACTCAGCTCTTACTTGACAATCAGGAGACTGGTATTCCAGGCAGTTAACAGCATCTCAAGGGGGGGGCTGGTTGGTGGTTTGCCCCACCGCCCTCCCATCCTCTTGCAGAGAGACTCTCTTTCTTTGATTGAGGTCTGAACAGCAGGAGGAGAAAATGGAAGGCTTGGCCTCCTACACTTTTTCATCTCTCTCTCTCTCTCTCTCTCTCTCTCTCTCTCTCTCTCTCTCTCTCTCTCTCTCTCTCTTTCTCTCTCTCTCCCTGCATCCTCTCATTTTGGCCACTGGCCAATCAAACAAGCGCTATTTAATATAGCGCCCCTCACAGAGGGGAAGGCCGCAGGGTGCTTCACAGAGCGCACCGCATAAGTAATGGCAGGACAGTTGCAGCAGGCGTGCCATGGAAGGATGAGCAATGATAGTTTGCCGACAGGGGAGAAATCACCAAGGGTGGGCGGCATTTTGAAGCGATCAGACGTGTTCGTGCTATGCTGGTCAGAGATGTGTCATAATGCAACACCTTACAGTCGCATATGGTGAGGGATCTTATGTACAATTTGCTCTTGAGGGGAAGAACAACCACAGAAAGACCTCATATGTGATGGAAAAAAGGAGAAAATTCCCCCTCTGTCCCCTATTGCCAACACCCCAGAAGGTGTCATTAGGAAGAAATACTCCACACAGTGGTGTCCTTATTACAGGTGTGAAAACCCTGGGTAGGCACTTCAGGGGGACAGTGACAGACACAAGCGGACCATACCATCTTACAGTTACCAGGGGTGTTTTCGCCAGCTTCCACAGCATGGCTTAAATCCTAATTCCTCTATTTCTTCATGGATAATTATATTATTTTAATTATTGAAAATGAAGCTTGTTAATGGTTGGCCACAAATGGTTGACTCATAGGTGGGTTCTGCTAAAAGTATAAGCCCTCAGTTGCATATTTTGAAAACGAACATGATGGTACAATGTTTAACCCTCTAAATATTTAAATGGGCAAAGGTCATATTTTTTATTGGTAAAGTATTACCTAGTCAATATTTGGGGACACCTCAAGCTTAAAAGACCAACTGTAGCCACATCTGCCCCTTTAATGACAAGAGAGACAGGTAGGACTTGTGCAAATAAACAGCCTTGACTCAATTCAAAGAGATGGGGGAAGGAGTGTGGGGGCAGAGAAGCCTCTAGTAAACCTCCAGGGCTCTTGTTGTCCCAACACCACTGAAATAACTGAAACATTCAAAGCCCTGAATGCACCCGCTGTGATCAATGGAGGGAATGTGGAAAAAAAAGCAAGGAGAAGACACGTTCAGTAAAGTCCTGTTTGGATGAAGACATCAAAAGTCCGAGCAGCAGCTCTAAACCCATTCCAGCATCACAGGAATCCCTCCACCTCCAGCTCTCTGATCTGAGCCGTCCTTAGAAGCCGGTAACCGTGGCGATCTCCTCCCGGGTCGGGTCCTCTGGAGATGACATCATCGCTGGTAGATGTTATACAGAGAGCATGTGTTAAGCAACGTGCGATGCATATGCTTACAATTACTGGCTATCCACAGGGTATCCAGCAGTCTGCACAGACTCCTCTGAAACTGCATTACACAGTGTCCTGGGAAAGAGGCAGTAACACTCTAAGTCTAAACCATAATTTTAACATGAACAAATTGTGCATACGTATTAAATGTCAGATTGCCTTAGAGGAGGTGCTTAAGACGCAACAATACCCCGAATGCTTGTAGCAGGTGATGTAATGTTCATATGAATGCACTGTTCGCATCGCCGGGGGTGACCTCGGGTTTGACGCACAGAGGACTGCATGTCCCTGTTATTGGCGAAGGTGTGGGAACGCATCGACCATCCCTGGATGGAATTAGTACTCCTTTAACGGAAGGGGCACTCGAACAACAAGCACTACAGAAATAAATCATCTGGTTCAAACGGCGTCTGCTCTGACCGTCGCTGGAGCTCACCGATGCTCAATAAATCACAGCGATTGATCGAGCAAACGGGATTATTATATTAGCACTTTGCAATGATAGCAGAGACTGAGTGGAGGGTATTACTTTACCCTGTTGCAGTGCCTCAAAACCAAAAATCATACAGGCTTGCTAAGTGGGACTACATTGCTCAGAGTTGAGAATATGGGATATGGGACTGAGGTCACTCTTAGGATACTGTAATGTCAGTATGCTCTTTAAATTTGAGCAACACAATGATCACGCATCTGTTGCATCTTCAGCTGCCCCAAATTAGGTAAAGCTGTGGAGGTTTAAGTCACTGCCTTGTACCAATCAAATCACTATGATCTCCATAGGAAAACACTGCAATTGGTTCAGGGTAGTGGTTCACAAGTATTACATGGTGGCTCTGCCCATTTTAGGGTTAACGAAGCCATGCTTTGCAGCGCCTAGCCCAGCCAGTGTCTAGTGCTTGCAAGAACAGGCCGAAACACACGCACATGGTTTTCAGTGGACGTTTGCAGGGTGGTAATGAAATCTTCAGAGAGGCTGTCTGTGCATGGAAACGACTGCAAAAAGGGAGGGGGAAGGGAACCGGTAGGCAGGGTGTTGTACAATGTGTCCGATGTGGCCATGGACGTGACTGTTTTTGGACAGTTGGGGAGGGTGGGGGGTGGGGGAGTTAAAGCAAGTGAATTAATGTGTGGGAGATTTATTTGTTTGGTGTAATAAGGACTGTAAAACAGTGAGAGCTCTGTCGTGCTTTGCAGGACTCATGCCTCTGGGGTGCAATCAAACCTTGTCAGTAAATCAATAGAGCTGGAAGAGGTTTTTATAACTGGACTTTAACACCAGGCTCTAAGTGCGCCAGCTGGCAGGTCATTTGTCCATTACAGCGACTTATCACAATAAACAGTGGCAACCCTTATTGGGCAACATCAGCGCACTAAACCAAAAAAGAGAGAGAGAAGGAAATAAAAAAAAAAGAGAGAATGCACGAGTGGGTCAGTGGAACCTAATAGGATGTGTCTGTGGTGGAAACACAGGAAACTGGGAGATTAAACACTGTAATTACCTAGAAATCCTAGCATGTTTTCGATGCGAGACAAGACCGCGGTCCAGACTGTTGCCCTGACCTCATCCAATAAAAGACCCTTGTTTAACCCTCCCAGCTCCCAATCGTCTCTCTGTCTTGTAATGCAGATGACCAATAAGAATGAAACGTGCCTCGCCCTAGCCTGCGGACCAGTTTAGATACCACGCATATAAGTTATTGTCATTGTGTTCGTCATAAATGTCACAGGCTGGGAGGGGGACCTGCTGTGGCCCCCTCTGGCTGTGTGTGTGAGGCTGGGGTCAAAGGTCGGAGGAGAGTGCTCGGCATGCTGGGAGACGGAGGCAGCCACCTGCCTCACTCCTTTAATCACGCGGGCGCCCTGCTCGCTCGGATTATTGATTGCAGCACCCTTGAAATAAGAAGGGGGAGTATAGGGTTGGGGGCTGCAGGGAGTGGAGGGTTGATGCTCTCTGGGTGGTGATAGTCATCGCAGTGTGAGCTGTGCGCAATCAGAAAGTACTTTACCACAACATGGAACACGTCCACTCCAGTGCCCCTCCATCATTTTTGTTGTTTTTTTTTTTTTTAAGGGGCAAATAATGAATGACTTACAAGAGTCAGGAGGGTGGCACTCAGTTGCACTCCATGTGAACCAAACGAACCCCCCACACCTCCTCCTCACCCCACCTCCTGCCTGGCCCCCTGCAGCCCCTCCCATAAATATTTCACAATGCTATATTAAGTGTTTGTGTTTGCCACGCATCTTTGCTCAGGCCGTTAATCCTCTGTAGCTATGACATACCTACGACTTTCTTAGCAGTCCAACTCGGTCCACTTACTTCCATTCAGCAGTAATTCAAAAACATCTAAATGACCTTAAAGGGGTTTATTCTAAAACACTTTCAGTACGATGACTAAAGTATGTCTCCTATACGTCAAATACTGTCTGCATGCTTCTTTCCAATGTAAGATTGACTCCTGTAAACCAGCTATGCTGTATAGACCGAGAGACAATGCTGTTTACCTGCTCATTTATTCTTACTACAGTGTAACAGAATGCAATCCAACCTAGTACAGTGATGTATCTGCAGCGTGCTCTGGACTCATATGCGTTCAAACACAGAATTTCAATAAACTGGAAGTGGTATCAGGAGAGCTTGTCCTGTTCAGCAAGACAAACCAACATCACTTCCACGTTTCATACAGCGCAGTAAAATATTTAAATGTGATTTGAATGTTTCACTTTGTTTTAATTATTTATTGAAAAACAAGCCGCTCTCTAAAAAATATGTACAGTGCAGTACAAGTCACCTTCTTTTTTCTGGTTTTAATAAATGAATGTCAACCATTTGTCATTTTACCCCATGGTTTAGAACATATTCTGTTCCCTAAGCAGATAACTAAAGGCAGGTATCTCATCATTGTGTTTTACGAGGGTAATAAACAGCCTTGGCTGTAGGCATGCTGGAATTTTCAAAGGTCAAGCTTACTCGTAAAGGGATGAATTTGCACAGCATTGAAGGAGCTATGTGCATTAATGAGCAGTAATTTCATATTTTACATTCATGTGACATGACAAGGCAAGAAACACGTCTGAATGATGTCTCTAAGGTAATGTTCATGACATCTGAATGGTCACTCATGGGCAATGTTTATGACATCTGGATGGTCTCTCTAAGGCAATGTTTATGACATCTGGATGGTATCTCTCCAAGATGACATTTATGACATCTGAATGGCCTCTTTAACAGAGCATTCATGGTGAATTAACAAAAATTACTCTCATATCCAAATATATCAAATCTTTCATGTATTAATGGCTTGGTCAAAGATAAAACCAATAATAACAATGAAAAATCAGAGTCTCTGAACTTTATTCAAAAGGTAGAAAAAATTATAAGTTTAGCTCATATTCCACATTTCATTTGACTGTCTGATTATACTTAAAAATTGTTCTTGAAACTCAAAATTGCCAGGTTGGCTAAAAAGCACTGATAACAAGGCCGCAACTATCAGTGCAGTTGGAAGTATGAAGCATCTACCACGTCATTGGCCTTTTGTGTACGTGTGACATGTCTAGTTTCACTACACAAATTTGCGTTCACTGTTATATGTAGCCACCCAAGATTGAAAAATTGAATCCAATAAAATTTGAGTCCATTTTCCAAAAGGGTTTTATGCATAAAGCATGCTGGAGATACCATCTTAAATGCCAGGAGACAGCAGTCTTCAGATCACAGTGGTTCGCACTTGTTTGTCTGCAGCTCCGGTTTAAATGACTTCGCTGACTACCTCATGAGTCACGAATGCGAGTAGCAACCTTGTCGTGTGAAAACGGAAGTGGCTTCTTCCAGTTCTACACTCGCCTTTTCCCTCCACGATACATTTTAAAGAACCGGCTCTGTCATGCATGCCTTTCCTGAATGAATCCGTGACATTATAAATTATGGAATGTCAGAATGTATCATAAGTGTTACCACGTAATTAAGACAAACAATGATTCTGGAGGCGGAGCTTTGCTGAGAGGTCTGATGGACTGCAGGGAATTCATTTGTGATTTTTGACTGTGCTGTGACACACTTCGCTCAGGGGCGGAACGGGAGCTACGGAGTGACACCTACTCTGGGTTAAGTCAACACACAGCCGCGGCTAACTGATGTATCGATGTAAATAAGGAATGTGTTTACATGAGCATACTTAGGGGGTCGGGTGGATGGATGAGTGATTCAAGTGAGGCCCCCTCTGTCCCTCGCGAGGGTGGCTCCGCAAACACGAACATCGATGGATGGTATTTCACTGAGTGTTTGTCGGATTTCGCTGGAGGTTACATCAACGCGCAAAGAACGTGAAAACAAAACATGGCTTCTGAATTCAGAGACAAATCATGTGTCTGAAGTACTATAAAATATCCAGTAATGTTTATGTTTTCTATATATACAGCAGAGAATAAGATATACGATGAGACATTGGACAAATATAGATATGTACAGAGTACAGTGCAAAGCATTTTTTAAAAATGTTTTTCCTTTATCATTTTTTCTTCCTTGCATATCAGCATATATCCATATATAACAGCTTACAACATCGAAAGTAAGATGTCCACATTCAGCTTCTGGTATATCATGAAAGAAGACACTGGCAGGATTATGGACAAATAAGTACTCCTGTAGTCCTGATATACAGTACTCCGGCCTCTCATTGCCTTAAAATCTGGTCAATATGTTTATACATCATTTAAGTTTACATTTACATTTACATTTAGGTCATGTGGCAGACGCTTTTATCCAAGGCGACTTACAAGTGAGGAACAGCAAGCAAGCTACAGTAATGTAGAAGACCTTAGCGTAAAGCTTTAAGTGCAACCTAAAACAACTAAACTCAACTAAGTAAGTCAAGGAAAGTAGAAAACAAAGGTAAACAAGGTGAAAAGTGAAAACAAACAATTAGTTACAGGAGAAAAAAGTGCAAGGCAAAAAGTGCGCAGAGATGGAATTATCATGAAGTCAACTTCCCCTGTTCATGGGAGAACATTCGTTCATTGTGTTTATAGTACATTTAGATGAGAGCGCTTATTTCATATTACTGAGGTATTCTTGTCACATTAATCTGGGATGGATGTAGCCATTCAGAAGTCTAGTGTCTATGTGAGGATTATTTCATATTCTCTGAGGTATTGACATTGCCTTGATTAATGCACACAGATCTCTTCCTACTGTCAGTCATGAAAGCAATTAATTGAGGACACACACTCACTGCCCTATATCACACCAATACTGTAAATTAAGATGAAAACTGAGGGCAAACATTTTATGTATTGTTCCACCATGCAGTGACCTTGAATGCAAGTTTAGTCATGTTTAGTGCACACTTGGAACAAAAAAGTGCACTTAGGTTAGACTAGAGCTGGGTCTAAAGTCATACTACATACATAATACATAAAAAATAATACTGAATGGGTGAAATGAGATAGTCCAAATAATAAGAGCAGTTAGAGCCAGTTGCAGGTATTCCTGTGCTGTTCAGATACAGTAAACGCACTTCACTCCCTTCAGGTTTGGATCAGCAACCCCACCTATGATTGGAGGTGGTGGAGGGGGAGTTACTTGTTCTCGCCCAATGACACAACTGCCATAAAGGCTTGATTGTGCTTTATTCAAGTTGCTCTTTGGGGTTCCTGGCACCGCTTCAAACTTTAGCGCAAGGCTGGCCAGATTAATCAGGGCCGTTAAAAACTCAGCGCTGGAGCTGCAGCTTTTATGGCCTTTAATTGGGTGGTTAATTTGGGGTGATGGATTGGATTGGAGGGCGCGAGGTCTGCGATCCTCTTGTTTTTTTTTTCTTTTCCCTCCGGTGACTTGGCAACAGGGGAGCTGGCGGCTCGATGGTATAAAAAAAAAAAAACTCAACCGGTGGCATGCATGGATAGCTGTCTTTGCTGCCTTCCCGGTAAACACATCATTCTCCGCCAGCGGTCAGAGAGGGGGATCGCATTACACGAAAGGTTTAAATAAAATACATCATCAGGACAAGGTTGTGATTAGCAGCCTGTCATCTCCTTGGGAGTTCCGGAGTGGCTGAAATGCACAGGCTCGTTTAGAAAAGGACGTGTCTTTATTTCTGAAGGTTCGTCTGAAAGGCACCTAAGTAGTTTGGCTCTGTGAGAAATGTTTTGTGGGACGTCCGCCGCATACACAAATCATCCCTGCAAGGGCACAGACTTGGATTTGTTTGTCATAATGTACCAAATAACTGAGGGGTTTTTGAGGACTTGCAGAGCAGCGCGCATGCAAATTAATAAACAAACTCAGAAAAATTACATTACAGTAGGACAGGAAAATATTGGGTTTCTGTCTCAAAGGAGTCTTTGTCAAAGAGCTTCACTGTTGATTTCCGGGCCTTTTAAAGCAAACTAATTAATTCTCATGCAAACTGTTGTGTAGATGCAATTTTATGCATTTCTGTGGGGCAATTTGTCTGTGTGTGTGTGTGTGTGTGTGTGTGTGTGTGTGTGTGTGTGTGTGTGTGCGTGTGCGTGTGCATGAGCTGCCATTGGCCCTTTGAGTAATGAACTTGGCAGTGGCAGTATAAGCTTTTGCAGCAGCAAGGCCTCAGTGGTAAACACTTTGTGGTGCTATAAGCTTGTGGCTGCAAATTGGCAGCAGTGGTTTAAGGTCTTGCACCTTATGGCAGCAATGTGGCAATGTTTCCCACAATGACACTGTATTTCAAGGATGGCACTAATGATTTAGCATTGACACAGCTACTGCTTAAACCTGCCGAATCCATTTTTTTGTAAGCTGCTGTAGATACAAGCCTCTGACAAATGAATAAATGAGGATGTAACCTGGAAAATTTTCACTGAAGTGCCCTCAGTTTGATTGCAGCAGTGTCAAGCTGCTTTACAGGTAAGCATTCTCCCATTGATAGTCTTCAGGAAATGTCATTTTAAATTTTATGCCACCTTTTTTTAGTAGTGGCAGAACACTGTTTTAGCATGTGAGGATTTATACATATATTTGAAATGAAGCAATTGAATAGCCATAGACAAGTCTGAAAATTTCTCTTTTTTCTGCTGTGCATATCACAGATGGGTGACATGTTTACACTAAGGAACACACATTAGAAAGAAGTCTGTACTGTGGTATGTTAAGCAGATTTGCGGGTGTGTGCACTGGCATGAAACATGGATCCAAACAGGATGCAGCTTTAGCATGTTCGGCAGTGTTGCAGGTGTGTATACCGAAATTACCTGCAACATGGAAAGGACTGGGGTTCAATAAATGCGGGAAAATTATCTCAGCTCAGGAATGTCTCACAGCAAGCGAGAGCATCCACTGCAAACACAATGAATTGCACTCGAGTCAGCTCATCCTCTAGATTGTGAGTGTGTGTTTTCCTTATACGCAGCTATAAATAACAACAGTCAACAGGCGATCGATGAGGAGTGTTTAATATTAAAGAGTCATGGTTAGAAGTTAGTGGCTCTGCGATTGAGTTAAAAGCTGGGATCCTGGATGAATGAGGAAAGCTTGGTGACGCAGTGTGTAAGGTCTAACTAGCAGGCAGAAAGACAAGCGAGCAAAGACGCGGATGAGACTGGCCTCTGTGTTGCATGGAACAGAAATCAGTGTGAAGACAAATGATATTGTGTGTCTGTCATTTAGTAAATAAGTGTGACACTAACCTTCACATCCACCTTTACTCCAGATACAAGACAAACTTATTTTTGATCAAAAGGAACAGGGAACTTTCTCCTGAAAGCATACATTTCTCCTGTATTAATGTTTTCATTTTGGATTCCGGTGCATATTTGACTGGTAGATGGACCTTGATCTTTGTAGGTGTTCTATGACCTTTTTGAGCTAGTGTGGCTTGGTGTTGTCATGCTTCTGTGCTCTGAAACCATGGTGTGCTATGACACAAGTCATGTCTGGACATGTCTGTGTACTTGGACATGCTGTGACAGGACAGATATAATGACAGTGGGAGTATGTATCCTGATTAGGGGGTTCCCAGTTAGCAAGCATGGCCAAGGAAAAAGCACAAGCTGAGTCAGTGACAGTCAATGAGCTACAAACAGGGGAGGTACATAACTTGCCTTTAAACTGATAACAGTCCTAAGTCTGTTTTTCATGGTTAACAAGCTTGACCAGTTTTGGCAAGAATCCCCCATCAGCAGCTGATTCCAGGTTACTTAATTGTGCATAATGTGTTAGCTGAGAACATAATAGAATTCTAACAAAGATCTGGTTACATGACATAGTTTTGGTCATAAGAAAGGAGTCTGAGGCTGGTCTTTAACTTAAAACTACTTGTTTATTTTCGTTGTGATTAAAATGATATAACATGCCCTCTGCCCTCAACCACCTTCACAAAAATTTACACAGACCAATTGGCCTCTTTGAATTATCAGTGGAAAAGCAACATCGTTATGAAAAAGAGGGGAAAAAGGTTAATATCTTCCAGACCACTTTTATTTTGATATACTGAAAGACCTGAGTTACGGCAGAATGGGGGAGGGGAGTTTGGGGGGGGGGACGACAGAGAAAGACTGTCATTAAAATTCTGATTACACGTCATGGTGATTCACAGACTCTGATCATGGTGGTTTGGTTCGTGGCCAATCCGACTCCTAATTTATTGCGCTTCTGTTATGGGCTGCGGCAAGCCCAGCTGCTTCTCTTTCGCAGCTAATGATCGTTTGAGTGACAGCCGCTGTCTTTGAGCTCAGCGGGATCTGTGGGCATCGAGGCCCACCCCCCCCAACCCTCCCGCACCCCCGCTGGTCCCCCCCCATACACCCCTACCCCATCAACTGGTGCGCCATGTGACTCTGAGGACATGGGGGGGCTTTGGCTTCACAGCGCTCCTGGGGTGCCGTGAGTTCGCCCCCCAACTCTGCAGCATCAGTGGCTCAACCCACCCCCAGTCTCCCCCACCACCACCTCTCCTGGCCTCAGAAATAATGAGCAGATGATCTGTGATCTCGCTCTGTTTTCTGTGTATCAGCAACTCTCGGCAGGCTTGTTATGGAGCTCAGGACTGTAAAATAAAAACAGCTGATTTTATGCATAGAAAGGTAGTTGCCTGCGCATTGATGGATGTCCACCTTCGGGGTTTTGTTTCTTTGCTCCCGTGAAGTTCGGCTCGATACTTTTTGGTGAGCACTGGACGTCAGGAGCTCTCAGCGATGCGTGTCTGTGGTTGGCTCAATGCCAAATCGAAATGTTCGACCAGCAAGCCCACAAAAAGGACTTCTCTGAGCAAAGAAAAGTTTTCTGTCTGTCAAAAGATTATGTCCTTTTTATTATCTTCTAATACCCAGATGAAGGAAAATAACTATGCAGCACCATATTTTATTGACAGCGTCATGACATTTTTATATATGTGTGCATATATATGTAATGTACTATATATGTGTGTGTGTGGATGTGTGTGTTTGTGTACTTGTGTGTGCATACTCATAAAATTCAAAACCACCTGGTCTTGGCCATTGGAATAGTCACGTTTAAACAGTAGAAACTCAACCAATTTAACGACCAAGTGACCAGAGAGAGATCATTACAACTTCTACCATGAACACCGCCTAGTCCAGAGCCTGTGCTGTTCTACCCATTTATCCAGGAGAGCAGTCAGCTGGGCCCTCGGAACAAACCTGCTCTGTACACAGATAGTTTTCCATTAAGCGGCGTAATGCAATTTAAACTGGCCTAATGAAGCAGACCCATAAGGAGAGACTGAGGCCCTGACTCAATGAAACTTCCTCCTACCTGGTAATGGGGACAAACAGTGTGCCGGCAATTTATCAGACCCGAATGAACAACTCGGTTCCACCTCAGACTCAGCTTCTCTCCTGAATGCCTTTTTCGTATTGTGTTTAATGGTAATATTCCTTAGTTTAGCCCTGCACCTAGAGCGCGGATGATTTATTTAAAGTGTTGTTCTTGCACCGGAGGGTTAAATGGAACTGGATTCTGTACAAATGCTCAGTGGAATTCTCTTATTCGAACTACTATATAGTACGTCCTTTCAACTTGCTAGTAGGCAGTTGGGTGAGCTTTGAGATGTACTTTTTCTGTACGGAAAACATTTTCATGGGAAAAGCTTGAAATAATTTGAAATATGGTCTCCCATGTGATGGATTGACGGAGGGATTGAGTAAATGTGCTTGACTGTGTGGACAGTTATCCAAAGAACCCTACAACACCAGTCAAAAAAAGAGATGGGAAGTGATGTAATGGATAGCATCCTCTGAGAGGACAGAGACACTATACAGACAACAGGGAGGGGTCAGAGACACGAAGGGGCATGTCTTTGATATAAACAGTTGGAGTCCGTGACATGGGAGGAGGGGCCTTTGACAAAAAGGTGAGATAGGTTGGTGAGAGTGTCTCCACCTGCAGTTTTAGTTTGCTGTGTGATGATGACATATCAAAAGAATTCCAACCCTCTTTGTGCTCTGATGGATCCTCTTAGTTTTCTCTGTTGGCGAAGCATTCAGTGCAGTGTCTAGGGATCTGGTGTCATAGCCATAAGGTTACAGGTTTGAATCCCTGAAAGGCCATTACTGCTGTATCCTTGAACAAGGCACCTGACCTAAACTAGTTTGATAATTACCTCTCTGCCAATCACACTGGGTAAGACTGTCTTTGAACTAAATAAATAATGAAATAGTCCAATTGAGGAAACAAAAAAGCAATCTGTACGTCCCTCTCCAAAACTGAATTCAGCTCACTGAATGACTAGACCCCATTCACTGTCTACATCACACAGCCAGCAGAAATCACTGTCTGGTTGTTTTGGTGAAAAGAAAGGTGACATGAGAAATTAAGCTCCAAATAGGTCAACACAGCTATGTGCTGCACTCCACACTGGAATCTACCACGGTGAGCTCTCTGTGGCTGATACAGAGCTCAGAATTGTTTTGCCTGCAGAGCAGCAGTCTAAATTGACCAAATTAATTATGGTCTCAAAAGCGTCTACATGTGTGTCAGATCAGATTATAGTGGGCCATGCAAAATAAATCCTTCCTGCTCTGTGCCAGCTAAGCCTAAACATCTCCAGATCATCTCTGTCAGCTGGGCATGTTCCCGAATATGCCAGATAAGCTGCAATAAAGCCTCAGCTAAAATAAACCTGGTGAAGCCTCACTTCCAGAAAAACCAAATCTACAGTTTCAGGGCAAAAATTTACGCCTGAATGCACCACTCCATGGTATGGTTTTCAAACTGTGAAATAGGACTCCTGCCGACATAGTAGTTCTCTTAAAACACAATATTCGTCATTGCATGTATATCTCACAGCATTGCTACAATAGTAAAAATTGCCTCGAATCAATGGAAAATAGTTCGGGATTATATTTCTACAACTCAAACGGTCCTTCCAAAACTGATTTGTAAATGCGTGGCATCGTGTATCCCATCTAACATTTCACGTTTTTCACTACATTGTCATTTTTGTGTGGGGAAAAAAACAAGTGTTTCAATTAAAGAAAGATGATATTTTAACAGTCTTACTTGAAATGTTAATTTATTTGTCTGTATTCCATTATATCGAAGGCTTGTTCAAGGAGGACGGTTTTCATGAAAAAGGTGTGCGTGCAGGTGACAAATAATTAATGTGGTGTGCAGACCTATTCAAATTAATTAATTACAGCTGAGAAAAAAATACGGGTCTGATAGTACTTACACAACATACTGAAACACAAACGTCAGGACTGAACAAAATGATTCTTTCACATTTTAACTGCCAATGGCGTCCACCTTGCATGACACACGAGTCGGAGTTGTGCTTTTTTCCAGTTCCACTTTAAAAAGCGCCTTCAGCATTCACAACTGCGGAAGGTCAAAGTTGTTAAAAATCTCTAGAAGTTGTGTCTGAAAATGGATTCCAGAAGTTTCCAAAGAGGTGAAAGTGCAGCAGTGATGTCCAATTGAAGCTTTCTTCGACCGTGGAAACAGGCTGCGTGGCCCCTACAAAGGTGGACAACCAGGTAAGGGAAATGGAAATGTTTTTCGGTAGGAATCGTAAATAAACCTCATCTTCAAAAACAAATGTTTTGCGAAGCCAAGGGGTGTCAATTCAGAGTTGACATTTAATTCACCATAACTTAACAGACTTTTGAACAAAAAATGCAGCCGAGAGAATCAGAGTTGCCAAATGCCCGGAGTCAATCTAGCTGCAGTACATCTTGTCCTTACAGTCGAGTAACGTAGTTGCGAAAATGTCATTCCCTCCACTGCAATTTTCGTTCATCTCAGTGACCACCGAACATCAGCAGCGACCACAATTTCGTTACTCGAAGTGCAGGACGAAGAGCAGTGGATTGGATTAGAAGCGATGGATTAGGAGTGGGCCATTTGAGCTAATTTGATGTTGAGTGCACTTGAAGTCTCTTGCCATTCCCACTGGACATGAAATGCAAGCGCACCCCCAATTTCATGAAACCCCATTCAAGACAGCAATTAGGAACTTGCATGTTTAATGACAGGTGAGTGTAGACACAAAAAGAGCAGATCGTATAGTGGTTTTGTCATTTTGATCAGAAGCCAGGCCCTCAGATCTTTCTGATAAATTCAGTGAGAGCGTTTCTTTCGCCCTTGATGATTGTTGCCTACGGCTACTTTCCTCCGGGAAAGAAAGACACAAATATGGAGAATAGAAACTTGTGAGGATTATGTTGGGTGTATTGTGAAGAACAATTTCAACCGCTGTAAATACCTTCACATTGCTTTGTGTGTTAATACGAACACACGAACAGCAGCGAAGACAATCACCAGCACAACAGGGGCTTGAGAACAGATCTTCAAAATATACAATACTCCGGAAAATGTTTTTCCGGATTATTGCAAATAATTGGGAGAACACTTGATAACGTCTAGTTAAGTTTTTTTCCTCGCGATCACCCTCAAACAACGATTCTTTTTAGCTCATCAAACGTTGCTTGAGGAATTCACACTCGAAACACATTGTTACGAGTGCACACCAGTTTGAGTTTTAGACATTGTAAATTGAAGGGATTCCATGACAAAATGCTGCATTCTGGTTGCTGTAAGCATTGTGAATGCAGTTTTGTTTGCAAACATGAGAAAATGCGAACAAACCGTTTTTTTGTTTGCAGAAAATGTTGTATCGTACCAGAGGCTTAAAATTTATAACCAAGAGAACAAATGGTAAATGTGTAATTTCAGAAAACATTGCAATGACAGCTCATTTAACTTGTAGTAATATTATAACGATAACTGCATTGCACTGGGTAAATATAGTACTGGCCCTTAAGTTACTGCATTCAATATAAAATACCTAAAATTTGCAAAGAGGATTTGATTTTTCCATTCATCACAACAAGCATGATTGGCTGGAAAGACTTCACGTGAGAAGAGATAAACACAGACATTAGGATCCATATTCACCGTGTCGGGAAATGAATTAAAATGAGATAGTATTAGTAGTTGCTAGAGTCACAAAATGATCAAATTATCGTACAAAAGGTCCTACGATAATTATCGTAACCTCACAACCAGACAAGATGTGATGCATTCTCAGTTATACAGTAGGAAATGAGACAGTAAATGAATGGTAGATTTTACTGTTCTTACTTGACTTTGATTATGAGAACAATTCAATTTTCATTATGGGACAACCTAAAAGATATTTGTGCGACGTTAGCAGGCAACCAAAGCAAACATACGAACAAAAGAATAATCTGTCAAGTTATTGACAATGGCATTAAAAAGTACATCATCTTACGAAAGACAAAGAGCAACTGGCTAAAAAATAAGCTTAAAAAAGTGGTGAAATGTTGAGAGTGTCTGAAAGCATTTAAGTTCGTCTGTGTGTATCTCTCATTTAGTTGAATTCCAGAGGCCCCCTTTCTGCAGATAACTGCCTCAAATCCTGCCCTGGTTTCTGTCCGCCTTGAAACAAAGTAAATACACACAATATGAATCTGAGACGGCAGGGTTCAAAGGTCAGCAGTCAAAGGCCTGTGCTGTGGGCTACAAAATTAGGTTTAAGACCTCCGCCGCTAAGGTCACTTGCATTTGACTTTGAGGCTGTGTGCACTCTGGTGCTTGAGTTTAGGCGTTTGAGAATGTGCAATTGCATTAGATTGGAAAAACAAAACAAATGCAAAGCATAATAATCAAGGTAAGGACGCATTATCTACCATCTTGTAGCCACACCTTGCTTCACTCAGAAGAGTAGACAGTAGGCAACAAGTCTGTTCTTTGGCCTAGGACTGTGCTTCCAATGCTATCGCTAAGACACCCTAGCCAATGAGATACCTCCAAAAATGAAATGTGGGTAATGCATAGCAGTAAGGCAGAAACCTTTCTTTGTAGTTCATCTTGCTAAAGATCTAGTTTGGAAGGGCCTTTACATTACAGTCCAGTTCCTTAGCAGACGCTCTTATCCAGAGTCATTTACAGTCACTGTTGTGTCTAAACTATCTGTTTATACAGCTGGATATTTACAGAAGCCTTAAGCGACTTTCTGAAGGCACAGTAGAGGTGCCCCAGCAACCTTTGGGTTACAAGCCAACCGCTATGCCACACTGCTGCCCACACCATCCCCATGGCCCAGAGCGAGAGAAAGCACTTGGTGTTCTTAATTCCTCAACTCTCAGCAGCGAAAGAACCACGGGCAGGAGTGGTCAGAGCTGTCGACAGCGGGCAAATCTTGTGCCTGCGGGCCAGGGAAAGGTCAGTGTAACAGTGTCCGGTTGCTGCGGTACGAACAAAGTGCGTGGGCACGGGTTCTGCGGGGGGCAGAGGCCAAACCCTTGTTCATCTCCTTTGACTCTTGTCCATTGGAAATGCCCAGGCGCAGCAGTATGTCCTACATCTGGATTAAAATAAACAGAAAGGGTTTGTAAATCATCGCAACAAAGCAAGCTCTGCCTGGTGATTCTGGCCAACAGAACAGCACAAGCCAGAAGACCAGGTCAGAGAAATTATGAAAACACAGCAGTGCATCATACATTTAAAAGCAAATTTATTAATTCCCTGGTAAAAAGTCGGAAATGTGAGCAGGCCCTGAATCGATGAAAAATAGTTTATCACTGTCTGCCTAATCATTTGCTAATGGCAACTATCAATTGTCTGCCTGCAGCTTGTACACCATGCGCTACAGCAATTAGAGCAAGCAACCGCCAGCGTAGACTAAAAGTGGTTTAGCATTGAATCCCAGGTTAATTCATCGATTATTCTGCTTGGTGAATTGAATTTATTCCACATCATCAGTCTTGTTTATTTATTTATTTGCGTATTTTATTTATTAAAAACATTCGATTGCCGGTGTCTGTTTCTCTCCCTCTCTTTCTGTCTCTCACACTCTCTTTGTCCTCCTCTGTGAATTAAGACGGAACCTGGTGCACAAAGTAAAGGAAACATTCTGTGCCTTCTTATATGATCAATAATAAATGCAGTCAGAGAAGGAACTTGAAGGAATGTCTGTGCTCCCCGCTATTGGATCCGTCCTTAATAACAGCCACCATACCGACTAATGAAAGTGATGGTGCCGAGTTATGCTAGCTCTGTGCGCATGGCTTTGGAGGTGAGCTGAGGTAACTTTAATTTGTGACTAAGGTATGGAACAAGTACATTTATGAGCTCTTCTGGGAACTTCTATATGCAGTTCAACAGAAGTTGGTGCATTGGGAGATGGAGAACAGTCTCACTGTTCAGACAGCTGCCTCAGTGTACACCAGCACACACTAGCAGCGGAGTATTTATTTATTTATTTATTTATATACATTTCCTTCTGCCGTGTCAACATATACAACACATTGAACGTTTACTTTTTGAATATTTTTACTTATTCATAATGCCCTGGAGTCCTCTCCACTGTAGCGAAGATTGCTTTTGCGTGGCTGTCACTGTTTTTTTTTTTCTTCTTTTTTTTTTCCCTATGTTTGATAAAGAGCGCGATGATGGTATTTGCAATAACAGCATGACAGGGAATGTGCGTTTTGCAGCCAATGCATTGTGTCATGTGTCCAGCTCGAGAGCTCATAATCGACGTGCGCCCATAGCGCCAACAGCCTTTCTGCATTTATTATCCAGGTCAAACTGTCGAGGATACATAATGGATAAGACACACAGCTTACTTTTTCCCCCCTTTTTGTTATTACTTGTCTACTTTCGCCTGCCGATAGGGGAAGGAAACGTGGGGTTTGTGAAGGAGGTCGTGTTCTCCGACAGTAACTGTTAAGGGTATTGCCTTGAAATACTCAGGGGAGGGCATGTTTTTAATGAAGAAAGCTATGCTCATGCCACATTCTTTTTCTCTGAATAAAAAAAACTTCAGGACCATCAATGCATGGCAACTCAAAACTGTTGCACTGCACCTGATTGATGTGGGTGTTTAAGTGTGTGTGTGTGTGTATATACGTACGTACATGCCTATGTATGCTGTGTGTTCATGTATGTGTTGAACAGTAAGCACACCGTAACGGCTTTATGTTATGTATCACGAAATGTGCAGGAACCTGCCGGAGAAGTGACAGAACGGACTAACTGCACGTTTGTACCTAAGGAGCATTTTCTCCAAAAACCTGGGTGGCTTCAGATTTGATTACATACAGTGTTCGTTTAGCTTTCATAATGTGCAGAAATGGTACCGTGTGCATTATTTCAGTTTCCATTTATCACCCTTTTCACCACAACTGCCAGTTGCACCACATTAAGCTCACCTCTTAACAGTACCTTCTATGCTTGTGCAGGAAGAATTGAACTGAGATGAGCGAAATCCTGTAAAACGATTGCATGTGACCAACAGCTTTTTTTAATGCTACAAATTCTACAGTGCAGTGCAATGGAGCAAACACCGACTGGAGGATAGTTGTATCTCCACTGATATGCAAGTAACCTGCAGGCACCTTGCAAGCCTCCAGAGGGTGCAGGGCAAAGGGACCTGGTCTGACGAGACCCTCCCTGTCCCTGGCGGAACGAACCTGATTGTGCTCTACCACCGCGGGCTCCTGGTTGTTGTCGGCAAATGACACGGCACAGATTTGAACCCAGGTCTGGCCTGCAGGGCAGAGTCTGCAGTTTGAAAAATGTGCTTTAGTCAACAGAGCCATCCTGAAGTCTGTTCTGATAATATTTGTGTGATTTGAACCACTTTAGATAATACACCTTTAGCTTAAGTGAGTTGAACAGGACAAAGAACTATTTCAGTAAACCAAAGTCTGGATCAAAGGAGAGAGAACTTGAGAGCCATGTCCTCAAATGTACGACGGATTAATGACTCTGGAATTTTAAACATGGTAATGATGTCTGTCTCTCTGCCTCTGTTTGTGTGACACAGTCTGTAATTATTTAGTGCATAAACATTTAGTGAATTAAGCCACCCCTTGCTTGTGGTTCATAGCTACACTGCAAATCTGAGTATACTGATGGCAATACAGCTTCTCTCTTTCTCGCTCTCTATCATATATATAATATATCTATATGGGAAAAAAATATGAGATGCATGCTGATCAGTACTTTGATGGTGCAAGCCTGTCACAGGTTACAGCCTTTCCTGTCTTTTCAGTCCTTCCGTGCTCAGTGTCTTTCAGAGAGACCTTGACCCATAACTAGCGCAGGGAAAGGGATGGTTTCACACCGCAGGGGTTCACAGGTGTCAGCGCCAATAGTCCTTATTGACAATTAGGCCTCTTTCAGACACGGAAAAGCTCAGAGAGCTGACAGGGCCTTGACTTTAATCTTGACCTGAAACCTCATCTTGAAAATGGGTGACTCTACCCACGGCCAGCTCAGCTGACGGCTCGTTTTGTAGCGTCCGTGGACCGAGACGCCACGGCTTGCCCCTCAATGAAGGGCAGACAGAAAGAGAGTGAAAAAATGGCTAAAATAAATTCCCCATTTTGTGGTTTATAAAAAATGTTTAAATTGTGTATATTTTAACATTAATCTTACAGGATATCTACAAATCCAGTAATACAGCAGGCTGTTTTCCATAGGGTTTTTTGGTAGGAGTTAGAGGTTTCATGATCATGGTGCAGCCCTCAGTTTTTGGTTGCTAAATTTGACCATAAACAGCTCATTGTTTTTAAGAGCCCAGACGTGGTCATTTGATACCCGCTGGAGTTGTGCTCTTGCCCCCGGCTATCGTGTTATTGTGAACTGTGAGCCCACATGTGGTTGGGGAGCATGAGAGACGGCAGGAATTAAGGCTGCCAGTAACACAAAGAGCGTGACATGCAAAGAGGCCTCTCTGGCAAAGGGGATTTTTTTTTCTCCAAGTCAGTCTTTCGATAAGAGAAATATCTGCTGTGTGGCTGGCTGGATTGAGAAAACCGGCATGCTGGCATACACCTTTGAATGTTTAATTGTGTTTTGCTGACATTGCTCGAAATAACAGTTTACTTTTTCAGCACAGTTGTTTTTATTAATTTTAGAGGTTGCCAAACCTGCAGGACTGCTTATGAAATGAAAAACAATAACAATGTGTTTGATTGTGAGCCAGAGTTAAGGACAAATGTTGACTGACTCTAGGGAAAGCTCTGACATCACAAATAGAGCAGGTGCCATATTTCTCTAAAAGTCATAAACATCACTGACTAGCTAGCCCTGAGGAGATTTTAATAGGAGTGTTTAGTTGGTCCACCGAAAAGGACGTTTTATAGATGGTTTATTGGTGTTCTTGGGTGCAGACGCCGCAACTGCAAGATTGCAGTTTAAGATAGGTCTGTGTTACAATGACTGTTTTGTGCATGCTGTTTTTTTTTCAAGGCATTTGCCGTGTTTGGAAATGCCAGCTGCAAGCAGGCAGCTGGCTCACGGCTGTGACTTAAGTCAGCCCAAGACCTGGTAATGTCCCTGACTTACTGACAGAGTGAGTGGCTTCCTCACTAACAACATTTTATTACTAGAGGGGGAAAAGACCAGGAAAGTAGTACCAGCTGTTACCGAGTGCCAGAGTGTTTAGGAATTGGTATAAACTTTTTTTTGGAAAGGGTTTCTTCTTTAATATGTCTGATAGCTCTCTAGATGCAGAATCTTTGCCTTGCTTAGTGTTCGAGAACTGAACCATTCACACCTAATTATGCCTGTTGATTGTGTGACGATTGGCAGGCATGCATGCATGGGATTTACTTTTATTTTGTTTTGACTGAAGTGGAACAGCACGGTAATTATTGTTGCTTGCTACCCTCAGTCATTCACCTCCATCTCAGGGGACTGTTAGCCTGTTATTGTTCTCATTTGCTGTGTTAGTGTTTGTCAGAACTTTCTCTGCTGAACTTTCACACCAAGAGCTCTTTCCAATACTTTATTTTTTAATGGTAAAATTGAATCCCTGGAAAGCACTTGGTTGGATGTGTAAAGTGTTTATAAACCGTGTAAAAGCCATTACTTTGTGTTTGGTATGTACAACTACTTTTCCTGTGGTTTTATTTTCCAGTGCTTACTTTCTCCAGAAACATTTAATGATTTACTCGTAGTTCCAGTTAAACCAACAATATCAGTGATGAGATTAGTTCTCAGCCGTAAGAGTCTTTTAAGTGGAACAGAAACTTGTGGGAATGTATATGCGTTCTTAAGACCCTTTCTGTCTAATCTGTTACCATTTTAATTCCGTGATGTAAGGTCCTTGGTTGTCTTGACAACATTAGTAGGTCCATAAATGGTATTTTAAGGCTATCCTTTATGAAATAAAAGTAAAGGGCTGACTGGCTGTATCTGCAAGTGAATGCGTTCACTATATGAAAGTGTGTCCACCCACGTAAACCTAGTAACTTCAGATTGCTCAAAGGGACCCTGCTGTAACTAAGCTATAAAACTTAAACTGAACATCTGGAACAAAACAACTTTGAAGTTTAATTCATTTCCTGGAGGTGAGATGTATTTGTTAATTATGCACTTATAGTTTACATTTTGTGAACCGTCTGACAGGGTGTTTTAGAAATGAAATTATTTCCCTTTTAGGTTTATTTCTTTGCAAGAGTGAACTTACTTTCAGACAGTATTTTTAGAGCACTTTCACATATGGCATTCAAATTCTAATCTTTCTCTTTCCGATGTATGTCGTTGGTGGGAGAAGAGATGTGAGAAAACCTCTTTCTGATGGATTTATTGCAGTTATTATTGTCTCAAATATAACTTGCCGCCTACTGTGAGACATGTGGACCGCAGTACTTCCTGCCCAGAATATTCCTGCTACAGAATTTTTGCCATCCATTTCTCTGATGCGTTTGATTTCACTTGGTTTACCATTAGCTTGTCTGTGCATTGTGATTGTAAACCGAGGCACTTTCATTGCACTTTTCAATTCTGATGCTGAATATAAGTGCTGTTAAGCTGTTCTTAAGGTGTGATGCGCTGCATTTCCTTCATTTCAAGTGGTGCATGTTAGGATTCCTAACTTTCAGTATGTGATAACGTGCTAATTGGCCTGAAAGATAATTGCTGTTGAGAGTTTTTCAAAGGTCAGTGTCACACATACTCAAGAAGAACTGGAGAAGATGGGTACAAGTTGATGAATTGTGCTTGTAGCAATGAAATGTTCATAAAATACTGGCAGGTTGCGTGTTACAGAATTTAAAATTAAAAAAAAAAAATCAATGGAATAAAGACTCCAAAGAAGAAGTAATCAAAGAAGAAGCAATTAAGTATTATAGTAGTGAATTTGCACATGCAATGGTATCATGTTTCTGGGGGAAAGCAACAGCACCAAGAGAGACAGGTGTATGAGGAATAAACACTTCCCTTTCAGGGGCATCAGAAAAGTTGCAGATTGCTTAATTCTGAATAAACAGATGATGGTGATTGAAGGTATGGCTACACACTGAACACAACCATATTTTTCTCCTTCAGTACAGTATGATATAGTGGCTGTTGTCTGAGGAAGACCACACACGGTTGAACTGTGTTGTACTGCAGTGAGCTGCAAATGCAGGTTAATGCTAGCATGATCCCGGTGCAACATTATGTTGCATGCTTGGAGCATATGTAAGTGTGTAAAACAACCCACACTGTTGAGTGCTAGGCCCCTTCCTCCCCCACAGCTGTGATAGCTTTAACAATGCCTCTCATTTTTACACCTTTTTTTGAGCAGTTTTGGCTCCACCTGCACCCACCGTTTGTTTACCCCACCATTGCAGAGAAGAACCCCTGCAGAGGCACATGCAAACGTGCGGGCATGCCAATGTAAGGGGGAGAGAGGGGGAAAAAAAAACCCTGACCAAAGCTAACACCAGAGGGCGCTGTTTGGGAAGGAGAGGCCCCTCGCGGAGGCTCTACAGACCCAGAGATGCAATTTATCATCATTCGTGCCGTCTGTCTTCAGGCTCGGAATGAGGGCAGCAGCCCGTCAAGCCACAGCCGTCATTTACCTCTGTGTGAAAGAATGTCGGTCTCCACGGCGTGGGCCGCCTGGCCATGGAACGCAAAGAGGAGGGAGTGTGATGCCTGTGCGTGTGCGTGTGTGTGTGTGCGCGCGCATACATACTAAAGTGCAGTGTACTGCCCCCTAATTTTGGTTGTCATTACATGTTTGCTGTTGTGTGTGTGTGTGTGTGTGTGTGTGTGTGTGTGCGCGCGCACGTGTCCGTATACATGTGCGTTTTCGGACCTGCAAGAAAATTTCTCAGACCATGTTTGGGCCTGTTCATCGTAATGAAGTCTGACTCCGGAAAAGTGTTTTGCATTAAAATAATTTAACAAGCTGTCTGAAACAAAACACCCCTTAAGAGTTTCAGTGGTATCAGATTCGGCTTGCATTAGCCTCCCCCCTTCCCGACACACATTCAGATGTGCCTGGGTCTGGGTGCACTGATGCTACAGGATAACAAGGTGTGTAACTACATTAACTAGACATAGTGAATCTCTCAGCTCTCTCTCTCTCTTTTACAGATTATACACAGTATAAGGGAGAGTGCTGCTTACCAGCTAACATTTAACACTGAGAACTGAAGCTCCAGACAGACAGACCAGGAAAGAAGAAATGGAAAATTAGATTGATTCCTCAAGAAAAAAATCAATGCTTCAATGTTGTTTTCTTTTAACTGGCGCTGTCTTTTTGTGGTCTTTTTCTATGACCTTATGTAACTCATGCTTAATAATTTGTTGTTTTCAGGGCTACCTCACCTTTCAAAACTCTGCCCTAATGGAAGGTAAATGCTGGTAACTGATTCTTTATGCTTTTACAGGCATAGCTGTTTATACTGTCTCAGTGAGCAGCAACAGGGTAGTTTCAGTCACTGGTACTGGAGACGCCCGGCACAGATGCGGAATGGCATTTTTAATATGTCAGAGTGGCGTTTGGGACGCGATCGGGCTCATTACTGTGATTAGATTAAAATCCGATTTTTGCCCTGTCAGCAGGGCTGTATCGGTAGTCAATTAAGATCAGTATTAATATAATGAAAAACGGGTTTCAGATGATTCCCACCAGAGGTATGGCGGGGGCCCAGCTTTAAAAGGATCATTCCTGTGACCTCGATTCACTCGAGAGCCGGAGAAAACGCAATCTGCTGGGTTCAGCATTAAGCAATATTTTCATGTTTGAAGGCGAAAAACGTCAATGAAGTCTGTCTGGCTGCTCGGAGAACCAGCCACATCGGAGGTTCTCCTTTTTCTCACACAGCGGCGATCAATACGCAGCTAATTCACATATTCATTAAGGGAATGCATCTAGTGGCCCCCGCTATTTGCGAATTGGCCTGGCAAATTATTTCATTTTGCATTATGACTTTGAATAAGTAAGAGCCTTATGCCTTTCAGATTTGGACACTTTCCCCCCCTCGACTAATAGTCTAACTTTGTACTCATCAATCCCTGCAGTCAAAGATATTGATTACCGGGCAGATGAAATCAGAGTTATTTCATGGTGATGGCTATTACAAAGCACGGGCCGTCACCGCAAAAGGGCTCTGGGTTTTAAAATGCAGAAGACTTGCCCTTTAGGTGAATGATCATATAGAAATACACACAAGCCAAATTCATCTTCTGTCTTGTGTGTGAAATTGGTTTCCATCTATGTGGGAGCGCTCTCTATCACCTTGAGTGAAACTCATTACTGGAAAGCACTAAATTAAGCACTCCAAGGATTTTATGTACTTAAATATATGGGGCCAGATTCAATATAATGACAGTGCTCTTTTATTAGTTAACTTTTTGAGTATTTTTATTTCTTTTTTAATACTTGCACAACATCAGGAGTTCATCAGTTAATGAAATGAATAGGAAAAAGGTGTAAGGACCAAAAAGTACATTACTCAGAGGTGAGGTGCATTGTGGGTGAATTGCAGTTCAGTTCTTGTTCGTGTGTGCACTTATCACAGTAATGCCTTCAAGGGGTACCTCTGCTGGTAAAATATTATATTTTCCATTGCTCCCTTGTGCATAACCAATGAGCAATATACTGTGTTCTGGAATGTTCTAAATGAGCAATAAACAGCAAAAACTACAACACTTCAGGTCACATTATATTCCACATTTGTTAAAGTTATCCACTGGAAGACTGTGGAAAAAATACGTTCTACCTGTGGGAGTACCCTCTAATGAATATCTCCACAGTGCTTGAAAATTGTTGGAATAGACCTGATACCGGTCTTGAACAAAGGGAATGTTCAAGACTGCGGAACTTCCAGTCCATTTGTGTTTCAGACTTTTTTCAAAACTCTGTCTACACTCTCTCTTATTTACCTGCCGCCAACCTCCACCCTCACTGTCCAACATTCTTTTTATAATCCCCATCTGCATTGTCTCTTTTCATGTTAGACACTTGGTCTTAGTTTGTGCCAAGTTCCCCGATTGTATATTTCTTAAGCCTCCATAGGAAACCGGGAGTCAAAGAGCTGTGAGTCACATCCTCGTGGAGGTCTCGGATTCAGAGACTCATCATGTCACCCATTGCAAAGGCAGCATTTACATTTACATTTACATTTATTCATTTGGCAGATGCTTTTATCCAGAGCAACTTACAAGTGAGGTAGAGTATAACACAAGCGAAAAAAACCATAAGGAGTCAACAATATTAGAAGCGCCGCATGACCAGGTTTCAAAGGTTGCCCAGACAAGTTACAAGCTAGACGCAGCACGAGTTCTCTGCCCTTTACCACGTCAATGCTGACACAACATCTGCACAGTGCTGTCTGGCTTTCACAGTGCGCAGTGTGGAAAATTCAGTGAGTCCCATTTGAACCCACACCTGCAGCCAACGGCAGGGCTCTTAGGTTTGTAGGGCCAGCGGTGCTCCAAGTGACAGACCTCCATCCAAAAGGCGTTCATGCTCAGAGAATGATACCTGGATGCCTGTATTCTGTTACCAAGGAAATTATTAATGTTGGCAAAAATTTATGGCCTCTCAGTTTTTTGTATTACACAGTCATAGAATGTGATACTGGGATGGATGCATTTAGGCAGAAGCCTTCCTCAGCATCCCACATTCTGTAATACCATCATGGTGCATATTTTGGATAAAACTGGCAACCCCCACACTGCTGGAGCAGGTCTGTCTTCTAAAAGAATCACAAGTACAGCTGTTCTGTTTTCTATATTATATATTAACTGGTTATATCAGTGTCGTCAATTTTCTTGCAGCAATGGGGACAAGAAGACAAACCAAGCACAACGGCGAAAACAAAACGTGCGAGAACGAAATAGGTTTCACAAAAAAATAAAATAAATAAATAATAAAACACCAGGGTGCCCTTGAGCTCTGAGGAAATTCGATGCAGGGAGTGTTTGAGGAAGGCGCAGTGCGGAGTCAGATGTTGCCGGGGTGGAGAGGCGCGGCCCCGAGCCATGGCCGCAGAGCATCTGAAAGCAGATCCCCCGTGCGATTGCGGCGCCATGCAGGAGTCACGTGACTGCTGGAGGGGTGACATCATCCGGCAGGCATTTTCACTGACTCACCTCTCACCCTCCTTTTCTGGCGGAGTGCTGGACAAGGCCTCAGACCCTGAATGTTGCAGGGTTAAATGACATGTGAGACGGCGATGTTTTTTCCCCGGAGTGAGGTCTGCAGCTTGAATTACTGCGCTGAGCACCCGTCCCTGTAAAAGCTGGGTCAGTGCTGTGGCACCAGCTGTAGAAATGGAATGAATGGAGTTTTATATAAATGTTAGCTTTGTGAGTCACTCTGGAAGCTGGCGTCTGCTAAACAAATAAATAATACATACCAGTAATGCGGAGGGTGGAAACTGAACTACTGAAGGGTGTATGACAAATGCATTGCAGAAGCATATAGGTACATTACATGAGCTTAGCAGACACTCTTATCCAGAGCAATATTTGTAGTTTTTTCCTTTATTTCATCCATTTGCACAGCTGGGTGATTACTGAGGCAGTTCGGGTTAAGCAACTTCCCTAAGGGCACAGCAGTATTACCCCACCTGAGAATTGAACCAGCAACCCTTGGGTGATGAGCCCTGCTCCTTACTGCTGCACCATACTGCTGCCAGTTTGGAGGCACATAGGCAGAGACACACATGCATAGGCAGGAGTGCTATTGATACAGTAACTGTAACTCTCAGCAGAGTGTGATTGGAGCACATAAATGAGCTCTTCTACAGTCCTTGAATCAAGGAACAATGAATCTATCTTATGCATTTTTAATGCAAGAGGGGGGACTCAGAGGAAGGTTAGATTAAGAAGTCTCCAGTCTGCCTCAGAAGAAGGGTTCAAATCTCTCCAGCTTTTGAGCTGGTTCATTTATGGCCCTGCTTCCTCCCTCTCTGCCTCTCTCAGTAAACCACCACACCCAAAGGTAATGAAATCATATAAAATGAAGACACGGCTCTTCTGAGAAATCCCCCCCTTCTGGCGCTCTTTAAATCCTGCCCATGATGTCATTCCTTACTTTCTGACCAGGCGGCGTGCGGCTTCGAACCCGCCGGCACCAGATATCTCACCTCCGGGGTGCTCTGGCACTGCCCCATATCTGATGCAACACGTGCTCCTCTCTGACACACAGCAGGGTGGTGCTGTTTTATTTTGTTTGTTTGTTTTTTTTCCCCCCGCTGGAGGCTGCGTCTGACACTGGCCCCCTGAAAGATGACGAGGACGGGGGACAGGTTTCGACGCCTCAGCCTCTCTCCGATGGAAAGGATGACATCGCCGGCCTCGCTGAGCATGCACCATTACATCACCGGCTCTTTCCCGGCAGCTCATCCGCCTCAGCGGAGGGACGGACAGCGAGTCGCCCCATCTGACAGTAACACGAGAAATATCCCTGCGTCTCGAACACAGCTCAGTGCTTGCGGGTATTTTGGGACCGTTTTGGCAATTTGCAGCTCCTTTTAAAGGAAGTCACTCTTCAAATGACTTGAGAGGAGTCCTCTGAGATCCTCAAATTGTCTAAAATTGCTCTGATAAGAGCTGTTCAAGAAAGTATGCTTAAGTTTTTTAATAATAACAGAAAAAATCTGACTTCTGCTGTCAGACGTCTCATCCCTCTCAGCACAGCGAGGTAGCACACAAACACTTAAAATGCACGTGTAACGAATCTTTGGTAGTTGCACTTTTGTCTGTGTCCACATCATATGGTGCAGTAACAATGTTATGCCGCAAGAGTCAGAGGGACGAGGGCCTGTAGGGTGAGCACACTTGATTTCGCTGTGTTCACAGGCACCTTTTCAGCGAAAGCAAATGTGCAGTGTAACCCTAGAGCGCCAAAAATCATGGAGGGCTTGAGAAGCAAGGATGCTGACGCAATTTGGAATGCCACCAGCATTGAACCCGAGGATGGATGTTCGGACCCCTCTCCTCTCCTCTCCTCCTTTCTGCCGCTCAGCCGACTCGAAGGGCGGTGGCACAGAGCAGATCAACACCCCTACAGCGAACACAAAATTTGCTGTCTCCGGGTCTGCAAATCACTGGGCAGGCAACAAGGAGCCTGAATCGCAGAGGCCCTGATTCAAGCTATCTGCAGTGTCTGCACTTTGTCTTTGGTCCCAAGTTTTACTTTTTTATTCCTTGCTTTAGATTTATGAGTATGTACCACATGCACGGCTTGAGATGAAGGACCTGCGTACACCAGGCGACAGTCCAAGTTTAGAATAACTTAAGTTTATGATAACCCAGAAAGCCTTTTGGAGTGTATCCATCACATTTGAATTTTTATTTAACAAAGCACACTATCAGTCTTGCATGTTTACACACAAAGGCATTAAATCCTTGTTGACCTTTTCTATCATGTTAGGCACTAGTTAGTCCCATTTCAAGGGGAAACGATAGTTGTCTAGTTATTGTAAATAGCAGTACAAATAAATGTTGCCTAAGTCACTGAGGGTAAGATTTAATCTAATGAAATCATGCAAATGTTACTTTTTGCATGGCATTATGTGCTCAGTGGTCACTGAAATTAAAGACAGATGTGCGAGGAATGTAAATACTCAACGCATCTTAATTTTAGGCATTCAGCCTGTAAGACGACAAAAAATGCATTGTGGTTAGACTGAATCTGTCCCTCAGATCAGTCCCTACTTTTCTTTTTGTCAAGAACGTTGCGGAGTGGAGGCAGCTGGAAAGATCCGAGACGGAGAACCCAAAAGAAAAACCTCGCTAAACAGAACCGTCATGCATGCGGCCATGTGAATGAAGTGCTAACAAGATTAGCGCCTCACCACTGCATCGCAGGGGCCCAGCATTGAGCTGGGGGTGCTGCCGTTTTGGCCGGAGCACTGGAAGCTCCATAATTATCTCGTACGGGCTGACTGACAGGTTTTATCTCCCCGTTTGGGAAGCAGCTCCCTTCCGTCCCATGCATGAAATTGGCCATCAGACTGCGCTTTGAACAGCAGCATCAGCCCTGGCCTTAATGCCATTGTGTCCTCAAAAGGGATTTTTTTTAAAAACAAACATTACAGACCGGGGCACGCCGGGCAGACCCCGAAACCCACTCACAATGCAGCCAGCTAAACCCTGCGTCTCAGACACAGAGGGGAAATTCTGAGCACGTTCTCCGTTCGGCTGTGCAGGCGACCGCTCTCCGTTCAAACGGGTTTAGGCCTTCGTCGTGCTGCGGCGTTCTAATCTTTTTTCCCCCTCCACATCTTGGCAATAAGTTTGTGAATTTGAAATCGGCCAGTGTGAAGGGTCGGTGTTTAACTGACCCCAGAATGAGGCTGCGTTTGGATGCACCTGTCTGCCGGTTTCATTTGAAATGCAGAGTAGTCAGTATTGAGCGTTCAGTTCTGTTTCCACAGCTCAGGGTGCAGCTGGGTTTAGTCCATCAGGAAAAAAAAGCTCTCTGGTCAGCAGTAATGGTAAAGGCATGTATTGTAGTGAACAGATGTAGAGTTCAGACATGAGAGACTAACATGTTATCCTCCAAGATTGGAGTCCCATAAGAAATGCACATGTATGCATGTCTTGGAGAAATGGAGGCATGTGCTCCAGTGATTTCACTCTCTTGAGCACTTTAATACGCAGACACACACACACACACAGAAAACCAAACTAAAGGTTAGTTGGTAGAGGTCATTTATTTGTCTGGGAAAAATCCATGTGTGCATATTTTTTATCATCAATGTCATACAGTTGCACATTATATTAAGATAGTCATTTTGATATCTGAGAGAAGCAGTGCTAAGCTGAGTGGATTGCCTGCATGCAAAATCCAATATTTTGTATGAATAAACATCTTCAAAAATGAATGCGTAGATGACGTTATAGTGCCATGCTTATTTTCTCTTATAACAGGCTGTGTGTAAGCAGTGGTTCAGCGGGTTCATTTGACAGGCCTTTGCTGGAGAGTGTTTACATTACGTTAATGTTGTGAACGCTGGGATGGTGCAACAGTGAATGGGGAAAATTATCCATGTGCTGGCATGCAGCATGCCTGTATGCCTCTCAAGTGGATGACATTAGTGTACGGTAAACTTATTGTAAATTCATGTGCCTACCGTGGGGGGAAAAAGGCCAATCATTGCTGATTTGTCACTTGGCCGAAAATGAGGCCTTGAAGACCATGTGTGTTCCTTGGTTTTTTTTCACATGTGAGTCTAATTGAGCAGTGGCTGCTAGTCAAAAAGATCAAACATCCATAAAAATTGAGATGCCTGTGTGAAAGCTCTGCTCCAATCACGTGTCTTTGGTGTGTAAGTTGCACTTCTGGTTTTAGAACAAGAGTATCAATTTATCAGTAATGATATTAACATGAAGTTTCTTCATTAGAAATAAAAGAATGTAAAAAGTGTTTTTTTAAGATAAAAAAAATGTCCAAAAAAGTTTTGTCTGTTTTACCATTGTAGTCACTTTAACATCACCTCCAGCTGAACAGTATTAACCTTAGCTCCAGTATGCCATCAAGCAGTTATGGGATGGTGAAGCTTCATGAATCCTCTTGTGGAGTTGACATGTTTTCCATCCATGACTGACTTCTATGAACCAATCAAATTACTTTTCTCTCTGGCAAAACACTGTGATTGATAAAAGTCATTAAGCTAGTTTTCTGCTTGCCTGTATGCCACCCAATGGCATTTAAGAAGAGTTTTTTTTTTTAAACTTTCCTTGCCTGCTCAACAAAGGAGCATCATGGTCTCTGATGGTGCCTTTTAAAATTTTATTTTACAGCTTTTCTACAGCTGCAGGTGAGCATCTTGGCTGTCTCCTGGATGTTGGCTTTTATTCTCTTTGTATCTCTTTATTCTTTCTCACTGCCGTATATGCATATATAGTTTGCATAACGTAACTCTTGAAGGTTTGATGCGATGTACTTTTGACATTGTCACTAGCTTTTTTTCATTTGACGACGCACGCTTTGTAGAGGATCCAAGCGCATTCTGTCTGATCGTTGTCATTTAAATGCATCATCTCTCAAAGAGCTTGCTGTATTCTGGATGGCAATGTGTGGTACATTTTAATAGGGCAGTAACAGAATGGCACAGTTGAGGAAGTTGATTTTCATTGCATATGGTATGTTATTTATACTGAGCAGAACCTAGAAATATAGCACTGGTGTGATCTCTCGCACTGACTTGTTGTGATTCACCAGAATTCACATTCATAGAGCTGCACACAGCAAAATGTTTTCACTTTTGGGAAAGGCAGGGTTTCAGCAGGATGTCAGAATCCATTAACTGGCAAAATAATGCCCTGCCTTTCTACCTCTCCACCTCCATTCTGGTGCAAAATGGTGCAGTCTGGGGCTCCACTTCAGTGGGGATTCACATGAGGCAGAAAGAAGCACTTTGATATCTATCTTTGATATTATTTTTTATTGTTACTGCAGTTGAAAATCATCCAGATTGGACTAAAGGTCACAAAAATTAGAGACATGTATCAATGGAATTACACCAACAGAAAAGATTCTAGAACATTCCAGAAGGAACTGCCAAGAACTGAAATAAGGGGTTCTCCAACTCCATCTCTGCAGGTGTCCAGAGGAACCCATTCCTATACCTGCATGTCCTCGGTTACTGTGGGACTCCCTCCATAGACCAGGAGGAGTTATTGTATAAAAGCTGAGCAGCAGTATAACATAGTGGTAAGGAGCAAGGCTCATAACTGAAAGGTTGCTGGTTTGATTCCCTGCTGGAGGACTGCCGCTGGCCCTTTGGGCAAGGCACTTCGCCCAGAATTGCCTCAGTAAATATCCACCTGTATAAATGGATAACATAAAAATGTAACCTGTGTAAGTCGCCCTGGATAGGAGCATCTGCTAAATGACAGTGTAATGTAATGGAATGTAAAAGCCGGATACTCAGCTGCCACCTCGCTCCCAGCTCAGAGGCTGCCCTATGACAGCAGTGATCTAGACACCGGTCTCTGGTTCGGGCAATGCATCAAATGGACAGCGTTATCACTGGCTACACCTCCGATTTGTTCAAAATGATTCATGATTATTAATTAGCGAAACGTTGGGCGCAGCGTGATTTATCACGTTTGCATTATTCAAGATCCATCATCAGCCCATGGCTATCAGCAGGAGTCTTTCAGCAAAGAGCCTACGTCATCACTTTTCTCCTCAGCGGACTGATTTAAACAAAGACATCACATGGCAATAAACCTTTAATATGATACTGATTCACAATATTTATTCAGATATCCTGTTGGGTAAATGTATGCAATAATTAATAATGAGCATGCCCATGTGTAAATTTAGTGCACTACTATTTTGCATTCATTTGGAAATCCAATTCTAAACCATAGAAAAAAACGTTTTTGATATATGATAATAATAATCCCTTATAAATGATCCTAAAACAGGTGCTGTGTCTTTGATTATTCTTTAGTTAATTGTGACTCTATTCTTATTCCATGGTGAAGAAGCTTTACTTCCCGATCATAAGAAATCTGAGTTTGCAGGCCTATCTTTTTCAGTTTGTTCTGAAGTCTACTGCAATGCAATCAATACCAGACAATAAAAAAGTCCAGTATGAGGACATCAGGAAATTTTGAAGGCAATAAGTATTGCATAACTTTGTGGAAAAAAATCACTGCTGGATTTATCTGGTGAATTAGGATCAAGGAAAAATAACTCATTTTTTGCAGAGAACTGTCCTTGACTCTGAATTCCCTCTCATGTTGATGTAAATTGGATTACTTCTGCAATCCAGTCAAATTCATTAAAAAGTATGTCAGCAAAAATGATAAGGCCAACTCAGATTCAGACCCATTTGGGGATCACTGTTATTTTTACATTCTTTTTTGAATTGGTCTGTCTCCAGTTTACAACATTGCTCATGTCTACTGTTTTTTTTTTTTCTTTCTGAAGGAAATCTGTTTGCAGACACATGCGCACACATGGTCTGTTGGATAACACTTGGAAAATGTTCTTGTATATGTCTTTATTTAGCCTCTTTTTACATGAGATATGTCAGGTTCTTTGAATAGGTAAAACACCAAGGAGCTGTATGTGCACTTCAGCATCTTTTACAAATGGTAAAAACCATCCTGTTATGCATTATAGATGACCCTGGACAGAAGCCAAATTACTGTGTGCAAGACCCTTACTGAACGATTAAAATGAACATTGTATAAGAAAAGGATATAACTGTCCGCTTCAACTGAGAGTGATGACTGCTGCACAACTCAGCTTGTTCTGTTTTTATACAACACTGCAGTACATGCAATCTGTTTGATGAAGAATTTCAAAGCTTGTCTGCTGGACCATGAGAGGCATTTCAGTCCGTGCAACCAAATGGAAAAAATGTCAAAGACGTGTGTCGTTAATTTTTGTTACAGCATGCACATTAACCCATCCCGGGCGCTCTTTTGTAGAGGCGGCGGAATATCGCGGTGTCGTACGAGGGATCTCTTGGCCCCGGTGTTTGTTTCTGGCCTACTGACTTTGAGCTGGAAAGCGCTCTCCGGTGGTCTGACCCATAAACGTTAATGTTTTTCCATACATGGAGCGTCCGCCTGCCACTGAAACGGCCTCAATCCGCGAGCAGCCGGCGCAATGAGAGAAATATTATAGCCTGTAATTAAATTCCAAATTAAGTGATATTTCATCTAGCCTCATTAATTTAAAGAGCTCTGCAAAAAAAAAAAATCATTTATTTCAGGAAACATGAGAGGACGGCTGTAATCATCGCAGGAGTAGAGGAAGTAAAGGGTGAATAAAAGGATGGTGATGTGGCCCCCATCCCCCCCTTTCTGCAAATACACAGAAAACGAGTAAATATGCTATTTCTCTCACAACTCCTCTCTGTGCCTAATCTGCTCTTTTTTTGTCCTTTATTCTTTCATTTTAACTGCGTTGCATATAGAACGGAATCTGTGACGAACCAACCGCACCTCAGCATACATCTGCGGTTATTCATATATCTATTGATATTCACGCGGTGTGCACATGGATTCAGACCTCTCTGATAGAAGGGCAGCGGGGCCATGAATGCTATAGTATTTACTTAAATATTAATCTGCTCTCTCGGCTGGCAGCGTTACCGTTTGTGAGGGGGGGGAAGTTCCTGTCTTGAGAAGCAGAGAAACCCTTTAGTCACGCATAATGAGCCGCGTTGCCACCGCTGAACCGAATGTCGGCCCTGCCTCATCCACAAACAAATCGATTTATTGTTATTTCGGCACGGGGTTCTGTTTGCATTGAAAATCGTGCTTGCGAGATGCTTGGGCTCTTCCAGTGGAGCACTCTTGTCATGGTTGTCATCATCATTTTCATAATAATGATGACAATAATATTACTGCTAATGTGTTATTATTCATACTATTGTCATTATTAGACAGGCACCCTCTAGACTGAATTTTACAGTGAGGTTGCATCATGCGGTTACGTCATCCTAGCAGGTTTGTGGATCAAAATTAAGTAAAAATGGCAATATGAAAGTTAAGGGCTTGGTGGGCCACACAGTGATGGCAGGCAAAGTCTAAAGGAGGTGGTAAACATCCAAGGGGTACTACTTGGTAAAGCCCTAACAAAGTGAAACAGAACAAAATGAGGTGCGAGAGCAATGTGAACACTACAGCTACAATCGAGTTTCCTCTGTGTATCCTCGCCATCACAGACTGCAGTGTAACTCCAGCAGGGAGAAGGCAGCCAGATGAAACAGCAGTCAGATGCCCATGGAGGCCTCAGAAGCCTTGGAGGACAGAGGGAGAGAGTTGGCCTTGCACTTTTATCCAAACGTGAGGTAAATAAATACCTTTTGTGCGGTGACACGGACTCAAAAAAACGTGGCCTCGGTGGCTTAGATTCAACTTTGATCAGTAGTTTTGGTGATAACGGGATTGCTCCGATTTCATTAAACGGTCATTTCGCACTTTCAGGCCTCGGCCATCGGCGCGAGATCAATGCTTTAATCGTGTTACCGGGGAGCCCATTGGCTTGAAAGTCTGCTGTGATATCCCTTTTACGGTCTTAATGACTTTTGTTTCAGATTAATATGATCTAAAGAGGAAGGGATTATGGAGAATATCCTTCAAAGAGGAAAAGCTTTTCCTGATGCATAACTTAGGATGTGGGACTCCTCCATTCTGGCAATTCATGGACAGAAATTAATGAGAACTGGAAAGAGACTAGAAAGAGGCGGCTGTGGGTGCTCTTGTATTTAGTGATAGAGCAGTGTGCCACCACTCCTCTGAGGGAGCCACTCAGTAAGTTGTTCAAGGAGCTATCGAGGGACTTGGCTTTCCCTGGCTTTCTGTGCAAATAGAGCTTCAGGATGCCAGTAATACTCGTGCTCTTTCAGAAACAAGATGGAGTGCCTCATCTCGATTCCTCTGACAGCAGCACACCATGTCAGCGCAGTGACGCAGTAGGTGTACCCCCCCAATTCAAATTGAAATAGAGGCATCCCTCTACAGTGTTGTGCTAATTACTTTCCAGGTGATAACAGGATGACTAATATAAACTGCAAGTGTCTAATTTGAGTGATTGTTCTGTGATTAGACATCACCTGGTATTCCTGGGGGCAATATCCTGTGGTGGGAGCTAATATCATGGTTTAAAAAGCTTTGAGAGAAACACATGGCCTTACTCAAGAACACCAGACAGCAGCCTCTGTTTAACTCATCAGACGTTTTTGCTTGAATTATAATTGGACTGAAGGAGAGTGCCTTGATTTGATGCAAACCTCCTCTTTAAGTAACTAATTTAACTTTGTTGTAATTCCTTTCACAGGCCACTGATGTGAATGAAAACTGTTGCATGAGAGACCAAAAAAGAAAACATTTGCTTTCTACTTTTCATGACTAGGATGTGCCCTTTGAAGTCTTCTGACTTTATTTTTGTTTTCCTCATAGACAGCCAGATACATTTTTTATCTCAAGTATTGAACCATAGCAATGGGAACTGAAGGGTTAATTGATGGGAGCTCACGGGCTGCACCTGCAGAGACAAAATCTACAAAGATGCCGCTGTAGACAGATGGAGAGGTCAGAGGTCAGGGGTCAGCCATCAATCCTTCTGGTAGTATTTGTCCTGAAGCTTTCATTCTTCCTTATAACAAGGTATTAGGCAGCTGACAACTGGGTCTCCTTCTCCATGTTCTGTCACCTCATGGTATGTAAATAAATACTAAGCATGAGCAAATAAAAACATTATATACAAGATGTTTATATAAATATACACATTGTTGTGTAACAGTCATAACTTCCAAGCCGGGTCATCCCAGTACCAGCCTTCTGCAGGAACTTTGAGTTTGCTAATGAGTTGAGTTTCACAATGCCTGTGTGAGCACTTTCCAACTCTCAAATCCTCACTTTCCCAGCCTTGGTAACCTTACATCCTATTCAATGATTCATGCATTGAATCAGAGGGGACTGGTCTTGTTTACCCTGACAGTATTATTAGTAGTAGTCAATGCCCCTGACTGTAATCAAAATGACATAAAAACACAATTAATGGCACACAACATGTATGTCATCACAACAAGGGCTGGATCACACAACGCTGTAAAAAAAGATATTTTGCATACAGCTCTGTCTTGCTCTCCAATATCTGGTAGAAGTGTCTCTGGCCGAAGAATCGTTTCCAATCCCTGTAATTACTGGCCACTCGGGAGCACACCCTCTGGCAGTGTGTGAAACCTGTGTGGTGGTGCACTTTATTTTGAGCCCCACAGGCTATCGAAATAAAGCGAAACCCTGCTTATTATGTTACCTGCTCTCTCTACAAGCCACTGGGACTCCCAGCGGCCTCGGGCCGCACAGGTAGTGAGGGACAGCAGAGCTCCACGGCCGCTGTACCCTTCAGCAAGGCACTCCACATAAATAGCTTCAGTAAAACATGCATCTCAACAAACGGATAATGCATAAATACATGTACTGGAAAAGGGTGCCCGTAGAGCGCAATTTGTACACAGATGAATACTTATTGCAGGCCGACTCGCGTTCACTCGGCAAACAGCTGTAAAAACACCAGCGCGGTTCGCCCGCCCTTGCCTGCACAAACTTCCCTTCCGTTAAAAAGCTGACAACATTGCCCTCGGCGAAACAGGCCAAGTACAGGGCAGCTGGTGGTTTTGTGTGTGGGGGGGGGGGCATGGGCACGTTGGAGCAGGGTCTAGAGGAGAAGCTGTGGCTCAGGTAGAGGAGTTACACTGACTCACATCCTGTGCAGTTTAAGTTTGTGGCATCTTTGTATTGCTGTCATTATGTCTCTGTGGTGCTGCCAAAAAAATCAGTGCACTTCCAAAAAAAATCACTTGCTACCACAAAAAAAAAAAAAAACTTGGCAAGATCTGCTACCTGAAAGGGAAAAATCACTGTGAACTAATCAGCAAGGTGTTTTTTTTAACTAATCAACAAAGGTGTGTAATATAGAGGATATTGAAACTACAAAACTATATTGATCAGATGTAGAAGTTATGTGGTGTTAATACTTTTAATATTGCAAGCAGTCACAGTATTGTGAATTATAGTGAGTTTCATAATTAATAGGCCTCACTGTAATCATTAATTGACTCATATGCAAACCTTCTTATAGTACGTGTAAGGTGTCTTGCTGGGAGGCTGCAATTAACGAAATCTCAGAGACACTTTATTAGCACTGTCTAATGACTCAAATCTGCTAATTGTAATTGTTTGTGCAACAGTTTGTGGAAAAGCAGCCAGCCAAGCTGCGCTGATCTAATCACGGCAAAGCCTGCCTCTCTCCGACCAGTTCGAAAAAACAAACTATTGACGTCCATTATTGAATGAGGTAAGCGGCGTGAAAGCATTACAGTGCTGTGGGCAATATCTGCGACATGAATATGGCTATTGATTTCGCCCTACATTAATCCCTATTAGCGACTGTGGGAAGAAACAGACCTTTTAAAACAATCAGTGGGTTGACTGTCCACTCGAGTGGATTCATGCTTGTAGCTACAGGCCTGGATACTGAATATTGTTCTGTTTTATTTTATCAATAAACACAGCCCTTGTAATGGAAGACTTGGCTTTCTCATCTCATTAATGAGCAGGGCCTAAATTCAATAAAAAATGTGCAGTGCTTTGAGCTTAACATTGTGCTGTAACTGATTTAAGCTGGAGTTAAGTTATAAATTTCCCGGATGACAATTTTTAATTCATTTCTGCAGCCACCAAACTCACAGTGAATCTGTAACTCTAATGGGCAATACTGTCTCGATTCATAGAAAAGAAGGAAGCACACTACAGTTAAACTGAACGGGTGCCTGTCCCACATTGAAGTCTGGCAAAAGAGGCGGGTAGAATAACTACCGATCTCTACAAACAACCTGTAGAATCTCAGGCAATCTCGGCATACAAGCAGCAGAATCACTACCGATCTCGGCAAACAAGCGGTGTAATGACTGCTGATCTTGGCAAACAAGCAGGAGATTCGCTATGGATCTCAGCAAACGCGCAGCACCATGGTCAATCTCAGCAAACTGGGCACAGAAAACACAGGAGTGATTACAGCCTGGAAACGCAATGCTCAGATATGCTCATCGTCATCTTGCATCACAAGATCTCTAAAAGTTAAAAACTGGAATGTTCTGAATGTGTTGATAGTCAATGGATGTATGTGTCATAGCCATTTCATGCCATTGTATTTCCCATTTGCTGATTGGCTGCACAGGTTGGGTGAGGAAGTGTCCCCTTCTTTCAGAGGAATGAATATTGTCAGTGAAGTGTGCGGTCACTTTGCTGTGCCGTTCTCTTGTCCCTGTCTGTCCCATTGACTGCACTACTTTTCGAGCTCGACAGTCTCTTCGAGGCAGTGAATGCAGCAGTGGCTGTAATTCGTATCGATTGAGGACGTTTTATTACCAGCTGATTAACAGTATGTGACACGACAGGAATGAGAGTGTTTACTTACACAGAGAACTGTTTGCTGTTGAAATACTGCACCCCCTCCTTTTATACACTGTTCAGCTGTACTGAACATGCAGTGGATGGTTTCACAAATCACTCCGATTACTCAGAGAAACTTTAAAATGTCAAATTGGCTGTGTCCTGTGCTATTTAATGTATATCTGTTGATTTCTTTTTTTAAAATATTTCAGTCATCAAAGGACTCACATATGTGTAAATGGAGGTGTAAGTAGAAAATAAATGTCTCTCGGTTATTTCTTTAACATTATCAAGGGAGCATCAGTACTGCACTACTTTGCAGTATAAAATGGAGTACAAAATGCATGCCTTAATTATCTTCATTCTTGACAAGTGCAAAAATGTTTCTTCATTAGTGTGCCTGCCCCCACTATGCATATGGAAGTTGTTTATTAATACATTACTGAAACATTTCTGAAATGCATTTGCAGTTCTGGAGGGGGACTGTTCAGGCTACATCCAGGGGTCTGCGATGGAGAAAACGCCAAGATGAAATTGTCAGTGCCTGCTTCCTAACCATACAACCAGGCCATACTGCTCACTGTGAATGCAATGCAATGTGGCTTGAGCCAGTCTAAGCTCAATGCACATTTCTCAGAAATACTGTCAGTGTATTTTATTCAGTGTGTTTTGGTCATGTCAACAACTGCTGATACATTGTGTGTGCGTGATATAGGATATGTTTAAAATGGTACTCAAAGTTACGGCCAAGTTTCATTGTAGTTAGACTGTGAGACTTGTTTACTAATTTTCAAGCAAAGGTGAAATATAAATTGGTGCATTTGATATACAGAGGGTATGAAATTAGTACACCCCCTGTCTGTTCCTTCCTCCTCAGTGTTTTGTTATGCAACAAATAGATTGAATCTTTTGTGAATTAAAACAAAATAACACTTGCTTAAATATAGTGCTCAAACGTAAGGACTAAGCATCATACGTCAGAGAAATGCTCAAGGAGCACACACATCGCCACAAAGTCATTGTTAACAAACTCATAAATGTCCCCCCATCCTGTCGCTTGGAGGGGGCTTTGCTTTTGACTGTCAGCATTGAAACGGAACATCGAACAAGGACTCAGTGGCCCAGTGAGAGAGTGTGACATCACACAGGTGGCTCGTCCCAAAACCGCTCCAGAGACACTTTGACCCCCATTCAGGTGCCCGCAGACAATGACGGAAAGTGCATTTGGTGACGAGCGCACACCCATGGATGTATTAATTAGAACGCCAGTGAGTGCTGATGAACCGCTTTGGCTTGGGGACCTTGGGGGGGACGGTGCGGTGCGGAGGATAGAGAGAGAGAGAAAGATGGGCTTGTGCCTTGCTTGTCCTCTGCCGGGGAGCAAATCAAATCCTGAAGTGTTTTCATCGGCTGTCAGTGTCGGGGAGATATTTCTGCAGGGCCGGGCAGGAAATGAGGCTATTAAATAACGGCTTTTCACCGGGCCCTTGTCATTCTCTCCTGCTCTCCTACAGATGTCCTATCAAAGTATGCCATTGTAGCCATTTATCTTTCCGAACTTAAATACCTTCTCTCCAAACTATATATCCCATCACAACCCCCTCCACTCCCCCGTCCCCCACCCCCCTGACCGCCTATCTCCATCACCGTTTGAGGTCTGAAGTTCTGTGTCTGGCCTCCACGGGATTCTGCTGATTGGACATCTATTTGACCTGCCGGGGGTTTCAATGTCCAAATTTATTTCTGTTGGGTCAACCTCAGCACCCCCAACCCCGGACTGCAAGTAAATAAAGAAATAATAATCAGTCCTCTGCCTTGGCTTGCAACCGTGGGGTATTAGATAACCTCAGAAGATAATGGAATTCAGTTATTAATTTTCAGTATCGTTCGAAGTTCAAATTGTCTGACTGTTCTCGTCATCCCTTTGTGCACAAGCCATGTTTGCTTGATATCATGGGAAATGTTCATTCTTATACAAATAAGGCAAACATATTTAAAGCTTAAACGATATCCAAGTTTGTTTTATTTGATTGTGTGTGTGGATGGTTCCAGTTGCCTTTTTTACTCCTCTCTTCTGAATCATCATCTAAATCTTCTGTGTGCATTCGATTCCATGTAGGTAGTGTGTCAATATCATGACAACATTGCCATGACAGCTTAGCATTGGCCTGCTGTTATAACCTGTTATAAGTGATTTCTCCTCCCTTTCAGGATTTAAGCTAATCTCTGTTGCTCTTTAATTACTTGTTATGAAGTGATTTATTTCCTCAGCGAGCAGCACGGAAGAGCATGCAGAGGCACGTAGCCCTAATAACAGATTCAATAAATATTCATTTGCAGATGCAAATCGCTGTTGTCATCTCTTGTTTGTCAGAACTCCAACAGATGTTCTCGCTTACCTCAGTAGTTCCTGCCGCGTCCGCATTATTAGTGCGCCATGGATGTGACAAAAGAGCATATGTTTATTTTCCCTAAGGTTTGAGTGACACCGTGGAGAATTCTTTCAATTGTCGCGATCCCGTTTTGCCTTCCTCTCGTTCTCGGTCGTTGGTGCATCAGCGCGGGGCATTGGCCAGGCGGCATGTAATGTTTTCCAAGGGTCCGCATTACGCAGCACTTTCTTCGGCCTCCGTCCTCTGTACGCCGTCTTACCGACCTCGTCTCTCTAGCCATCCATTACCACGGACGCATCCTTTGGCCTGACCGAAACGTTTCGGCGTAGCGGCAGGATTGAAGGAAAACAAGACCTCATTATCCAGGTCTCTCCGTTTCCCTGTTCCGATGGGATTGATCATTATCCAACGGCCTGTTTGGATATGGGAGAGCGTGCTTCGAAAAGCAGAAGGAATGGCTACTTTATGAAACCTAACATATGTGCGCTCAACTGTGCGCTACTACTCTACTCTGAGAACATCTCTTCCCAATTTTGTTTTTGTTGCTTCTTGGATTCTGGCCTCAGGCAGCCACAGTTGTTTTATGTAAGCTGGCAAAAACGAAAAGTTTCGGCAAGTTAGCAGGTCTGCAAAACCATGACTGACTGTGCCTTTGGAACGACAGTAGCAAATGGCTTGTGAACAGCAAGCTATGGACGAAACATCTTAATGCATGGCACATACAATTTCTTTTGTGTATCAGCAAATAAGAGAGAAGTAAGAAATGAGGTGTCCTGAGTACAGGTAAGTATGATACGTAATGTGAGGTTGTTCCAGTTTATTTATTCTCTTTAATCACTCTCACTCAGGTTCAGCTAATGTGAACTGTCCTCTGAGCGACAACATCATTTTCTAAAAAGGAAAATACGGTCTGTGAAAAGTTTGCCTTAAGATATGAAAAGCTTGTATTTGAATCATGTCTCTTCTCTCCTTTTAAAATGGGGGGGGGGATCACAGTGGAGCACCATGGGAAATGAGACCGATTGAACAGTGAAACTACATACATCCATCCCCCTGTTTCAGGGGATGGATGGGCTGACAGCTGTGTCTGTGCTTTCTGCCTCTTACACACAATTTTTTTTGTTTTGTTTTTATCATAAGCCTTGCGGGAACCAGCATGTCCTGGAATTTCCCTCTGATTGTCTAAAAACTCACTGAAATGTACAGAGGAATTGAATGAAAAGTACAAATGGCTTAGTCTGCAGTGATTCCTTCCAGTCCAGCAGGAGGGAGGTGCTTTCTATGCCTGCAGGAGCAATGGCAGATAAAAGACATGGCTCATTTGAGTTTTTTTGGGGGGCTTATCTGAGCTGCCAGAGGCAGCAACAGGTCAGCTGGGCACCCCCAGCCACAGAGGTCAGTGGCAGTGTGGCGTGGTGGTGAAGGAGTGTGGGCACTACTGTTACCTCAGGGCAAGATGGTTAACCCACACTGTCCTTATAAGTGACTACTGTGTGAAAATGGATCTGGATCAGCTAAGAAAATGCAATGTGAGGTCAGGAAATGACCGTTATTGAAATGTCACCCCTTGACTTTCACACATTTATTATAGCTTTCTGGGTGTCTCTAAGAGACCAACCAGACATATACTTCTCTAAATTATTTTTGGCATGTGCAAGTACGTTGTCATTTAGGGGATGTTCACTTTTTCTAGATAAAGTCAGCTTAAAATGTTTGAGAAATAATAGTACTGAAACGTGATTGCAACGCATAATTTGTTTAGCAGGCAAACATAACCAAGGCATTTCACAGCCTATATCTTATTTTACGTTACTCATTTACATGGCTTGAAAATTACTCAGAAAGTTCAGGTTAAGAACCCCACAACAGTGCCTGACTGGGGATTCACCCATATGGCCTTCTGGCATCTCAAATTCTCTGACCACCATTCCACATTGCTGCCCATCAACCTGACCTGTAGGTGCTCACATGGTGCATTGGATCGGAACGGATTCTAGCTGGCATTAAATTACTGTGAAGAGTGACTGTATGATATAACCGAAAAGCTCATCCAGGCTAAATGTATTCTTGAAATATCTGAATATATTGAGGAAAAAAAAAGTTCAGCACTGAAGGGGAAAAAAGGTGCTGATTACGACAGTGGTGTTGCTATGTAGGAAAGTTTGTTTGACTTTTAAAAGCGAGTTTGCCAGTAGGGTGACACATGCAGCCAGCTTTGGTGGGGCATTTCCTCTTTGTTAAAGGGTGCCAGAGGTAGAATTTAATTATTCAGTGAGTGCATTTCCGAACTCTGCTCAGCTATCTATGGCATTTGAGGGCATAAGCTTCCAGACTGGTGCTTTTTGGTGTGTGCAGTGAAAATCTGTGGCTCATTCACACACACACACACACACACACACACACACACACACACACACACACACACACACACACACACATATATTAGTGTGTAGTGTGATGTCCTGCTCTCCCACACAAACACACCTGGGGACTCGCTCTCCCACACAAACATGCTCTTGTATAGCCACGCGCTTGCTGTCTGACTCAAGCGCTCCCATACTCTGTCTCCCACTCACACGCACCACCTTACCTGTCACACACCTACACACACTCACATTCCCACTCATACTCTTTCTCCTGCTCACACTCTTCCAGGCACTTGCCGTCTCTCACACACACTCGTTTCCCTCTCAAACACACCTGCACTCTCCCTCTCCTATGCAAACATGGCTGAACGTTTGTTCTCCCAAGACGCTGCCTTCCTGGAGATCTAACATCGCCTGGCGCTGTCCCCTTCATTGAGAGAGGAGTTGTGCAGCTCTTGGGATCTTTCCTTTTGTTTCTATACACTGAGCACATCTGTACACCCCAGGCCTGAATTTACAAATAGAATAAAACCGAACGGCTGACATCAACCTTAATTTTCTGAAGCAGTGACCCATTCCAGCTCAGTGTAATAGCAGGTCCCAGTGTGGCAATTAAAATAAATCACTGCTTAACCGAATTCTCCGTTTGTATTCATGCCTCATCAGTAACTGAATTACATTACATGATTTATCCTAAAGGAACTAAGGCAGTATTCACCCTCACCAACCTCCTAAAAGTCTCACAGAGAGCATTTCTCTGTCAAATGCTCGCCTGTTACAAATTGCAGCCCATAGAAGTTAGAGCGCTCAATGTGCCAGTAACATTTGTTAACATGATTCATTTTCAGTTAGCTGTGTTAATGTATAGCTAGTGGGAGTAATGCACAGAGGTAAGGAACAGGGATTATATCCCAAAGGTTGCCAGTTTGATTCCCTGGTGGGCCACTGCTGCTGTGCCACTGGGCAGGGTGCTTAACCTGAATCGCCATAGTAAATACCTAGATGTGTGAGTGGATAACACGTAAAAATTGTAGTGTAGTGAAGTCACTCCTGATAAGAGCATTTGCAAAGGAAATGTTAAGTAATTGTAAAGAGTGACACCACAGCTGAGACGGCCACAATTTCAGAGCTGCAGGTGCTGAGCGTTTGCCACCGAGCCTTCTCTTCTATTATTCATGAGCATTATTTACGTGCTTTGCAGACACTCAGCCTAAGTGTGACTTGCATAGCTCACAATTTGCAGCATTATCCATTCATGCAGCCGGGTGGCTCTTAAAGTGATTCGGGGTCTACACCATGCTCAACAGAAGTGACCAGTGCAGGACTTGACGCGCACTGATTTTACAGGGGCCAAGGTCCCTACGTTGTTCAAGCCCCATAACTCACCTAATGAGGACATTTTCTCTAACCGCCTTCCTTGTAAAACCAGTCTAATAAAATAAATATTAATGTGAGTTTAAATATGAAAAAAAACGCATCTCCTTGTGGTGTGTATTGGGAATATTTCTATCTCCACTGTCACTGTCATAAGTAGTCATGCTTGCACGGCTACATGTATTGTAAAATTACAGCCCATTGTACATTATTGGCCTCGGGTTTTACCCATTAATAACTGCATATGAATTAGTCAGCTTAGCTGTCAGTTTGATTAATTTGAATGTCTGTGGGAAGTTACTAATATGTTTTTTTTTTTCTCCCCAGACATGTCTGAAAACAACACCGGTTGGGAGCGTTGAGTTTTACGGCCTTCCTCTTCAAGGTCATTCCCTCCTCCTCATCCTCCTCAGCTCAGCTTTCCCTGGTAATTAAATCTTTCTAATTAAACAGTTCATCCTATCAAGAGGAATTATCCAGATTGCAGGGAGCTGGTGTGTGAGTAGGGAAATGGAGGGGTCGTCAGTGTGGCGTTGTAGTTAAGGAGGTCCTCACAAACCCCTGAAGCCTCGTTACAATGGTCATATTCCACCCTCGTAGAAGACCCCATAATTTAATCTCAAAAGAATTGGTTTTTGCATTTACATTTCTGTCAAAAGTTTCACCTAATAAAATAATCATTTTTGCATATTTGAGACCATATTAAGCCATGCATGCATGTGGATCCATCTATGAGTTTAATATTTGCCCTAGATCAAAATCAATGCATGCAAGAAAATGAAATTCCCTTTTTTCAGAGAAGCGCAAGAGCTGGAAAAAATCTCTTAATAAACTAAAGAGGGGAAAAAAATCAATTACTGAGTCATGCTTTTCAAGCTCCCTTTCCTGAAAAAAGAGCACTGCGATAATGGAAGAGTATTAAGTTATCATTTAACCTTCCACTGATGGCTTCAGCTGAATGAATCAAATATCCTTGGAGGCATTGACCAATATAAGGCTATGCATTTATAGATCCTATCAAAGCAATGCAGCGCTTGACACAAACCCTTCAACCTGCTTCCTTTCCTGGGTTTCCTCCTGCTGATCCCCCTGTGTTAAAACGCTCTCCAGGTGCATTTTAAAAATGAAGCGATGTGACAAAGGAGAACGTGGTTTGCCTGACAACAAACCCTTTATTTATTTATTTATTTATTTATTTATTTTTTACTGGTTTACGTCAAAAACGTATTCGCCAAACACAGAGTGACAAACACGATGAGTGTTAATCAAAGATGAAATTTGAATCCGGGCAAAAACATGTGACTTCATCCTTAGGTAAGGCAGTGATTATGAGGCACATGACCCAAACAGTTTTCACCTATTTGCTTGTCAGGTGTTAGTAAATTGTTATCCAGTTACTGCTTTGCCAATGTAATTTTGATATTCTTAGAAACATTGCTGTTGTCATCAAAAAAGCACAGCAAGCTTTGCCTCATAATAAATACTGATGGCAAAAAAGCAATATTATCATCTTGTTTCTGCTTCACTTTGAGTGTGATTGTAGTGGGTGGGTTTTTATTGCCTCCTCTTCATTACTGTCATTACTACATTCATATAATGTTATCTGGCACAGAGTGCAGTCATTACTGGATCCAAAATGGCGGCTTTGACTGCTTCGGTTAACTGCTTTCTGTGGGCAGCATCGTGGTCAGTTATTTCAACAAGAAGCATTTGGAATCTGTGATATTTTTCCACATATTTAATCACTGTTATTGACATAGTAATCTCGTGCCTTCCCGCAAAGCTACTTAACAGTTCCTCAGGTCTGTTTTTTGGGTAGTAATTAATTTTACCCTCCTTGCTCGCAGGCTCTCCAGCAGCAAACATGTATTTCAGTTGACAACCATGTTGAGTTCTATGTCTCTCTTGAGTTCATCTCTCTCTGACGTGTCTTCACCCAAAATAAATCTTTCAAAGTTTAACTGTTGATGCCTTTAACTTTTCATTACTATACCTTATACAAGTCTCAAATTATTGCCACTTGGATACGTCAGATGTTAGGGGCTCAAGTCAAGTTACCTTCATCACACAGAAAGTGCCAGTTGTTTGGTATGTGTTTATGTTCCAATAAATGCGAATGGAACACAGAGCACCATTTCCCACGGTCCTGCAGCAGTCACACACGGTTTCCATGTGGTTCCCCTCCCCAGTACTTCTACAGTCCCCCCCAAACTCCTACAGTCCCCCACCCCACCCCCCCGCCCCATTCCTGCAGCACTCCTACTTGCTCCTGCAGTTTGTGTGTCTCATGGCCCTGCTGTTTGTGGCCCACATAGCCTCAATCTCTCCTGCAGTAATGTGCTCCATTCTTTACTGGGGAGATGGAGGGCCCTAGCGAGGCCACTTATGGTTATTTCACACTATTTGAAACAGTGAAGTTGTCGGACACGCTGGCGACACCGTTCCTTAAGGTGTTTTTACAGTTGTTGTGGAAGCTGGATCGTGCTGATCCGATGTTATACTCTAACATCAGACACCTCTACACTCCCAGTGGAGGGAGGCAGACCCAGTCTCCACTTTGCCTTGAGTCAGATCCGCGCCTGCACTTCAAGTGGCTCGCGATTGTTTACCAACAGCATAAGTTCTTTTGCTCTCCCACTGTTCCTCATTACACTTCAAATAAAAAGCTGCGTGGCTTTACATGTTTAATTTATGATGTGTTTCTGTAGATTCTCCCGGTAATACGTTCTCTTGTGTTCTGTAGTGGCCCAACCAAGCTCAGAATACTCACATCTCCCATGCATTTGTCTATAAAAAACAACAGCAGCGCTTTGATATAACAGTAGATGTGATATAATTATAGATTTGCATTAAAATTCTGATTGTTGTTCTCTCTGTCCTTGGCGGTGCTCAAGGCAGGTCACATGACTCTGTGGGGAGTTCCGTGCCCGGTGGGGGGTTGTGGTGTTGAGTGGGTGGGGCCGGGGGGAGGCACGCCTTCTCGACCAGAGCCCTCTAGGCTGCACTGTTATTAGGCAAATTCAGCGTATGAGGTGCAGATGAGTTCCCACAGTTGTGTCATTGAGAACATCTAGTTATCACATCCAATGCTCGACCACCCTCTGAGCTCACAGGGACCCCCGTATCCTTTGACCCCTCCAGGCCTCTGTAGGAGACTCACGGGATGCAAAGCCCCTCTTCTCATCTCCATTCATCATAATGAATATTCAAGCACTCCTGTATTGCTGTAATGGTAACAGCTCTGCATGTCTGGTATTTAAATAAAGTAGAAATTAAAAATGTATGTTTTTTTTTTTTTTTTTACCACCAACAGTAACTGGCCATTCCTGTACCACCAGCACTTGTTCATTTAGTTGAAGTGGAGTACAACAGGATGAAATGTCGTCACACATGACCGTTGGGAGAAAAACCTACTGTTAATAGAGGAAAAGTGTCCTGCGTTCACAAGTAACTATGTACCTGGCCTTCTGTTCCCCAGCATAAACATTTACTTCTGGCTTATCACGTAAAAAAAGTATCCTCATTATTCTGAGGTTGCCTCTGGTTTTATTTCATCCTGAACCTGAAAGGAGGAGAGTGCAGTCTGGCAGCCTCATTAAGATGACCCCAATGAGTGTCTATCACATTTGCATGAATTTATCAGGTCAACGTACAGTCAGTGGCCCGCAACATCTGTACTTTTGTGGGATCTGCCCACTAATCCCAGTTGAGCTGAATGTTGAGGTAGAGTGAAATTGCTATAGACAGCCTGCTATTACAGGATACTGACTTGCAGTACATGGGTATTGCTTATTCAATCAAATGATGCACATACCGGCCAACCTTCTATCTGTTTGCAGAGGTGGGCAGTTTACTGAAGGAGCCAAGTTCCTCACTGAAAAGTGCATCAGCAGGGTATTGTGATGTGTTTATGTGATGTATGTGTGCATTCAAGTATGTTGAGTATTGTAATGTGCATTTTGATTATGATATGCATTTCAAATTAAATTCTGTGGTAAATTTCTGACAGTGATTCAGAGCACCCGATTTCGGCATTCTCGAGTGTTCCCATTGGTCACGGTGAGATCTTTTGGCGCCCATAGGTGCCAAAGGACTCAACTGGCTGCAGCGGAACATTGTCTTCCGAGCCATTCTCCGAAAGGTATCAGGTTCTTGGTGTGTGGATTACAGCGGAGTACATCTGTGTAATGCCTCTGATAATTTGACAAAGGCGCTTTGGGGAATAAACAGGGAATGTGAAATGGATTATTCCAACCGCTCGCCTTCTGGGACAGGGAAAACCAGCAGCTATCGTCCGCACCAGACGCTATCTCAAAGCGGTTGCCATGCCTTCACCGTCTTGGGACCACACCCCTTATGTCAATATCTGGTGGTTTTGGAATTTAGAAAGAATTTAGAAAATTGTTTTGAGGCTGTGTTGTGTGTGTTTCTGATTAATAATTCTTTCTGTTGAGGTGAGAATTATGCAGACCCAGTTGGACTGAGATGCTCGTGTTGTGTGGAGTCAAGGAATGTCTGAAGTGTGTTCCAGTAATTAGATGTAGGAGTCCATCCGCGTGTGATGTGCACATGAGTGCATGCCTGTGTATGTTTGTGTGTATATTGTGGGGTGGTTGTTATTAAGGGCACACACAGTGCATGCATACATTTTCAGAAAGCAAATTTATTCATGCTGAGGTGTGCTGCACCTATGGAGCAACATCAATGCCAAAGAAGAATTGAATATGTATTTCACACCTCTGAATATTGAATGCAATAACTGAATCTGGTCAAATAGAGTTTCTAAATGTTAAAAACGAGTGTCAGTACCTGTATTTTAAATTAATTTTTGCTACCCATATCACTCCAAATGTATGTCTGATCTGCCACATCTATTTCTGTTGCTGTTCATTGATGAGCGCACGAGTTCTTTTCCATACATTCAAAAGCAGATTAGAGACAATTCTTACACACACCATACCCACATATTCCTGGTCTGAATGATTAGTTATGCATCATGATGAAGTTATTGTCTCAGATCTGCATTCTCTGACAGCATCTCAGATCATTCCATTACCCTCTACATTGTTTTAATCATAATTATAATTATAATTTTAAACACATTCTGTTCAGTCCTTTTAAAAGCACAACCCACCAAAGATGGTTCTTGTGCTTCCATAACAAATACAAAAGCCCTCAGGACTCGCTCGTAATTATCTACAATGTCAAATTTGAAAAGAACCTTCATTTTAGTACTGGTCTTTATCTGCCTATTTGTGCGCCAGTTTATCAGAAGTTATGCAGTTCCTCTTCTGATCGTGTCTATTAGGGATGTGAATTCCCGTAACATTTGTGTAATGCCTCTTAACTTGAGACCCAGAGTGCATTGTTAACTGGACCATTCTGTCTGAAACAACTTTCTCTTATATCACCATGTGGGATTCTAGAATTACCCCAAGGGATAGTCTGTGTACCAGCTAATGGCAGTGTTCATTCGCGCTTCTGAAAATGGCCTGCTGACACTGACACAGATTGTAACAGCTTAATTACTCCACACAGTTTTTGGAGTTTACTTTATGTCTTGTGCATGCATAGATTTTCCTTGTTTTTTTGTTCCCATTCATACGTTTATGGAACATTGTATCATATTTAAATATTGTAGGACTGCTCACTGCTTCTGTGAATTATTAGATCTTATATACTGTGTGTGTGTGTGTTTTTTCTGTATATCAAATTATTTGATATATATAATGTGTGTCTTGCTTGGTCCATTCTCACACTTGCACAGTATGAATATTTGACTATGATTTTGTAAAAACTGAATATTGATGTGTGTGTGTGTGTGTCTGTATGTGTAGGTGAGTGTGTGTACAGTATATATACCAGAATTCCAGTCAATCTCATTACTGCCTGATCTGCTTAAAGGCTTTAGCTCAGCCAGAAGTGCTGCTGTTGGATGAGTCATAGCTCCATTGTCTATGAATCACAATGAGCAATGACATCACCCATATTAGCCCGGAGGCATAAGTGAGCCGCTCCACTTTTTTCCGCCTTCTCCGACGCTGCAGGAGCATCAGGAGCCGGGCCGCCCTGTAACTGGCTCAGGATCAGCTGTGAAATGCGATATCATCGTCATCACCGATTACAGCAAAACAGGGTTCAGCTTTCCATTGACTGACCCTAATACCTACATATTTACACTGTACCTACGAAGTAACCACTGTGTACATGCACAATGTGCTTGTTGTGCTAGGCGTAATCATACAAGCCACAGCTAGGTCTAACAATTAAGTTCTATTAACTATGTGTATGTGCACAATAGTATAAATATACAGTTTCGGTATTGGGGCCATCTTTTATAAAGTGGAACCAAAAATGGCAAAAATCCCCATGAAAGTGTTTAATTGGATGGACTAAACATTTATAGAACAGCCTAGTTAGCACGTTTGGCTTGATGTGTGACTGGTATGTCCTAGTAAGCACTTTCCCCGGGGTTCGTTTTCAAATGCTCATTAACTTTTTTCCACAAAAACTATGTTAAACCCCACAAAGATATTACACATAAAATAATCTTTTGGCAAGGAAAGAAAGGTAATGGAACCTGTTGATTTTTTGTTGCAGCATATTGATATTATTATTAGGAGCATATTGAGTGAAAAACATATTGACTTAATCTGTTATTGATTTAGTCTGTTTATCGTGTGAAATGAGAGGTGCTGAAACAATGCTGTAGAGGCACGCTGTCAAAATGAAAAGCAAGCGCCAGATCCCCTGTACACCTGTCTGAGGCAGACATGCTGGCGTATGTGTCAATAATGTGTCTACGGATATGCATGAGCACATGTGTGTACCTGTGTGTGTGTGTGAGAGAGAGAGTGAGCACACGCATATATAATGCTGTTCCACTACATTATAACATAATTTGTCTAGTAGAGGCTGGGTGACTCTCATAGTCAAAAATTGCACATATTACCCGTTTGTGCGGCTGGATGTTTACTGAGACAGATATGCAACTTATTCAAGGGTAAAACAACAGTCTGCTTTCCATCTGTGTTCCATAACCACTGCTCCTATCAAGACCACCTGACTGAACCAGGAGTAGAGAGAAGCTTGTAACAGCAGTGGAATGAAGAAGGTTGGGGCAGCGTAGCATAGTGGTTAAGGAGCAGGACTTGTAACTGAAAGGTTGCTGGTTCGATTCCAGCCGGGCCGCTGCTGTACCCTTGGGCGAGGTACTTAACCCACAGTTGCCTCAGTAACTATGCAGCTGTATAAATGGATAACATTGTAAAGAAACTGTATGTGAGGAACAGGTAGGATCTCCAGACTTTGGACAGAATTACAATCCATCCGCTGGTAAAATAATGCTGTAGGAAGAGATGCGATTGCTGCTATCGTCATTTAGCAGCTCAGCAGATGCCTGTGTCTAGGCTGTGCTTCAGTACTGTTCAGAATGATTGTCCTATGAGCTCTTGTTTTTCAGCTCTGCTTTTGGGAACCTTGTAAGAACAGACCTGTTGCAGCTCATTTGGGTGTTGTTCTCCATAAGCCACCTTAACCATCGTGCTCTACATTTTATCTCTTTCCAACCCATTTACTCATCAGGATTTGTATGGGAACAATCCATGTAATGTTCCTTGCTCAGTGTGGAGCTCAAGTCATCGCACCCTGAGGGGGTTTCCAAAAGTTTTCAAAGGGATGAGTGGGGTGGTTTCCAGAGGGTTTTGGAATTAGGCATTTCGATTGCATTCTTTTGGTGTTAGCTCATGACTGTTCACAGGAATGTAACACTTTGAACTTGCCACATTAGCAACGACTCTGGAGAACGACACAGAGGAACGATGCAGACATCCAGTGAAGCTGATTACATAAGCAGGCTGAAGTGTTTATTTGCTTTCCTAGTCAAAGTGGTTTTCTTTCGTGCCATTTATGGCGCTATATAAATGGGTATATTTTGGACATGCATTACTTCTTCAGCTGGCTCTTTGTGAACACACAGCTGGCTGGGTACATTTCAGCCTCAATCTTTCTTCTTATCAGGAAATGTGCGAGCTGCCAAACCGTGTAAGAGTTTTCACTGGTAATAAACATGAAGCTGTCCCTCAGGCTGATGTAATGAAAAGCTTCTGTGGCACTTTAAGTGAGAGGAAAAAGAGCCAATAAGCTGCTTGGCTTTCTTAATGCGGACTTCATGTAGGAGAGGATTCCTTAACCCACTTAATTGGATGAAGACTTTTGCATCGTTGGGGCGGAGGAGTGATATGTGGTGGGGTGGAAGCATAATACGTCATTACCTCAGGATTTTAAATAATGTTTTTGTTTTCCTGTTTGTAGACAGTTGATCACATGACCTCCACTCCACCTACAATTGGTGGAGGGTGAGATGGTGACTGTAAGCAAAGGCTGTGGTGCTGGAATTGGATTTGATTGGTCGTCTTATCGCTTCTTTACATGCAGATTTATGGAGTTAATTTCAAGGAGCCTGGTGAAAGGAGATTACCTCCCTGTGTTCCCACACTTTTTGCTCATGAGTAATTTTGTTTATTCATGTTTTTATATTATAATGCACCTCCTGAAGCCACTGTCCTGGCAACTGCTGGTTAAAAAAAAAAATGCAATTTATTCCAGCCTCGGCTTTCGATGGAGAAGACTGATAGCGTCGACGGGAAAAATGAAGACAGAAATGACACACCAAACACTCTGCCATTTACGTACAGAATATAAAATTTATGAGAAAATATGGAAAGTTCCAATGATTTCACATCAGTGTGTGGGATGTGTGTACACACACACACACACACACACAGAGTATATTCTGTGGTATTAAGACTGTTTGACATTTCTGGATGTTAACACCAAATGCTTTGACTCTAACGCCATGCATCTCCGTTAGATTGTCTTGTTTCATCTGACTCCTTGTGGGCTAAAGGCAGCAACTCCATGAGCAGCTGTCACATTGCATTAAGAAGGGCTAAGTGTTTATCGCACTTTCCATGTCGTTAATATGGTATTCAGCACGGCAGTTGTGTTCTTTAATTCTGCAGAGACGCTGACGGGGCCTGGACACAGAATGCAGCTTGTGTTGGGCATACTGTGTGAGTGCAGAGCATCCACCCTGTCAGGATATTTATGGAAGGACTACCTCATATTTCTTGGGTGTGGGGGAGGGGATGGGGGGGGGATGGGGGTTGTGGGGTGGCATGTGCACATGCATCAAGGTCTCTCATTACCCTATTTATGTGGATTTATCTGGACGGCTGACACTGTCTGGGCTGATGCAATGCTGTTTACCTTAGGCCTGCTCTCTCGCACGGCGGTGACAACAGCGTTAAGCAGGCCGAGGTGGGGGTTTGGGGGAAGGGGGGTCAGAGTCCCAGCCTGCCTTCCCCAGCAGCAGATGACGTCGTGATTGGTTGGATGGTTTGGCCTGTCCTTGGGTTATTGATCTGCCTTCCGAGGGGAGCGTAGCTTCCTCAGCCCCGGTGCTGCGTTTGACGGAAGGGAGAGGTGGAGCGTGGGTGAGGTCAGTGGGGGTGGGTGTGGGGGGGTTGGGGGTGGGGGGCAGGTGCACGATCCTTTAGGGAAATGTGTGCCCTCGCTACGGCCGCTGTAAGATTGATACCGTAGAGCGTTTGGAGGCCTGTTGCATTAGTCACAGTGGACTGGGAAACCAGAGGAAAATACATCTCTGTATTCTCAAAGGCGTTGGTGTCAGGGCAGATTTCAGCCCCCAGCAACATACACACACATACATAAAAATGCCGACGCGCACACATGCACACACACCTAAACACGCGTACATACTCACATAAGCACAAACACCATACACATACTGTACACAAGCACGCACAGACACATGGGTAAACACATACACTTAATGTATATACCTCATAATCAAATACACAGAAACGGAAAGACGCTTTAGACGCTCAGATTTCTGACCTGAAACATGTACAGCTCCTATGAAGCCCACAGATCACCAGGTTTTCTTATACATAAACACTGATAGATGTAATGGCTTTATTTCTCACTTTGCAAACATTGTACAGTTTTTGTGTTTTCTGAGATTTGAGAAAGCACTGCTAAAAACACTTGGGTTGTTGGGTTTAATCCAGTAACACATTGGCTACTTTCTAGGGTCATAACTGATGCAAAATAACTGATGTTTGCAAAAGGATGTGAAAAGCAACAAAAACATCTCAGAGGGTTAACACTCACAAAGTGCTTCAGAGTTGCCCTTCCCTCTGTTGTCCTTTTGATTGATGTTTCATGGATGTGTGCCTGTCTAATGTGGGGGAGTTCTAGCCATTGTTTCAAAACCAAAGAGGCTGGGAAGTCCAGGCTTGGAGGTGAATGCAGGCATTCTTGCTTCCGGGAGCATCGACCACTCCATATAACAGTGGTCACAGTGGTATCCCCACTCTCAGGGGGAAGGGTGACCCCACCCAGTTAACACTGTAGGCTATCTCCCATGAGCATGCAGGATTACATTAGAAACAGCTATGCTAACTTCACTTGGCCCTAAGGGAGCTAGAAGAGGGCAAGGCATTCGCTCTTTCAGCCTGCCCAGAGAGCCAAAGGACCTCTAGCATATCACTCCTCGTGGGTAACAGAGCTCGACATGTTCTTGTGAACCCCAGCAACCATCAGGAGACCCTAAACCGGATCTCGCTGACACTGAATTGGTTGTTGCACATTATTTGCTCTGGCCTAGCTGTGGCTCAGTCATGTAGTTGGACACGATTTAAACTGCCAGTTTTGCACCCCACACTTCAAGATTTGTGGTACAGAGGAGGAAGTCACAGCTACACCTGCCTCTCTACAGAATCACTGTTATTTTCCAGATGCGGTCATGAAGTCAAAGGACTTTACCCACATATTCCTCATGACCTCTTATCCTGCACCATACCCAGACAGCAACACTAAAAACACAACAGTTAAAGTAGAAGTTTTTCAAGGTTGAAGCATTATCAGCCAGTGCCAGCTGGCAGCATTTTCCCTACTCTTGTGTGTCAGAACCATCAGCACATTGAGGCTGTGATCCTGTAGAAAAGATAACAGCACTTTTGTTTTTGCGCCAGTACAGTTGCATGCAATTTTCTGGTGCATGATCCAAGAAATAAAATGGGTCAAAAAAAAAAAAAAAAACAACTATGTTTACCTGCTCTGTTATAATTGATCATTGGAAAAGAAAACAAAGTGGTGTATTTGCATGGTAAAGGAGGGCTTCTGAGCAATTATCTTCAATGTGTTATGCTATTTGTGTATTCATAATTTATCTCTGTATGCAAACATAATAGACCCGCGGTACCCTGCCAAGTTCCAGAATATTTCGCAATTAATTGAAATTCTCATTTGCATGAACAAAATCAAACAGTCTCATTAGCATACATGAGATTAAAAAACGATAACCCCGGTTGTTGCTCAATATTTGATCCGAGCGGTTCCCGTAATTGCTTAATGGGGCGAATGCGGGAGATGCAAAGCAGTGAGCGGCAGTGTGAGTGTTTTATCAGAGCAAATGTGTCAGTGTTCTCCTCTGGCCTGGTTATTAGATGTTGGCTGGGAGTGCGGCTCTGGTTCCGATCAGAAGGAAATGTAAGTGGCTGACGTATTGTAAACCTTGGCATTTCCGTGTGATAAAAATCAGTTACAGGCCCCTAAAAATCATGGCTGGATTGAATGCACCAACGCAGAATCTTGGAAGTAGTTCAGGTGTCAGGGGAGAAATCTCTGCCTTTGATAGAGGACCCCTGCTTTCCTTCTACCTGTTAGTTATTTTGTTAACCTGATTTGTCAGGTGAGAAGAAGGTCTCCTTTGCAGTGATCATCTGGGTTCACACAGTATAGTTACGTCTTTATCAGTCAGTAGTTAGTTGTAATTACAGTTCTTTCAATGGCAAAAGTCCTGGGTTAAAATTGATCTGAATGCTGATAGTGTGGACAAATACAAGTACCATGCTGTTACTAAATACCTGGACCCATAATTGGGAGGTTGCAGGTTCACACCCAACTGGGGGCAGAGCTCTTACTAATTGAGTAAATACCAAACTGTGTAAGTTCCTCTCATGCTGAACATGATCCACACGAGTCGTCCCGAGAGAGCGAGAATATAAACGATGACAATTCTGCCATGTATAAAATGACATTGCCACAACAAAATCACCGGTGTTTTCAGCCCTTTTAAATTTCAGAGGTGGGATTGGGGGGATGTGTGTCCAGGGCTCTCATTACAAACAACCCTGCCGATTCCTACAGGACGCCATTACAGTGCTCCTCTCAGGGTCCCTTTAGCCTCCCTGCCCTACATGCACCTAATTAATGCATCCACCGACGCCTTGTAGACTCCCCCCCGCCCCCCCTCACTCCTTCCCAAAAACATGATGGATGGGTGTTATTTAGGATCTGCGCACGGTGGGGGGACCCTGGTCTGCGCAGACATCCGCGTGGGCCACCGCTCTTTGGTGGGGCAGGAATGAGGCATCGGCGGACAAGTTTAAGATGGGATGATAAAGAGCCACCAACCAATTAGGAGGCCCAGTTGCCAGGGCCTGTCTGCGGGGATTTCCTGGTGGTTTGGGGGGGGGACGGTGGGGTTGCTTGTCAGATGCGACACAGTCAGGAGTGCTCTGGATATATGCGCCGCATCGGGTCACACCCCCGCAGCTGCTCCCTCGCATGGTGACGGGTTTCAATGGAGGTACATGAGCATATGGAACAAGGACAGCGGTGTGACCTCGATTAAGGATGGAGTCACTGTGTCCCCCTTGCAACCCACCATGTTGTGCCCACCCCACCCCACTAAGAGTCAAGGCAATGGCAAAGAAGTTCCAGTGAAAAAATGTTCAAAAGCCAGATATAGCACATCAGCAGAAAATGTTTCGCATACCTATCACCCCGTCACCAAAGGTTGTTTCACGTACAAGTAGAAGTGTGTGAGGGAAAACAATACTAGACTAGAAAGGAAATCACAACAGAGGACGAATACCTCAGGTGTGCCTAGGTTTGCACTATTAATTGACAACCCGTTTTCTATTTCAAGGATAGAACCAGCATCTATAAAGAACACGACCGCAGGTTGTTTAATATAGATTTCATCTATTGATGAAAAAGAGCACTCAGTGCTACAGGCAGCAGAAACTCTAACCTTTTTATGCACGTGCGATAAACAAGACGAAAATAACACAGAGTAAAAAAATCCCCAGCATAAAAACATTGGGTCACCGACGCAAGCTTGTCTCCTCCTGGGTCTGTAACGACCTCTAACCAACAACTCAAAGGACAACTGTCAAAGCAAATGACGAAAGGTATATTTTATGCCCGTGCGCGACTGACCTGCGCTTTTTCGCCACAGAAATATGTGGCGTGGATTTCCATCTGGGCCGCCCTCTGCGGGTAATTGAAAAGCATTGCTCAGTGTAGCGTATGCACTCAGACATGCAGCGAAGCCACCATTACCGTCTTCGGTGGCCCGAAGGCACGGGCGAGCGATGCATGATAGAAATTTCAGATTAAGACGGAACTCCCCCCCCCACCTTACCCGTGCTCTTTGCAGCCTCAGGAGGGGCTACCGCCAAATACCTGCGCCTTACCGTTTCACATGAGGGCCTTCACCGTCCCCATATTCCATCAAACCGTGTGATCTGGTTGACATATATACTGTGTGTGTGTGTGTATGCGTATGCATGTGTACGTGTGTGCATGAGCCTGTGTATGTATTGTATGTGTGTGTATGTATGTATTCGTGTGTGTGTGTACATGCCTGCATGTGGGCATATATGTATGTGTGTGCATGTTTGTATGTGTGTATTTGTGTACATTTACGTTAAATCATTCAGCAGATGCTCTTAGCTATAGCAACTTACAAAAGTGTATGTGTTCATGTATGTATGTGTTTGTGTGTATGCGCAGTTTATGTATGTGTGTGCATGCTATGGTGTGTGTGTATATGTATCCGTGTGCTTGTTGTGTGTGTCTGTGTGTCTATATGTGTCTACATGCATGTGTGTCTGTGCATTATATGCAGTATGAAGTATATGTGACCATACACACTTACGACCGTCTGGTTCTAAATTAGAGTGAGCAAATTGGAGCCTGCTCTGAGGCCGAATCCCACACGTAACAGCACGTAATTAAACCCCTCTGACAATTGCATCATGCATTATCAGGCCCAGCCAGATCCATTACTCCCAATCAATGCCGCGGACAAAACAAGACTCCTGCACCGGGGGGACCACCGTCTTTAGCAGATGCTCCTACCGAGAGGCTGTTTATGTGATTCCACACTCAGCCAGGTTTAAAGGGAGAGAGCAGATCCTGGCCACGCTCGAGGCAATAAAGAAATAAATAAATAAACAAACAAACCCCCCACCCTCACTGCAAGAAATGTATACGTGCCGGAGTGTACATTCTTGTGTATGAATGTATAGTGCACTGGTGGTCAGGGAGATGGTTTCTCTGCCCGTTTCATTACCGCCAACACCACAAGCTGGGCGGTGTGCTCGGAGCTAAAAGACCCAGGCCCGCGCCAGTAAGTGTTCTTCTGTGCATTGAAACACAGTTGTTCTTCCCTCCCCAGCTTCCCAGCTATGCTAATGCACGCGTGAGTGTGGTCCCTGCGAAGCACCATCATTCAGATGCGCGCACGCATGACACGTTCTGCGGCGGAGAGCACTCGGCCTCCCCCGAGGGTCATGCCTGTCTCCGGGGGCCTTCAGGGGAGGCAGATGCTGCAAGGGGCTGGACGTTCGAACCTTTAACGGTTAAAAAAAAAGACCCTCTTATTTTCAGTCTTGCTTTGTATGAAGAGAAAAAGAGAACCATTTTAAGAGGAACACACAGAGCGGAGTGGAGTGATATCAGATCCAGAATAGGAGGGTTCACTAGTATGAAATGATGTATCTGTGCCAGAAAAAAATGAATTTGTATTTTGCTAATTAAATTATTCAGTACATTAACTGAGTCTGAAACTGCTCAGATTCAGTTACAAAATGTTAATTACAAATTTACCAGTAATACCAATACCTGAAATTCAAGTTTACAAACCTTCTATTCAAGATAAAGGCTAAGTTATCAAGTTTAGTTTTTGAATTCAGTTCTCAGGTTTGTTGAAAAAAAAGCTGTAAAATCTTAGACTTTGCATTCAGCTTCTACATTTCAATGTACTTTATCACTCAGCTGAGCCACAGTAATGGCCAACACAGGGCTTCTGTAACTATTCAAACCAGGACCACCCTTGGAGTAGTTTTAAATCTATGTGACCCCTGCCCTCCTTGACCCGCAATAACACATAGGCCTTTTATCATACATAGCACAGCACTGTTAGCATACTAGTGGTAATGTTAAAGACACTTTCACAAGGAGGAATGAAAGACAGGGGATACCAATACCAGGCTATAATTCCCCACAGTCAGCTGTCTCAGTATCAAGTCAGAGATCAGTAGCTGAATTGTGGGGCTGAAGCTTGATACAGAGAAACAGACAAACAACACCTGTGAAACCCTCAATAGCACATTTTGTTAAGCTTATTAAAGATGAACTTTAACTGAATTATTACTGATTTGCTGGTATAAACATAAAACAGGAGAGAAGTATGCTTCACTGAAAAAAAAAAACTTTCCAGAATATGAATGGTCCCCAATTTTTTTTTTTGAAAATTCTCAAAAACTTATTGAAAATGTAAAAAATGTATTAATATCTTTAAGTGTATTGACAATGTACAGAAACATATTAATAATAGCTTTAAGTGTATTGAAATGTACAAAAATACACGGGAATGGTAGGATTAGCACATTGCTTTTGAAATTCCAGTAATCAATTGAAAATTGACTGCAAGACTTGGCTCATAGCATTTTCAACTGGGCAGTTAAAAACAAGATGCCAATTAGTAGCATTAGCATTACAACATCATCTTATATGCATAGTTTTTAACTAACGCCAGGAAAGCGAAGGCTTCTAAATCATGTCTCTTCCATTCTGAGAAGGAGAGTGCCCTGAACTCTGAATTAACACGCCCCACTTTTCATTAACACTGTTGCTGGGACTGCAGGGGCTAGTTTTCCCTCCGTCTTTTCAGTGCTGTTTTTTTCATTTGACATTAATGATGTTCAGTCTTGTTCTAACGGCCTGCACCAAGAAGAGAGAAAAGCACTCCTGATTGGCAGTTCATCTCTAATTAACATACTTATTACCTGTAGTGAAGCTTTTAGAGTTAAGTGTATAAAAAAACCCTGGCAACTGAAGAAACCCATTCATTGAAGAAAGTGGTGTGCCGAAACACCTGAATCTCAAAGCCTCATCTTAAGGAGAAGGAAAAGAGAACAAACATTGAGTGTGGACCTCCGCTATGAATAAATTTGACATTAAGTGGCAATGGGTGTTGTGTTCAAGAGAAATGGTAACTGCTTACAAGAAGAGGATTCTTTTTGGTGTCCGATGCAGTGAATTTTCAGGGGGGGCTGTCTGATTATGCCTGTGTGTGTGTTAAATAACTGGGAATTTAAAGATCAAAAAGGTCAGATGAAAGGTGCCAAGATAAGTCATCCCTTTTATTATGCGATGGGTATGGATTTGCTGAGTGTTAGTAGACTGTGCTGAGATCCCAAGGTGCTATTCCCAAGGCATTGTGGGAAACTGATGGACTCCTCTCTCTGCCATTTAAACCCCCATAATCACAGCAGAGTTGTATAAATACACGCATGCATGCATGAACACATATGTACGCACTCACAAAGGCATGCACACACGCTGGAAAATTCGGATTGCTGTACATCGTTATGAACTCAGGCAACCCGAACGTCATCATTATCTTGTTTAGGTACGGGGACGAATGCAAGCTGACTGACAATGTGAGGTAACTGGAGTATGAAAATCTAATTTTTTACTAATCTTCCAGTCCCCCGTCTCCCTGTCTGACAGGAGTCACCGAAAGAAGGGACCAGGGACTCGGGGACGAGATTAAATCTCCACTCCCGCCCTCCTTTCGACGAAATCATTACATTACATTTCCGAGGAACATCCATTAGTTTGGAACATGTTTTCTCAAGCCTCACAGTGGCAGAGACATTTCAAATTATGCGACTGTTAGCTCTCATATGCACACAACTCTGGGACATCAAAGGTGTGAACTTTGCAGGGTGGAAAAAAAAAAAAACAGAACACAGTGTTGATAAGGTCTCAGAAATATAGATATCCTTTCCAGCACCACTTTGGAAAGTCATTACAGACAGAAGCCAGATAAGGGCTATATTTATAAATAAAAACCATCTTATATAAGGAGAGATATAAGATCATAATGGCCCATTGCAGAAGACTTAATGATTTTGAAGGCACAGCTGTTTGTATTATTTTTAGAAGTGTTTTTTTTTTTTGATAAAGTTTTGCAAGCACAGAAATAAGTTTACTTGATTCTGCTTTCTACTTTCTACTTTCTTGATTCTGCTTTATCCGGATCCCTGTAATTTGTACGCCCTCGGATCAGTTCCTGTATGTATTTTAGGGACAATTTGTACATGGAACTGGGTCCCAAGCCTTGCCATCTGCCACAACTCATTCCTACAAAGAGGGTCCAAAACACGGACATCTCATCATGCGCTTGCACTCCGCGTGGGTGATCCAAAATCCCGCGGGAGAAACAAAGCCGAATTATAATCGGAGCCCCGGCGATCGTGCAGGCTCAAAACAGCCTTAGCCGCCGCCCCCACACCTCCATGTTATGGGGGGGGTAATGAAAGCGAATCCCTAGCCGTGGGGTGCAGGGGGGATCAAACCCACGCTAGCAGCAGTCTCTGTTATTAGGAGAACGAGATGCAGAACGCAGGGTTCGTGCGAGACAGCCGCTCCCCCTAATTTGGTGGGCGCCGTCCCCACGGGCTCAATTTGCATCCGGGATGGTAATGCCTGGTGGAACTCGGGGGGCGGGGGCGGTCGGGATTCTTCCGGAATGCGTGGGGGTGCCGGCACGCTTGCGTCTGAGCTCAGCCAATGAGGGAAACTAGGTGCCGCGGTGGGTGTGGCACACGGAGGAGGCTGTTGCAGGTGCTCTCAAGACCAGTGAAAATAAGGAAGCTGACACTAAAAACGTGTCCCATTAACTAGGTGTCATCACTCCAGAAGCTTCAGAACATTTTACAAATTTTGTGTGCGCTTACAGTCTCTTTCACCTGCAGTATGAGACCAGATGGGATGCAACTTTTCTCCCTGCATCACAGTATAAATCTGATAAGGCGGGAAGTAGATAAAAAAAGTGACAGTTTCTAAGTTTGATTACTCAGTTGTGCTCAGTTGTGCTCAAACTGTCCTGGAGTTCAACTTCCACTGTCTCTTTTGGGAGGTGGAGTTTGTTTCTAAGGCTAAAGGGTAAAAGGACATCTCACCAGCCACTCTTTAACACCCTGTGAGTCAGTAACACACCCTGTATCACTTTGTATAATGTCTAGTACACAAGCAGTTACAAAGGCAGGACAGGCATCAGGGACTGGTTAACTGTGACAGAGAACACTGATGCACCACATGTACAGCCTGGACAGGCAAATGCTACAGGGGAAATGGCATGGCAAAGCGGTTGCAGGTTTGAGTCCTTGATGGGGCATAGCTTCAGTTTCCTTAGCAAGTTGAATAATCCATTTCTATGAATGGATTTGCAAATGGTAACATTCCCAGAATAAGGGTCTCTGCTAGGCAAATAAAACAATGACAGTATGTATCGATTTTTAATGCGGATGTCTGTTAGTGGAGTGGAGGTTTGAAAATGGTGTGGGAAACGATGCATTCATTTGCAAGGTGAGTGAGTTTTTTTCTTTAGTTAGTGTTTAACGACAGTTCTGGGGGGGAGGTTTAGCATTTGGGATAAACAGGTTTATGAGCAGGCTGACTTAGCTTTTCTGTTTATGACGGGCGAGATTGCTTTGATGGATGGTTGGATGCAGGACACAATATTCTGGGCTGGTTTTCATGGCATTATTCATGCATTGTCTTTCGCAGGTGTCTGTAAAAAGTGAGCTAAATGTGTGACAGAGCCCTCCTTGTGCTTGTTTTAATTTTTGGTGTCACTTGTCTGCAGCATGGAGATGTGCTGACAGCAAGGTGATTGATATTCCTATTTCTTGGAAAGGAATACCAGTAGTGGCAAGAATATGTGTGTGAATGTGCATGTTTCTCTCTGTCTCTCTCACTGTGTGTGCACTATGCATGGGGGGGTAAATTAGTTTAGAAAAATTAGAAGCTTAGTTGACAAAGTTAAATGTTTGACCATGGTACATTATTACTTGAATTACCTTTGTTCTTGAATTACTTTTGTAAATATCTATCTATGAAAATGGCGAATACGAAAAAGGTATGTTACTTAGATATGTACAGCATTACATTTGACCTCTAAAAATATCACTCTCCTTATACTGCATTAGAAAGCAAATGCATTAAAAAGGGCAATGTTGACAAGCTAATATTTGTTCTTTGGCCCTGTTCTGCAGCCCATATTGATGGGTTGCAATGTGTGCTTAGTTAATCCTGTTTTGCTGTTTTGCAGTGAATAGACTGCAGTCAGTACTGTAGTCCTTAACGGTACCCGCGTGGGCTGCAGACAGCCTCACATTTGGAACGACGGTGAGACACTAACGGGTAACAATCGTGGCATTACTGCACTAATGGCATTGTCCATCCACCGTTTTCAGATTCTCCATTTTTCTCTCCCGTTTTTGTAGTTTTATTGCTAGTATTCAGTGTTACGCCACTAATGAATCATTGCAACAGGAGACATCACTTCTGCTTCCAGCAGGGAAACACTGTTTATTTCAATGCATTCATTCGTTTATTTTTGTATGTTTGCTTGTTTCTTTGCATTCCTTTGGAGTTAATTTGCATTTGCAGGTGATGAGGCACGGTGGAATGCGAAACTGCCAATGGACAGTCCCCGCTTGTTTCTAAGCGATGTGTGGCTCGACTGGCAGATACCTGCTAACGCCTGCTGTGGACTGGCGATCACGCCACCAGCTCTCACAAAGACACCAACAAAACCCCTCCCCAGCCGCCTGATTGGCTGGAGCATGTTTCCGGCACTAGAAAGTGGGCTGAAAATAGAAGCAAGGTATTTTTTTTTATACCCCCTTTTCAAAGACGATGGACGAGTTGCGTCAGTCTTACAGGTCTCCTGCTGAAAACTAATGACTTCCGGCACTGAGACACGTGTCAAATGAATGGAGCTTCAGGAATTAATAATCATGCGACGGGCATTGAGGTGGCCTCCTTTTCATGGGAGGTGCAGCCCCCCTTGGGGGCGCTAACGAATCACACGGGGCCACTCTCGCCCCCTCATTCCCTGATCACTCACTTCTGCTGAAAACGCCCTGGCAACAACAGGCCCGAGACGGGCTTTTTCATACCTGGCTGTATGATTCAGCTCCACCTCTACAGACACACACACACACACACACACACACACACACAGACAAACATATACACGCACAAAGACAAACAAACACACACACACACGCACACACAGACAAACATATACACACACAGATGCATAGACAAACACACACACACACACACACGCTGTCACACTCAAACATGCACACACACACCCCACGTGCACACACACACGCTGTCACACTCAAACATGCACACACACGCGTGCACACACACACGCACGCGTATGTACAGATGCATATAGACACACACACACACCAGTATACCCACAGCAACCAGGGCTCATGTTTCTGTGTCTGTTCTATAAAAAGGCACCGCCAGGCGGTATGTACAAGAACATCCACCAAGAAATTGTTTTTTTTACAATGGACAGACAGACAGACATTTAAAAAATGCACTTCACTAAGTTAGATTAACTTCGTAATCATCACCTAGACATCACATTTGATTCCAGTTCAGTTCCATATATTTTATCAGCCAGATCTTTGTTCTTGTTCTAGTCTGTATGGATCAGCACTTGAATAATTCACTCCACCAGTCTTCACAGTCCCTGTCATTACAGTGTTGTACATCTGATCCCAGACGACAGGCATGTTCAGGTGTTATTTTTATTATTATTAGGTGTTAGATAGACGGGCACAGGGCTGGACAGAAGGACATTGGCACCACTTAGTTTCACTGGTGAAAGTTGCAGTCTCATTTACTTTGCATGATTAGACCATAAAATAATGTGTTAGCCCTGTTTTGGCAGTCGCAGATAGGCATATACACCTCCGCAGACAGACACACATATGAACGCACACACAAACAGATACCCACTGACAGATGCACATAAAACAGAAACCTATGTACACAGATACAGGCACACATGCTCATGCTGCAAATGCATACACACACACACACACACACCCACACCCACACCCACTGGTGCATACAAAGACAAATGCACACACACACGCAGGCAGACACACATAAAAACACGGACCCACACACACTCTGATTAACACTTGTCAGAGGGTGAAGATTGGATTTCCTATCATGTCCTTGTTGTCTTTTGTGGGGGGATGAGAATGGGGTATTTTTAGCTGAAAATGATCACATTTGGTTTTGATTGCTAGTATTTCAAACTGACACCAGTCTTACACATCAAATGGATCATGTTTTGTGTATTCAGTTCATAGGACACCTTTTTTGCCATCAAGTTTATTTTTAGTGCTTATTTTTTCTTTTGATTTTTCACATATCACAAGGCTCTGTGCCTGCCACCATATCAGTATGGTTTATCATAAATGTTTGGACACAGCAGACCAATGTGGTAAAGGCAGGAGCCGTATTATGACAAGCAATCAATATGACCTTTGCAGTGTGGACTGGCACAATCAATCATATGGCTTGATTTGTCTGCACAATTTTAAAACATGTCTTTCAGCAACTTTTGACAGGTCATGTTGCCATTTATAACAATACAAGAGTTCAGTGATAAATGTGTGTAAAACAACATGGTAATGAAACCATGCAACGATCGGAAAACCCGTAGGTTGTCATGGTGATCTGAATAGCGACAGCTTGTAACCAGAGGGCTGCGGGTTTGAATCCTTGCTGGAGCACTGCTGTGGCATGGTTGAGTGAAGTACTTGATCTGGGGAACCTCTGTAAATATCCAGCTGTGCAGAGAATTCATGTGTCAGTGGTAAGGTAATGTGTAAGAGGCCCTGCTAAGAAAATGAACTAACATTAAGTGGGCAGTAATTACACTGCAAACAGAACGATCATGTATCAATATTGCTTAACGGCTATGCAAGTGAACATTCTGAACACTCTATTTACGCTCGATATCTACGTCCTATAAATAAGTCACGCAGAATCTTAATACGTGGGTTATCTGAGTAACCCTAGAATACCCAGCTAAACCCTAAACCAAACCAACCCTAAAGCTATGCATAGACCAGACCCAAACCAAATCTCAACCCTAAAGCTCTTCACAGACCTGACCCAAACGCTCTGAGTGATTACACAAGTAGATGCATACACAGTAGATGCATAGCACTCCCTTATGTGTAATTACAGTGTCGTAAAACAAGATGTGATTTTTTTTTTATATAATGGAGCAAATGACTCATTTCCATATTGTTCTTTCTTGTCAAAGTGAAGTCATCTGCTATGGTTCATCTACTATGCTGAAATAGATTCTTAATGCACGCTTTAACTGCGTGCAATATCGTGCAGAGCATGCTGTGTGCATCAATGCCTGCACTGAAATACCTTTGTCAGGAGAGCGGGAAAGCAGACAGACATCTGAAGTAATTCAATGTCAGACATCAAGAAGACATTACTTATCTGATGCTGATTGCCAGCTTTTCATCTCCAATCCATCTGTTAACTCAGCCGAAACGAGGACTTTGAACGAGCGGGGGGAAAAAAAATAACTCATTTTGTAAATCATTTTGTTTGTGCGTTAAACTGAGGCCTCCTGACGTGAGCCGGCTAGTACGGACCCGCTGCTGGTTCGGAGAATGAAACGCGTGTCGGCAGCAGGCTTGGGCTAACATCTCCAAGGAATATTTAATCTGGGTGGCTTCACTGGGATGCTCTGGAAACCATCATTCGTGTAAGCTTAACCTCACAGCGATCGGCTTGCACGCAAACCAGTTTGGAGCTTGTGCAGTTGGAGCATTCGGAACGTAGGCTTTTACAGAAAAATAAATGGAGGAAGCCATGAGACAGTGTAGATTTGGCAAATAAAAGGAAACGGAGGATCTGTCCTCACAAAGCTGGAAGATGCATACCTTTAAGGGAGCTGGGGGGCGACGACGAAGGTGGTGTGTCGAGGAAATGTGACGGGGTGGGAGACGGAGCGCGAATGCAACTGACAGGCGCACAGAAGCCAGTCGCCATGCTGCTAATTATTCACGTTGCCTCTCAAGGCGGGCAAACTGAAACGCGTTGTCCCTTTAAATCCATCACAGCGCAAAACAGAATAATTCATGTCTATTAGGGACCTGTAAATGATTCATTTGCTGGAGTAATGAAAATATGCTAATTAGAGGTCCGCTATTAAAAGAGGGGTAGGTAGCACTTCTCACCCGAAGTAATTAGAATAAGTAATTATTCAAACATTATTTTCTGAAGTTGAATTATTGCGGCTGGTCCAATTCTGGGGGAAGATAAAAATGCCAAATCGCATTTAATTGATTGGAATTCGTGATGTCTTATTCATGACAGGGGCTGTGGTCTTGTAAGGTTGAGCTTATTGAAATGAATCAATGAATGAACGTTTGAATGACTACAGAGTTAAGCATTACACCAGAAAGCATTAAATAGATCTTTGTCTATCTTGTACCATAAATCATTTGACTGTGAATACTTTTTTAACTATAAAAGGGCTATTATGGGGATAAAAATGACAAAACAAAGTAAAATCCTTGGTTGAAGGCTGACAGAGGTAGTCTCTTCAGCGTTTTTACTATGTTATGGATAGTAACAGTGGGTCTTCCATTCAAAGGTGAAGGCAAAGCAAAGCAGGGAAAAGGCCACATTCATTCTAGGGGACATCTCTAACTCAGCTGCACCTGGTAGGGAGGGAAACCCTCGCCCCTTGTAGCATTTTATGCCTGAGATGCAGAGCTGTCCAACAGAGACCCAGAAAGTTTATCAATGGCCCCCAGTCAGTCTCCTCTCTACCCCCTCTCTCACTCTTTGAATTCAAATTCAAATAAGCTTTATTGACATGACCACATAGTAATGGACATGTACAGCACTGCCAAATAAATTTTCATTGAAATATCACAAAACTATACTAAATTGCCAATCAATGCCTAAAAATCATTGACTACTAAAACAAGAAACATAATGGGTAAAAAAAAAAAAGAATAGGAATATTTCCAAGTGCCAATGTCCCAAAAGCAGGTAAGTTTGCTTTTTAATTGCTGTAGTGTCCCAGAGTTTCAAGCAGGACTGTCTGATCTGTGTCATAATTTGGTTTGTGCTGATTTGTTGTTTGGAAGCAGATTTGGTCTTAATTTGAAGAATCAGTAGATGGTTCCAGGTTAGTGAGACCTAAAACCAGTTGATTTAAAGGACTCCTTTCAGAGCTAAGCTTGCTGTAATGTAAATGCATGGGGACTTGATCATTGGTGCATCTAGAAATTTAGCACTGTTTCCCCCTCTTTCCCTCTCTCCATTTCTTTCCACTCTCTGTTTCCCTGCTTTTCTTGCTCCTTCTCCTCTGTTCTTCTCCAGCCATCCTGGGCAAAAAAAATAGGAACTCTGTCAGACCAGGGATGAAATGGCGGAATTCATCCGGAAGACAAGGCTGGTGATACGGGTGACACAGGCTACACAGCCAGGCCCGCGTTACAAGCAGAGGATTCATCACTTGTGTGCTGCTTGTCACTTCGTCCTCAATGGCCACATTTAGCAGTGTGTTGCAGAATAATGGGGCCTATGAGCGAGAGGGGTAGATCCTGAATACTAGGCCTCTATGCCACCTCTGCGTGATGTGACACTGGCAGAAGTCTTTTCCCGCTACCCATGAATCCCCCTGCTTTGGTACCGACGAAAACCGAACATTGACTTTCCTGTTTCTGAGTGAACTTGTCGCTCCTTTCTTTCTTTGCGTCCCTGTTTTGGTAAACGGAGAACGACAAGCAGGGCTGTGTTCTGGTGCTCCAGAGCGCAGGCTAACAGCGTGCGGCTTCAGCAGCCATTTCTTAGAGGAGCCCGCATGCGGGGCCTCTCACGCGTTCGCTCTCACATCAGACAACGCGAAATGAAATGCCGCTTACAGTACAGAGGAAGTGGGGCCCCTGCAGAGAGGATTGTGGGATTGTCTGAGCCTCCTCAGCTTCTCTAGTTCATTGCCTGTTGTCTTCCTGTGTTTTGGTCGCTCAACACTGTCATGAAATAATTGGAGCAGGAAGAAAACTGAAAGCTTGAGAGTGAATATTTCTGTCAATCCACTGAAGAGACTCGTAAGTAACCGGACAGATGGTCATTGGTGAGATATGGTGGGATATGGGTGGATATCCCCATCTCACAGTGGGATGTGACAGTTTTCTGATCTAACCATGCTCCTGGATTTACATCTCATGAAGCAGTGTAGCTCAGTAAGGCAGGGTGATGGGTGGCGTCAAACACTATCACTCTCCCAAATGATCAGATAAGCATTGAACCATTTATACAGAGGTTTATTCAGAGGTTGTTTCAGGTTTTCATTCCTGTCAGAGAGGGGTTTATTCCTGTTAGAGATTAATACTGGTTGCACCCACCTACTCTCACTGAGGGATGATGCTGACTAACTCCTTTCCCTGCACTGCCTAAATGTAAGGCTGCCAGGAAAGATCCTGACTCAAATCCAGGGCACTCACAGTACCACTGGGTCACATTGCTGCCTTTACAGCTCAGTGCAAGAGCATCTGGCCAGGATATCCCCTAGTCACACCACTGTTCATTAATATTTATTTGATCTGATGCTCTTATCCAGCGCAGACTGAGGGGCTTAAATCTTGCACATTATCCATTTGTACAGCCGGACGCTAACCAGAGCGGCTCAGGTAATGTGCCTTGCTCAGGGGTGTGAACCACAGTGTTTCACCAGGGACTGAGCGTGCAACCTTCTGGTCAGGCTTCCCTCTCCGCCACACCACTAAGCAACCCCGAAGACTTCTGTCGCGAACACGGAAATCACAGAATCGCACTGAACATCCTCCAATCAAGCCTTCATTTAAAACCACAATGCACCACACAGCAGGTGGCTGATTTCAGAACGTACAAATTATTGTGACAAACGTCAGCAGACACAGAAGAACAATAAATAAGGATACGGCTACTGTTTTTACCATTACTACTACTGCTACTGTTTCTTGTTGTACAACAGATACCACTCCTGCCATTAAGACTGTTACTAGTACTGCTGCAGCTACTATTATTACTACTACTTCTGCTTCTACTACTTATATTACTGCTACTACTACCACCACTGTTACCACGACTGTTGTTACTAAGACTGCTACTAATAATAATGATAGATGTTGGATTGCTGGTGACAGAAGAAGTTGGCAGTCATATCTGTCGTAACTGTACCTTGGACCCCTGTCATCAGGGCCAGTATTATTGCAACCACAGCAACTTTCTCTTTAATGAGGACAAATACCTCATTTCTGTAATTACCAGTTTCCACCCCTGTGTTTATAACTGATTCTGCTAATGGGCCTGCAATTATTCTTTGCAAATAAATTGAGCAAGTGGGATGCAATAACACAATCTTATTGGAACAATTAAAACACAAAGAATGGATACAAATAGGAAAGCATTCTGAAAATTTTGCATTAAGATGAAACTTAAGATTACACTGGCAAAGGTACTTATATACGAAAACTAGAGATAATGAAACAGTGATCGCTAATTATTACACCCTAAGAAGGTACTCGGTTGATCTAATTGATTTGCTTTTGAGAGGAGGAGCTGAAAGGCTCTGTTAAGTATCACAAACCAAACAGGCAGAGTTCGTGTTGACTGTGACTCCTCTACCAGTTTTTTTCCCTTCTAGTGGTAAAATGATGCTTCCTCCAGTCTTGAGCAAAAATGATCACTTTCAAAATATGTCAGGCTCACTGCTGTTCAAAATCCAAGGCGCTCTCACTGACATAAAGCATGGGTGAAATGGAGGGTAAGAAGTAGGGAGTAAGAAAAGCAGGTTAGAGGCACACTGAATTGGGAAACTAAATATGACAGGTGTGACGTGTGTGTATTTGTGTGTGGGAGTATATGTGTATAAATTACGGATGTGCACACACCTATATACAATGCTCTACAAACCATATTTCTTTATACCTGCTGATTAATTAGCAACAAAAAAACATGATTTTTGGCTCCTGCATAATCAGGGGTATAAATAAAGGCACGATACACACACACACACACATTTTTTTCTTTATATCTTTTTCTCTCTTTTACTCTTTTGGGGAGGGGAGCAAAGAGATGTAGAGCAAGTGCAAGTAAGCTTTTTCCTTTTTATTCCACTCTTTCACAGGTGACAGTCATGGAGATAAAGAGAACCTCCTTCATGGTGTTAATGTGTGGTGTATCCCACAATGCCCTCTTCTTTTCTTTTTTCTTGCTCGATAGGACTATACCATACATCTAATTTATAAAATGCTGATCCGTCGCTCTTTATATAATATTGATAAAACACATCACACCATTTTCCAGCAGTGGCTATATCAGATCACAGGATATTCCCATTGCTTTGTTGTCTTGACTTTTTTTTTAAGCTGTCAGTTGAATGAAAAGGAGGCCTCATACCCACTGCTGTTGAGCCAGATGAGGTGTCATGGATTCAGCATTAAGCTACAATAACCATGAAATGTCAAGAGCACTCGCAGTGCATCGGCAGGCAGCTTCAGCTTTTCTGGCATTTACAGATGCAATGGACAGTGTCCCACTCAAATGAAAAAGCAACTAATGAATGCAAAACAGCTGCTTGGAGGCTTAAAAAGAGAATTACAACGTCATCTTTTGGTGTGAAGTGCGAAAAAAAAATAAAGTTGACATTTAGAGCATTAGTTCCGCAGTTTTACATAATTTAGCGAAGTTTACCTTTGTGTCTCTCTTTTCTCTGGGCAAACCGAGCATGCAGACTTAGTGCTACTTTGGCTGTCAACTGCAAGATAGAACTCAGATGAATGGGTGCGGGATGAACTGAGTAAGTAATCAGAATTCTGGAGGTTTGTGACTGAGCAATACCTCGGCTAATCGGAGCCAAAGGGGACCGTTGCTGTGGCTGTTATACCTGTCTGTGTCCAAGCCGCTCTGGAGATCCCTGCCTTGGGGAGAGTGCTCACCAGGTATAGGAGACAGGAGAGAGGCCCGCAGGAGAGAGCGTTGAGAAACAGCCAATCTTTTTCGTCCTCCACTGCTCAAAGAACCAATCCAGCTGTCTTGCGGCGGCCTTCTCTGCTAATTCCGTGTCTCGCGTCGGGCCTGTCATATTGATTACCCGCGAAGGGCGGCGCTTAAGTGGCCTCTCTTTGTCAATCCACCGGCTGTTACTAGGCAACAAGGTGACCCGGCACTTTGCAGATGCCCTCCGTCTCCGATGGAGTGCTCTGGGACGTAACCCGGAGCCTCGTTCGGGCCGCCCCGCGCCCCTCATTCAGCGAGGGCCTCTTTCAAAGCCTTAAAGATCTGTTGAACTGAACTGTGATTTTTCCAGACCAGCCACAGGATGTCCGTGCAGAGCCACCGGGGGGCGGAGCTCTTCCTCCTGTAATTTCCTGTGACAGCTCTGATGCGTTACACTCAAAATGAGCACTCAACACGTCAATAGTATCAATGGGGGTCAGTTTATATTTTCCTGTTGCATTTGAACATTTGAAGATAGTGGCTCTTAATGCACCTGCATTCCCGTGTTCAGTTGAGCTTTTGGGTTTTTTTTTCCTCAGTTAGGTTTGTGACAACAAGCCAGCTAGACCAAGGAAATCAGACTTAGGCTAAGCCCGTGGAACAGGCACTGCGGACTTAATCATTGGCTTGCGAGGCAAACTGAGTGTACCATGTTTGCATGTTGTAATTTAGATAAAAACAATTATTAGAACAACAGCAGCTTATATTCCAGTGGGTCGCAAATTTTGTGTTTGCTCCCTGGTGAAAGGCATTCAGCCGTTAGCTTGAGAAACATGTATTTATTGATTTGGTAATTGGTTAACTAATTTTTAAAAAAGAAAACCAGTAAGTGAGCTTGTTGTGTGCTGAAAAGAAACATTTAATATGTCTGATATTTACGTCTGACCCTTAAAGTGGCTACGCAAAGTTAGCTAGATAGCTATGTGTCCGTGAACTGGACCTTTTTGCTATGCTACACCTTCCAACTGTGTTTTTCTGTCCATTTATAGTCAAGATTTGAAGTATTTTTAATGTGGAATAATTGTGTTGGTCAGACATGATTTGGACTTACCCTGACAGTCATTTCATTAAACTCTGTTATAAACACACAATAAATAGTAACACAATGTTACTCTATTTCACAAACACATGTTTAAGTTGAAATAATTCAAATGTTACAATTCATCCGGAGCATTTTTTATTTTTCTTAATGAAAAAATGAATTATAACTAAAACAGTGGACTTGAAATACCAAATTGAATTTTCTGTTAAAGATACCATAAGTTTTCATGTACTGTAATAGTCCTTGAATCCATAATTCTTCGGGGCTGTTATTTTAATATTAATTGTACATTAAAAATGAAAATGTAAAGGTGGACCTGAAACCAAACTGTCTCTGGCACATTTTGATAAATTATTCACAGATCATTCTTGGTTTTAATCAGGGTTGGACAGGGTGCTTTTTAATTTTCAAACCTCATTTTTCATTATTAATTATTCCTCCTCACTCCTTCATTTGAAATAGAAGCCTTTTTACATTGTGACCGCTCCATGATAAAGTTCAAGCCTAATACACTCTAATATGAGTATCAAATTCTGTTTTAGGCCACTTGCTCCATGTGTTCCCTTGTAGCCATTGCTGTCTTTGCTGCTAACAAAACGTGCAATTTGCACATGTTTATTAAACTTATTTTGTTTAAGAAATGTGGGTTTCCAGTCATTTGCAGCCATGTTAAGTGATGCTGAAGTGTAGTGATATGAGAGAGGGACATCTTGAGCAGTAGGTGGAGCTACAGTATTCTGTCAATCACTGACATGTCTGAACAAATCAAAAGTCTTTGCTGTCCACAGCGAAGTGACATGATTGGTTCAGATCATGGAGTCACTCGTTACACATTGTAGCAACATAACTAACTGTAGCAGCATGACTAATAATTTTAATAATTTAAATAATTATTTTCTCATGTATTCCCATTGTAACAAAAACATCTTAAAAGAGTGAGTACATTTTTCTTTTATAAGACAGACAGATATTCAGCAATTTTATTCTCTCACATTTTAAGAAATAAAAATCTCAATAAAGAAAAAATGTTGAAATAGAAAAAAACATTAGACACATTAGAACATTAGAAGGTTTTTTTCCTTCAGGTATCAAAGTTTAATAAATTTTATTTCAAAAGTTTGTGGGGTGTGTGGGTTTTTGTTTGTGTTGTGTGTACACAGGCTGTTTCTGTTAAGCTAACCTTTTACATGCAATGAAAAAGCAGTGATACAGCCAACATGCTGCATTTCAAGAGTATTTAAGGCAGCTCACAAATCAGAGCTATAATTTTTAATGTGCACAAGAGCAGACAAAAGAAGAACTAAACCCGCAGCCAACCAGACAAATAACCGTAATAAGCACATCTACACTTAAGAGTTATAGTCATTTCTACTGCACGGCTTATCAGAAAAAGCAAAATAAATGCATATCTTTGGTGTCTCTGAATTAATATCTCATTAATTTTAGCATCATCATTTTTTGTTTCATTTTGAAAAGGCTGCAAATTACATAGTAATTAGATATCGCGGGGAGGAATATTGCCGGGGGGTGATAAATAAAATTGCCACTTCAGTCAATGGGGAAGTGCGGCGTCGTATCTGGAAGGAGATAGCACCCATCAATCAAGCTGGAAGGAGATGCTACCAGCGCCAGCCTTTTCTCTCCCTCGCCTGCTGTTGTCTCTTTTGTTAAGCTCTCTTAAACTCCGAGGGCCAAGGATACGACCTGTCTTATCTGCATTCCTGCTTTTGAACAGCTCAGTTTAAACCTCAGCCCCCACCCTGCTCCGCCTGGCGCGGGCGTCTAGCCGCTTTGCGAGGGACGGGCTTGCTGTCGGAGGTACGTGAATGATTCGGTTTTGAAACAGAGAGAGAGGGCCCTGAACAGCCTAATGTAGTTCGCCTGTGGCAGTGCGCATTTGACATTAGACATGGCAGAGAATGGCAGTATTCTCTGAGATCGTGAACGACCACAAAAGCACCAGGGGAAACGCTGAATTCGAGATGCGGCCCGTCGGCCTTCATCAGAGAAGCATTGTTCTTTTTATTGCAGAGGTACTGTTTGAGTGCCGGGCATTTCTGGTAAAAAGCCACCTTCACTTGTCTTACATGTCACTTCTGGACGTATGGAAGCATTCAGAAATTTCAGCCTTTAGAAAACGAAAAAGGGAAAAAGGGGGGCAGTGTAAAAACAATCTCTCAATCATTTCCTTCAACCCGGGTGGAATTGGTTTCCTCTCCACCTCCGTCCAAAAATGTATCTCTCCTTCAGACGGTGTTGCGAGAGAGCGCCCGAGGCCCTGCCTCTGCTTCTGATCTGAGAATAATGAAGCATGAAGCTGCCAATTGCACGCAGCATCTGCGGTGTCATAGACTGATGGGCATTTCATTTGCTCAGGGTCCCACGAGGGGCCCCCTCGCCTCGCCTCGCCTCGCCTCGCCTCGCGTGTCTGAAGACCGGCGGACTCCTTTATTCAGGGCGCTACTGCTCCTTGTCTGTGAAGTTCACACCAGATGGGCCACGTGAGGCTCCAGGGGCAGCCGGATTGTACCAACACGCCGAGGTGACCGGGGGTGGGCAGGTGCTGGAGTTCCTGTGTGCTTCAGAAGTGATACGTAATACAGAAAATACAGTGTGTTGTAATGAATTTTATTTTTATTATCATTGCTTATTGTTATATTGTTACTGACATTGGTTAATATATTTATTCGAGTAGGTGTACTTAATACAGATACAGATATACAGGGAATACAGATATATATGGAATTTACTATCATTATTTCATTGTGTGTTGGTCTGTTAGTGATTATAAGAAGTATATGTATGTGTGTATATATGTATATATCTAGATAGAGAGATAGATGTAGATACAGATATACACACTGTAACAGTGACAGTGTGCTTATTGAGAGTGATGGGCCAGCATGTTATGTTACAAGGCCAAAGAGACCTTTCATATGATATGAATCCTTGCCATCAATAAAGATTTAAAGTCTTACCCCCAGAACATAGACAGTTGAACAAAACAAATTTGTGTCACCGTATCCCTTTTCCTCTGGGAACAAATCTTATTTCAATTAACTCTGGGTTAAATGAATATCAGCACATAGGAGAGACGCTGGAACGTGACCGTTTGTCTCCTTTGCTGAGCAGTGTGGGCCTGATGAAGTTAAATTCAGCATTACCCTGGGCAAATCCAATTGAAATTGTTAATGAGCTGAAGCTCTCCCTTCCTGAAAACTTAAACGAGTCTGCACACTTTTCTCCCTTCATGTGTTCCTGCACGTAGACACTCTTCAATTTCCCAAGATCTGGAGCTGATTGAATTACACAGTTAACATGGAAAGGGGGGGGGGCTTCCAGAAAGGGACTCGCGCACCGTCTCTCTAAATATAGATTTAATAAGTGTGGTCGCTCAGAGAGGAACCATGTTTTTTTTTTTCCAATCAGTGGTCTAAAGTGCTTAGTGTGCAACTCGGGCTAGCATCGAACATTACCATTAGAAATACGTCTCTGAAAAGAGAGGCATTTGGGCCTTTTAATGAAGGTTTGAAACACGCGCATACCATTTACATTCCGGGCTACATTAAACACATGGCACACATGAAAATGTTGGCCGTACATTTCATTGCAGTCACATTAACAGACAGCCTGACCGATATTACAGGCGCACGGAGAGAGGCAACGCACTGTACGGGTCTGAAATGTGTTCTTGCATGCTTCCATCTCAAGAGCGTCTTCATTTTGATAGGCAATTGCCTGTGTATGTTTTTTTTTTCTTTTGCTTCATGTCGAAATCAGCATTGCCATACAAAATCATCTTCTTTATGGCTGAAGATGGAAATGCATATGAAAACTGAAAGCTCTTCTACAGTGTTTTGATAGGATAAGCACCCTTCGCGTTGGACCGAAGTGAAAGAAATGGTGCGTTTAACACTGTCAGGAATTCAACTGCATGTGTCTGGGTAACAACAATCATATTCCAGCACACACGTGTGCTTCGACCGACTTGGTGTCAGGGAATCATCTTAATGGGGTCTGAATGTTGCTGGAGTGGAATTCGTGTCTGAATGAATGCAGCTATTCACAACACAGCAATGACTATAAAAATGACCTTGAATTATAATGCAGTCGTTGGCATCGCTTTCAGAATTTTTTTTTTTTTTACACAGCATTCCTACCATAACATATGTATAACCAGTCATTGCTGTTTTTAAAAAAAGATGCAAATGTCAAGACTGAACTAATGTACTTCATGAAGAATGTTTTTCTACTAGCAGAAAATATATATGATTTTTGTTGTTACTATATCTTTGTTACATGGCCATAAACACCTCAGGACCATAGACCATAGGCAAGGAGTGAAATCGGAGCTACCTACTTGTCAAACTACCTTTAAAGCAAGAATTTCGGTGGATGGAAAAAATGGCTTGAATGAAGGATATGGAGAACCACTTAGATTAAGATTTGACTATGTTTAGCCAGTAACAAATAAAAGTTGATTGCTTGATTGATGGACTGGTGTAGGCTTCAGAGAGAGGTCGTATCATGATATGGTAGCTTATAGGAAATTTCATAAATTGAATGACACAAAACAGAGGGAGTGTTAATAATAGCAGGCTGCTCTATGTGGAACTGAGGGGCCGTGGTACCTACAATCATTTAACAACATTGTTTTCAAAGGCAGAACAAAATGGAGAAGCATCTTGTAGAACAGAGAAGAGAAGAATATTCAGGTGTCTTTGTCTCAGCAAAACTGTGTTCATGTTGACGGATAACTATTGCCAGTTTTGGAAAAAATGAGTTGAGCTGGTAACCCTTTTGAATTAGATAATTTTGAAAACTTAGTGTACCAGACTCCTCACTGAAAGATACACCACATCTTAAGTACTGGTTCTCAACCCCTAGTCCGTTCAAATGCGCATGTCCCAGGAGCAGGATTATTTAAAATAAAACTCCCTCTGGGAGGGACATGGGACAGTTGCCTTTCTTACCTCTCAGCAGGAAGCTGAACAGAGTATGAGGGCCTGAGGCCTGGTTTGGCACCATGACCGTAAGGTGACCGGTTGTGGTCCATGGCTTCAGTGATACATTGCATTGGCAGGCAGCTGAGACACCTAACATAGAAATCCAAAAAAGAAAAAGAGTAATGCACCCAGAGAAAGTCACGTTGTCAGTGCCTCTATACTGTATGTGCAACTTGGCTGGATATGCAGAAAGGGGTGGGGATGTTGGGCTCAGTGCCTCTTCCCCGACTCCAGCAGCCCAGCGGTATTTCTTCCAGGCGGCGGTGAGGTGAAGTTTTCCTGGAGCACCTAATTAGCTTTATGGTCTGGCTGGTGTCAATTCCTCAGTCAATTTGTCCCTGTGAAATATTGCATTGGCCTTGAGTTCAAGCATGGAGAAAACACAAGACAATTAATTAATCAAGGACCACGGTTCACCTCCTGTTCTATAACGAGTTCATCCGATGGCAAGATTCACCTGGACTTCATTGAAGAGAGAGCTATTCTCGGCCGCGCAGGGGCAGGCCTCTGGGAGGAAGACAGCACTGCGTCTGGTGTGCGGCGTGACAGTCAGACTGCGCTGGAGTCAGATTAAGGTTATATTTTTAGACAGCTCAAATGGGTCAGATTTCAAGTCACAATCCACTCTTCCCCTTTAGTAATTTCTGCACCACGCTTTGAAATTCCAGGTATCCTAATCAAAGGATGAGAGAGGGGCAATTTTGTTCACAGTTTTTATGTTTAGCTTTTAGAGTATCTAGGGGGAGAGGAATGGGGGAAGAGAGTGTGTGTGTGTGTGTGTGTGTGTGTGTGTGTGTGTGTGTGTGTGTGTGTGTGTGTGTGTGTGTGTATGTGTGTAGGGTAGGGATGGGTTGGGATGGGATGGGGGAGTACCATGTGCAGAACATCTGTATCGATACTGTAATCAATATTGGAGCCAACCGTCAGAACTCTCCAGAGTGTGGTCTGTGGTGATCACTGCTCCAGAGCAGAGTTATTTAAGATACACATTCGATTCACGACCCGAACAAACAGATTACAAAAATGTGCTCCCAAGACAGTCATAGCTGTGTCTCTTTGGAAAGGTTCCTTCCTCGATCGCTGATAAGTCTGTCTCAGTCCTGGCCTCCCTGCTGTGGCATGTGGGACTTTCCTTTGGTTCAGCTTGATGCAGAGACAGAAAAACAAACACTATGACGCATGAGGGATTTTCACCCCTCTGTAATTAATGCGGTGAAAACCACACAGAGTCATGCTGTAACTTCATTAAATGCCCGTGTGGCGCTTGTGTGTAATAGACTTACTTTTTAAAGCCATAGTCAGAACATGTCACACATATTGTGTGTGTGTGTGTAGGTGTATGCGTGTGTGCTTGTCTCCTTGCATGTGTGTGTGCATGTATGTGCACATGCTTGTATTGTGTATGACTTCTGTCCAGTTATTTAAACTAATGAACATATTCTTTTTGATTGTAACGTACATCGACAAAAATCTAAATCGGTCAGCAACTGAAATGATAATGGACAATAAACTATTGAATTCAATTCTCTGAGAGGTGTTACAAATCTAAAACATGCATTTACTTTATTGTTCAGTGTCTGCTCCCAGCCCATCCACATTATATAGGGAACTGTAGACTCATGAACCATTTATACTGCCCGTGCTCACCTCCCAGGCTATACACATGACATAGGCATCTGTGGGCCCATGAAGCATTTTTTCTCAGTCACACTAACACTTTGTGGGTCTGTTCTTGGAAAACCGCTATGATTCTATACATATTAGAGGGCTGGGATAATAATCCTTGCTGTGTAAAGGTAAGGAACAGTGTATCTAGTCATGATTTATTTGGTAGTGTTCCCCTCAAAATTGTGAAAAAAAAATGATGCAGGCCTTGTCTGGATATGAGAGAGCAAGATTTCACAAGCCCTGTATTAGATGGAGTCTGTCAATCACCAACTCATATGCACCAATCAAAATGCTTTGCTCTGCTTCGCCAAAGAACTGTGATTGGCTCAGATCAATGAACACTTGATTACATGGGACAGCTTTGCCCATTTATTGGATCGTCAAGGCTTACTTCATCCCATCCCTCCTTTCCCACCTTTTTTTTCTGAAACATCTTCTGTGAGTGCTGTGTGACCCTTTCGCCCACAGTGCGCAGTGCCAATTACATAAGGGAAAACTAAACACAAAAGTTGGGTACTGTTTAAAGTCTGAGGGGCTTTTAATATTTGATTTATTTCCTTTCAAATATTTCATAAAGGTACTCCTTTAATTAAGAAGCATAAGAGAAGACTCTGTAATGTATTATTCAGAAAAAAAATATTAGGCCTCAAGAATAGTTTAACATAAGGGAGATAACACTGCTGACTAGCCTTTAATACGGAGACATGTATTGATGTTCCAATAAAAATTGCTGTTCTTCAGACAAACTTTTATTAAGTAAAGCAAAGTGGATAACGAAAGCTTTGTCTGTTTTAGAATTATGAAAGGCTCCAGGAACATGCTGATGAATTTAAAGCACAAAATCTGCACCATTTAAATTTTTTGGGATTGTCAACTTCAGAGACAGATGATAACGACTCTGAAGAGCTCAAGAGAAATAATTTGAACTTTGATTTCCAAACCTGTCATACATCATTTCGATAAAGCTGAGTTTAAAATATGCTTTTAAAATCTGAGTTTAAAGTATGCAAGCAGACAAAGTCTAGGGCTCCAGAGACACCCTATGCAATGAATCACATAAAGATGGGTTTTGTTACTGATAAAGATCTGAAATTGTAACCATAACAGAAATGCTTTCAGAAGTAAAGAGTTTACCCCTACCTTCCTCACTGGGGCCACATAAGGAGAAGGCTTTGGACTGTGGGATGACTCAAAGTTTTTTGATTTCGTATGGGGAATTTCCCAGTTCAGATTCTCAAAATATATTTGTAATGACATCAACAGTTCCTGGATGCAATGCACAAGGCTGACTTTTTTTAAAAACCCCAACTGCGGCTCCTGACGGGTTGTGGTGGAAACCCAACCCAGCTGTGTTGAATTGGCATGCCAGGGAAAAGCATTTGGCAGGCTTACATCAGGTGACAATGTTGTTTTGTTGAAAACAAATCTGGGAATTTTAAGGAATGGAAATTATGTGTGTGTGTGTGTATGTGTGTGTGTCACACATAATTACACCATTATCCACGACACTTACACAGGATACAGTACCTAAAGTATGCTCAAGCATAGTTACTATGTCTGGGCAGTCAAAGGCATATCCAAAGAAAACAGCTTTTCAAGTGGTTTGTAAACAAATGAAAGCCAACACTGGGATTACTCTTTTATTTAAGAGGAAAATAGACAGACTACTGCAGCTGCTGTGGCACAGACAAGCAGATCCTTCCTTTATTTGATAATCACCCTGAACCTGCTATCAACTGCATGATTAACAGGTGTGCCAATTCAGGAAAGAACCCCTTTACCGCAGCTGGTTCCTTGATATAAGGTCTTATGTTGCAGCATTACAGTGCCTTTTATGTGCTTCGCGTCAGATCATTTTGTTATAACAGTTTGGGGGATATCAAACAAATCTGATTCAAACAAAGAAAACAACCAAAAACAGAGTCAGGAGAGTTATCGGTTGAAAGGTAAAACAAAACAAGGACAGCTATAGGTTTAAAGGTAAAATGGAACTAAGCCAGTTTTCAGTTCAGAGGTGAATCAGAGCATGTTGGTTTAGAGGTAGTCTTTCTGCCTCTCTTGCTCTTGGGCCGTGGGCCCTCGCTCATTTTAATTCACGGAGAGGAAGGCCCATGGCTATGGAGGATGGCCCTGTGTAACGGCTCAGTAGTGCAGCATCTGCCAAAGGAGGCCTCCTTTCTAGGCCTCGTTTGCTGTCTAACCCCTTGGCCTCAACCACAAAAGACCCAGAGCACCGCTCAGAGAACATTTCACCGCTCAGAAGACATCTCTCCGCTCAGAAAACATCTTCAGAAAATGACCTCAGGGCTTTCCGGCCTCGGGAGAACATGAGAGAGGCGCAGTGAGCATTGGAAAGAATTTTACCGCAGAAGAGCCGGGTGGAGGGACAGATCCAAAGCAGGAGAGATCACGATCTGGTCTGCGAAGGCTGGTCCCTGTCCCGATTATTGCATCTACGGCCACAGAAGCCAGAAGAAAAAACTTCTCTGCCACCACTGCCACCTCAGTGCCCCCCCCAACCCAAAAAAAAAATGTCTCTTTCTGTAAGGGCCCCTGATCTCTCCAGCTCTCCCTGGAGGTAGGAATTAATGAAATAATAAAGAATAATTGGAACAGCCTGACCACTCAGACAGCACTAGTGATTATAAGTACAATTACACAGCAAGTTTGATGCACGCTGATAGACTAAACAGCGGGTGCTCATAAATATGGATGACATGTCTTAGAAAATAAATTAACCAGGACCGTCCTCTCCGCTGACCCACTTAGGCTGTCAATTACCAGCCTGACAATGGTGTCGTGAAAGAGCCCAACTCCCACCAAGATTTTTTCCCCCCATTTTACTGATTTAACCGTGCATTTCGAATTACTCTTAAGCGCTGCACTGTGAGGCAGTCGCATAATTAATGGCCAAATCACCACGCGCTGACACTGAGGTAACGCGTTTCAGCTTTTCCGTAGAACAACACCACTGCCAGGCCCACGGAGGACAGTGTGGTGATGAGGACAGCTTCACATGGCAGCAGGGGACGGGAAACGTTAGGGGCAGTGTCACCGTCTGCAGCAGATCTGGGTCCGTGTCCCTTTTCTCATTGCTCCAAATTTCCTGGATCCTGATTGGGTATGGGGAGGTGGGGGGGAGGGGTTGGGTTTTAGAGTCTGTTGCTGATACTATTTCATCCCAGTTAAGTTTCTTTGAGAGACTATATAGCTTGACTCAGTGGCCAAAATGCAACGCACAGGCTGTGTGATATGTATATAGCAATAATTTCATCATTGCAGAGATACAGTTTAAGCCCCATTGTGTTAAGACTAAGCAATTAAATAAAACTCTGAAACTCTGATGGGACCAATAACATTGGGGAGCTGACTGTAGACTGCAGACTGCCATACCATGATCATGTAAGATTAATATGTTTCTGCCTGTGTAGGAAAGACAAAAAAACCACTTGCATTTCTGTGCTTAAATAATAAATCTGCTATTTTTTTCCCCCAAGTTACCCAGAGAGGGGTGGAGCATTCTGAATAAGGACTGCTAAAATGCACAAAATGAGGAGCGCGTTAATCCTGCTGCATCAAACAGATGGAAAGGTTTAATTTGCACAGGCCGATCTCAGACGCTGCTCCTGCAAATTGCCAGCTCTTATGCAGAAGCGCTCTCTCTTTCTCTGCTGTGTGCTTAAAGGAGGAAGGGTCACGGAGGGGCCCTGGCAGGCCGATAAGGAGAGGGAGTCTTGAGTGGAAGGAGAGAGGGGTGTGTGAGTGGGGTTAGTGTCCGGGGGGGTGTCTGTGGGCTGCCTTGGGGGGGGTGGAGAGAAGGGCACTGCATTCCTTGTAAAATGTGCGGGGGTGAAGGGTGAGAGGTGCACGAAACGTATGATAGAGAAGTCAACGTCCAAAGGCTTTAAATTACACCTTAAACACTTGGTGGCTGCCTCCTTTCTCATGCTAATGTGAGAGTAGCTGCTGGAATACATGGAGAAGACTCCTCCATTCAGCTGTCTGCTTCATTATCAGCGCCCTCAGTTAGTCTGTGATGATTGCTCGAGCGTGTGTGAGTGTGTTCGCGCGCATGTGTGTCTTCGTGTCGGTGCGTGTGTGTCTGTGCACATATGTCTGTGTGTGTGTGTGTGTGTGTATATGTGTGTGAGTGACTGTGTGTTTGTGTGTGTGCACGCGTGTCTGTGCATGCGTATCTGTGTGTGTTTGTGCCTGATAATCGGGCTAAGAAGCAGAGCTCTTAGCAGGCCCGTGAGCAGATAGGGGTGCCACCTTGGCCCAGCTGGGCCAAATCCAAATCCTTTCACATCAGGACAGATTTGCTTCAAATGCTGAACTGCTTGCTCAAAAAAAATCTTTTTTTGTGCCACAATCTGAAACAGTGTGGGTGACGTAAGTGTAGAGCAGGCACTGCTTGGTGCTATCGCACTGCTCACCACTCTGCTATGTTAGCAGTCCGCACACTGTTGAAATGCTCCGGTACAGGAATGTGTTTTCTCTTCGATAAAATCCCTGTCTGAGTGTCACCTGCATCAGACAGTCGCACAAATGAATGTTTCTAAGCATTTGGGGGAAAAAAGTCAACAGGATTGCCTGGGATGTCATTAAGAACTGTGACACTTTGTCAGTGAAATTATGCACAGTTAACACAGTTTCACTTCAGTTTTTCATATTTTCCAGTTTATGTTTATTCTAATTATCACCCTGGAAGGCAGTGGCAAAATGCAACATTAACATGTGTGTTTCCTGTTATTTTGCTCAGGGAGTGATGAGAAAATTAGGAATCTTTTTTAGTGGGTAATGCACATCGGTACAGCTGTCATGAAGCCAAGTGTGTGCAGACATCTTCTTTGTGAGTTTCAATTTTTGTGACAAATTGTGAGCCAGTCTGTAATGCAAAAAGCTGTGCCTCATGACAGATTTTTGAAAATTATTGTGCGCTGTCTCTGGGTGCAAATTAGCTTCTGCCCCCAACAACTAAGACAGGATTCTGAAACTGTTTCTGGATCAGCACTTGGGGTCACTCCCACGTTCTGCTTTCTTAGAATATTGATTCTGGATCAGTGCTTGCAGTCACTCTACTCTCTGCTTTCTTAGAACACTGATTCTGGATCAGCACTTGGGGTCACTCCCACGTTCTGCTTTCTTAGAATATTGACTCTGGATCAGTTTTTGCAGTCACTCTACTCTCTGCTTTCTTAGAATACTGATTCTAGATCAGTGCTTGCAGTCACTGTCCTCTCTGCTCTAATAGAATACTGATTCTCGATCATAGCTTGGGGTCACTTCCACTCTTGCTTATACAATTGTGTGGCTCAGATGAGCAGAGGCATGGAAAGTGTTTACAGATAACCACTCCCTCAAATCTTCCTCTACCTACAGAAAACAGCTAGAGTTGAGTTTGGGGGTGGGTGGGCTAATCTTGGTTCACTTTTTACATTTACATTTACATTTTTGGAGAGCCAAGAAGTCTCAACCGTCGGTAGAGGAACTACTCCAGCACCACTGATGAGCAAAAGCAACAGTGCCCCCTAGAAAAAGGAACATGCATGATGAGAATAACAACATGTTGGTCACTGAACATACACACTCACACACCCTCATGTATATAGCACGACATATTTGGACAATTTTGAATAATACACATTGTGTTATGCACCGGGTGAAAGCAGCGGCCCCCCCAGGATTTGATTCCATAACCTTGTTGTTACTTGTCCAAGTCCATTACCAGGAAACCACACTACCTTCTAATCCCTGAAAGGAACTAATGTGCATGATGCATTGTTCTCCTGCATGATGACAAGAGATGCTGTGCGTGCGTGTGTGTGTGTGTGTGTGTGTGTGTGTGTGTGTGTGTGTGTGTGTGTGTGTGTGTGTGTGTGTGTGTGTGTGAGAGAGAGAGAGAGAGAACATGAATGTGCGAGTAAGGGAGAGTATGTGTGTGTGCATGTTCGTTTGTGGGGGAAACAGCACCAAGTGTGTCCTTGTGAGAGGGTGACGTCAGTGGGCAGCATGAGTCCGAGATCTGCACTGCTGCCATCCTGTGTGTCCAGGTGAGTGCTGGCACACATGGGGTGGGATGGGCGGGCGAATCAGAACAGATTACATCATCAGAGGGAGCCTGCAAGGCGGGGTGTCCTGATTGGCTGCCCTCCCAGTGAGTGAGGAGAACCAGGAAGTGAAGTACCTTTCCTGCTTCTTGACCACGTGCTTGGTGTCTCACCTCTTCAAAGAGTTGTATTCTGTGTTGTCCAGACATGGTGATGTAACTGTGGCACATCATGCTTAAAATGCGATTCGTGTTAAGATCATAATGTTTAACAAACATGAATGTAAGAGTAAGAGAGAGAGGTCCTGATGTTTCCATTGCTCTGTGGACAGTGTCACCCTGGTTCTCACGTCTGTAACGGACACTCCCTCAGCCACTGTCTGTCTTAGCTTTCCCACTGGTGGGTGTGGCCTGTGAATCTGCAGATTCTGGACTCCCCATCTGGGAGGTTAGCTATTAGCGAACCCGCTTCCCTGGCCTTATCGGGCTGATTATAGCAGGAACACTCTGTAAATAAGATAACTGCCGATCTGATGGTCCACGGAGACTCCGAGCTGAGTCTCGTGTTTGGTATCTGGAGATGTTAGGTTTACTCAGGCAGAAAGAGAAAGCAGTGGAGGGGGGTGGGAAAGAGAGAGGCAGAGACAAATGCTGGGGAGAGAGAAAGAGAAAGAGAGAAGAGAGAGAGAGAGAGAGAGAGAGAGAGAGAGAGAGAGAGAGATATGGCAGGAGGCAAACAGGGAGAAGAAGGGAGGGAGAGAGAGGGAGACTCATTGAGAGAAAGAGGTAAGAGAGGGACTGTGGTAGGAAGATGTTTGTAATGGGAAAGAGAGGAAGGAGGACAGAGGGAAGAGAGAATGAGAGCTAAGGAAAGAGAGATATAGGCAGAAATGTGCATTAATGCATAACACTGCTCCCACATTTCAACCTGCATGATGTGAGAATACAGAGACTGCAAAGCAATGGGATTGTCTGCGCTTTCCCACTAAGCAAATGTCCATTCCAGTTGTTTTTGCAGCGTCTGGGTAAAGCAGGGCTTTAAACATTATTGTCCTTCACGCAATTACTCATGAGCAGCTCCTGCACTAACTGTGTTTCACCACTAGAGGCACTACAGGGTGGAAAGGCTGGTAGAATACTGGTTTCCAGTGTAAAAGAAATGCCTATTCAGTTCTCTTTTTTCAAAAATCTTTTTTTTTGAATCCTCTGGTGTTGGCACAACTGATTCGCTGGAGAATGACGAGGCCACATCCTCTAGACAAAATCTGTTAAAACTGTGCCAGGCTTATCGCTGGTGCACTCCGTGGATGTCTGTAGCTGGATAATGCGTCTCTGGCTGGTAACCCAGCCCTGGGATTACTGCTTATCTTGTTGACTGCGTCTTTTGTGGCAGCTTCTCTCTTCCCAGAAAATGCACAGAGATGAAATCCTCTCTAAGCTAATTTAAAAAGTAGTGTGGGAAAAACACCAGATTGCGAAGAGCATTTTCTTGACAGTTCCTTATAAAAGAAACAACATAGACTTTCTGTGCTGTAAATGGGCAGAGAACTGAGGTACAGAGAAGACAGCAGCTAAGAGTGGTCAGCATGGTTAATCTTTCAGTGGCCAGCCACCAAAGCTCTGCCTGATGCAGGTAAAAACAGGTCACTTTCCCTCTTTTCCCTTACTGGGATCAAAGAAAGCCTATCTGGGCTGCTTTTGTTTAACCAAGGACAGCGTGAGCCAATGGAGGCACTGACAGGTGCCATGTCATATATAGTCTGTGGTCCAGATCATGATGAGAGCTTTTAAACAAACAGGATTTTTATCTGCATTTGCATATGAAATCAAGGGCACGCAGATGTTTCACACTCTTAAAAAATCTCTTGCCACAAAGATTTTTTTTGGGATAATAAAAGGGCTTTTGCCTTCTTAGTCATTTTAATGATGGAAAAACATCTGTCTGTGTTCGTTTAAAAATATTGTCCCATAGGCTGTTTTATTATCTTGTGTTTTTAACATATGTATTGATCTGACAATTTCAGAGGATTGATTTTTTTTTCGCCCCCGATTATCAAAAGTACATGCAGTGTACGGCAAAAACATGCTCCAAGAACGGGTCAGTGTGGAAGTGACGCCGAGGTCCATCAGTACACATGTGTCTCGCTCCTTTTACATAAATCAATATTTCTCAGAACAGCCGCATGATTGCAGGGGTCGTGCGTGAGACACGAACAACACACGCTCGAAACTCCTCCGACCAATCAGGGGGCTACGGCGCTGCGCCTCTGCCCGGAGACAGGGCCCCCCGTCCTCACCCCGGCAGCACCGCTCGCCGCTCTCAATGGCTATTGTCCGGGACGGGGCCCTCTGCGCTCTACGCCGCAGCCCTCTCTCGCGCGGCAGATGGGCGGCTCGACCCCACCATCCCAGCCGAGCGCCGGCCGCAAAAGGACCATGGCAACGTGGGCGGGGCTTCAGAAGTGTGAGGGGCAGGACGGGGTGGGGGTGATGTCGCTGCAGTCATGGCAAAACCTGTCATCAGTGGGTTGGTGGGGGTTTGGGGTTGAGGTTAGAGAACCCCTCCTCTCCCCAATCCTGCCCCCCCCCACACCCAAAAGCTGCAGCCCATGATGAATGGTGGCAGTTGCTGAAAGTGAAGCTTGCTGGTGCGTCTTGGCCTGAATGCAGGGGCTCAGGCTCTGCATGGTGAACAGGAGACAGCAGGAGTGGGACGGTGGCTTTCACAAGGCTCTGAAGCACTCTGTGTATGGGGTGGGGTGTGTGTGTGTGTGTGTGTGTGTGTGTGTGTGTGTGTTTTTGGGGAGGGGGACAGTGGCTAGTGCAGTGCCTTTCAAAGTCAGCTGATGTTATCCTCCCACAGAACGTGTGACGTAATCCTTTACAATTCAATAACCTCACCGGCTTTGTGTTTACTCCCAAGTCAGCTTTATAGGTGTGTGCCACTTGGAGCTGATCTGCTGCTCTGGAATACAGGGATAAGGATTCTAAACTTAACAGCTACAGCATGGAGAACTGCAGTGAAATATTCAAGTGAAGGGTGGCAATCAGTCAAACTGCTGTTGCAATATTTTCTCAACTTTGAGGAAGGAATCTTAGCATGTCACCGAAATTAATGGAAAATGTGTAAAAATGTAAGATGTAACACTTCCTTAGATTGATTTCTCAAGGGGGAAAAGACTCAAGGATAGAGGGAACACTCCCCTAAGCACTTCATTTATACTCTTAATAATGCAAATTTAACTCAGAATAGTATGTTAGGAGTCAGCAAACACATGTAGGGGTGAAAGCAAATAAATTAGCATGTGGCTCTTTTTGGCTTCATTCAAGACTACTGGAGTAGGTTTTCTGTCTCTTATGCCTTCTACTGTCCTTCGAAATGAAAGGACTGTCGCTGCGTGTTCCCATAAACCCCTGCTGGAGCTGTCTTTTTGGTTCCAGCTTACTATTAATGTTGTTAATAATCAGTGAGGTAGTTATCTAGCTAGCTGGCCACGTAGCAAATGAACTGTGAAAATATGAGAAAAGAGGAAAATCTAGTTTGCAATATTTCCTTTGTTTTTCTTGATTGATATGATTTTTGAAGTTCACCCTTTAGATTCCTATCTAACATGGCTAAAAGGCTATGAGACAAACCACTGCAAAATCTGGTTTGTTTACAGAAAATAAGGGATAGTTAGCTAGCTAAGTAATATTGCAAAAGAAAAAGTGAATTATCTATCTAGATAGATGGTGAACCAGTACAACATCTTTTGTGAACTGATGCTAAATTTCACCTATTCATTTTACATTGATTTGGAAAGCAAAGATAGCTGATTAATCAGAATGTCTTGGCAAGTTGTTTTTAGAAGTACTTTGGAACAACTGTGCGCATTGCTTCCAAAATGAAGGTGAGGGAGCAATTCCAAAGTCTGACGAAAAGACTTTCCTTACCACCGGTGTGGCACTGTTGCTGTCTGGGTTGCTTCATTTTTATCCTTAGGGGTAACAAGGGAGTGTCGCCTCATTCTCTTATGATAAAAAAACAGTGCGAAAAAGAAAGGCTAGTCAGAATCTCACATAAAATGTTGTGTGTTCGTCTTTGTCATCTTGTATTGGATCAAGCAAGAAAGCAGCTATTGGCTCTCAAATCATCCCAGAACACATTATTTTGGGCATATGACACTGTCATACAAGGTGAAGCAAAAAGAGCAGCAAGGTTCAACAGAGGCCTTGTCCTTTCTTACCTGTTCATATATAATCAGCTCTAAAACCAGTATAAGCAACTCAGCATTATTTGTTCATTTCAGCTATTGCCAAACTCACCAGATGGTACAGCTGGAGAAAGAAACACTGAAAAAAAAAACCAAAACAAAACAAAAAAAAATCCCCAGCTGGATTAAGGACAGAACCACAATGCAGTTAGATTACATATCCAGCCCACAGTAATGACAGAGCTTACCAACACTTGATTTGGTAAGCCTTACGTGTGTGTGTGTGTGTGTGTGTGTGTGTGTGTGTGTGTGTGTGTGTGTGTGTATATAAAAAATACATATATATATTTCTTCTTGAGTAATTTTTTACGGTTGTCTCATATGCCCTGAATGGAGGCTGGGCTCTGTGCTCCTCTCTGATATCAGCCGCGGTGACAGGATGCCAAACGCGCGGCTCGTGGGCTGAAGGATGGTCTGTGGCCTGGCCCCTGTCTGGGGCTCCCCGGGCCTCGCTGGATCCCGGCCATCTGCCGCAGCTGCTGCTAGCTTTAGCTGCCAGTCTAAATGACAATGAACCCAAAGCTCTGTGATAATTGTGGCTGCTTGGTGACTTCAGCAGGTAATGCCTCCCTTTCAGGATTTATCAAGCTCCATCTGTTCTTGTTGGTATCTGACAGCCCGCCTCGCTCACCCCTCCTCACCGGCCCCCCGCCCCTTCCCCCCTTCTTTTCTCTGGGGTGAACAGGGCCCCCGCTCGCCCGAGCAAATATTGGGCTTTTGTGAGGGTTGCTTATTAGAAACCTGCTCTGTGACCCCAGGGGTAACCACACCCACAGAAGCAGGGGCTTGTAGGCTGGGCATGTTTGTTCAATCATTAAATAAAGATAAAAGAGTCCTTGCGCCTCCCCCTCCACCAGCCCCCCGCCCGAACCCAAAAGTAGATGTCGTGTGTCAGAAACAATTGGGGGGTGGGGTGGTGGGGGCGGGAGGAAGTGGGGTTCCTCTTCACTTTCTTCACTCTCCTTCTTGCATGACACCCTGCTCACATCATTTCTAAATCCTCTCCGCAGTGGCCAACCGGTGCCGCAACCCCACTGCAGGTACATTGTATAACCAGGGCATCGCACACTGAAGTTTCCATCCATGCGCATTATTTACGCAGCTACACCACGTCGATGTTAGATCTACACCAGACGTGCGGTGCAGTGGGGTTTCGACCCAGGCTGAGCACACATGCAAATGATTGTTTTTACTGGCGGCACCAGCGAGTCAGCTAGCTGTCTGCCCTCAGCGCTGCCCACTCAAAAGTGTACGTTTTATGGTTTCCTTGAGAACTGGAGTGGTAAAGAGCGTGTGACGCAAGAGGCGCTGCACCACAGGGCCACGAGGGGTTTGTTTTTATGTTTGCACGATTCTGTCGTAAATGTGGCTTGGATGTCTCCCATAGTACCTATGCAGATGATCAGGGAAAGCGTTCTTGAAATGGGATGTTATGCCATTTCCATCTCTACACTAAAAGAGGTCTTTTGTGGTCTGAACTGCAATTCATAAACGGTTCTTAAATTGACATGAAAAAGTTTTCCTGGAAAGAAAGCTTGACCTAGGACAGTTTTACAGTTTGTATGGTATAATAAATACCTTTTTCTTTTATCACAATTTTATCAATTGAACAGCAGTGACATAATCGCTTCGCTCATTGACACAGTTGTTCATTCTAAATTGGATTGCTTTCCACCCTGCTAAACACAGATATTAATCAAAAAAAGTGTGTATGCATTAACTTTCAAAAGTCACATTTAATCGCCATCCGATTGAGCAACACTAAATAATTACAGATGTTTTAAAAATGGATTGAACGTTCGACGAATATGCCAATTTAGAGGAAATGCTTTCCATTAAATATGATGGCAGCCAAGCCACCAGAGCGCACATTTGATCTGAGAGGCAAAAAAGCTCCCGCTCTGCCGCCACTTTCAGAGAGAATTTTTCTAACCAGGTTCTTAATTAGAAAGGGCTGCACTTTGTTGTGGGTGGGGTGTTGGGGAAGGGGGGTGTATATATTTGTTCAGTCACAATTTTTTGCCACGCTCGTTTCACAAAGTGAAATATGAATGCGCAAAGACGGGCAGACAGCAGAAGCTGCAGATGGATGCTTGCCATTTTCGCGGCGGTCTGTGCCAAGTGTGTTTTCTCCCTGCCAGGCTCCTGACAGATACTGGCAGATAACTGGAAAATATGTCAGTTTTATTTTCCAGAATTGGACAGATCTTGACCATGTGTAGTCTAATTGTAGGCAGCACATTACCATCTGTTGGAAATAGATACAATTTTGAGTCAAAGTGGTCAGATATGGTACGCATTTTCTATTATTATCATTAATGGCGTGCGTGTGTACAAAGTGGCCTTTTATCGTGAAAACAACCGGATAGTGGCCTTTATAAGCGCATTGAACACTGATTTACAGACATACTTGAGTACCACTGGAACTGGAATACAGTTCAAATAAAATTAGAATAATGTCAAACTCACTTGTTATCTGAGCAATATTTGCACTTACGTAGAGGAAATGACTCTAACTCCCACTGGAATATCATTACTGTTCTATCATAATATCATGTCATTATTTTGCCCAGTAGAAAAGTTGCAACCACTTTTGAAAATATTAAAACATGCTTCCTTTCTGTCTTACATGCTGTGGTAAATCAGAAACTACATAAGTTTCTGGGTAGCAATAAAACGATACAGCTTCTCACGAACAGCAATCCATTTGAAATAATTAAGCAAACACCTTCAGTTGCTCCTGCTGTTAAGAATATCAAAAGCCTGGATGCATGCTCACCATTTGGCAAATTATTTTCAGACTGATTAAATGTTTTCTTTTTGTCATCCTGTTAGGAGGAGGAACTGAATCCACCATTTGTTATTGAAATGTAGCTTTTAAGACAGCTAATGTAGTAGCAGCAAACATAAAATACACTGCCAGTGAGTTCTGCTTGTAATGACTGCATTAGTTACAAGAGCATCATGTGTAGCAAACCACAGAGCAGCAATATTGATAGCATAAAATATTAAATCAACCATCGTTGTGACAGCAGTTATTTTTCTTTACCTCTAAATCAATTTAAATGATACCTATGTCTAACCTCCAACCTAAATTTGTCTTATTTCATAAAGGCATGCAGTATACAGCATACATTTTACCGTAATCCAGGTTGAGGGAAAAAAAAAGGCAAAATAATGAACAATTCATCTTCATCAAATGATGATGAATTGAGGTTTTTTTCAGAGTCCTATAACAACTGTTAAGTGTGGCGGAGCTGTAGGCTCTGTCGAGAGCCTTGCTCAGTGCGTTATGTGATGGGGGAAAAAAGCAGGAAAAGGTAGGACTCAGCCTTCAGAAGCTTAGACCGGAATTTGAGGATGGTAGTTAGCCTTCTGCCCTGGAAATGGCATTTATTTCACAGTAGACCACATGTGCAGTCCCGAGGGCCGTGATTGGTGGATGGAAATGTTTTGGGTGGGGCTAGCAGGGGTGGTGATATTCAGTGAGAGAGTGGGACCTATGCAGTCCAATGGAAATGCACTTTTTTGGTAACTTTGGATATCAAACCAAGTCAGAGCCTCAAAAAGTACCTTGTGATTTCAGTTGTGGCTGAAATTTACAGAAAATATAGCATGAAGAAGGACATAAATGTTACACTTGTTTAAATTTGTCTCTTTAATTAAAGAATAAAATCTTGGCTGTTTGATGTAATGGAGTCCTGCAATAAAAAAAGGATGTTAAAATCTGTATCCCTGAATTGCATACCTCACCATAATGTAATCATCCCTCTCCTGGCATGCAAAATAATTCATTGTAGGCCAGCCAGCACAGACACTACAAAGTAAGCATTGTGGTATTTATTGTACCATTTAACGCATGAGATGGTATCTGTAAATGGAAAATTACATTTATTTCTATGGATAATGTTGACACCATCATTTTGCAATTGCTTGTATTGGTCACAACAGCATGTATACGAGACCAGCATGCCAAGGGAAGCCTTCTCACTTTTGTCAGGTTATGACAGAACAAGGATGATTGCCTCAACAGCCTCTAAATCCACCACCTAGTGTGCTAATCTCTTTATCCAACCGACAAAAGGCTGCTCATAATCTTTTTTTTCCCCCTTAATAAATAAATAATTCATTTCTCAACCTTTGGACTCCCGCTGTCTGCGGCACCCTTTGGACCTGCAGAGATGTGTTTATGCTGCGTATTAAAAGCTCAGTGCTGTGCGGCTCTCACAGATTTACCTGTCAGGTGCCACAGCTTGCCCCCTAGCCTGGAGAGCTGTGACTCTGAAAGGCGTCTAAATCGCCAAATGCCTGCTTCACATATGACTTCCTTCCATCGAGCATTGTGGCAACGAGCATGCGTAGTGCTAGGCCATCCAGTGCTTCTAATATTGTTGACTCCTTATGGTTTTTCGCTTGTGTTGTACTCTACCTCACTTGTGAGTTGCTTTGGATAAAAGCGTCTGCCAAACGAATAAACGTAAATGTAAATGCACATGGACAGTTCTCCACTTTGGGGGGAGACTGTATTGTGTGTCTTTGAGAGGTAAAGCAAATATGACGCAGGTAACATGGTTTGAGTCAATACGACAACGCTGAGTCTGAGATCAAAAATCTATAGACGCTGGCGATGACGTGTTTCTGCATTAATTATTGAGTTGCTGTTTAATCACCAATTAGCGCGCGGTTCATTCCTGTCACAGAAGGTAGAACATGTGTCTCTCCAAATCGCCTGCCGTTGAAGTCAGACCCCATGCTTTGCCACGCCATACACCAAGCAGGGTGGCTGAAATGGCAAAAACATTATGGAAAAACAGTCTAGTTAGCCACACTGCACTTGCTACTCAAAGGAGATTTGAATAGGGAAAATATATATATACCCACTTGGAGCTTACCTTCAAATACAGACTTTCTTTTATGAAATTGGAAGATTCATTTCAACACCCAATTACGTGGATACAGTAGATGGCAGTTTTTTCAGAGAATGACCCATAGTGACCTTGAAGGCTTTAAATCCCAAACCCTTTGCTCATGACCAGAGGGTTGTAAGTTCAACTCCTGGGAGCGACAGTACTATTGTGCCTTTGTGGAAGGGTTCCTAAAATCTGAATTACTTTAATAAAATATCCAGTTACATCAATGGGTGATATGTGAGCAATGCGGGCTGCCCTCGCTAAGCAGATAAATAATAACAACATGTTTGTGGGTGCTGTCAAATCCCATTAGGAAAGAGGTACATGCAGCCGAGCCAACGGCCCCATGCTGTGGACATCAGTCAAGCTGTCTGGGATCTAACCCCTCCATAGCGTCCCAGGGTGGCACGGCCTGACCCCTCGGGCTGCAGGGGTTCGAGATCGCTACCACGGAGATCCTTTGTAACTGTCAGGGGGGATGTCAGCGGGGATGGATGGGGTGGGTCTAAACCGAGTTAGAGGGAGATCTGCTCTAAATTCCACTCGGCTAATGGGGCTTGTCCCAGTGTGCGTGTGCGTGTGCGTGTGCGTGTGCACGGTTCTGTGGGGGGAAAAAACCTGCTTAATTGCCTTTACTCCAGAGGTTGCGGGTTTGATTCTCGTTTGTGGCACTGCTGTTTTGCTGCATTAAGCATGGTACTTACCCTGCTTTGCTTCAGTAAAATGGAAGGCTGGGTACAGAAGAAACATGTCTACTTTGGCCTGTGGAGGTGGTTTGTGAGATACACATAAATAACAGGGTAGAATGTGAAAAGCAGAACATCTCCCATGAACCTGGCAGTTCTCCTGAGACAGGAATGGAGGTGTTTCCAAAACATATAATAGCACTGTGTACTTGTAGTAGGTTGTAGGGTCTGTATGTAGTTTGCTTTCAAATATGTACGCCTTTGGGGGACATGTATTTTTTGTGGGTTCCTCTGATAGGCTGGGGTGGAGGGGTCTTTGGTGGAGTGAGTGATTGGCTGTCCATTGCTGCAGCAGATGGAGTGTTTGGAGCAAGGGCAGTTGACCAGTTTAAGGTGGATTGCTCCTTGCAGGGAAATGGCAGTCTGCCACAGGGGCTGACACAAACCAGTCTACGTTGCCCCCTTTTTTTCTGGCTGTTTAAGGATGTCGCCTCTCTCCTATCCTTTTCCACAGTGATTCCAAGCCTATTTGCAGAATGTCTTGATGTGCGCACAAGAGATGTTATGCGGAGTCACGGCTTGGGTGCCACAAGAAGAGGAGGGGGCGGTGTGACCTTTGACATTTCATTTTGAAAAACTCCTAAGCAATCTCACCAAAGGCCCTTAAGGCCTCAAATAACCAGATCACTACCCACGTGATCTTCAGATCAGATGGTAATGTAGTTATTTGTAATTCAAATCAATTCTCATTACCTGAAATATTAGAGCACTCTTTCATATGAAGTCATGTTTAAAAGCATGAGAAGATCAACATGTTACAACTGAATAATATTGAACAATATTTATTTATTTGGTGAACACTATTGTTATTATTTTTTGGTTTAAAATACAGACCAGGAAACAAGGTGCTCTGAAGAAAAAAAAATAAGGTCCTTTTAATTACTCTCATGTCAATATTTATTGCAATATTCATGCATTTATTGTATTATGCTGTTCTGTCCTTCTTTGATGTAATGTTTCATGCTGTCAATTTTGCCACTCAGTGGTTTGCTACACATGATGCTCTAGTAACACTGCTTAACACAATTTAGTTTATATGTCCTTTTCCTTTAAATACTCACTCATTGTGTGATTGACGCATGTAAACTTTGTATGAGTATGTTGTGCTTTAAAAACATAGCAACATACTCAGTACACAGAGGATTGGACATTGAGAAAATTAAGTACAAGGTACTGTGTTTTCCCTACTCTCAGTACCTCAAAAAGACTGGATGTAATTTTTGCTCCAGGTGGTCTGGTAGATTTCGTCCACCTCTCAGCTCACAAATCTGCGGCGTAGAAATCGTTTCGGACAGCCGGTTTCATCACTGACTCATCTGGGTCCGCCGCGCTGTGTAATTGTTTGACACTTCCTGTTTAGGCCGTGTCACCTTCAATCCTGTCCTCCGGAATCGGATAGAGGAGCTTGTTCAATCAATAGGCCCCATTTTTAATTGGCCAGCCCCAGTTCATCAAATATCTGTTCGCACCCAGCCCACGGGTAGTCTGTGGAAGGCATGAGTTGAGGCCAACCATAGCAGCTTATACAAGCAAGCAAAACACAGAGATGCACAAAGCACAGCAGTAGGCTTCCAGGCAGCCATGTTTGTTTTGATCAGCGGAAATGATCTTGAAGGACACTGTAGCTATGTTTCTGTCAGGGTTAGTACCCTGGTAGCGACACAGTACAGCATTGGTTGTGGTGCAGAGCTAAACCTTACTCAATGTAACCATAATGTGTTACCAGACTCAATGTAATCAGACTGTGTTGCGCCCTCAGTCTCAAAGAAGGCATTTTGGCTAGCATTAATTTTTAATAATAAAAATTAATAACTTCTTTTACAATATCATGAGGTTTCCAGTCACAGAAGTGAGTGAGAGAGATGTGTGTCAAAACTGGGGAGGGGAGTGGGAATCATACTTTTGCAGGTTTGAGGGACAAAACAATAAAAAAAAGCATGCCTTTATGTGATAGACGCCTGCAGGTGAATCTGTGAGGCGTGGAGAGAAAGGACGAAGCGGCTGGTAGTGAGACCAGTTCCTGTCGCCTGGCATCGCTCTCCCTTCCAAACCCACCGCGCAGAGAGAGACGACCCGCAGACTAACGCCTGGCCCAGATAACGCTCAGCTCTGACGGAGGGCAGCTGCGTGAGCCCAAACCCTGGCGCATTACGACTGTTCAACCTTCAGCCTCTCCTGGAGGGGATGGGAGTCGGGGTCCGGGGAGATCGCGCTCGCAAAGATCAAAGACAATGCAATCAATAAGATATATAACATAACAAATAATGCCCAGGGTATCTCATTAATCGTGCCGCTGCCTCATTGCGCTGAACACAGGTTTATCCAGCTGGGTCACTTTCCCTCATTTAGTGAAATTCAGCAAAGTACAAAAGCACAGGACCACTTAGAGGAAACGCAGAACTCCAACAGTATGAACCAAAACATTTTCACAGTTTCAGATTCAAAGATTCAAAGTTTCAAAGATGTTAAGTTCAGAACAAACCCCAGGCTTAAAACCAAAGTCCCTTAAAACTATTCTTGTATTGTATTTGTCTTTACTCCAGGATCATGACTCCGCTGCCGTTAAGCAGCATTATTCACTGATTCTAGATCTGTACGTATGGTAAATTTTGACAGAATAAGTTGGGCAGGTGAGTCACTATATAGTGTCCTCCATATTTATGTATATACCTCTTAAATAGAAACAAAAATATCATATGAAAGGGAAAGTGTATGTGCTGGATAATTTTTTATTCTTAGAAGATTAAAAAATAAACTCAATAGAATTGCACAGAGAAAGATTATATTATTCACAAATAATGTATATTATTTCAGAAAACATAACAGTCAAATTTCAGGATGCAAAGTTTTCAAAAATACCGTTCAGTGTCACCTGTGTGTTTTCTGGCATTCATGTCCCTTAAGGCAAGCCTTAAAATTGCCAAACTGCACCTGAAAGACAACTGGAAGCATGTCTTATGGTCAGATGAAATTAATTTTGGCTTTTTGGCTTCCATATTCATTAGCTTTATTTTTGGCATGCAAAGTGATTATGCTGAGGAAAAAAAAAAAACTTGAATCATCGTTCTAGGGGATTATATTATGTGTTTGAATTGATCTGAATCTACAGGTCCTGGAGACCATGTTGAGATAGAGACAGTCATGAACGCTAGTACGTGCCAGAGCAATTTGGCCTGGTAGGTTAAAGGTCAACAGCGGGATGGTGGAACATAGTGGTAGTATATATGAGGAATAGCCTGGGCACCCTGTAATGGCGCTATTCATATTGTTAGCGAGAGTATGGCAGTGGAGACACCGAACATGTGTTCCTGAGAATGAGGACTTGGCCTTCAGTGTCCTTGAACACAAGGTGTCTCTCGGCAGTACATCCATCTCAATCAACCTCGGATCTTCCACAGCTAGCGAAGAAACGGCTTTTCAAAAAGAAACGGGGGGGCGCCGTGGCGTTTTGAATCGACTTGGTGGACCGACGTCTGGTGCTTTCTTAGTTACTGCAGAAAGCCATGGGTATGTGCTGCAATGGGGAGCCAAGGGCGTGACCGTGGATCCTAATTTTCTCAGTGCTGCGGCTTTCAACCAGAAAGGTGAGCAAAATCTATTAAGAGGGCCTTTAGTTTATAACAGGGGGATATTGTAATTTACATAAATGCTACGTCTGTTGGTGTACCATTAATCTTACTGACATTTAAACATGGTAATTTATTTATATATTACCTTTTTAACATTGGATTAATTAAAAGGCATTGTTATTAACATACAGCTTCCATAAGGCTTAGGAGAGAGATTACCATTAGCCAGTTGCAGGGGATCAACCTCTCCCATGATCTTAAAAAAGTGTTCCCTTTTTGTTGTGCCACAACACACAAGAATCTCAGCTCTTGGACAGATATAGTGGTCATTGACACTGCTGGGTCAGGACTTACCTGGTCACCGATTCACCGACTAAAGGTGCCATCCAAAATGGATATATGAGCAAACAAATGTGGATTGAATGGCATAGCTATGTAATCGCTTTTTAAAGTTTGCTCCCCCTGTCTCTGGATGTGACAGACAGACATCCATTGTCTACCTCAATATCTGGCTTTACTGTGTGTTATTACCCAACCAAGAGTGCTGTTTGCTTGAACACTAATACACTTTCCTCTAAGGATGGAGGGTTTAAATCAACTGATTGAGATTTTTTTCCTTCTTTCTTTCTTTCTTTTAAATAAGTGACTGGAGGCAGGGGCTCTTTTCCCTTCTATCCGGTGATATCACTGAGATTTAATAATGCTGACTCACACAGATCGCGTCGTAATGCGCTTACCCTACAGCATGACATTAAATGAATCACTTCGCCTTTGCAGGCGGCCGCAGTGGAAAGGCACGGATTTCGCTTGACATCAGCGCTTACCGTAAGCAGGCCCAACAGAGCGGGGCGCGGTCGCCATGAAAGTGGGGCTCGTCCTCTCACGGTGCTAGCGTTTTGGAGCTCAAGAGGGGGGCCACTGTTTGCACGCTCTGGTCGACGTCCCCCTCTTCCCTTTGACAAATGGCGCTTCGGTTTCTGTCTCGCCGAGATGGATTTAACCCTCTGTCCACTGGTGGGCTTACTCCGGCATAAATTAGCAGAGGGAGACGGACTCCGTTAATGAGCTAACTCCCACCCCATTTTTCTTCGGTGTGTGATGCGTTGATGTGAGCATGATTCATAGATTATGAAAATCGCCTTTGGTAATGAAGTCCCAAAGCAGAAAAAAAGGCATTAAAGAAGTCTGATAGATAAGTCTGCAGTGTGACATAATTGTCAAGAGTGCGGGTTCTGTCTCGTCCGCGGAGCTGTTTCGAGGAGCACTGCCTGGATCACATATCGGGATTAGACGGCGGTTCTCTGCCCTTACCTGCTGTCCAAGGCTGCTAAATGCCATGGAAATTTCTGATTGCTTCCCTTTTTAGCGCCTCTCAAAGGGAGACGGCCAGGCCTGGCTGGAGGCGGGGACGAACTGCAGGCTGCAAGCAGCCGCCGTCTAACAGGGAAATAATTAAATCCAGAGCATCTTGCCATTTCTGGGAACATTGAGCCAAACTAAGATGGATGGCATGGATTTGACAGGAAACTAATCCACCACAGTCTAGTGGGCCGTAGGCCATGCCCATTGCCACCTACACACACACTTGCAAGCACAAAAGCCAACAGGCAGCACATGATTACGAACATTATTGGCAAATTACCAGGAGCTGGTAAATGTGATGGGAACATTACTAAAAATGTCGAGAATTAGGAAAATGGAAGGCACTGAATATAAACCTGGTCTCTTGTATGCACGTTTACAAAGTCAAGGTCAAGGCTTAGCCTGTCTTTGTTTGAAGTGCTTCATATTCATTCACCTTTAGTTTTTCTGAAGGCCCTGAATACTCAAACCTGTTATATTAAAGGACGTGGAGTTGAAGTAAAGTGTTAAGAGAACATGTCTGCTTGCTCTCATCTGAGAGACCTGCTTGTGCAGGTCTGGTGGGTTTCAGTCATAAAGGTGAAATCTAAAAGACCCAGGCGATTAAAATGCAGTATGTGTCATACTAATCAAAGCAGCTGTAAGCGCTAGACTAATTCATTATTGCACAAATAGGAAGTCAGTAACAGTCTCCCTTTTTGGGTATTTGCATACCACTTTGATGGTGATCTTAGCAGCGGTTTAAACACAAAGTTTGAACAGTTTTACAGCTAGAACAGCTGTTCTTTATTTCACAGATTACATAACTAGTAATGTCCTAATAATAATTTAATTATTTCAGTCTATATGTTCAGCTGTTCCATCTGTTAATGATAATAATAATATCATTAATCAAATCTATGTGTGTAATGTCACATAAAATTAGAAAGCAGATCACTGCCCTAACATTGATTCCTCTTACAGTTTAATGTACTACTTTGCATTTTGCTATAAAAACTGTTGGTGGTAAGTGTGTCCTCCTGTTACTACCTTATGTTCACATATCTGTGGGAGTTTGAAAGTATTTTGCTGCAACAGTTTAATGAGTACTAGACAACTAATCCTAGGGAAATTGGTTGGTTGAACAAACTGGAGGCTGATTCAGAAATACTTGCTGTATGTAGTCAAACATTCTAATTTTTTCTTTTGGAGAAATACTATTGGCTCTCTTTAAGAGTGTCCTCTATGAATCAGGTTTTGCAATATGACTTCCCAGGTTACACAATATGAAAAATTTGGCGGGCAGATACAAGCAGTCTCATCTGGATTGTACCATACAATAATAGGTATTGACTGTGTACAGAACGCGTCATGAGAAAAGGAAAACAGGGGTCATCTAGGAGAGCATTTAACCCTACATGGGGTGGCAGTGTAGCACAGTGGTTAAGGAGCAGGACTTGTAACCAAAAGGTTGTTGGTTCAATTCCCCACAGGGCCACTGCTGCTGTGCCCTTGGGCAAGGAATTTAATCCACAATTACGTCAGTAAATATCCAGCTGTGTAAATGAATAACATTGTAAAAACCTGCAATTGATGTAAGTTGCTCTGGATAAGAGTGTCTGCTAAATTCCAATAATGTAATGTAATGTACCTATTTAGAATAAAGCTTTGTCATTAACAGTAATAATTAAGCACAACTGTGCCTGTGTTTGTCTAAAACACCTTCAGTGTGAAGCCAAGAACAAAATCATCCTGCATAACAAAGTAGCCCCGGGAGTCCAGCGCAGAGACTGGTACGAGACTTCTCTTTCATGTTTGAGACCTAATTGCCTCTGTGCAGTATTTGTAGAGCATCCGCCATCCAAGCATCAGACATCAAGGCCTTGATTCTTTCGCAGTGCATTTTGTGAATTTGAGGTGCAAATATAGGCGTGTAATTCCTCTTTCCCTGTTGGCTTGATGACATGCTCAACATTGATTTCAGTGACCACTGTTCCTAGGGTAAAGAAACAAACAAACTAACAAAAACAGCAGATTCATTGCGTCAGGGATGAAGTGCATTACGGTTGTATTTAACCTGGATTTGCGTCTCTTTGCACAATTGGTGGGGGGTCAGATGCCACAGTTTTCATCTCAAAGTGTCAGCTGACCAAGTGTGTCATTCTATCAGATACTGCATGATTCACCTGACCTACACATCATCTGAATGTCTGATATCAGTGGAATTTCTCTCTTTAAGCACGCCTGTCACCCTAAATGCCACCACTCAGATCTCCCCTGTCAACAACACCCAGATGTAGCAGGAAATACAGTTTAAACCCTTATGATCCTGTGAGGTTTAATTGATGGTGAGATGTGTTAAATAAAGCATTTAATAAATGTAAATGTATATAATCATGCATTTATTTTGGCACTAATTTCTAAAATATGAAAATTCCTATGTTACACGTTAGAGCTAAATGCAGTTACGTGAGCCATATCGATGTTATTAGTGAGACCATCTGTTTGACAGTAAAGCAAAACAAACAAGCAAACATTGAATTGGCTATTTGTACAAGATGCACATGTGGCCATAAACCATTTAGATATTATATCTGAGTCATGGCAGAATAAAACTCAACAAAGTGTCCCTCCTCTGTTGTTTGTTGAATTTTTTTGTGAGTATTCTGCATGTCAGACCTTTGTGACCTTAGCTTAGGAATACATGGGAGGTCATTAACAATGTTTAATATGCTGCTTTGCATATGCACGCTTCATTAATTCAATGCAAATGAGGCTTTCTTAGCACTCGCGACTCTCCTTGTAACCTATCGGGAGGAGCCCTTGCTTATACTCAGAGGTGACTGTAAGACACACAGTAATGGGATAATCCTCAAGAAGTCCTTAAATATTGGGGAAAATGGATGTGTCCTATGGGTTGCAGTGTGGCATGTAACCAAAGGGTGGTATATTCGAATCCCACCTGGGACACTTGCAGTTGTGCAAGGTGCTTGACCTCATTTGCTGCGGTGCATATCCAGGTGGGTAATGTGTAGAATATAAGCTGCCATGGACACAAGCATCTGCTAAGTAAATGACTAGTGTCATACCAGCCTGCAAAGTCCTCGAGGAAAGTGACAGATCGACTCAGTATGGAATATGTGTCCACATATCACGTTGCGGTCGGTACCATGCCTGGCGTTCTGCCAGTTGTATGTGTAAAGAATCAGAAGGGTGTTTGCCAATGGGATAAGGCAAATGCATCCCGTAGCACCGACCTGAGGTGGGCTCTGAGTATTTTCATGTGCCTGGTGAGGAGCATTGTTCTCAAGGAAGCATTCTAATGTTTCTCCCTACCTCTGTTTTGGAATTCCTTGTTGTTACATTACGTTACGTTACATTACGTGCATTTAGCAGATACTCTTATCCAGAGCGACTTCCAGCACAATAAAACATGAGTGTATCCATTCAAGATAAATGAGAAATAGTGTCAGACCAGGCTAAAAACCCTCACAGACCACTGAGTGTGAGCATAACACCATTCAAGCCATACCACAAGTTAACCTGTGTATCCTGACTAGGCAACAGAAGCCAAGTACACTAGAACATAGAATCCAAAATACATCACAATACTACACATAAAATAAACATCAAATCCAAGAGGTAGCATGTGTTTGGGGGTTGGGGATCTCTCCCCTCCCATAGACTTTTTACAGTTTGGATTTGATCAACTGTGATTAAAAAGAGAACAAATGACAAAGGACATTGCGTCTTTCAGCAGAAAGAAAAACTGCTTCATGAGAGTCACTTAGCTTTGAAATGTGGAAGAATTGAGCTTCTCGCCCCTGTCTGCTCCATACAGCGAGTAGGATGTATGCTCAAGTACATTAATGTAATTAGAAACAGCAGACATGCATTCAATATGAGCTTTTGATGTTCTACAATTTATTGTGTCACAAGTACAATGCTAATCGCTTACCCTTCACATACTCCCGCATATTAAACATACCCATAAACAACATCCAGAGAATTCTGAGAAATATACCACTGTAATCCAACCTATAATTAAACGATGGGATCCTTGAAGCAAAATTGCTATTTAATCTCTGCATTGATGATTTTTTTTCTCTCTAAACTGACTTTAATGTGCAGAATGGAATCAGAGACAAGCCTTAGCAGAGACTGGCGGTGGAATGTGTGCTGGTGAAATTCCTGTCATTATTGTGTAAGTGACACCGGGCAGACATCGCACAGCGTGCCTGGAACAGAGGAAGTGCGATAGGCACACAAGCTGCTGTTACATCATCGGCAGCACAGACTGGACTCAGATCAGTGGCTGGCTATGAAGCAAGGTCACGTGGCTTTGTGACAAGTCCACGATCATAGCTGCCTTTTGTCTTTCATCCCATGGAATGTCCATCTCCGTTACGCTTTTAAGGGCATGAAAAACATGGTCAACTACTAGGGACATCCCCATGCCAATGGCTACTTCCAAATAAGCAGCCTTTATATGTCCGAATTTCCCTGCATTCATATATTGGTACTAAGCAGAGGCCCCATGGTTTGCAGGCTTAGGAAGGTTTTACTTCTGGCAGGTCATTGTGTGTTTGTATGAATGATCCATTGCGATGTTTGGGATTAAAAGAAAAGGAAAGAGTTTGACTGTAAATGCTTTGGATGCACAGTTTGTCAAACAAACATGTATCATTTTATTATTTTACATTACATTAGTGGCATTTAGAAGATGCTTTTATCCAGAGCGACTTATGTAGGTTACTATTTTTGTATGTTATTCATTTATATAGCTGGATATTTACTGAGGCAATTCTTGGCCTTGCCCAAGAGTACAGCAGCAGTGCCTCAGCGGGGAAATGAACCAGCAACCTTTTGGTCATTTGCCCGGCTCCTTACCACTATGCTATACTGCCACCCCAATTTCGAAAAAAAAAAAAAAATCAAAACCATCAAATTTATATAACGCGTTTCAGGGTTTTTAAAGCAACCTGAAAATATTTGCTCAGAGCTTACCCATAAGCCTCCTGATTCACCCATAATCCCCTTGGCTGTGGGTCCTGATTCATACCGCTGGATTCCCCTGTGTGGAGACTGGGCAGTCGCGCCCACATACTCAGTTCAGGTTCTTCATACCCACAATGCCTCAGTGAGAGCAGTGTTAATGAATAGAAGGGAGACAGCAGGGGGAGATGTAGCAGGTTTGAAAGCATTTCGGGTGAAACCCTTGCCCGGACTTGCCTTTTAGCCACTGAAGGATATGCTCACAGGCAAGCGAGAGAAATGCACGAGCGCGATCGATATTTTACGTAACGGCCAGGGCACGGCCCGGGCGGCGGGGAGGAGGGGGTCGGCGGGACCGGGATGAAAAATAGATGGCATTAATCCGGAGCGGTGATTTACCACAATTATGTCATCTGTCACATGGCTGGGTACGGCGTAGAGGAGACCGGCTGGGGGTGGGGGGCACGAGGGGTGTGGGGGGGGTTTATTCTGGGCCTCTTCCTCTTGGAGCAGTGGGTGGGGGGATGAGAGGGAGGTGTGGGGGGGGGGGGCTCAAGCGTAGCGCAAACTCAGCCCACACCCCCGGTACTCGGCACACCCCCAAAAAAAAAAAAAAAAACTAGGTAAGAGGGATGGCCCGGGGTTAGGCCCTGGCAGCTGCCTGCCCCCGGCGATGGAGATCCCAGGCGCTGTGGGCCATCTGTCCGTACGGCGGCCGGCGTGCACGGGGGCCCATCTATCAGGCCGCGAGCCCCTGCAGCTGCCGGGTCCCTGTCAGCCTGGCCGTCTTCTCCCCGGCGCAGAACAATGAACGCCAGCTACTCACTTTGTGTCACACAGAATGGCTGATTTGATTAAGTCCCGGGCTCTCATTATGCTAGGTGGGGGTGTAGAATTTCAATGATAATCCATAATGCATGACCAGTTTTGTTGCCATGGCGACATAAATTCAAGGTTACCGGCGCAGACGCATAATTGGGTGTGCGACGGGCTCTGAGGAGGCGCTGTTAGAATTCTCCTCATGAAAGTGGAGCATCAATCATGCTGTGGCAGATTGCAAAGTACTCATAATCAGACCAAATGCCTCAGAGAGAGAAAGAGAGAGAGGGAGAGTGTGTGCTAGGACACAATATATGCTTTCCTTTTAGTGGGGAAAGCACACACACACATACACACACACAGGCAGGCGCACACACAAACACACACACACTCACATACACACACATACGCGCACACACACACACGTATGTGTGCTTTCACACACACGGGTGTGCACCAACACAATGCAGACAATAACACATCTCACAGACACACAGGCGTACACATGAAATTCACTTCAACACACACACACACACACACACACACACACACACACACACACACACAGAATCCCATCGATGTGAGCTGGTCTATTTGAAGCAAGCATTCCAGTTTTGCACTTTCTAGTAACTTGGTTTCAGTTCATTTGGCCCTTATCTCGCTCTGCCAGGCAGGGATACGCCTGGCCTCCGTGCCGCTCAGGATGATGGGAATCAATTCTCGCCAGAGATCATCACCTCCATGACAACCGGAGCCCCCTCTCCCCTTTTCCCATCAGGCCTGGTGTTAACCCCGGACAAAAGGGAAGATTTCTCCGCCGGGAGCTCTGCCAAAATCCCCACGAAAATCACACCGCGCTTTTTATCCTGCCCTCTCAGGTCTTGTCGCCTTTTTTTGGGCGGGTTTTATCTTGTGTTTTTATGGGGTTTTTTTTTGCTTTTTTGGGGTCACGCCCAGTGGAAAGAAGGTTTATTTCAGTATCACATCACATCAATAATACAGCTGAGACCATTGCAAAGGAAGTGTAAAATATGCATAAGTGACTGAATCCAGATATCTGGTCAGTAGCTCAGTGGTCAGGCGGCCTTTGCCAAAGCCACCCTCCATGAAACCAGGCCTGAGTTCACATCGTTGATGGATAAAAGGAACCTGAATAAACATAGTTTGAAGTGTCTAGGTCCAGTGGGCGGCTGATTTATAGACGATGGGTATAGAATTTCTATAAGGACGGTGGTGAACTACAGCGCGGTCCCTTCATTACAGCCATGCGGGCCGCACCGAAGTGTGTCCCAGTCCATCAACACCGTCCAGTCGTAACCTGTGCTCGGCTAATAACCGTAAATTCACTGAGATTCATAAACCATTATGGTGGCATTTATGATCTCTGACACAGAGACGTTCAGAAAGCCATTGGTTGAACGTCGCCTGCTTTGAACCAATAATATTTTTTAAGTACATTTTATCCTCTCTCATTTATTGATTTTGTTTTTGCTTTGCTTTGTTGTTTTTTAATTACTTTGTCTCTAACCATTATCCCTCACATAGGGTGTGTTTTTTTTCTTTAGCTTGGTCATTGTTTTTATTTTCAAATTATGTAGGTAATAGGACCAGTATTCTCTTCTTCTTCAACTTCTGCTTCATTTTATTTATTTACTTAGCACATGCCCTCTTCCCTAATCTGTGAGAAGTGTGGCATTTTCTGTCATGTTGAAAGTGTTAACTAGAAGTAGTTTTCCAGGTTTCCAAAAACTATGAAATATGTAGCAGTTCTTAAGCAGAACTTGGCACACAAGATCTTAGCTCAACACATTGAAAAGAGAAAAGTGGAAAAGTCCCGAAAAACAAAAGAATGAAAGTAGCAAATTAAGGCCTGAGAAAGACAACCCCAGTCAAACCGCGGAGAAGCGGAGAGCGATCTCCAAGTGCCTTCAAAGCCATGTCTGCAGCGGGGAGCCCGCTGTGTTTCACAGTACAAAGGAACCCGGGTTATTATCCAGAAATCTTAACCCAAAAATAAATAAATAAAAAAGAGACAGACGCTCCTTTTCAACTGCAATTTCTCCCACATTTGCCACACATCACAGTGATGAGAGGAGGCGCCTCACAGAAGCAGACAGTGAGTTCAGGACGGGGGATCCGAATCGCTTTCTAATGAGACCGTGATGGGGTGGAGAACTGTAAAAAAAAAAAAAAAAAAGAGACATGGAAAGCTCACATGATTGACGCAGCCTTGGACAAATCAGCAGATGATACCAGGGTTTGGTTAGGTCATCGTGCACCATGCTTCACCTGGTATGACTTAAACCTCTGTTAGTCTTTACTGGATACCACAGTTCTCAGGACCCATTGCTGTGAGGCCAGTGTTCCCTGAAATAATATTGCACTGCATGAATATGTGTGTGACTATGTTCCATAGTTATCTCTTTTTGAAGCTGGTGTTTCAATAATAACAGGATTGCATGCTGTGACCAGCAAAAAACACAGATGACCAAGACATTGCATCATCCATCCACTTAAAAAGCTTCAAGTATTAAAATCCCAAAGGAACATATTTTAAATATGTCCAAATGCCATGCATAAATCGCAAAACATAACTGAGTGCATAAATTGAATGAGGGGTGTTGTAAAAATATACATTAAAAATAATTGGGCAGCGGTGTGGTGTATTGGTAAGAAGCACGGCTTATATCCCAAAGGTGGGAGGTCTGATTCCTAGGTGGGCCACCACCGCTGTTCCCTTGGGCCAGGTTCTTAACCCCAACTGCCTCAGTAAAGATCCAGCTGTGTAAATGGATAACATTTAAAAACGGTTAAAGTTGCACTGGATAAGAACATCTGCTGAGCAAATGTAATGTAAAAAAAAAAATGCATCCTACTGTGGAAGTGCAAAATTGCATACGTGGAAAGTGGCAGTAATTGATATTTTTATGGCAAATTCATGGCACACATACTGACATATCACAATGTCCGTGTCCCGTGTATATGTCTCGCGTGTGTCATGGATTTCGTATTTTGTTGTGGCGTATTATGCACAGCACACGATGGGGGTAACACAGCGGAATGCACATGGCTGGGAGAGACTCGGCCCCCTTTTGGCAGAGCGACAGCGGGTTGCCAGATGTTTGGGGGCTTTGAGCGGCACTGCAAGTGCAATGGCAACCCCGCCGCATGTTGCCCGGGAAGCACAGCGGAGCCCTGCCCCCGCAGTGAACCCGCCGAAAAACCGCCTGAGCCGCGCTGCAGAAACGCACGCGCCCGGCAGCCCGAGTCACTCACTCGCTCACTCGCCCGCCCGCCCGTCTCCAGTGTGGGCCTCTGCCTCCCTGCTATTATGGGATGGCGCATCACCAGGAGGAGTTCAGATGTGTCTCACGTGTTTGGGCGCACGTAGAAATAAACAACTAAAAAAAAAAAGACTGACTGTTGCGTCTACTTATCCTCCATTCTACCAAGGAGCACAGGCGTAGATTCAATGTAACTGAAACACACTAGAGTTCTTTAAACAGCTTCATTTAGCCTCAATGGCCTCATGTTACTCTTTTCAATACACATTTGGTATTTTGAGCTGAGGGCCTCAATCACTGGAAACACTTGCTTAGAGTTTTCACTGCAGTGATCTGGGACACAAATTACGTATTTCAACATACGTGTTTGTGACATGAATCTAGGTTTGGGATCTCCCACCTAGGAACACCTTATGAAAGAGCAGCAATGTTAGTAAAAAGAACCAATGACAATGATGACCATAAAAAAAAAAAAAAACACCAGAAGGTCCCCTAGAACTGATCCTGTTGGTGGGAACATAATGTGTGGCTGAGGGCTATGGGCTTTGAAAAGGATCATGGGAAGGTGACTGGTAATGGGGAGTCTTGGTGACAGAGCAATGGAAAGACAAGTCACCCCCGACCCCCGCATCTGGACCAAGAGGAATGCGACAGGCATTCAGGGTGTCCCGAGTGGGGAGTGCTCCCAACGCCCCGCGCCCCATTGTGTTTCGGGACATTGTTCCGGCCTCCTTTTGTCCTGTAAATATCAGATCCCCTTTCAGGATAACCACAGAACCCCCCATTTTCCCCCACCTTCTTTGGAAACGGCTCTGGCCGGCTTTTCAAACAGCTGTTACGGGAAAATGCTAAATTTGGATGAGCTGGTGGGGTTAGAGTCATGTTCGTACAACACAGATGTTTTGCCCTTCGTAATTAACATCACCGAGGAAGACCGGTATTTGAAATATTTTTTTCCCTTCGTGGGTTGGTTTTGATGTTGAACTCTTGAAAGACAGCCTGAAAATGTGTGCTAAGATACGTCAAACTCCATCACTCAAACCCGAATGCAAAAAGGAATTTTTTTAGCAAAGGCACGCCCGAGGTGAATCTGGTCCTGGGGTTTTGGGTTCCACCATTAAGCCTTCCTCTGTTCTCTGGCCGGTAATGTGATGCATAAACCCGCGACCTTCCCCATTGTGTCTCTTACAAGGTCAAGGTTACGGGGTCACCGGCGGCTTAGTTAAATTGGCATGCTCTCTCCCATAATGGATTACCGGGTTAGTGATGGCTTGATGCTTAGTGTCACTTTTATCAGGCGGAGAAAATAATATCGAGGCAACAAGGACTCGAGACGGGAGCAGACAATCGGTGTCTCTCAATAGATATTGAATGCGTGAGAGGAATTTGCATAACCTGGCTGCCAGCTGATAGGATAGAAAAATCTAGTCTTGTTCTCGATGGTGTGAAGGATCATTCAGATGATTTATGCAGGAAATCGCGTTTGCTAGGCAAGAGGGATAACTAAATAAACCACTCTGAGTACAACACTCAGAAAACAATTCAGTATCTCATGGACTCATAACACTCCATACAAAGTGCATCGGTTTTACTGTTGCCTCAGATGTGAGGAAGGGGACCATACTTATATTTCTTTGGAAATGTGTATATGCACAACTATCAAAATTGTTATTTAAAGGACTCCATGTAGTCCCGTACATATTTATACTGAGACATGGACAGATGTTGAATGATTTTATGATTTTTGCAAAGAAAAAAATGTATTTTACTAGACATGACATCAGCAAAAATGCATTTTAAAAAACTGGAAATCTAAACACCCTCTAACTGTTAAACAATGGTTTAATGAATGGTTTAATGAAGTTAACGGCACTCTGAAAAAAATGTAGAATATTCCGGGGGTCAAATTTAATGAAGTATGAGTCACACTTATTAACAGCATACAAAACACAGAAACATTTCAAAGCTGCCAGCAATCAACAGTAATTATCACATGGAATAGTTTTTACCAAAATTAAACTATACACCCATTTATTTTATATTATGTGAAATCACACCTGTTTATATATGCTATTTTTATTAAAATAGTATTTTTTATTGTTATTATTTGTATTTTGTTATAGCTATTGTTATTGTTACATTGGAACTGGGAAAGGGTAATAGACTTGAACATTTATTGAAAATTGACATTCAAACTTTAAAAGTTAAAACCAATAAAAAACAACAGAAAACAGAGGGCTGTTTCATGCATGATTTTTTTGCCATCGACATACAATTTTGTTTATTGTATTACATTATCATAACATAAGTAACCTGTATTGTAAAGGTTGAAATTTATGAGTTTACATTAACAGATTTAAAAGTAGCCACAAAAAATACCATTTCAAAATTTTCTGAATACCTTTGCTCACTGCTGTGTCTTTTCAGTCAATTAGTAAAAAAAAAAATCAGAAAAATTGTAACTCACATCAATCAACTGACAGTAAGCTCAATATATGCCCCTTCTTTCCTAGTGTGAAGCCCTAACGCGGAGTAACGGCAGTGGGGGCGACCGAACGAACGCGAGGAGGAAGGATGGAGAGGACAGGCATGTCAGCAGGCGGGGGAAGAATCGGTGTAAGTGCGTTGAGCCTGCGTGGGTGTGTGTCCAGCCCCGGTCCCTTTGCAGTGGTGTGTTAATGTTTAAAGGTAGGAGGCCCCAGGGGATGGGGGGTGGGGATGTGGAGGCACAATAAGTGTCTGTGCGCTGTGTGGGGGGAGACCCAGCTGCCTGGATAACTCCACATACATGAGCGCCACAGTTTGTGTGCCCGACCGCACCCCCCACCCCCACCCCGCGAGGCCTACACAGTTCCCACCCCCACTCTGACATGTATGTGCATGGCATGTTCTAGCCTAAGCATGATGGGACTACATGTGTGTCACCGCAAAAGAGCTGTCCATGTACTGTCCGTGTAATCATATCACTGGCTGAAAGCTCACAACGCTGTAAGACACGAGTGGCTATGTGAGATAATGTGAGCTCACCAATGGAAATGAAGCTGTCTGAAGTGTGAGGGACGGCAAAGTGTCTCACCAAGGTTTTACTCTGAATGTACAAGTTGTCATTTGTTGAACGTTCTTATCAAGAGTGACTTACAAAGAACGTGTACAAAGCGCATCCGAGAAAGATGAGAAATAATCTAACAGGGATGAAAGACAGCACACACAGGACACAACCGACCAAGTTACAACATGTGTCAGCCTCTTAAACCATGCAGTAACTAATACAGACATGCTTTTGTAAGTGTCTGACGTAAATGCAAGACAGCATACCCTAATGTAAAACCACACAAATAAGGGAAGGTAGGAGATGCTTGGGTGTGGCAGCCAAGGTGTGGTCTGAAGAGGTATGTGTTTGGTCTGCAATTGAGGACAGCTGGGGGATCTGCTGTCTTGACTCTATGCGAAGCTCATTCCATCACACTGAGGCACTGAGAGCAGAACAGATGGAGGACAGGGCCAGGATGTGGGGTTATAAAAGGGGACAGACGGCCAAGCGTCCTGAAGTTGCAGAATAGAGTGACCTGAACAGTGTTTTGGATCTTATGATGGAGTGCCCCCCTTGTTGCCCTATAGACCAACACCAGCACATTGAAACGAATGCTAGCTGTTAGCAGGAGCCAGTGGATCAGCAGGTGTGAGGTGTGATGTGGGGTGATTTGGGGAGATGGTGGAACCTGCTGACACCCTGGTGGAGAGCTTTGTTGTTACGCTCTGCTTTTTGCCAGAGTCTTGCTAGGTAATGGGCCAAGCCAAACGCAGCAGGGCTTGTTGCCCGACAAAGTTCGTTCACCCTCCCCAGCTGTTCGTGTGGTCCCGAGGGGTGGTACCAGGCTGGTTTAATGAAGGTCTTTGAAGGTTAAAAGACTGCTTTAGAAGTACACCACCCCCCCTTTCCCTTTCCTGATTAAACCAAGAACCGGTTCCACCAACTCATTTATCAGGCTTCCGAAAGAGCGAAATCTCACAGCCTTGGGGTGATTATCATTGCTATTGACTAAGTAAACAGTGATTAAAAATATATGTCTTTAATGAGCATCAGAGCTGCCAGACACAGCATGATGGATAGCTTGCAGACCTATAAATCATTAGGCCCAGATAGACAGTGGACTGAGCGGCTGGGTTTGGACTGATCCGATAGGGAGATACCCATGCAGGCAAACAAACCATGGAGCCAGCACTGCTGCTCGCACAGACCAGCTTTGTTTTCATGCTGAAAATAGGTTGCATTAGAAGATTTGCATTAGGTTTGCAGGAGGTTTGTGCAAGGTTTGAAGGATGATTGCTGTGTCATGCATCTGCTTTTTCCCTGAATGTCTGTTGGGTGTATCCCCTGTCCCCTGAATTTGATTTGATCTTTTTCTACGTCAGTCTTAGCAAACAGTCTAGCTATGCCACTGGAACTCTCTCTGTGTGTGAGTCAGGCTTCTCCAGGACACGGGCACACCCCAGATGACCTTGCCCCACGCTCTTGCTTACGCCCCCCCACACCGCCCCCGCCACCCACCACTAACACCTGAAAAACTTTGGCATTTTCCTTTTAGTTGTTCCTTTTAGTTCCCTGGTCCTGAAAGAGCCGGACAACAACTTCCACTAACTACAGTTTTCTTGTGAAAGCATTTTTGTTTTTGGGGCTTAACCTCAGCTGTGCTCGCACTAAATGCCCTGCTTGGCTGTGAAGATGACGAGGGCTTTCAAGGAGGTGACAATAATGGGGTCAGGCCGGGGCAGAGTGTTTGATGCCACTCATTCAGGTCTTAATTGCTGGAGGGATGGTGATGGGGCATTGGGGGTGGGGGGGAACAGGGCTGACAGTGAGAATTGGAGGAAGGCTTTTTTATGAGGAGCATGGCGAGGCTATTGGGGAGCACACAGGGATTGTGCTCGTGTTGAGCGTGAGGCCCAACTCCGAATCCCAATAGCGAGGAGTGGGCCAGGAGCGCGGCCACACTTCCCCATCTCCTCATCTGGCCTCGTTAGGGCCGATATCAATCTCCATAAACCTGCCAGCTCCACTACGCAGCCAGTCAATGCAAACAATACCCTGGGTGACAAAGGAAAAAGCCCCTCTGTTCCTCGAGTCTGGAGTCGAAACTGCACAGACGTGCCACTCACACCCTGGTGTGTGCAGAGTAGTGTGTGCGCTCAAGTGCACGTTGGCACGTGGAGGAGTGAACGCTATATATCTGCACATATGCACATATGTGAAATTGATTCAATGGCAGGAAAGTACTCCAGCCACATGCATGTAGGAAGTGAATCTGTGTTCAAGATTACTTTGGCATGACGTCCATAACAAAAACCCTTTCAGCTTGTAAACATGCCAAGTTTCTCACAGGTACAAGTTATATGTACTCCATATGTCCATACATAGAGCAAAAATAACTCACTCACTCACAGTGTTTGATAACAAGACAATAGCAGTTTCTGCCTAACAAAGTTTCCCACATTACCTCACATGCACTGAAGAGGCTCATTCTATCCAATGATTCCTCTGTTCTTTCATATAGGTATTTATGCAGCTCAAGGCAAAAATTTCCCATAAGTGCTGATCCAAGGTCAGATTTCCCAACCAAGCTTCTAATCTTAACCATTACAAGCTAAACAGCAAATCTGATCCTAGACTTACATGCATCTCCTGCCTGGAGCATGTGTTCACAGGTCACGTATGTCCCCCCTGTAGCTTCAGAAAAAAAGAAACTAGAGGGTTGAAGATGCACGCCCCACATGACAGTGAATGAGCACTGGGGGGGGGGTGTCTGCACTTGTGGGGTAGATGGAGGACAATGCACGTCTGTATCCAAACACATCTGGGGCGGCTGAGCGCATGTGTCGGGGCGCCATGATTTGAGAGCTCGGTGTGTGTCTGTGGTCACTGGCTCATTCCTTCTGACTCAGGCACCCTGCGACTCACACACACGCCGATGACATAATTCAGCTTTTTATCTCAGAGGTGCCCTTGAGGAGAGATAGAGGACCAGAGCTGCGGTCTTATTTAGAGGTGGGGTGTGTGTGTGTATGGGGCGGGGGGGGTTGGGGGTGAAGTGTGTTAGGTTAAGGTAAGGTGGGATTCCAAATTTACCAGACACCGCAGGCAGGAATGTGGTCGTAATCTGAGGGCAGCTTTAAAAAAATGTGTTATTACAAACAATTTGAACACAAGGTGCTTTAATGTGATGCTGAAGAAGGCTGGCTGCCCCAGCCTGAGCCAAGCGATTGAGGCTACATGAAACGGCACGTTATGCCAACCAACTCTCTTCCAGTCCCAACCTCATGCTCTTAACGCTCCAGTGCCCACATCAAATACACCTTATCATCATAGTAAAAGGAACATACACGCGGGCCTGATTCGGAAAATGAGATAATCGCTGTTATAACCATACGCTAAGGCTGAGCAAGGCAGCGGCTCTCTGGCAGCATATATAGAGGGTAGATATTTAAGCGCTCTTACTTGCTTTGCCAATAATCAAACACCACAGGTCACCAGCAAATGCGATGATGCCACTTAATTTAATCCGCGTAATGACAAGCGTGTGTGGCATGCTATGATGTGCATGCATCGTAGCTTTAATGGCCATGAATCACTGACTCCTCTGACTCATCTGAAGAGGCTTTCAGCAGAGAGGGTTCCAGAAACGCCGCAAAACTGTTTAAACATGTCCCACCGGTCCCCCCCGCCCTGGGATTTACGTGCGTCTCCTCCGCAAGACGCCGCTCTTTGAAGATGTTTTTAATTCACGGGTTATTTGGGTCTGTGAGGCCGTTTATATTATGTCTGGGGTTTTCCTTGCCCGTCCCCGGTGTGCTGAGATGTGGCTAAACATGACGAGGATAAATATTTATGCGAAGCCGCAATTTGATTAATGCGAGGTGCGCAACATTAGAAACCGTAGAACGCACTTGTGTCAAGTCCAGCAGCCACAAGGCCAGGTTGGGGTGCTAGCCTGTCCAGCTGGAATGGGGGGATAAGATCATTTTGGATTTCGCTAAACAAAAAATTGATTTCCTGCAGGGGTGTACCTCTCGAGATCTAGCTGGCTTTCAGAGAACACACAGGACCTATCAGGTCGAGAGTCCTCGAGCACTCCGGGGTTTAGATGCTGAGCTGAACTGATTAAAACATACTTAATACCACCCTTAATACTGCCACTGTGTAGTGTTTGCTTGCTTCCCTTCATCTGGCCAGTAAAAGTCAGGCATAAAGGGCTCCTAGGCTGGGTGTCTGACAATATGAAACCTGGGGAAAGTGTTTGGTTGATGGTATCAACCATTTCTAGCTTCGTGTGGGTGATACACCTCTCTGTGTTTGGTACGGCCAACTGAACACTTTCCCTGTGGTTCGTTTTCGAGCACTCGCGGACCACGTTTCTGGGGGCCCGTTTCAGGGTGCGTTGAGTGGACGTTGAGCGATGGTTGTGAAGTGAAACGCCATTAATGTTTTCTGAGACAGCAGCCCTGAGTGCCCTTTCCGAGCCGTGTGCACCACTCCGGGTCACGGCACCGATGTGGGGCTCCAGCCTGTCACGGCAAGTCTGTAATACGGCTGACTTCACATCAAAGTCACGGGGAAGAAAAAAAAAAAGAGACAAGACAGGGAGGATGATAAATCACAACTCTGTCAGCTGTTGAGTTCTCCTGTACATTTGTCCGCCGGTACTCTCCCTCGGGTGTTTCAGATGAGCCGGTGTGAGGGGGGACTTAGGCGGGAAGCCGCACTGCTCCCCAGCTCCACGACCCCCCAACCCCCACCTGACATTGCAACAACCAGCAAACCCTGCCACCCTGCTCTGAACAACAACGGTTTATCTCCCCTCGTAGCTGGCCTTTCCTACTGTGTTAAAGTGGACCCTAAAGGAAGAGCTGTCTTTGGCACTACAAATTAAGTCACTCCTATCTGTTCCGTAACCCTGGATTGTAATTCAAGATGCAACAGTGTGCCCCCCCTTTCTTTTTTATAATGCACGGCCATTATTGAGGTGGTGAGATAGTGGCTTTTATAAGGATGAGTGGCAGTGTAGGGGGTGGGGGTCATTGAATGTTTTACAAATGAATGCACGCCAGCCTGCCGTCAAGAACCCCCGACGCCTCCTGCTTCGACCCCCCCGGGCACGGAGGCCATGCTGTTATCCCCACTGGTAATTGCCACCATTAACGCCTATCCTGGTACAATTCAGGACCCCTTTGTTTTGGCTTTATCTCCTCAGTGCTTAAGAGTTTCTCCTTTCACAGAGCCACACAAAGAGACATTTTTTTTTAGAGTCGGTAATTATCTGCAGGAGCTATCCTTTCTATGGGGAATGTAGCACAAAAAACCCACACTCAAAATGAAAAAGGAGGGTTCTTTTTTCCAGCTGTAATCAGAGGCACTAAAAATAATAATAGTAAAAATCCACTGCGGACATTATTGAGAGATTAACGAGGCAGAGAGAAGACTTATCAATCTGGGTGACAATACTGTAATAAATGTAATTATATGCAGTGGCTTATTAGCATGGTGGAGATGCTCGGCTTCTAATTTACTGCAGTAATTGCAGTGCTATTTTTATGACATGTTAACTGCAATTAATCACATTTATGATTTAATAAATGCGGAGCAAAAACTCACATGCACTCTGATTTAACGCTGTACACGTAAGCAATCAACTGTTTACCATGTTTTGTGTCAGAGCACGATACAGCTTTTGGCTGTAGTAACATACTGCTTGTATTCTAGAAGGCACTTTGTTAATTCATGTGTGTGCGTGCTGTGGAGTTTATTCGGGTAGTAAAGGGAAGTGATTTCTTAGCAGCATTACCACTGTGAATTTTATGACGTCCATCTTGCTACACACAGGCTTCAGGAATGCCCACCTTTTCAGGGTTCAGATTCACTAGATTCACGTTCATAGAAAAACCCAGGTATTGATTGGAAAATAGTCTGTGTTTTAACCCGTCAAAAGCAAGATTTCTAAGCACTCGTGGTCCTAAGAGGAAACTCCAAAACTTAAACTGTGATGACTCTGCCTGTTTTACTGCCAGATGAAGAGGACTTGGTCCCTCTGGTCACAGAGTTTGGTCACTTTGACACTTTGTCCTCATTATTATGTTAGTATTAAGGCCAAATTAGGAAAGGAACAGACTGATCACAGCCTAATAATCATAATGTACATTATTTTACAAGGTGACTGTATAAATGCCGGGACCCAGGCCTTTTGTCTGACAATGGCAGGATTATTTTTTTCTTAGTGAATGACATACCTGGTAGTCAACATTTCCTGTTGTGGCTGCTTGGACTCCACCCTCTTTCCACATGCCCCCCCCCCCCCCTCAACTCAGACAGCCTTCACTGGGTCTCATCCTCACTGGCTGCCCAGTAGATGAGTGGCAGGTGCTGGCTCCAAACAGAACCATTACATTACATAACATTACGTTACAAACAAGTCCATTACAATACATTACATTACGTTGCAGACTCTTGCATTCGGTTCTGAGTGTGAAGCCCTTGTGGGATCAAGGTATTGATGATGTCACAAGATGACATGCTTCATTTACATCAAATGTGCCTCACATCATTCAAATGCAAATTCATTCTGCACGTCAACTTTAGATAAATGCAGGAAGTTGGTCCTGTTAGCTGCCATAGATCTGTTTCCACTGACATTGTGGTACTGAGGGAGAAAGAGTTGATTCTAGTTCCCATAATGTAAACATGGACACTGGTGATTACAGAGATATAACACAGCTTTTGAGGGTTAACGCATTAGCTTACATATGGACGGTGTGTTAAATTATCTTGTAAAACAGGAACAGATTGGACATATAAATGCCTCAAAGGAGAGCGCTTCTTTAAGGTAGACAGTCAGGTCATGTTCACATAGGAATGTTTGCTTTGAAGGGAGGCTTGGTTGGTCTCTAGTCTTTGAACTTCTGTGACGTATGTGAAGAGCAACCAGGGATTGCTTTGAAGAAAAAGTGAGGCAAATTGCTTTGATGAAAAAAGTTGGTTTACAATTTGAAAGCAATGCCATTAAATCCTCCCCCTACTTGTCTTGGCAAAGGTTTGAGAGCCCACAGTTTTGTGATAAATACAGTGAGAATGTGAGCCTTGCGTTTGTTTGTGTAGTACCAAAAGGGGCAATAAAATATCTCAAGGGTCAGCTTCGGCTAATAGTTCATCATGTAGGGCTGCACAAAACATAGTCTGAGACATTAAATAAACATGAAACATGATTCTCTCTAAACTCCTTCATACCAATTTTTTTTTTTTTGGCTGTACACACCATGTTATTTTTTGCACTACATACCCTGCATGAGATATGTCAGGAAGATTTTTCTTCAAATCTCTGCTTTTTGTACAACTTGTGCTTGTGTTTAATGATTTACGCAAATTTATAAATTCAAACTTGACTGTTTTGGAAGGCACATTGAAGTTTCGGAGCCTTTGGACTGCATGATTGACTGGCAACAGTGCACAGCGTGGAGTGCACACTGTAAAATGTCATTCAAGAAAGATACATTTGGGCTCTCTGACACCTTTCAGCACTTGATTTGGATGCATAATTACTGTCAAACTCTGCGCTTGGATGTCAGAAGCAAGGCAAATCTTTGGTAGCTGACAGGAAATGGAAGGAGAGAGAAATGATTTTCACCCAGGAATTTAACCTGTAACCCCCATATTGCCAACAGCTGTGGAATCACATCAACGGCAAAACGATTTGTTTTCAATGAGGGAACTCGTTATGACACAGCGCAGGCTAGACTGGTGGTCGTTTCTGTTAGGTTCACATCTGATTGGTGTAAGTTCGGCAGTGTCCAGCAGCATCGTGCAGAGAGCAGATCTCCCTGTTTGTCCTCAGCTTGCTTTTAGACCTCCCACAGTTTAACTCAGAACGGCAAGACCCCACGCACACACCCCTGCGATACCACACTACCGCGGTAACACGTGTCATCACTGTTCTGCAGGGGGTGGGCCATTGGAAATTCAGCGTGGGATATCAATGCCCTTCCTCTCTGTGTGACGCCTCTGTGCCTAATTAAAGAGTCCACCCTTCCATGTGTTTGAAGTGTTGGCTCAGCGGCAAAGTTCTTAGATAAAGTGAAACCAAAGGGAAACCCTGGGACCTCTGCTTATGAACAGGGAGGTTGCATCAAAATGTTTTTCGTAACTTTGAGTTGTTGTCTATGTATGTGTTTGGGGGTTAGTTAAGGAAAAATACAAATTTAAAAAAATGTGCAATTGTGCAGTTGAAATGCATGTTCATATAAAGCTTACAGGTAATTTCAGCTGATGGTCTAATGTGTTTATGTTACACTCCTTGTGTTTGTCTGTGATCTGTGCACTGTTTTGTTTCACTTTTTTTATCACCATGAAACACTTGTCAATAAATCCCTTCCTTAAATACAAATAAATAACCCCTGCCATTCCAGAAAGATAACACCACTCACAACTCTTCCCCTTTTTATGGCTTTTTAAACATTAACTGGGGAGGCATCAAAGGGTTAAGCGCTCTGCGGAGCTGAATAGATTTTATGGCTTTTTAAGGGTCCTTTAACAGCGAAGTGTTGGTACCTCTGAGAGTGTTCGACATTAAATCGAGGTCCAGGGGAGGTGCCATGAGGGATTCCTGTGGGTCTGGCTTTTCCCCTCCGCACAGTCAGAGAGAGGAGGTCAGGCTCCGTCTGGGGACAGAGTGGTGTGTCATTCTGTTGGCCAGTGGGGGGTCAGGAGCAGGTGCAGTGGACCCAGTGATGACCAGGCAGGTGTGTGTGACATAGAGAGCTGAGGGAAGCGTGATGATGACACGGGAGGGACCAACTCGAAAGAGCAGTAGGCAAGATCCTGTCCCAGAGGCCTCCCGTATGACAGGGCAGCAGTGACGTGTACATGCTCTACCCCTCTCTCTGTCTCTCTCTCTTTCTGACCCTCTCCATATCTCCTTCACTTTCTCTCATAGACAGACATACTGAAACACACACACACACACAAATGAACACAAGCATGCGTACACACACACACACACACACAAATGAACACAAGCATGCGTAGACACAAACACACACACACACACACACACACACACACACACTCATGCACAGACACACACACTTATGCACCATGCAAACACACATATATGAATACAGTCTGCCATCAGCGTGATGTGTGACACGTTTATTTTTCAGACTCTCAGGCCCCACCCTGCAGCACAGGATTGTGGGACCCTGGAAGAATCATGGCAGAAGGCTTCTAAACCCACAATGCACGTAGGGGCCCATGTGATGGTGACTTTGGTTCAGGGAGTGTCATACTAACAGTCCCACTAACAGAATGCCTTATAAACCCCCCATAAAGCCAGCAGGAAGAGTTAAAAGGTAAATGGCATTGTCCCATAGCCAGATTATGAGCTGTTCAATTGTGTTGTGGGGTGGTAGTGTAGCATAGTGGCAAGGAGCAGGCCTTGTAACTGAAAGGTTGCTGGTTCGATTCCCTGCTGGGGCACTGCTGATTTACCCTTGGCCAAGGTCTTTAACCTAGAATTACCAAAGTAAATATCCAGTGGGGAAACATGTAAAAAAAAAAAAAAAAATTGTAACCTATGTAAGTCGCTCTGGATAAGACTGTCTGCTGAATGGCAATAATGTAATGTTATGAGTCATTAATGACAGAGCATTGCTATTTGATTGAATCTCGAGTTTAATAAATACAGCCTTCAAGTAGTCAACTCAACATATGAAAACATATTGCATATTGTCACACTGCTGTATATCCCAGAAGAGGCGAATGGAAAACTTGCCAGCAGTGCCTTGTGGGGGGAACACTAACAACAATGCCACATCCACACCCCAAAAAAATGTGGCTCTTGGTTTTTGAAGTCAAACCTCAATTAAGCAGGCAATTATCCTATTTCCAGAGATAAGCTATCACTCCCCACATGGTAATTAAACCATTTCAGAAAGGCTTTTTTTCTTGTTTGTGGCCAAACAGCGGCAGTAAGGTTAAGAGTTTGGAGACAATTCAAATGCAAGTGGCTGGAACACACTAGAGTGCTACTGATGCTATCTAGCACCTCAAAGGGCCATTTCATTATCATTTGAAAGTGGGAATATTTGCATATATACATGTTTTATACTCAAGCAGGTCAAAGGCCACAAGTTCATCATTTCAGGCTTGTTTGCTATTAAAGAGCAAACCAGGGTTGTGTGGAGTAAAAGCAGAACTGGAGCTTAGAATTTCTGTTTTAAGGTCTGAATTCAATCAACATTTGTACTTGACTTTGTCAAATACAAGTGCTTTTTGTCTGTTCTTTTACGTTATTCTGGTGATTGCTGAACTCGTTGAAATGTGTTTGTAAAGAATATAAGTAAAACTAGTGGTTAATTGTGAGTCAGAGTTATGTTGATAAATTCCAGGTCTAAATTTTCTTTTGTTTTTCTTTGTGTATGAGGGGTGCAAAAAGAAATAATCACTTAAAAATAAACCACAGGGAAAGTGTTAAGCTTTGTGTACAAGGAGTGTACAACACAGCAATGACCCCCCTGACCCCCCTAATATTCGGAAATTTGCAACCAGACACCCTGAATTTTATTTTGTCGTAGAAGCAACCATGGAGCTTTTTAAATGCTGCCGTTTGGATCTGACACTTTTGGCATAGAGGCAGCACAGGGGCAAGGCCAGGAAAAGAGCCAAGTGGGATAAATGAAAGCAGGGAATCCTTACCAGCTGTACCATCTGTGGAGGACAGAGCTCAGATTCACACAGCCACATTGTTACCGTTCCTCACATGCATACAAACCAACCTGTTCTGCTCTGAACTCCCAGACTCTCCGGTTTTGGTGTCTGGCCTGGGTGTCAGAGAGCTTCGGCTAATCTCGGCCCCTTGTCCTCTGGCGTTTGGTTTCCATTTGAGGGTCCCAGCACCAATAAAGGGGCCAGCCAATTAAACCGGACCAGGCGCTTCCCAGTCAGGAAACAGGCCAATTACGGCGACCCTGCAGAGCGGCCAAGGCTAAAGCTGAAATGTGTTTCTGTTTCCAGGCTAATCCTCAAAAGCGAACCAGTCGGCATGTTCGCTTGCTGATAAGGGCCTCTGTCCGTCGTCACGGTGACTCACCCCCCCAGTCCCTGCAGCCCAGCTGTAATCTGGGAAAGGGGCAAGGGGACCCTCTCTCCCCTCAGTCCAGACACAGGTTCCATTACACACGCGCTCACACACACACACACACACACACACACACACACACACACACACACACACACACACACACACACACACACACACACACACACACACACACACACACACACACAGAGTGTAATATTGTGTAAACAGGAAACAAGCAGGCACTGTTCAATGTCTGACCTTTTCTCATGTGAGCAGTGAAATGTTGTTACTTCAGGAGCTGCTCACTCAGTGAGCCAGTCAGTTGGTCACTCAGTCAGTCTATGAGCCATTCACTCAGTGAGTTAGCGAGTTGATCAGTCAGTCAATTAGTGATTCAGACAGTGAGCTAGTTAGTTCGTGAGTCAGTTAGTCAGTGAGTAATTCAGTCACTTTGGGGCAGTAGAGTTGTTAAGGCTACCCCCTCCAGTGGCAGCTACAAATGCAATGTTTTTAACAGTTGTTTTTAGAGGGAGCAAAGTGGTGCAGCTGTTAAGGATTTGTTTCAGGAGGTGTTGTAACTGGTTGATGTCATGTCATGGTGTCTGTCCAGCAAAAGCCCTTTTGTTACTTTGTGTTTATTTTCCTTCTACCTGTAAGGTGTCCAGTGAAAGGTGAGAAGGAGAGACACAAGAAGGCTGCACTCTCTAAGTAAATCCCTCAAGCCAGGCGGAAAAATCCTGGCTTCACACAGGGACAGAGGAGGGAGGAGATTTATGTTGAACACTCTTTGCAATCCTGTGTGCAGTGCTGACCAAAGTGGACAAGGGATGGGAGAGATGCAACAGCTGAGGCATTAAGAAGTGCTTGTATGATCAATATTGCCCTCCACCTCCAAAAAAGAGGTGTAGACTTTGTGAGCAGTTATTTGTAAGTGTTTATAAACTGGTGAAGTCATACATACATATTCATAATATCCACATAGATTGCATTGCACTGATTGTATTGGTCATTAAAATCTCAAAGCCTGCTACTTATCTTTCTCAATCGGAGTCGCCATCAATCACCATGTCAGTCGGTCTTGGACGGCCCCGCCCCCGAAAAAGCCTCCTGGATGGCATCCCTGGAGCTGTGATCATTTTGGTTGATTCAACGTTTTCTCAATGTCCTCTATCTCTAACAGAGAAGCAAGTCATAAACAAAAGAAAATCCAGGATAATTTATATGGATAAACCAGAAATGGAAATGAATTGAGCAATTAGGGTTTTACAGCAACTTCAACAGAGGTTATTTTATTTGTAGACATCCCAGGCGATTAAATCTGGAGGAGTTTACACTTAGGGAGTGGAGGGGGGTCATTGATGATGTGTTGTGCTGACCTCATCTCTGAAATACAGGGGAGGGTTCCAGGGGGTGCCATACATGGAACCATTTCTAAAGGGCTGATGGGAAGATTTAAATGTGATGCGAGCAGGAATGTCCCATTCTGGACTGGGATCCTATTGCATTTCACGCGCCGTGGCTGACATTGTATGAATTAATCTTAGCTTCAAAGCCCAGATGTTATCATTTCTCTGTGGAAAACAACACCGCAGAGTGACAGAGCCAATCTCTCATTACACGTGGGGGTGTGGGGCAGGGGTTGAAGGTCAAAAGACACCCCTGGACTGCTGATAACATATATCAAATCAGAGTGTTTTCATTGGGAAGCCGGGAAAGCTGTGTCCACACACTCGAATAGGAAGCAAAAAACGTAGAGCGGTCTTACAGTCCTTATGAGTCCATTATGAGTCTTCAGTCTGCAGCAAGAACAGGATGCACACATGCCTGCACACCCAAACACACACACACACACACACACACACACACACACACACACACACACACACACACACACACACACAGACATACACACCCCCACGCATGCATGGACACACACGCACATAGACACCCACACACAGACACCCACACACACTGACATACCCACCACGAAGCACACACAGGCACCCACATACACAAAACTGACATACACCCCCTCACACATACACCAATGCCCACATGTACAGACACGTACACCCCCACGCATACTGACATCCACACACACGCACAAACACCCACATACACATAGACATGCACACCCCCACATACGCACACACATACACACTCATGCACTCTCACACAGCCCTTTCCTAAGCAGGAAGTGTGTCTGATGTGTTTATTTGGGTGTCTTACCACACAGTTGCATCCCCCTTTATCCCTCAGCCTGAATTTGTGTGCTTGGTTAGTGCAGGACACACTCAGTTGAACTTCATCGCCGGGTCCTGGAAGTTTAAAGCTGGCCTGCTCAGCACGGATCCCATTGTGATTCTGATTTATGCAGCTGCTATGGAAATCAATAGGACCTGCATGGGGGGATAGGGGGAATCAATAGGGCTCTTATTCTCATGGCTGCTCAAATCTAAGACATGTAGGCCTATCTCACAGATGCAGGACTGGTACACTGATCTGAGGTCAGATCCACCTGGGGTTTCGTCCTACATGCAGTGTATTGTAGCATATACCATCGATCTCAGCACATGTTTCTGAATATTTGTACACTCTGATTTATCATGATGTTAAAGGTTTGCGGTTTTATGGAGATTGTGTTGTGATCTAGTTTCCTTTTCAGATCGTGTTTGGAAAGGGAGAACTAAATTGAGTGGCATGAATATTGTGGCATGGAGGGAGGGGGTATTCATTTTAATTTACTGGGTGTCTTTGGTGTGGAATATGCCCCTAAAGCTTACAGTCCAATGTCCTTTAATGTACACTTTATTCATTATCCACTTGAAGGCAAGGCACAGTCAGACGTAGTAGCAATCAGTAAATGCAATCAAGAATACAAATGTTTATTTCATTATGTGAGAGGACTGCTCAGAGGGAAAGACTCATGGTTAACTCAGTAGCATTAAAGACAAGAAAAAAATAGTATAAGATAGTAATAACATGTAATAAAATTCATGAATAAAAAACCATGACATGTGTGCATGTGTATATATCAGCAAGTGTGGTTACCATATGGAGAATGATGTCATTACAATCATATTGGAAACAAAGCCAAAAAAAAGACTTGAAATTTGGCTTGAAATGGTAACATAATGTAAGAGATGTAAAATGATTCCATTCATGCTATAAATGAAAAAAAAATATACACCTGCAGATCTATTTTATATCAGAAGGGAACAGCTGTCTTGAAGGGTTACATGCATTCAGGTGATTCGACGAAGCATCCTGTCACATGTCTTGTCTGTGCGAGTTCCTCATTTTTGCCAAGTGCTGTGTTTTTGCATACAAAAATAACCTAAGCATTACTTTCCCCAGTGGAGTTTCACACCAGCCCAGAGGATGTTGACTTTTCCAGAATGTTAATGCAGGCAAGCTGATAATGTTGCTCTTGTTGCTTTGCATTTTTTTAGAGAGACCTTTCCTGTCCACCATATCCCCTGATGTCACAGTATCCTCCTTGCTTTTCACAAACAGGCACAATTCACATCCCCATTTTATCGAATGTTGATGGAAGCCAATAGAAATACAAGATGCAAGTGGCACAGCCAGTCTAACAACAGATTCTTCCTATAGAAGAAAGGGGATATATTTCATTTTTAACATTTACGGTCAGCTAATACAACTTGCAGTGAGTTATTCAAACACAGCCTGAAGACTCTTGGAAGCAGACACATTTCTATGAACTTGAAGTGGTGTTAACGGAAACATGCCTGGACACGTTCTTTCTTGTAATGCAAATGTCTTATATACAGCACTGTGGGAGACTAATTTTCCAGTCAATGTCAATGTACTAATTTTGTGTTGTATCACATTTGTTGTTGACAGTGACTCTGTGGAAGATGTGATTTTCTTCATCAGAGTAAATGTGAAGGCAGAAATAGCTATGTAAAGCATCAGTGTTTATTACAATGTATCCTCCAAACCTGCAATTAAGCAATATTTAAGAAAGAAATGTATTGATCACTGAAAGCAGAAATTAGAGTTTTGTGTGACAATAAGCCATATGTAATCATGTCATGTCAAATGATTGTAGTAATGATCCTCTGTATCCGTTGAAAGATTCTTCACAGTTGGCCTGTTAGAAGATGCTTTTGTGCACTTGAATGAATGTGGTTCACAGAATCTGTCTCTTAGTTCCAAGCTTTGTCATGTGTCTAAATGTTTGCAATTGCAAATGTTGGCATTTTGTATGAGATGCAACATTCCAAAATAAACAGTGCACTGGAGTTCCTATGATTTTGCAGAGACCTGAAATAATAATGCTGTTGTGTCTGCAGAGAAATGTGAGTCTGGATGTGTTTAGCTTGGATGTGCATTCTCTCAAACCATCTGCCAATCAGGACAACCTCGCCGCTGAATGCAACAAACACCAGCACGTCCTCCTCCACTTCCTTTTGTGCGTGTGGCCATCAGGAAACCAGGATATGAAATTCTGGAATACAGACGTGATGGAACAGGCCGACCTGTCACTCGGTGGGTGGGGTCAGAGGTCGCGTGTGAGTGACAGCAGAGCAGATGGCCGGTGAAGTTTCTCCTCAAGAGCCTGGGGTGGGGAATTCCCTGCTCTTTGTGTTCGTTCCTTTGATTTCCCAAAAAGGAGTGAATGCAAATAATTCTCCACATCTCTCCGTCACCTACAATCACTCCGGATTCATTCTGACTGCAATGCTCTTTGCCTTTAACTGCAAGTATCAAATTCACACTCTGAGTGTTGAATTTAAGCAAGTGGCAGGTCGTTTATTTGTTTTGGTTTTTTGTTTGTTTTTTTTTTTGGCAGAATGTTCCGGTTGTTGCGGTTGCTGAAATCGACAGAACTACGTTTCGTGAGGAACAGAAGGCTGTTACACTTCTTTACACCACTACTGACCGCTCATAGTTAAATGCATATTGTAGCTAAATTGAACCTAACCCCCTCTTTTTCTATTGCCTAAAGGAGGATACTGCTGTTTTAATGATATAGAACTGTGTATCTAATGAGGAGAGCCTGTGGGTTAGGACAACCCCCTGTTCCAGTTGGAATTCTTACCTTATTACCCTGCTTTCTTTAGAAACTGGTACACGATTTATCAAACACTCCTGGTTCAGATACATAAATTAATTTTTATTTATTTGCTTAGCAGACACCCTTTATCCAAGGTGACTTACATAGCTCACATGATTCGTAACCCATTAATAAAGTTGGGGAGAAGTAAAGCACCTTGCTCAAGGGTAGAAGGGATGCTTCCGCAACTCAGGAATCAGCCCCGCAAAGCAGGAGTCCAGGATCCGCCACTGTAACCAGCCCTCTGTCTCTCCTTCCTCGTCTTCTCAATGCATTGTATGGACGTACGGGTCGCTGCAGATTTTCCCTGAATTCCTGCTCAGCAGTCTTTACCCTGCCTCTGCAAAGAGCAGACCCTTTTAAAACACATTTTGTCTTTTTTTGTTTTCGGTCTAAATCAAACATCTTAACTTGGCCCCACTCCATGGCATGAGCGTAACGTTGACGACGCAGCGGAGGATGGCGATTTTTTTTTTTCTGCTCCCCACGACTGGGAGGCCACAGCCGTCGTTGTCACTCCGAAGGACGGCCGGCCCTGAATATAAAAGGGTTTTTTTTCCCCCACTCTGGGCTCCTGAGACAGGTTGGCAGGGAGGAATTCACCACGGTTGGTTTGCAGCAGAGAGGGGGCAAGTTGTGTCCGAACCCCCCACACACACACACACACACACACACACACACACACACAAACACAGACACACACTTCCTTCAAGTGCTGCAGCAATGTTCCCCCAAAAAATGCGTTACTTTTTGCTAAGTGCTCATTGAGGTTTTACAAATCAGTCAAGCTTTTGTGTGTAAGCTTTTTTTTCCATTACTAAGATGATGGAGACGCATGGCCACATGCAGATTATTCTCCTATGTCTGTCCTGTGGGTTGTGGTCCGAACAAGTGTGCATCACGGCAGCCCACACAGATTGGTACATCTCTACATACAAGCAGCAGTCTACTTCACACGTATGTTTTGGTGGCACGCCATCAGACCTTCTCATTGCTAGACAGCTGTGCACCCTCCAACCCCCCTCCTCACAGTGGTGAACTGTGCTCCAAGAAGCATGACAAAGAGGCTTAAAATCCTGTCTAAATCGGGAGCCCCAGGTAGCCCACACGCCCCCAGATCGGAGCTGTGGATGTAAAGAATGCAAGTATAGCAGCTGCGGTTACACTGTCCGTTCCCGTCGCTGTGTTAACTTAATTTTTCAGACCCCCACGGCCTCTTTCCGAGCGGCGGATCCACCCGACCGTTTCTTTGTCCCTCAGCACAGTGAGAAGCTTGACAGCCCCGGCAAAACTCCTGTTTTGCATTTCGCCACTGCAGCGCCGAACACCGGGCTCCTGAGTATGATAAGGGCGTGTGAGCCCTCAACTTCAGATGCGGCGTTTGAGGAGGGGTGCATCATTGTGCCGTTTTGCTCAGCTTGCGACACTGTGGGTACCGGCGGCATGGTGCTCTCGTTTGGGCCTGGTGCCCGCGGATGCGCCCGCCACCCTCGCCAGAGAAAATGGCGTCGGAACCGATTGGACGTAGTCCATAAATCACTGCCCACCCCCTCAGGGCCTGCATGGGAATGGGATGAGGAGGTGGTGGGGTGGCGAGTGAGGGGGAACAACTGGTAAGCATTCCAGAGGAGGAAGTGAGGGGGTGGTGGCGGTGGTGTGTGTGTGTGTGTGTTGGGGGGCGGGGGGGCACTGTTATTCGGTTTCAGCAGCTGGAAGCACTCAGAGCTGCCGTGCGGAGTGAATGAGAGGGACCGGCGTGGGCTGGCCTTCCAGAGGAGGCGAGTGGAAGGAGCGCAGGCGGTGACACGGAACAGGGTGATTCCCGTAGCGCCGGCTCCGCAAGGCTCAGCAACAGCCAACAACAGCTGCCCTCCTCTGGGAGCCCCACTTGCCTCAACGTTACATTGTGCGCTGAGAATAACACAGACACAATGTTGTTGCAACAGACACACAACGTTCTCTCCTCTCCCCGTTACGCCTCCAAACAGGCGAGAGAGATGCCTTTCTTTCAATCTGAAGATCTGAGAGAATTTGCATTCCTGTGGTATTATTAAACAATATTATTGTTCCCCCTAATACCTATCCTAATATTTAGATACTTGGAAGCATATACTGTACATGTGTGTGTGTGTGTGTGTGTGTTTTGCTTTGGTTCAGACAGAACCAAAGCACAAGGATTTTACAGTTCTTCTTCTACACTTAATTGAAACTTGCATCCACCTCTTGGAAACAAAACACAGAGTTAACAAACCATGAACAGCCCAGGCTTTGATTTTAACGGTGGGAGAGTTAGAAGTTACAGCTCACAGCTGAGCTTGTATATTCAAGCATTTGGCAAAGCTTTTTCCTCTCAGATGAACCCATATGTTTCAAACTTTAACATGCTGCAACAGGTGCTGTACCCCATCTCTGCTTGGAGAACTTGGATATCCATGACTTTGTACTTCATTTTTGCCCCTGGCAGCATTTCCCTCCATTGTTACCTTGTGAACAGTTCCTCTCAGCACCATGCCTCTGAACCGAGTTTGTGTATGGTGTCAGAAGTGGGATCCATAGGGGCAGCCATAATGCACAGGTGACACGGTCCGTCTGGCCCAAAGATGCGAGCGCAACCTGTGTCTTCATCGTATCCTACCAGACCTGGGAGCTAGTACTTAGATGACCTTTATTTATTGTGTTCGCATGTCAATTAGGAAAATTTGATTGGGAGAACTGGGCACCGGTGTTATGAAGTGGTGAGTGGCAAAAGTTGCCTGTTCTGTTCCCCCAGTGTTGTACCTTTGTGCAAGGTTCTTAACCTGAACTGCCTCCAGTAAATTCCCAGTTGTATGAATGAACAACATGCTATGCAGTTTTGTTGTGGATAAGCTGCTAAACTGTAATGTAATGTAATGAAAATAGATGTCTTGAAAATGAAGATGTAACATTCAAGAGCACTCAGGTCTAAAATGGCTATATAAGCAGCTATATTTACATTCCATTCATTAATATATATCTCACACACACACACACACATACACATACACAGTATATTCTGGCAATCGCTTTGTAGACAACAGATATGCATTTCAAGCATATGGTAAGGTTTGATAGATTTTACGTATTGGTGATGGCTGAGGGGAGTCATCTTTTCTCTGTGAGACAGCTTTGAGATTCTTGCCAGGGATGAAAGGCGCTATATAAAAGCAATTCATTCATCCATTCATTCATTCATTTATTCAGAATAATCTGAAACACAGATGAAAGGAAAAGGGGACAAGTGGGGTCATGTGTGCTCGATATGAGTCACCTCTGTTGGCTGTTTTAGGAGCCATCCTGGCAGCTGCAGCATTACATTCCTTAAAAGCCACTGCTGGCCACGGTCACCAGACCCTGAGAGAATGGCAAGTGTGGACCCCATATGTGCACCTATTAAGCAAAGCTTAGATAGAGTGTGCTGCCTTTTCACATTTTTGCCATATTCATTCCAGTCGGACTCCAGCGAATGCATAAAGTCAAAGGGAGCTGAATTTTGTATAGAGGCCATATCAGCACAGCAACCGTTTTTCATTGGATATTCCACTTCTGTAAAGAATTCACATGCATTTATGAATGTCATTGTAAAGAATTCCGGTGAATGGAAGTGGAGAATTTGTTAATTTGGCTCTCCTTCACTGTGAGCTAGCTTCATACTGCGTGTTTGAACAAGCTTACTCAGGAAACAAGGGATGACAATGTTGTGGTTTAGCTGGGTGGTGTTTGAAGACTACAGACATGTTTTACTGTCTGTTATTGTATTTCCATGCCCTTTTTCCTCTGTGAGACAGACACAGGTCATAGATGGGACAGTGATCCACTTCAGGTGAGGGTTATTTCCACCTTTCATTGGCAAGCCTAGGGTGAGTGTTTACTACCACATGTTGTTAAGATGCTGGTCTCTGAACCAGCTGGCTGCATGTTCAAATCCTAGTATGCAGGTAATGCTTTTATATGTAGTGCCTTTACATCTAAAGCTTTTGCAACAGTATGAGTCATGTATGTTCCTAGGTAACATTTTCTTTGCCCTTTTCTCTAAAGCGTCATTGGGTGTTTCTTTGACAAATTAAAACTCAGGTAAAGTACTAAGCATATATAAATCAAATTGGGTGAACTGACTTAGTGTTAAATTGAGTCGTTTTTTCAGTGTTCCATTTCAAATATTTTTTTAACCTTTTTCAGAGGAAAGCATTAAAAATTCTGCCAAGCTACAATTACATATACATTTTAAAAGATCATTTTGAGGTGAACTGTTCATAATTTTTCAAAGCACAGTAACTGGTGCACTTAAAAGCTTAGTCAACATCACTTATGATAGCATGAGTTTTTGATTCTGTTTTAAAGGTTATTAAGTTCAGGTGCAACAACCGTTAGCCATAAAAATCCTCTCCAGCACATCTGTGGAAATATTGTAGTAAACAGTAATTAAACATGTACCGCCGAACAGCTGAAACACACAGGAGAGCAGGCAGCGAATTTGCATTGGAGTAATAGCTGGAATCGGTTATTGTTGTACAGAGATCCATAAGGGCTGTTTTCTGAACAGAGTTAAGTCATTTTCTTCATCTGAGGCTGTTAATGAGAATGAGTTGGGTTTATATACTGCCTGTCATCCCCTGCCAAGGATCTCAAAGTGCTTTCTGTTTGAGGGGGTGGGAGGGGCGGGACTCACCTCAATCACCAACGTGTAGTGCCCACCTGGGGGGAAGCCTGGCAGCCCTTTTTCATGGTTTATTTGACTAGCAGACACCCTCGTTCCTTGCCTTTTTGCCCATTTACGCAGCTGGATGTTTACCGAAGCGGTTCAGGTTAAGCGGCTTGCTCTGGAGCACAGCAGCAGTGCCCCGTCTGGGAGTTGAACCCGCAACCTCCCATTTACAAGCACAGTTATTTAACCACTACAACAGCACTGCCAGAGTCCTCCTTTTGCTGAGTGTTTTATTGGAGCTAATTAAACTAGGGGATTATTGCCTGGCCAGGCTGGAGAAAGCCGGAGTGGGAATCAGGCCAGGACACTGGGGAAGCCCCTTCTCTTCGCCGTAAGTGCCAGGGGATCTTAATTATCGTGCTGAGACAGGACCTTGGGTTGAGGTCCTGTCCAAAAGGCAGCACCTCCTACAGCACTGTGTGCCTGTCTCGGCAATGTTGTTCTAGGCATTGTTAGTACAGAGGAAACCTCCTCTCATTCTCTCTTTTTCTTTCTTTCTCCCTCTCTTGCCCACACCACTCTCATTCCTGCAGCAAAATGAAAATTTGATAATGCAAGCTCTCTGGAGAGACAGGAGTAGCAGTTGGTGCAGCAAAACTGCACCAGACAGGTGTATCCTTAGTTTTGTAACTGTTTTATCATCACAACACTGTGAGGCTTCATTAGATTGTCATTTTTGTTCCTGAAAATGGTTCCAGGCAGCATTACAGGGCAGTAGTGCTCCACAATTTTTGAGGTGGTGTTCTTTCTGGTTTGCGAAGAGATACTGTGCTTAAGTGTTTTTTTATTGTACTTTTCATTGGTTTTGAAATACATTTACAGAGTAGTTAACAATATGACAGAAACACCAAATAACACTGGTAACCAGTGACACAATGATCCAGTAAATTAAGAAATAAATGATGTAAAACAGACTAAACAATAACAGAAGCATTAAATAAAACAATAGCAGCACAGGATGATCCCTGGAGCAGAGAAACCGATTGAGTTACATTATAAAGGGCACACTTGAGTTAGGATGGAGACAGTGTTACTGCTTCCTGACAGTAAAATAATAAACACTTGGAAAAGAAATCACAGCTCCTTGCAATCCCCATAAAAGAGGAGACCCCACGACGCTCCCAAAGGGAAACGAGAAAGGCTGGAACAGAGGACAGGTCCTCGGAGCTGAGAGGGTGCCGATGTGGCTGAGGCAGGGAAGTGGCTTCAGAAGCCCTTCGTCTTAATAAAGGAGAGCAGCGTGCCAAGTCACCCCGAAGAAGACTGTCTGGTCTAAAAATAAATAACGCAATACAGTGTGACAGCTGCGAAATAAAGATTATCCTATTAAATATTATACAGATTAAACATTCTGTGAGAAGCTTTTGTATATTGTATATTATGTATATAGTATGCCACCTCTTTCACATGACCAAAAATGTTGCTTCTGAACATAAAACAATAATGCAAAGACTGATGGGAAGGTGGAGGACTGTGGTAGGCACATGCAAGCTGGCCATAGTTTGGTGTAGGCCACTGCCTATTGGTTGGCGGGTGGTTGAAAATGACCAACTTGGATCACACAGACAAATCTAAACCATGATGTCAGTTTTCAGGCAGGTGACACACCAGTAGACACAAGCCATCTGCAGTCACTGGTGACTCAGTATCATCTATGGTGGTGAAAAAAAAACACATAAGGAATGAAGTCCTGAATCATAAAGCCTTCCTTCCAGTCTGCCTGTATGCTTGTGTACACAGTCATCACAAATGAATTCCTACTGGATACCAGCCAAGTATTTGAAGGCTTTCCAAAACAAACAAAATGTTATTCTGTAATAGCCTAATGCCACTGTTCAGAAATATTTCAAATTATTTCTCCAAGAAGTCCCATTTTTCTGGAGTTCCTAGTGATGCACTGAGGAAAGGATTATTACTAACAGCTTTGTAATACTGAACTAAAGGCATCACAGTCAAGAGTTAACTCAAACAGATACTTTATTTTTCATGTTGGGTTTGAAGCCAGTTTTATATGCAACACTAGATATTTCCTCTGCCGTTACCTGTCATTCGTAACATTTTCGTTTGACACGGATATTCACAGAGGTACAAACCCGAAGGCAGGAAGTGCTGACCCTTTGGTCAGGCAGGGTGAAAGACAAAAAAAAGTCAACCTGTCATCTTTTTCATTGGGGGAGGGGGGGGTGATACTCAATGGGGGAACTGTCTCTTTCCACACAAGAAGGAAAATATGATCTTATATCAAATCAAATAAGCAATAACTGGACATTTCCTCCCTCATTTTCACACACTCGGCAGTCAGTAGCCATGTCAAATGTGTCATTTGTGGTGGGGGATTTTTTTTATTATTTCAAAAGGCAAATATCTATTTAAACTGGAAAATAACACTTACTAGCTAATCCCGGATCTGAACAAGACTGAGACTTGGCTGCCTGCAATTTTGCCATACAGGAATGATAGAGATTGTGTTCTGTAATAGCGGCTTGTGTACAGTCTTTTTGATCAGTTAATACACTCCTCCTCAATGGAGCATTTTAATGGTAAATCAACAACGGACATCAAATAAATAATATATCAGACTACAGGAAGGATAAGGGTGCTTTCTTGGAATAATTTAATGCAATAAATGCACCGAGCAAGTAATTGACAGCACATTAATGACGCTGAATGGTGAAGTGGAGGGTTGGAGGGTTTGCAGATCCGTTTTCAGGATCCTGGGAAATGTGGCAGACAATAGTATCACTCAGACCCGTTCCTACGGTTTAGTCGCAATTGGGCTTTCCTTCTGAGCTGCTGGGCCAGACAGATGAGAAATGAAAATAAAAAGAGTCTGCTCATTGATTTATTCCCTCTAAATACTCTGCATTTAATAATAATTGCTAATAATGTCCCAGGTGGGAGTTTGTTCAGACCCTGGGAGAATTTCACTTTAGGGAGGGAGTTTTTTTAAATGTGATTATTTTACTCAGATGTCCAGGCTTTCCCCCTGTTTTTTCTCATATCTCGCCTCTCTCTTATTTTGCTTGTTAGTACTGAGAACAACAGTGGGGCAGATTCTAACCAGAAGGTCACAGGTTCAGATCCAAAGTATGATTCTGCCGCTTCACCCTCAGAGTGTGTTGCTAAAACCCAACTTTAGTGAGTGCTTTAGTGAGTGCTTTAGTAAATATCCAGCTGTTAACATATGTAGTGTGAGGTGTGTGTTACCCTGAATAAGGGTGGCAGTAATGAGAGTATTTTTGTCCAGATTCACAGATGCAGCTGCAGGCATCTACATAAAGAGGAATTTTAAGACCAGCCATGTTATATGAAGTCTCGACCAACACACTGCTTCCAGTATGTTCCAAGAGAACTGAATATTCCATATCCTTTTACAGCTGTTCAGCTGTTGGTGTGGAGACCTGACACCAGAAGGTCAAGTCTAAATCCATGTTAGGCCACTGCTATTGCTGTCGTTGTTGTTGTAATATGGAAACACTTCATAAAATGACTCCACTACATTCTTACTGTAGAAAAAAAAATCGTTTAGAAAAATAATGTTGAAATGAATAACGCTGTTGATATGGTCATTTTTGTACACTGCAGATATTTGTTTTATTCTATTTTTGCACTGCCACCAGTGTACCCATGTGAGCTTGGTGAGTTGCATGTGGAGGAAGGGGTTAAAGGACTTCGCTAATTGCCCAGGCAGAGCTGAGAGTCCGAAGCCTGGTTCTGCTGGTTGGCTCTCGTGCGCCAGTGTGGTCGCAGCCTCCCTGCCTCCTGTCTCTCCTAAGCAGTCCATTGGGACCTGGAGCTGGAACCAGCTAATGACAGGAAAATGTCAGAAGTGAAGTTCATGGTATTTCTCCAAGACGTCAGCGTAATGAAAGATCGCAGACTCGTTCAATGGGTACGAGGTGGGGGAGGGGCATATTTTCTCATTAAGATGGTGTGTATGTGTGTGTGTGTGTGTGTGTGTGTGGGGGTTGTGTTCTAGTAGGCCCAACTGGTAAAAATTCCTGAAAACTTCCTTTAATGGAAGAATTTACTGAACCATTCACGTTTCTTTTATTCATCATCCTTTACAATGAACCCATGGTCTTTTGCCATAAATTTTGATCACCTTCTGGAGAACATTTCATATCCTTGTCCATAGTGTGGCATTGCTTTTGTGTTTGGGCTTTAGAACCAGCAATAGAAGGGTTTGAATCCCAGTTGGTCAGTGCTGTTGTATCCTTGATGTATGTGTTAAACTTCAGTGCTTCCACTAAACATTCAGATATACAGTATAAAGGCATGGTAATGTATTAGGTTGTCCCGCATAACCCTATGTGAAAACGAATTAAGTCATTTAATAAGAGAAAAGCTTTGGTGTCGCATCTTGCCTCCTTCCAACCCGACTGCTGGCCCCTTCCGCTGGGAAGAGTAATCAAGCACTCCTGCTGTTGGATGAGAGAGGTGTAAAAATAGTCAGCTGAAGTCATTCCTACTTAGAATGAATCTCTTGTGGATTCTATTGACATGTCCAGTCTTTAATTAAATAATTACTTAAGTACCCCCTAAGCTGTTTTGATTGAGTCATAACCCACCAGAGCTGGCCCCCACTGGTTTCTTCCCCCCTGGCGATGACAGACTGGCTCAGGCATCACACGTGCCTGTGGTGTAGTGTTTAAAGAGGAGGGGTTCATAACGCAAAGGTTGCAGGTTCACATCCCTGCTGGAGCACAGCCGGTGTGCCCTTGAGCAGTGTACATAGCCCGGGAAGCCTTAGTAAATACCCAGCTGTACTAATGGATAGCATGTAAACTATGTACTGTACGTCGGCTCGGATTATGGCCATCTGCAAAGTAGCTAAATAAGCATATGTGACAGATAGCTTCTGTGTGTTTAATCGCATTGCTGTCTTTCTTTTCCTTGAGGATAATCAGCGCACGGTTTTATGCGGACTGTGCTCGGATACGTCTGCACATGTGAATTTCCCTCCCTCTGTGCTGTACTTATGCTTCCCCGTGCTTTCCGGGCGCTCTCGAAAGCCACGCCCATGGGGATAGTCCTCACACAAGCCGTGGTCTGTCACAGAGGTCGGAACGTGCACTCAGTCTGTTCACCCGCTTTGACCCTTTGACCTTTTGACAGGTACACCCCGCGTCAGAGCGCATTTGAAACCGGCCCCAAATCTCCGAGACGTGCCCTTTCCAGAGCCTCTTGTCTGTTTGCAGCGCGCTCTCCCAGCTCATTTTCCTTCCAGGAAGTGAGGTGCATCTTGGGGGATTTTCACTGTCTGTCTGTGAAGGAACACGGGGGCAAGAGGTTGGTTTGCTGAAAAACTCAGACGTTGCATTATTTAAATGGGTTCTGAATGCAGAAGTGCTTCTTTTTCTCTCAAGGTGAAGCTAGTGCAGAAAAGTGAAATACAAAAGTAAAAAGTATACTGGCTGTGACTTCTGGGCACTTTTCAGTCAAAAAGGTCTATTTTTCAAACAAAAGGAGCCTCCTTGATACACTTTAAGCTCGATTGTACTTCTTTTAATCAACATTATTAAATAAACTTCAAGTGTCTAGGGCATGGACTGACAGCTGTCATGTTTTTAAAATGGAAATCATCTTCTCAGAATTGACTGATGTATGCAGATGTGTTTGGGCAAACTACTGACACCTTAACCTCCTCTCCTTAAGGTGGAAATCCTCCTCTATGAATAGACCTCAATTCATGTGGAATTGGTAGGGCAAGAGGCTGATACCTTAACTTCCTCTCCTTAAGGTGGAAATCGTCCTCTCTGGCAGAGGTTGAAGTGAGCTTGAGGAACCCTGAAACACACGTCACACTAATAAACGACAGGCTTTCGTAAAGTGGAGTTAAAAGCTCTGCAGAGACATCAAGCCACCCATTCTCACAGAAGTGTATAATCAAAAAAAAAAAAAAGAAAAAGCGGCTCTTAATTTCGATTACCGTGAATTAGTGCCCTGGCCGTTCATCGTTCAGTCGCGGCAGCAGATGAGGGGAGATGAATCGGCAAAGGGCCGGACGGCCTCCAAATGAACGGCGGCTGAGCGGATGTATGAAATCGTCCATCACCCAATGTCTTACAACGAGAGTTGTGACAAGCAGAGGTCAGAGCCGTGGGGGGGGGAGCGAAAGATTGATGCCTCTAATTTGGGTAATGAAGAGTTAAATATCTCATGGGAAGTGACCGAGGCATTAAAGAAAGAACAAAGCCGTTCGTATTAAAGGACGTCTTAATTCATTTCATTTTTTTTTTCTCTTTTACCTTCATATGAAAGACGCCAGAACCACAGCGCTTGATTGACACCGAGACCCGCGCTAAATTCCCCCCAGACAGTGGGCCTAAGTTCCATCCCTTGTTAATCTCGAATGTAATGAATTGCGAAAGTAAGGTTAAACCGCCGTCGTGAATTCATTATCGCTAATAGATTAGCCCCGTAGATGATTTACAGTACGCTTTGTCCATTTATGTGCCGCGCCTTTGATTTAGCTTTGATTTTCTGGCCTGTCCGATTCAGCCATCAATCACACAGCTGTGGTCATTGTCCTCTTTCAGGCGATGCCCCCCCCCCCCCCCCCTCACCCCCACCTCCACCACCACCACTACCACCTTTATTAAGCGCATGAAAGATGGAAACATGGAACGCCTGATGACCTGGGAAAATGATTATTCTGTTTTTAGTGCAAGCTCAAAACCCCATTCATCTTTTTATCCAGCCAGTCTTTCTTTCAGGCTACATCTCCAGGTGTTTTAGTTGGCTTATAGCTACAGATGTGGGTTTTTTTTTTTTTTTTGCAGTCATTTTTTTTGGAGTCGCAGTAAGTTTTCCGCACTGAGGAAGGGTTTGAACTAAATCTTTCCACCTGTTAAGGAAGATGGAAAATTGAGATGTGCTTTTAATTCATTACATTATTTATTTGCTTAGCATAAGCCCTTACACACTTACAAAGCTGACGTGTCCACCTGTATTTTTACTGGAAGGGTTGAAGGAAGTATCTCGCTCAGGGGTAAAATGGCAGTGCCCCAACTAGGATCTGAACCTATAGCTATCTGGTTACAGTGTAGCTTCGCCACCAAAGATCTGCTCCATTTAGCAAAGATATGCTAACTGGTTTCATCATCTTGGTATGAGCACATTACCATCACTAAGCATTGCTACAACGGAAAAATCTGAGGGATTACCCTCTCACTAATTATTGTCTTTCATGCTTCGGAGTTATTAAGCAAGCTGTCTGGCAGCCAGTCAAAGCCTCAGGAGGATCTGCATCTCATCTCCAAACGCAGAATGGGTGTCTCAGCTTGTAATGCCCTCGCCAGAACCTCAGAGCAGGAGCAGTGAGCACTGGAAAACATCAGGTGAAAGGTGACGTGGCTTCCCCTGCCTGCTGGATAAAGAACATTACCTGCGATTCCCACAAAACTTGCACAAGGCTCACACAAACTCCATGAGACGTTGTATCAACATGATGAGCAAATTCACTATTGAAAACACTTCCCTGGATTATTATAATAATATGATTTGATAATGTAATGATAATAATTATTATATGACAGACCACCCTCTTCGTGTGTGCGTGTGTGTGCATGCAGCGTTGAAGTGTAGGTGAAAGAAAAATCCGGAACACTACACAAGGATTCTACTAAAGAGGGAATGCCCGCAACCCCTAGCCACTCCCTGTGGCAGCAGGCTCAGCTAAAGACTGGAATTCTGGGATAACACAGGCTCCATTGTAACCTCCTGTATATTATCCCAGCAGCTCCAAAACATAAGAGGACCTCAGTGGTCTGTTCACGGGGTTCAGTAAGTCATAGCTGAGGCCGGAGCAATCTGCCCACGTTTGCCCCAAATGTTTCATTGTGACATCATCACAGAGCCTCACAAAAAACTCTTGGAGCCTTTGAGACTCTGGTGACACTTTGGGATGGTTATAATTATTCAGCTAAATCTCAGTGACAATCAGAACAATCAGAATCACCTTTGATGCCTTCAGTGCTGGCTGGCCAGCTATCGCCTTCCAATTCAGCTCCTAGTTAATTTTGTTTCTCCGCATCTAGCATTCAACTGACTGCCAACACAAATTGTGAAATGACACATTTCTGGACATGTTTATAATCAAATTCTGATGGCGACTGTCGTTTATGTTCACAGCCAATGCAGAACTGACATGATTATCACATTTCAAAGAACAGGGAGGAGGTGTACTGAATTAGGATGTCTGGAAGTTAAGTGTAAGTTGTTGGAAAAAAATAACATTACTGTTATACAAAGCATAATTAAAGTGTGAAATGAAAGTGATAATTGCATTTCTGGTGGATAACAATTTGTCGGGTTTTAGGCATCATTATAGATAATTTCTCTAGATGATGAGGTGTAAATTAACCATTGTGCTCTTCAAAGTACAGGAAAAAAGCCTTGTGCCTGTTGTTTCCTTCTTGGGTTTTAATGGTAGTTCATTGAAGTTATTTTCCTACAGAAATTACACATTTTGCCAAGGAATGTTAAGATTGTGCTCAGTGAGGATTATAATTATGTTGCCAGTGTTCTGTTTTATCATTTTATGTCCATAAATGTGAAATTAATAAAACTCTAACAAACTGATAAAAAACAGTCATTGATAAAAAACCAAAATAGATCTTAAAATCGATAATTTTCCAAAAAAAACAAATTTCCAATTTTACAAACTCAACCCAAAAAAGTCCTTCCAGGGATTCTTTGAAATGTGGATTCTTTGAAATTTGAAGTATGGATTGTCCATCTTTGGCCACGCCCATTGAGGAATATTTACAGTAAATCAGCAAATCACAACATTATCAGTTTCAGTGATGGCAGAGATCCATAATAAACACACCAAGCTGAATAACTTTTCAGTAAAAATGAGAAAATATCCGCTATGTAAGACTTCCAGGAGGCTTTGGCTATTTTACAGTATTTTACATACACAAAAAATTTGTCTTCTACATTTCAATGATTAATTACATCCCCACACCAAGAAGTCCAAACGTGGGAACATTTTCCTGCCAGTCAAAGGTTGGGCATTGCCATCTGGGCAGTTATGTGACATAGTGGACATGGAGTAGAGCTTGTTACCCAAAAGTTTTGAGTTTAGTTCAGGTTAGCCACTGCTGTTGTACCCTGTGGAAAGGTACTTAACCCAAACTGCCTCAGTAAATATTCAGGTATATAAATGAATGACAGACATGATAAGAATGTCTGCAAAGCTAATGAAATTTCCATTTTTTAAATTGTTGGCCAACCATAGTAAAAGTAGGGTCTATTGAAAGTTTCCCCTGAAATAAATGTACATTTTAACTGGGTTTTAAGTTGAAACTGAAAAAAATACTGGAAAGCCCAAACAATAAGGGTTCCACCAAATTTATTTTTAGCTTGGCATTGGCATATGTGCTTGTCCATTTGGCTCATATATTGCAAATGATCCATTTCTGGATTTTCACAGAAGCATTTTGGGTTTAACCTGCTAAAGGCTACAACAGCAGTTTCCCTTCTAGGATTCAAAACCACGAACTTCCGGTTAGAAGCACACTTTAACTGTTTCACCTAGAGAGAGAAAAAAACAGACCCTAGTATAAGGCACAATGTTTTAAACCAAGCAGAAAGAAACTGAGACGTGAATATTTATTTGATGCAGATGTTTATTTCAACTTTGAAAAGGAAAGAAAACCCCACTGGTACCTAAAATAAGCCCCACTGGCCATTACATCACTGAACGGTGCCATGGTCACATTGAACAGATTTGCTAGGAAAACAATTCTACTTTTAAACAATTTCCGCCTTTGGTGTTTAAAAGCGATCAAACGCAGGGAGACTGATCCCTCTGTTCCCCTTGTAAAAAAAAGAAATGAATCCGCTGCAAGAAAGGCAAGTCCTCACCTGTTTTCATTTAGGAATAGAAGAGGGAGACAGTATCCTGTTAAAATGAATCGTCATGTCTGTCTGAAAGACACTTCTTGTTGAGATTAACAGGGCAAAACATTCTGAAACAAGAGATATTCAGTTATCCCCCTTCATTTTTATGACAAATCTTCTTCCTCTCTCCTTTTTTTGTCAAAACTTTGTAATACTTCTTAATTAACTGACAAAGCTTGTCTTGTAATCTTGAAAATCCCTGTCAAAAGACTACAGCTGCATTTCTTGACAGTAGCGCATATAAGGCTGTATTCACAAATGAGGGCTTTTTCTGATGGCAGCCAGTTTGCTGTGTGTCAGAAGTGAAAAGTGGAATTGCACTTTTTTCCCTCATCTTGCCACAATCCAAGGGAAACCTGCGGGAGTTAAAATAATGTCTAGCATTTTGTTTTACTTTCCTGTTCATCCTGGTTATATGACAGCCCAGACCCCCAGACCATCCACTATAACACTCCTAAAAAGTTAGAACTCTAAAATGTGAAAGGCAGTCATTTCTCTCTAGATAAGGCTGATTCATTTTCAAATTGTCAGTGATGGAAAAGCTACTCTGGAAATCCAGCCAGCAAATGCCAGCAGCCAATTCTTCCCCCAGGCAGCTAAGCTAGATCTACAAGTGATTCAGGGGGAAATAAAGTGACGCTCTCACGCTTTAAGGGACTTGAACAAAAAGATGATGCTTTTCCAAAATGAACAATGGCATTTTCCTGGCTTTTACTATAATGCAACAAACTGTTACTGCTATGGTACTACAACATAAGCTGCCTATAGTGTTATTTTTGCCTTTTACAGCCTTCAAATGAGTTTCTTGTATTCAGTTTTAGATATGCTATAAATGTTTCTGCATATTATCTAATTCAGCCCTATCAATAACACACACAGTTTTTTTTAACAGTTTCTAATGGGAATATGTCCTGTACAGAATCTACTTTTCCTTTGCATAGACAGTTGTGGAAGCTTTTTTTTTAATGCAGATCAAAGCTCCCTGATGCACAGATTTTCAGTCTGAGGTCATTGTCAAGGTAAATCTGTGTATATTGTACTGCAGTGATTCCTACAGTAAAGCAGTACCTGCTTTCCTGAAATGTAGACTGCTTTTTTGGAAGTAATTTTCCCCTTTTTTTTGAAATCACTGCCAGAGCCCAATTCTAACAACATTGCCTCAACAGATGGAACAGGTCACCTGTGCAGTGCAAAAATTGAACTTCTGTGTTGTTTACACTCACCCTCTTTTACCCATTAACTCTCGCTCACCCATTCACTCACCATTCACTAACTCATTTTCTGTCTCATTCATTCTCTTCCTTCCTCACTCATTCATTCACTGACTCACTCACACAATGAACAGCAGTCATGATGCATTACCTCAAGAGGAAGAAAATGCTGACAGCGTAATTGCCATAGAACAGTAGCAGAACATTTTTTTCTTTGTGCTTAATTTCCAGTCTTGACCTTTCCTGTGAGATAGAGATTTGCACAGTTGCGATTAAAACCTAAACAGAATTTCAATTGCTTTTAAAACATTTTTCTCTTAGATTGAGAAGTGTGTGAATAGATTTGCCAAACAGGCCGTTTTCTGAAAAGCCTGCCTGAGCCTACCTCTGAGACCATACAGAGAGCATAAAGGAAACGGGAATGAGAATCTATGGCGCGAATGTGGAAAGGACAAATCGGCGAGGAGACCTTTTGATATGGAAAGGTGAAAAATAGCAGTCTATATGTGCATACGTAATGCCTGGCACGAAAGGACGGAGAGCAAGTGAATAGAAGTTCCCCTCCCTGGGGTTAACGTTTTCAATAAAAAGATGTTCACATTCTCTCATGGTCTCCTAATAAACTGTTCATGCCAGAGAAATAAAAGTGGATAAAAAAAAAGATACCGGGGTTACATCAATATTGGAATTTTAAGAGGATGGCAGGGTTCATATGTTCTGTGTGTATAGAATGCATTTCAAGGAGAGCGCTGGGCCGGAGCAATGGCAGTTCCAGTTAAATTAATGCCCTGCATTTCTAGGCCAGGTGTTCAAAGGATATTGGAAGGGTTTGTGAGGGCGGCTCTTTACAGACTTTAATAAGGACTCACTGCCCATGCCATCTCCTGAAATAGGCCTGCGCATTCTCGTAGCGAGGGGGGGGAGCCCGTCTCTGAAATGAAAACGGAGGGCCAAGACACAAGCCTCATTCTGGGAGATATGCAATCTCTGGTAGCGCGCTCCGAGATTGGAGCACGCTCGGCTTTTAGGCAGCAGGGCAGAGGGTAGCTGAGCACGTGGTTTTTAGTTGGAGGCACAGGCGGAGTGTCATTCCCCGCGCATGTCTCAAATACAGTAATCTGCTCCGCCATGGCGCATCTGGAGAAAAAAAAGAGATGAGTCCATTTCATTTCAACATCTGATAGAGTGACTGCGGCCGCTACGACTCTGACCTTCGGTACGAACCCGAGAGGGCGCCCACAATCTCAGAGACTGATTATTGGACCGGCGGGAACCCTCTCCCGGGCCTGTCCTGCAAATTCACGCGGGAAACATAACAATCCTTTCAGCCTGTGAGCATCATAAAGTAAAAATTGCATTACACGCCCACTCTTTTGCCTGGCAATTTAAGTAGCAAGAAAAAAAAAGAACAGAAATATCAACTAGTTTGAGCCGATGGAAAGAATTTAAACTGCTGTGAAGTTCAGTTCAAACAGAAGTATTTCAACTTTCAGGACCCTGATGTTTCAGGAATGCCGTGGCACGGCTGTCACAGGGGGTGGAGTGCATCAAAGTAAAAGAAAGAGTAGTGATTACTTGTGAACGACTTTCGCTACAGAATTCATTTCCCTCTCTGTGGTGAGGCCTCAGAGGAGACAGATAGGTTTGTGTGCGGGTAGGCATGTAAAAACGTGCTTTGTTATTGGTGCATTGTTTCAGAGAAGCTGGGGATGCACTACACTTACCTGATGGTTGGTCAAAAACCATCACCTGTAGTTACCGTGGTGTGCTCCACATGTAGTCTGTAGTTTCATGCCATTGATGGCTGTCATTCCTGACTTAATCTGTAGAATCAGTGTCAGTCACTGAGGTGAGTGTTAATTAAAAATTGACTCCATCATCAGAACACCTCCACAGACTGTTGGGTGTGTATATCCCAGGCTTAGACCAAACGATGTCACTTGGTGAGCTGCAGTCTGACCTGAGTCATGTTCATCCATGAGGCTTTGTTTGTGCGTTTGTCTATCTCTCATCATATATAAATAACCTTTTTTTTTTTGGAAATTATTTCAAAATTTCAAAATGCCACATTAAGTCTCTGCTCTGACTCATTTCTGAGTTCTGAGCGCAGTCGGTCCAAGCATCAGAGTAGCCGCAGCTTCATTTCAGAGTGTTTGTACTGCATTCTTTGGCTGAAGTCCAGTCTTACAGCTCTCAAGGCTACTACCTGGGTAATTAACTTGAATGTCAACATTAGATAAAGCTTTTTATCTTCAGGTCGTGATCATATCTTCGTATTCTGTTTCCCTCTTTCTCTTCACCTTTATCTTATTTGCCCGTAATTGATCACATCCTCCTCTTACCTTTAAATTAGTCTGCCTCTGGGAAGAAGCACTGACAAGCTTGCAGTGTTCTTAAATTTCAAGTAGCTTCAAGCAGTGTGTGTGTGGGGGTGGGGGGGGGGCAGTGTGGTATGTGTGTGTCTGTGTGGGTGTGTGTGTGTGGGTGGGTGGGTGTAAGGACTTGGCAGCTGACAGATAATTTGCAAAGGTTTCAGACCGTCCTGGTACAGCACACTGAATATACATACACACCAGAGGCATGATTTAGTTAAAAAATGTTGATCTAGGAATGAAACTGTGTTCTTAATCTTTTACTTTTACATACATACCAGCTGGTATGTAGCTGGCTATATTCTCTATATATATATATATATATATATATATATATCTATATATATATGAGATTGTCCACATGCCAACACAAAAAGAAACACAGGACAGCACTATAGCTATCCTCTGCTCTAATCCTGACGTTGTTTAGAAGGGTTAATTACAGGGGCTGAAGATTTTTACACGCCATCCCTTGACCTCTGACCTTAAGTCCAGTGTTATGGACACTTGCCGTTTTGAACTGTCAGAGTTGGACTCTCGGTGCAAAAGATCATAAACCAATAAAATGACTCAAAAAGGAAGTTACAAGACCACACAGACAGCTATAAGAGCAACACAGTCTGCCTCACACCTTACCTTGTATAACACCTAATCATGACAGGACATGTCATTGCAGGTCATTCTCCCAACAAGCCAAAAGAAGTAGAAAACACATTTCTGTGTATAGATCAAACAAGAATTTAAAAGTTGTTTATTTTGTGTTCTGGACACATTCAGAAAATCAGGCTTCCTCTAAGGTAGTGGTGAAGGAAGAGGTCTTATATCCAGAGGGTTGTAAGTTTGAAACCCAAACTGGGAACTGCTGCAAAATACCCATCTGTTTAAATGGCTATTTGGTAAAATATTTGTAAAATATTTTAATTTGTAACCCTCATACCTGGGCTGAGGAATTACAGTAGGCTGTGTGGGAGTAACATGAGAGTCGCTTGCCCTGGGTCACTACTGTTGTTGTTCCACTTTCCTCTTTATCTGACAGAATACAGAATAGATGATGAAGGGAACCATACTCTGAACTGTTTTCAGTGTGTAGCTTGCACCTGGGACAGTTCCTAAAATTAGTGACCAGGGGAAAACTCCCTTCAAGCTAACCACAATGAACAAAAGTGTATTGCTATGTAATCTTTTCTTGTTTGTGTCTCACACAACATTTTTCTTTTAGTCTTTAAAACTGCTTAGCTCACCATGCCGGGTAAACAGTGAACAAAAAATGTAGCCTCTTAGATTTGATAATCAAGCTTAAGAACTAAGTGCACTCGGTGTAGACTGTGTAGAGATGTAGAGGTGTAGAGAGTCAGGGAGTGTATGTTTTGATGAAACATTTTGCGCTGCAATGTAATGCTTTTCACCTACAAAGATGACAACAGACAAAACAGAAGCACTTTCCTGCCAGCTAATGCATTCAGTGTTCACTGTTCAAAATCATGCCTCTGCTGAGTGTTAAAATAAGACTCAGCATAAAAACCTGCTTGCCCTCAGGCCGGTGCTGGGGTTATCAGTTATTAATAGATTTATTGGTCATTTGTGTGTTATGACTTGTGAGTCTTGTGGAAAAAGTACATAGTGTGCATGAAAGAGGTCTGAAAAGCCAATATGCCAATAAATGCAAGGCAACACTCCTACTCTCAGCAATCCTGCTTTCACTCAATCACCACGTGATCAATATCCTCTATTCAGCATAATAATACGCACGGCAGAGATCGATCTTTTAACATTTGAAATTGGAGCTGAACTCTGGACAGCGCACACCTCGCCACCTTTAACAGTTGTTGCATCAGCAGTAAAATCAAATAATTTCTGCTTTGTCCCCTTTGCATACGCGGTCATTTCACTGAGTTTCAGCTAAATCTGTTCACAGGCAGACCAACGGGCAAGTACATATGAAAGAGAAGATTTCTGCAACTTCTGCTTCGTCCACAGTACTGTTGGGAGTGGTATGAATTAAAAAAAATTAAATTCAGTCCAACTGACTCTTCCTATAAGGTGCACTTTACTGGGTGAACGAGCCCTTATTAGACTGGCAACTAAAGCTGAATTCTGCCAAGATGCATTTGGAGAAGAGGTTTTTATAACAAGCATTGAGCGCCTCCGTAGATCTATTTATGACATCATAAATGACGGGAAAGGACAAACATTGAAAATAGATTGTTATTGCAAAATCATTCAAAATGACACTAGTTTCTAAGCTTCTAAGCATTACCATGTTAAAAGACACCAAGGGTGGTTCTATGAAAAATGAAATCCAGGGAAAGTGTTTGGTCAGCCTTAGTAGACATTTAAAACCAGATGTTTGAGCTGAAAGCTGGAGTGAAGTGATCAAGGATTTGTACAGTGAAATCTCTTTATTGCGATTCATTTAGAAAGGGGTGTGTCACATAGTAATCAGCACATGGTCCATATAGATTCAGCTGTCACAGCCAATGCCACATTCACTGTATTGGTAATAAGGATAAAAATGAAAGTCTAGTTTCTCCATCAGTCTATGGTTCAAGCACTCAGACTTGAGACCTCTGTTTATATGAAGTACTCTGAGGTGAGTGTTGCTGAGGTGTCAGCTGAATTGTGAATTAATGGCCCTTGATGGAGGGCAAATCCGCTTGCCACAACACCTGAAAAGGATTATTTCAACTGGGTCCTTCATGTGGTAGGATTGACTCCTTGAAAAGACATTGTGAGTAAGGCTGACTCAGGACCTAGACTAAGGTGGAGACCTGGTCCTGTTGGTCCTTGTCTCGGAACCAAGGCAGGCCAGAAAATCTCCTCACAGATCTAGGCTTTGTTCTTCTGCCAATGTCCAGCCCTTAGTCTCAGAAATACAGAGTGGAATATGAGCTAACAGTGCTCATGTCTCCCTGTTTCTCCAGAATATGTTCCCACTCTTAGCAGGTATGCCCGTGATTTAAGAACCCTTTCTTCCACAGACCCCTGATACTATCAGCATCTTGCAGTTCTTATCAATGCATTCCTTTCGCTTGATTAGGCTCGGATTGGAGTAACACCAGTGGCACGCTGTGGGTTTCATTACTAGAGATGAGCTCCTTGTATGAGAATGTAAACATCACGGTCAGACAGTGGTTAAAATGTGCATTCTTTTCCTCTCAGGGTTTATGGCTTTCATTGGTCTCACGTTCAACAGTTTCAACAGCTTTGCGAAACTTAAAGGAAAGCACGTTTTGTTTTCTCTTTTTTTTTTCCCTGACACTGGTGACTGGAAGCAGCAGCCGGGGAAGCGGTAATGCAGAACAGCGTAGGGCGTTCTCTGTCTGTGTGGAGTCTATGCGGCGTTTGCAGACACAAGCAGAGCAACCCCGCGGGGAAGAGATTCATCAACACCGGTTACAGCCTCCAGACTAAACACTCTCTCATTACAAAGGGTCACGCCCCCCCCAGAGAGATCCTGAATACATGTTTACCATTACGAGACCGAACGCAAACAAAAACCGCCAGAAGTAGGGCGAGCGCAATTACCTAATGCCAGCGTGTAATTTACAGACCTCTGCGGACAGACAGTCACCGCGTTTGCGCGTCACCCTGCCCGGCGACCACGGCCAGCCGTGGGCCTGGAGCGCTCGTCACTGACCTCACCCCCTTGTGACATGCCGCCTTCCCATAATTCAGCTGGACCCTGTGCTCTGACGTGTCTTGCCCTCTCCCTTCCCACACCAGACTGCGTCACAGCTCCGTGTTTTCCGCCCAGTAATTTGTCGCCGTTCCAAAGTTTTAGCCATGTCACTGTCCCCACCCCCCCCCCCAAAAAAAAAGAGAGGGAATGAGAGGCATTGGGTGATGGGAACTGGTCGTGTTCACGCTCCGTTTGCACTGCGCGTCAGCCATTTGCATTGACGACAGAGGCCTCTCAGGTCTGAAGCGCCTGCTAGGCAATCAGACCACGAGAGAGAGGAAACGTCAAGGAGGTCAAAAAAAATCCTTGACACCTCAGAAACAAATTTTGCATCAGGGTGAGAATGTAAACATGCTACATGGTTTAAAAGTGCTCTCGCCTTGGGGCAAATCACACACATAAAAAGAAACTGTCATTATAGGACTACACCAGGCACTAGATGTTAAGAACTCTTCATGTTAAGATGTTCTCACGCATGAAATCCAACATACAACACTCTTAATAAAGGATTGCATTCCTCTGATGAGTGCCATCGGAGGTGTGGAAAGCATCACTGGCTATAATGTAATGTCACTTTTTAAAAATAAAAATCTTCAGCTGGTATGCAGGCCTTGTAATACCCATTTAAAACATGTGTGATCCATATGATATGAATGCATCCGCTTTGCAAATGAAAAAATCCCCTTCCTCCCATGAAAAGATGTCTGAATCAATAAACAGCAACTTGCAAAGATGGCTCAAGGCTATTCTCTGAAATAAATGAACCAAGAAAAAGTGTTTATATGTTTACCACACTTGTAGGGCTTTGCAATTGCATTACTAATATTGTTATGTGAAATTACAACAGTAGGCCTGACCACCACCATTTCTCATTGGAAAATACTGGTTATATTTTATGGCTGTCTCTACAATGGCATTTCTTGTAAGCTTGCTATTTTGTATTTGAATGTTTTCTGTGTAGTGGAAGCAGCCCCAAAGTCTCTGAGCAGCACCTGTGGCTCCCCACCCCACCCCTCAGGTGTCAGCCCTACCTGTGCAGGTAAACAGTGTCATACCCCCGCCCCTTTCCTCCAAAGCACTTCCTTTTCAGGAGGCATGCATACCTTCAGATTACCTCCGAGTGACTGAAGTGTGAGTAACACATGCGTTCAGGACAATACGCATTGTGTTTCGGGGGGGCAGAGAGGGACACCGGAGAAGGTGTCTGCCGAGCCGTGGATTTCATTCTCCTCCGCCGTCGCAGCGGGCCCACCGGAATGACTCAATCTTTTGTCTGGCTTTTGTGAACCCATCAGATGGAACTCCAAACAGGCACACCTGTCTGGCAGCTATTCATGAGAGCCGGGTCCCTGCACTTTCAATATCAGATAGCCCCCAGTCAGGGTTCATATTGATCCAATGCTTCACTGCTTCTTTGTGGAAGAGGCAGCTGCTTTCAGGCGATGGGCGATGGAGGATGGGGGGTTTAAGATAAGCATGTGTGAATTATTTCATCTTGTGTTAACAGACACTCCCCCCTCCCTCACACACACTCACACACATTATCTACCACAAAATGAAAATATTTACTGCACAGAACACACAACTGATCCTGAATAAAACCCCATCTCATTGATGTAAAGAGGAAAAAAAACTAACAGCTCAACAACAACAGGATGTGACATTTCAAGAGATGGCATGGGCTTTCGGTTTAACATTTTCTAAGCTCCCCCTGCAGATACTGTTTGCATTGCATCTCAGTCTAGATTAGCAGTTGAAATCTATTAGACTCTTCCCCATAACATACATATTAGTGCCACTTGGAACCTCTCGAGGAGGGAGTCGTGGGAGAGCACACACATGCTGTCGTAAGTTTAGGGTTGTGAAACATTGCAAATATACAAGCAGGTTTGGAGAGCAACACCCTCCCACTCTGCGCATTAATCATGGTTTGGTTATGTGACAGCTGACTACTGCTTATGATCGTGATTTATACTGCAGTTACTTAGGGATTTATGTTTAATTGGATGAGATGTTTTTTAGGTGATTGTGTGCTACAGGTTATATTGTACTAGCTTATCTTCTGTATGTGCTATGCACTGTAATATCTAATGCCCAGTCACGTCTGGACAAATAGACTAAATAAGAAAAAAATCATAGAAATGTATTGTCATTATTGACTAAGGATCATTAAAAGCAGTAGTATGGTGTCCATTACAGTTTCTGAATAGTGTCACAGTACTCTTTTGAAAAATCATATCTTGCATGAAACTAGCCTGTTACACCTGTTGATTTGGTCAATTAATGTAAATTAAGAGAGGATGTCCACATTTTCATTGGGATGGATGGTATGCCATCTGGCAGGTTACAGGTTGGCGGGACATGCCCCAAGCCTATCACAGGTATCCCATGTGCACTAGCGGCTGTTCTTTTCAACCTGTAGGGTTTTCCAGAATGAACAGTCTGCTAATGGAGGCACCATGGCAACCAGCCTCTGTTCAAACCCATCTTTTTAAGGTGTTACCCTGACAGGATTCAACACATAAAATGTTTTTTTTTTCTGCCACACCATTCAGGCACAAATACAAGGGGCCTCTTACCAAAATACCTCCAGCTAGCTATCAAACTGGCTATGGTATCCGCGATCTTTTGTCTAATCATTTGTGAGCACGAAAACACGTTTTTGGAGGCGTTCGGTTTCACTGACTGATGTTTTGGTGATATATGTCACATGTTGAGTGAGTGGTGTTTTCTGTTGAATCCCTTACAGGGCCAGAACAGGATCAGGGGGAGTGTAGGTCTGATAGCAAAGGATAAGATTTACAGATGTCTTTTTGTCGTCTTCCTTTGTTGTTGGGTTCTTCTCTTATCTGTTTGCACTGGTGCTTTTCATCTGTGTCAATCCACACTCTATTATATAAATGTGGGAGACCAGCATGATTGTTTTGTTTTGGTTGGGTGACTTTGGTGCATTGTTATTGAGAACTCTGCTGGTTTCTGCTGTGGACAATGGACACCTATCTCTTGTTCCCAGCCAATACAGCCATTGAGTTATTTTTCACTGCATAACAGCACCCTAGGTCCACGAAGAAATTGGTCCCAGACGAGTTCCTTTGCTTATGCTGTGATGTGTCAGATAACTCTACTGTGAGGACAGAGTTGTAGGGAGGAATAGTTGATTGATTGATTTTTTTTTCTATAAGGGTTTATAAGACACTATCATACAGCAGTACATTCATTTGCAATTTTACAATTATTAAGAAATATATTATGTTTCTCAGCTGTTTAAAACAACTGTTTTTGTGGAAGAATCTTAGTTCTATCTTTCCATCTAAAGACCCAAATGGCCTCAAGATTGGGATTAATTTATGTGTACTTGTAGCAAGAAGATTTGTGGGTAGCTGGAATGTTAAACTAAGTGTTTAGCTAATGACTCCAGTCTTGTTAGCCAGTAAGCCATTATCAAAACAATTTATGTTGACTGTAGCCAAATGTTTCAAAGATCAACCTTTGCTGGATGACAAGAGAACATGCTTATTTGGACAGAAGTTTAGATATGGATTCCTGTCTAACAGCACTTGCATTAACATTGTATGTGGTATCCCTGGCACATTCATAATGCTTCTGGCTGTTATAGCTGGAAGACGTCATGCTTATTTGGAGAGGAGTTCAGATATGGACTCACCTTAACATTGCATGTGTCATCTCTAGCACATTACTAGAAGTTATGTTCATACAGTTGTATAATAATTGTTGTAAAATAATGCTCCTGGATACTGTACTTGCTCATCATTTGGCCTTCTGATGTGCATTTAGTGTGACACCATCACAGGTGTGATGCAACAAAAACAAAAAGGTAAGTGAGCACTGTTAAACTCAGATGTGGAAAGCAAACAAAAAAAAAACAGTTCTCTGAATGACACTCTGTAAGAGATTGGAGACTGATGTGTCTGTATGGTTGGCTATCACATGATATATTCATTTGGAGAAAAGCAACTTATCTGTGCTGTTGTTATTTTGTTATAAATTGTGAATTCTTGCCCTTTTGTGACCTTGGGGAAACAGAATATCAATAGGATCACGGATACGTCTTTAAGATGAAAAATGTAGTGTTCCTAAAGTTGAAAGGAAAAAATAAATAAATATGTGATTATAGGTATAAAACATAAAGTTGAAAGGAAAAAATAAATAAATATGTGATTATAGGTATAAAACATAAATATATACAAAACATAAACTGGGCCACAGCTGGTTACTTCCTGGTTCAGGATAGTCATGATAGTGCATTTTAGCAGCGTCTCGCTCCCAGGAGGGTGGTGGTGGTGGGGGTGTGTCAGCGGTCTCGCTTGTGGAAGAGGGGGCCTGCGATCTGCAGTCTGTGTTGGCCGTGACACCACACGAGACAGGAACATGTGGGGTGCCAGGCCTGGAGGGGGGAGGGTTCTTTCAAAGGGGTTCGTGATTGCCCACTAGGGGACAGAAAACAGGAAGCCTTATCAAACGCCTGGCGTCCAATTGTACAGCTGGCCGCCTCCCAAAACTGATGGAGGCATAGCCTGGAGGTGCAGGGGGTGTTGCTTGACACAGCAAACTCAGCGGGGACTTCTCTCTCTGTTAATCCAAATGTTAGTGTGTGCATGCACAGAACTACTCCTCCAAGGTAAATGTCACTGGGGATGTCTCATGTGTTCTACGGTATAAAGTTTGCGTCAAACACATGACCTCACCAGATAAGCAGACCCTTTAATTTATTTATTTTCAGAATGCATACTAAAGTCAGTCCTTCGGGATCGTGATCCGATCACATCATCCATCACATTAATGCCATAATGAAACACACGAAATCCGATGTAGTTTCTGCAAAAAACTTAAAGCAGTACATATTGCTGACTAGGCGCTTAAATATTCAGAAATTTTTGCTTGCATCTATGGTCCAGGTAGCAGTAAGTGTTCAAACGAGAAAAGCAACAGAGAAAAACAAATCCCACAGTATTCCAAGATCGGAAACGCATTTAGTTCTAAGAGATTTTCAGCGTGAATTCTTTCCCCACTCTGTAAATTCCTAGATACAAACAAGAAGGCGACAGTGGGAAAAACTCCCGACATTAATAGCAGGCATGCTGATATTAGCGGCGACTGCAGGAATTTAATTACAGTACGTGAATCTTACAACGCCACCACAAAACGAATCCCGGGTAGCCTATGAGAAGATATTCGGCCACTGACTGTAGAATTAACTTAACAATGAAAATACGACTGACACATTCATAGTCCAACCAACTGTCAACACAACGAATAAAGTATAGTATGCTACAGTCAAATCTCTACACACAGAGATAGAGTCCAAGCGCCACCTTCAGTTTTTTCTTTTTAAAGGAGAAAACTATCAATCCGCACGTTTGATGAGAATTTCCATTGGATGCCTTATTGGCTACATGAAACCGTTCTGCTGATACTTATAACAGCGCGATGTTGTTACAGTAATGGGGTCATAAAAACAATAACTCGCATTTCTCCATAGTTTCAGCATCACTGGCTGCCCGGGTGCATTTTTGAGACAGCTGCCTCCTTGGTGCATTTTTAAATATGCCTGTCTCGCACAGCGTGGGACCAAATCCTTTCGCAGCACGACCCACCCACAAATCTCGGCACCAATGAAAACCCGCGGAGGGCGGAATAACGGGTTAAGGGACTGTTTCAAGTCTGTGGGGCGGAGTGGAGAAGACGTGATTGGATAATTATGAATGACGTAACCGACATGAAAAAGCTAATAACTAGTTAAGAACGCAGTTTGCAAGTCGGGAAAGAGTGCAGACTGCGGGCAAGAGAGGTGGGCAAGGCAGTGAAGTAAGCAGAAAGTCGCAGGCTGTGGACTGTTAGACACTTGCAGCGTCTTCGGCACGTAACGCAACCGGGACCATGGTGCAGCAGACGGAGAACAGCGAAACGGAGAGCAGCATGTCCAGGGAAGCGACCGATACCGAGGAGAACGAATTTATGGCTTGCAGCCCCGTGCCGCTGAATCCTGACTGGTGCAAGACGGCAACCGGTCACATTAAGCGACCGATGAATGCGTTCATGGTTTGGTCCAAAATCGAGAGGAGAAAAATCATGGAACAGTCGCCAGACATGCATAACGCAGAAATATCCAAGAGACTGGGAAAGCGGTGGAAAATGTTGAAGGACAGCGAAAAAATACCCTTCATCCGGGAAGCCGAAAGGCTCCGGCTTAAACACATGGCTGATTACCCGGACTACAAGTACAGACCCAAGAAAAAACCAAAGCTGGACAGCTCTTCAAAACCCTCCGCACCGTCGCCGGAGAAATCCAGCGGGAAAATTCCAAAAACACCTGGTAAGAAATGTTCAAAATTAAAGACGAGCAAGGCGGGCACTAAGTCATCTCATGAGTACGGAGACGATTGTGTGTTTCAAAACTTAAAGGCTAACAAGTCTGTTAAGAGTGAACTCACTGACGAAGAAGACGACGACGAATACGAAGAAGATTTTCGTATGCGGATAAAACGGGAGGAGGAAGAACCAACAAGACCGTACAATGTAGCAAAAGTCCCCGCGAGCCCCACTTTGAGTTCCTCTACCGAATCGGAGGGTGCCAGCATGTACGAAGAGGTCCGGGACACAGCGCCGAACAGACTATTTTACAATTTCAAGAACATCACCAAGCAGAGCGCAGCGCACGCTGCGTCCGTTTCACCAGCATCGTCCAGGTCCGTTTCCACCTCGTCCAGCTCCAGCGAAGACGCGGACGACTTGCTTTTTGACTTCAGCTTAAATTTCACCCCTACGGCTCAAGGATCCGAACTGGGCAACCCGAATTCAGGAAACCTCTCTCTCTCGCTGGTGGATAAAGATCTGGACTCGTTCAGCGAGGGTAGCCTGGGTTCGCATTTTGAATTTCCAGATTATTGCACCCCGGAGCTCAGCGAGATGATAGCGGGAGACTGGCTAGAGGCGAACTTTTCTGACTTGGTCTTTACATACTGAGTTAAAAAAGAACCCCGGTAATGACAGGGGAGGAAGAAATTAAATTATATGTCCTGTCCAAGTTGTTTCTAGCCCTACCCCTTCTGTGGTTTCTCTTGGAGATCGGGGAGGAGGCGAAATGAGGTTTGAGGAATTAAAGATGCTCGTGAAGCTGGCACTGTAGCAAAAAAAAAAAAAAGTCTGCAGACGGTTTTCTGGCAGCAAGACAGGGTTTTATGGATTTTTTTCTGTAGGTCTACAATTACTGTTCAACTAACTCGGACCGCTAAGGGAAAATCTGTGAACTTCTATGCATCTTACCCTCTTAAATCTGCAGGGAGCTGAAACGTTAAGACTGTGGACTGATTCAAAGCAAATCTGTGAACCGACTCTGTTCAGGACGTTACTTTTCAATGTTTTTTTGTGATTTCTATATGCCGCAAACGTTTCTTTTTTATAACCGATTCCGTTACCTCCTTCTGGTTTGACAATTTTAGCAGCCTAAATCCTCTCGCACGCAGATGCGAGAGGAAACATTTTGATACATGACAGACCTCATCTTTTTAAAAGAAAAGTAAAATATTTTCAGGCATATTTTTGTACAGTCAAAAGGGAATGTTCTTATTGTGCTTACAGTACGGCTCAGGCGCTTGTTCCCGCTTTCAGTTGTTTTAGCATGCAAGAAGAGTCCTACGCTAAGGATTAAGTTACATTGAAAACTTGCATCAAAATGCCTTGTGATTTTAAGATAGGTTTTGTACAGTCGTAGATCAGATTTGTTGAGTATTTGTAGGAGAAAAAAAAAAAACATGGCATTGTGGGGAAGGCTTACCTCAGTGCCGGTACTAGTTTCAAGATTGTATATGTACTGTAAAATAGTAAAGTTAGGAGTTTATGTATATCATGCTCGTGATATGTGGATAGATCCCAAATCGCAGGTGTGAAACTGGATTTTTTTTTTGTATTTTTTATGGCACATACTGTTCCCCCCTCATTTTTTGTGCAATATATACTCTTAAAATACAGACCATCTGCATTTTTGTAGCAAATGATGTCAAAACAGACTCAAGCTCTGTCAACATCATTACCTGTTGTAATGCGGAAGTCTGTATCTTTACAAAAATAATAAATAAATCAGCTGGAACTGATACAAAATAAATGAATATGGCCATGTGTGGTGATGCGTTTCTGGAGAAAAATAATACATTCATTGGTTAATTCTCAATTTGCGCGAGAAAAGAAATTGGGCATCCCGAAGCTAAATTGAACAAACTGACCCCGAAGTTGTAAAAGACTTTCTGTGCCGTAATAGGCAAGTGTTTCTTGTGGGTGGTCTGGAAAAAAAAGAGAAAAGAAAAACACAAGCATTCCATATTGCCGTTTCATAAAATGGAACATTTATTTTAAACTCAAGACTGCCTTTTCTAAAACATTAACCTTAAACTTGTATTTTTTGTTTCTTGCACTTAATAGACAGATTTTGTTTATTTTTTATGTGGGTCCTTAATATGAAGTCTGTTTGAAAACATGATTTGGAATATGACATGAGCTGACACCAAGGAAAACCATTAAGACACATGGCAACAGTTATGTCGTATTCCACGTGTGCATCTTTATGACTCATGTTTTAATAAAATATTAATTACCACCATCACCTGTCCCTTCAGTTTGTGTACTCTTACATTTTGCATATGAATATTATCAAGACATTGAATGTGCTCCTACCCCCAATACACCTTTTCTGACCCTTCTGTCTGTGCCCCAGGAAGTTTGAAGACCAAATCCTAGAATTGATTTTTCAGCCGTAAAGTAGATTAACATACAGATGGGATGGGACTGCTTAGATCAAGGTGTGCATGAAGGTCCAGCAGTAGTCTGTGTGAGGAATGTGGAAGATGGTAACTACTATCAGAAGATTAAGATTTCTACTAAATCCTTTACTACCAGCATTGCTGATTGGAAGGGGGTGTGTCTGTTTTCCCAATGGCCAGTGGAAGTGGTGTTTCTCTTCAAGCAAATGACTTCCCGTTGGTTTCCAGTAAAGGAAACATCTTTTAGATGATCCCACTTTGGTGAAATCTTACTGATGTGCCGTTAAAAAAAGGTTAGTTATTGTGAAAGCTAAAAGCCTTACTGTTCGTTTTGTGTTCTTAGACTCTCAGTGCACACATTTTCACTCCACGTTGGAGCATGGTGCCTTTAAGAAATTGAATCATGCGCTCCTGCGAATGCTGGCACGTGATTGGTGGAGTTCTCAAGCCCCTTGGAAACAGGAGCCATGTGCTGTGCCAATAAGCTCGCAGAGTTCAAACTCCCTTCTGCTTGGAGTAATGCTGCGTTACCCTTAGCAACACAAGTTGGTCCTCCATTCAGTAAGTGTATCTCTGTAGATACAGTTTTGCACTTGCACATGAATGAAGTTTACAGTCTTACAGGTGATCGTTTCGAACAGCGGTTTCAAACTCTGAACACTTGCTTAGTCCAATCATTATCATTTGTAAATGATGCATCACATCTTAATATTCTACATGTGCTTTATACTCTAGATATATTTTGTTGCAATGGGTCTGGGTATTATACAGGTGTAAATGTATAGTGAATTAATAATTCATAGGGCTAATTAAGTCCAAGGGCAATTGATTAAGACCCTTGACTGGAGAGAATATAATGCATATCTTAGAGCTCTGGCCTACAACATTCCCCAAGAAAGAGATAAAGCAATTAGGGCTTTAATTTAGAAACCCATTTTCTGGATTGTCAACATATTTTTTTATTAGGGGATAAATTTATTCCAGTTACAATTTTCTTCATACATGACTGACTCATATTGCCTGAAAAAAAGTTGGTCTGGCTTGCTCTAATTAGCTGCAGCCCATCTGAAGTTTTTAGCCAGAGTTCCTTTGTAAGTTTTGAATCCAAAGCTCTGTTTTCATACACTGACCCAAAATTACATGAGTGTGAATATTTTTCTACTTCAGTTGTCTGTTACTCCAGATGGTGTATTACCTTTAATAGAGCTTGACACAGAAGAGTCTGCTACAGACGGTGCATCTTAATGATGCCATTCTGCTGAATCTGCTGTCACTGGCCTGTTTCTGGCACGACTAGGCAAAACGTACACATCACCCGGAAGGAGGATCATTTGTGGGAAGTCAATTGGAAGGGCTAATTTTCTACTTGTCATTGCGCTTTTATTTCAACATCTATCACAGGTATGTACGGACAAGTCTCTAACTGCATGTCAAATAAATGCATGCTCTGTTTTATTGCAAAACATGCAGCTGGCCCCCTTTTAATCCTACAGACATTACTGCTGTTATGAACATACTTTGGTTAAGTGCATAACGTCACAACAGTCCCCAGCACATGCAATTATCTGGAGTCTAGTGTACATATCATCAAAAGGTAGCACCAGGATTATAGTCATATAGAATGTTCAAACATGAGACATGCTGCTCAAATTCAATATGTGATTTTCCAGTATTTTTTTCTTGCCATACCGAGGGCAGAAGGAGTTGAGAACTAATGCAATAATACCTTTTGAAGCGGTGTTATCTTTGTCAGGTCATTTTTGGAGTCCCATAATGAATTTAATTAAAATGATTAAATAACAGTAATCAAATTATGTCCTGTCAGGGGATTTCTCTCCCTCCTCTTGATCGACCAGAGTCCCAGAGAGAGAGAGAGGGACAGCCGTAAACTTCCAGACAGCAGGAATAACGAGTCTCGTTTTTAATGTGACCTACGTCCGCCATACGACGAGACCATTTAATGGTGAAATCTTTGCCGTGCATGATTGCATCGGTTTAGCCTTCCCATCAAGTCAGTTTAGCAAATCTGTAATAAAACATTTAACTGGCTATTACTTTACCTGACCTATTGGTCAAAGTTGCAAATGGATTCGGGGTAATTCCCAACGGAACCCGAACATTGATTTTGTGTTCCACTGAAATATCTGCTCAGGGCTAATACCATTGGTGCATGATAAAATGAAATTACTGAGCCGTTAAGATCTTTTTCTTTTTCCAGTCTTCTTTAAGTAAATACATGAAAATCCAGAATTCCTTGTACACATTGAATGTGATATTATCGACATTGAAAATCCAGCTGGGGAAATTCAGGTGACAAAAGAAAGTCATTTTCATTTCCCTAGTCTTTTAAATCTTTCAGGTGACCATGGATTTTCCAGCTGATGCCATACGTGCAAATATGAACTGAAATAGGCTCCTGCATGAGAGCTTGAAGGTGATATTTAAAATACATTTGTAAGTCACTCAAAGGGCTTCCAGACCCGGCCTCTAGAAACAGTGTAGAAGTAACTGTAGAAGTTACAATTATCATTAAACATGTACACATTTGATTAGATATTAAAATCTTGTTTCCAGACAAAAGTAATTAAATACTTTAATTATAATTAATTATATTAAATATTGTTATTTAATTATAATTAAATAATTGAAATTCTTCAACTTGGTTTTTGCAAGCACAGCTTTTGAAAAATTTTCTTTGTTTTAATCATCTAAGTCAAAATTATAACCAGTAGGGTGATATTGGTATCTCCTGTAAGGTGTCATGTCAGAGGATCTTAAAAACCATTATTCTTAAGCAGCTGAGTGTCAGTCCTCACCCTTTCCTTGTGTTCAGTTGTCTGATCTGAGGTGCCTGTTGAGGCGGCTATGCATTTATGCCACTGCTGTAACGTCCTTGGTGAAAAAATTGCAGCCAGCTGTAGAACATCAGGTTGGTTCAATCAAGCAGTTACCACGAATGGCGTGATGATATAACGGGCCTGCTCCCTCTCTCCTTCGCACTCTCGGGTGTGGGGCTGGTTGACCTCTCAGGCTCATGTGGCTTGGCTCCCGTGATGTTGGTCTCGGCCTGCAGTGACCGTTTGAGTCAGTGCAGGGAAAGACGTGCGCTCCCTCCCAGACCAAACGACCTGGAACAAACAGCAGTGGCCGTTTCTCTGAGGGTGAACCTGCTGGGGGTGCGAGCACCAGAATGAGAGGTGAATAGAAGTAGCACCTTCCCGTCTGCAAATCTGTTAAGCAAACAAGAATTGAGAACGGGCTTCCTGTTTTCCATCCCTGGGACTCAGAATGTCAACTGTTCTCCTGCAGTCGATGTTGTGGCATTGATTGGTGATGCACTTTTTTCATGCAATCAGCACGAACTCTATCGAGGATAACACGGCGGCTGTGCTTTAGAGTTTATTACCATGTCAGTCTTATGCTTTGTGCCTGAAAAGGACCATTAAGTTTGCCCTTTTCTTAAGGCCTTACAAACATCACTCATTTTGAAAGTGCTGCAGTCTCACTCTCAGTGAAGCCACAGCCTTGCAGCATAAGATTCACATGATTTAATTCACATTTTCATTCAATGGAGAATATGGCATTCTAACAGGGGTATCTCACCCTCATCTTTGTCATAGCCCCTCCCCAATGCTACAATTACCCAGGTTGCACCTCTCCTGCTACCACACCTTTGAGTCGGCTTGCTTAGCACCCACAACGTTGGACCATATTGCACAGAACTGACACTTGCATCTGTAGAGTGTTTCAGAGGTGTCACCTCCAGTCAGCTCGGATGGAACATTCTGCAAGGTGTGTTTACTGCTGACGTAGAGCACAAACACAAACTTTGTTTGCTTGTTCCTTACCTGAGAGGCAGTCAGTTCCTTTCTTCATGTCAGAAATCAATCCTAGTGCTTAGCACCATTCCAGAAAATGCAGATACAGGTTAGTGACTGTCACTCTTGAATCCCTAATTGTTTTATGCAGGAATATTGTTGATGAGAAATGCATGGTGTCCAGGATTCTAGAATCCATTTCTAGCATGAGAGAAATGACACCAGCTATTTGATCAGAAAGAATAGGCATAATGATAAATGTTTTGCTGATTGCTTTTAAGCCTCCATTTATTTAAGGAGCTATTTAAGGAAGCAGATCAATAATTCCCCCAAATATGGAATTTAATCTCAGAAATATGGGCAAAGCTAGCTAGTTAGAGTTCACGTATAAATTCCCTGTCTATTAACAAACAAATAATTATTATTATCATCTGACACCTACACTATATGGTGGTGGTTATAAAGAGCGGTCAGTCAGAGGCGTCGAACAGTTTCCTGTCCTATGTTTCCAAGCTTGTTACACTCTCTGAAATGATCTGAGAAAACAGTTTCACTTGATTACAGCTGGGCCAGCCCTCTTCCTGCAGAAGCATGTGACGCAGAGGTTTATGTGCAGTCTATGGCAGATTCAGCTGTCTGACATGCTGAGGACCAGACTGCCTACAAATGAGTCCTGGCCTGCGTCAAGACATAAAAATCTGGAAAGAAGCCTGTGAATCTACACTCGAATCTTTGTGTTTTTTTTTTACTGATGTGCGTATAATACACACGACACCCAGGCAAACTCTGTGGCACACGAACATAGCATGTGTCCTGTTTTGGAATAGTTGCAGCGAGACTTTCCTGCCGCACAATGAGACCCTGTGTCCTCTGCCTCTGGCTGGAGGCTCTTCCTGCTGTTGATGGGTCTCCATTTGCTTCCTGTTGGACAGGAGGAAGCAAAGAGTCCTGACTCCATCTGCTCTGCGGTTATTAACCGCCCCTGTGTGTTTGTGAAAGGAAAGAGCAGAGCCCGGACTCCCCTCCCCGGCAGCTCCGCGCCTCGCCCCCGTCCAGGCGGAACGCGCTCCATCGCCGCGCTCAGCGGGGCCGAGTCCGATTTGACCCGACAGACGGAGAGACGAGGCAGACGGGCCTCTGGGGGCTCCCGCTGCAGCCACCCCCGACTCGCCTTTGTGTCCGTTTACAGCTGTATCACCCGCGCGCTACCGGCCCCTCTGCGAGCTCAGCTGGCCGAGAGGACAGGAGATAACGGCGGCCATCGCAACGGTCTGGTGGCCGCGTCGGCCCAGGCATTGTTATTCACGGCCGGCGCGGTAACCGTTAAACCTGCCTTCCAATGCCCTGTGCTGTGCTGACAGCCTGAACCATCTGCATTGCCATGAGTGTGCTTTACTGAACTGGTGGGGGCAATTGCCAGTCATTTAAATATCCATGGACTAGGAGTTGGAATGGGTCTGCCCCCTCTCTCCATTTGAAAAGCATCTGGTGACCACTCAACATGTGATAGTGTCTTTGGAAAGGAACGCTTAGGATTGCACTTCTTCTTCTACAAAAAAAAAAAAAAAAATGTAAATAAATAATAAAAATGTTGCCAGCGCAGACAGTGTTTTAAAGCTACTTTCAAAATTGAAAACAGGGCCTGAAATCATTAGCAATCGTGGCGCAGAGATTAACCTCCGGGCTGACAAAGTAATTACATTGTTTGTAAAAAAAAGTTGGCGAGCTTGATTGTGGTCAGTTGAGGAATTAGGGCCTGTTTAGCCTTGTTTGGAATAAATTGCAAGTTTGCGCTGTCTGTTTATCCTGCCACTTTCCAGTCGCCCCGCTCAGTTTTCCCGCACCCGGACATACTGCATGCGCTTTACGTCCATTAAACGCACATTAATCCCTTATTTTCAATACAAGCGGATTTCTGTCCGGGGTCCAAGTAACAACTCGCGCAGAGAATCTAGCCAGAGAGGCTAGAATTCGTAGCAGGGATAATTAATTTGCTTTCCCTGATGGTCTGTGTGTTATGTGATCTTTGGAAAAAAAAACAGCTAGTTTATCTTTAGCATCTGACCTAAAAAACAAGTGTAAAAATGCATGTTTGAAAATCCATGGATAATCCTAGCATTGACAGAACAAAGTGAGTCAGGCCGGGAGAATATTAGAGCCACAGAGCTCTCTGCTCTGTCCTCCGTGTTTATCCGCAGAGAGAGAGGTTGCAGAGAGAGTTTTCTGTCTGGCCTGCAGCCCAGACATGTGGGCCTAAAGCTGTGTTTCCCCGTCCTTCTCAAGGGCTGTGTGTTACCCAGCATGGAGAAAACCACGCAGCCACCCCCGCGTAGTCTTACTGGACATCCCACTCAAATCGACCCAGTTGCTTGGAGACCATTTTGTAGTGCTGTGGTTCAACAGCTGTCCTTAGAACCAGAATCTTCTGAGTTTGATTCCCAAATGGGACACTGCTGTTGTACCCTCTGGGGTGATATTTTTAATCTGAGTCACTTCAGTGACCCGCAGCTGGCCGTGTGGACAGAGGGCATGGATTGATGTAACCTACAGTGGTTAGTCCTGGTAAGAGTGTCTGTCCCACAAACCGATGATTAATATTAATAAGCATTAATAGCATTAATAATAAGCATTCAGTGGAACTTGTCCTGAAAGCGTGGTCCCTCCATCTCATGCACGCTCTGAAAAATACTGCCATTGATTGAGCACATAGAAAGTCTCTCCCCTGACAGCTCCTCACCCCCCCCCCCCACCCCCCCTCCTCCGCTGTCAGACAAGAGAAGAGGTTTTTCCATACCAGCCTCAACATTGAAGATATAGAACCCCCCCTCCCCATCCCCATACACACTCTCCCTCCTCCCACCTGCCTTTAAGCTGCGAAGAACAATAGCCAAGGGGTACGCAATTTGGCCGAGCCAGCGGCGGCAGCCTGCGCCCCATTCATATTCATTTGTAATCCAATACCGTGCCCTGCCACTGCTGGCCCCTCCCCCTCTTGTTCGCTATAGAGCCCCTCTCCAATGCTCTCTACACAGCGGCCATTGTAATCCCCCCCTGCCTTTCTATCTCCTCCAATTCACATGTTACCCGGGTTACCCCTATAAGGGCAGCCCCTCATGGTTGCATAAGTGCTGCCTCTAATTCGAAGAGTCTCTGCCTGCTTCAGTAAATAATTAGCACATGAAACCTGCAGGGGAACTTTTGCAGGAAGCAGGGGGCAATGGAAGGGTTAATTTTAACGAGGGTGAAGCCGCAGGTTTTTTTTTTTTTTTTTGATAGATTACACACCCCTAAATGCACCCCCCCCCCCATCCCCCACCCACTCCAACCAACGTCCTGCAAGGGCTGAATGTGGAATACATGTTTGAATGCTGAGCAGCTTAGAATGGACCGTTATTCTCTGTGTTTGCAAACGGTTGACCCCTGGCAACTATGCTTAGGCCAAATCCACCACACACCCACCGAGCCCCCGCATTATGTTTGGTTACAGATTCAGCATTTCCAAGAAATTAGTGTTTTGTGGAGAAAAGGAGAATTTGGTTTATGTTGCGTACTGCTTTGCGATGTGTGAACTGGTCAGATTTGTGTTGTAATCCTGGATTTTTTTTCCAGGGAATCACTGCAGGTTATTATGGGATGTTGCTTTTATATCTGTAGCATTTGTCTGTCTCCATGTATCTGTGTGTGAATTGTGCGTGTGAGCGTAGTCTGTGAGCACATAATATGTGTGAGAATATAATGTAAGGAGTATAGTGCATGTGTGTGAGAGTATAGTTTGTGGTGTAGTGTGTTTGTCTAAGTGTGAGTGTAGCATGTGTGAGCACAGTTTTGGTGCGTGCGAATGAGAGTATGGAGTGTGTAAGTGTAGTGTGAGTGAGTGAGAGCGTAGGAACATTGTGTGTGTGAGTGTATTGCATGTGTGAGTGAAAGTATAGGGTGTGTAAGTGTAGTGTGTGCCTATATATTATTGTACCATGTGTGCGAATAGTTTTTGTGTGTGTGAGAGTATTGTGTGTGCTTGTGTGTTTGTGTGTGTGCGCGCTTGTGTGTGTGTTTGTGTGTGTATGTGCATTTGTGTGTGTGCGTGTGTTCTTATGTGTGTGCGCGCATATGTGTGTGTGTGCGTGTGTTTGTGTGTGTGCGCGCATATGTGTGTGTGTGTGTGTGTGTGCGTGTGTTTGTGTGTGTGCGCGCATATGTGTGTGTGTGTGTGTGTGTGTGTGTGTGTGTGAGACGGCACCATCCTTCCTCTCACTCCTTCAGCTCTGCATGGTTTAAAGGCTGGCCCTCCTATCAGCCCTCTGGAATGCTGGTCAGAATTGCCCAGGTCAGATTTCAGGCCGGCCTCCGCCTGCCCACATTCTCCCCAGCACTTGAAATTGTTCCTGTTGCTATCTGAATCTCCGCTGAGCTCTGGGCCTCTGCTATTTTAGAGTCAGAGGAAAATTGAAAGCACAAGTGAACTGGCAGTTGTTTAGAAAAGAAGAAAGCTCTTCAATTAAAGCTGTCACTACAAATTTAGTCATTTGGTTCACTGACAGGGCTTTGTTAGTCTCATTCTAAACATATTCTTTTTATTATTATTATTACACTTTTTAATAAAACATTTACCATGACAGTAATAAGGACAATGTGATCAGTCATGGAGAATGCTGTGGTTTTTTTTTTTTTAAACTTATCTCTCTGTTGTATCATTTTATGTTGCTGTCAGCCAAAAGCACCATTAACGGCTGTTAGATATTAATGGCCCCCATGCATCCAGCAACAGTGATGCAGGGATTGCTAAAGCTGGACTCCTCGATAAAACTTAACCCTCGTGCCAGGACTGAACAGGGGATCAGACTATTGCATTTCAGAGAGAAATTCCAAGAAACAGGCACTTCATTATTAATGCCTGCCAATAAACAATTCATATGTCTTATGGCAGATCTATATCCATTATGGATAAATGCAGCATTCATAAAATATACATGGAGCCAGGGAGCTGCACGTTTAAGATCTCCACAAAACAAATAAGCAAATTTGTCGGTATCTTCAGGAGTTAAGGGCACAGCTGGGAGCTCTGGTTTGCTTTTAACATGGCTTTGGGGGTGCTTGCATATTGACCCCTCCCCCCTGCCCCTTCCCCCCATCCCCCGGCAACGAGAGATTGTGCGGGGCTTGGCGGACTCGAGATGGTTTATAGGTTTATATCTGTAAACCTCCTTGGCGGGCTACACGGAAAGGCCTCAGAGCAGATGAAAATGCACTGTGACCCCTGGTCATGCTGGTGGCAGCCAGGAGCCTGTTTCAAACGCAAGCGCAACGGAGGCATAAGTGGTGATGTGGAATTGGCTGAGGATAAAGAGCACAGGCACAGTCTGGCAACCCCCACCCCCAGTCTTTTAGGGATGGAGGAAATCATCAGTGAGGCCACATGAATCTTCTTCTTATGTGATGTAAAGATCTTTCATCAAAAGTAAGTCACTAAAAAAAGCTTCCAAGGAACATGAAACCCAGTGAAAGTGAACGGTTGGACAGCCTTGTAATGGCTTGAGAGCTGACATGTGCTTGATAGGCCCAAGCAAATGCTTTCCCTGGGACTCTGTTATAACTAAGAAAATAAATTTCAAGCTTTGATACATTACATTTACTTAGCAGATATTCTTATCTTGAGCAACGAACAAAGCTTACATTTTTGCACTTCATCCATTGCAGCTGAGTATTTTACCGAGGCAATTTGGGTTAAGCCTCTTGCTCAGGGGGTACAACAGTGGTACCCCAGCCAGGAATCGAGCTGGTGACCTTTGGATTATGAGCCCTGCTCTTTTTCATGACACCATGCAGCAGAAACAGTAATATATTAATTGTGTGAAAAGGGTTTTTGGGTAAACCCCCAATGATTGTTCAAAAAAAACACCCAAAATGTCCTGTAAATGTTTTCGTTAAAGGCTGTGATTCCTGTGTTCACACTAAGGTGTATATGCATTTGGTTGGGGAAAAAAAGCACAGTGCCGCCTTGGAACTAGTACATGTAATATGATTTTTGGAAATCGATTTAACCTGACATGCTATAAGAGCAGGCTGTTGATTAGGGCCGAGTTACGGCTGACACACCGCAAAAGGTTTGAACTCGGAGAAACATACTGTGTGTCACCGCCCCAAAGCTCGGAAACAAGTCGTAAATTCCCACCCACTGATCAATGACGCATCCCTCACTAGACGTCCTGTTCAGGTGAGCCCTGTTACTCAGACCCTGGGTTTAATCTGTCATCATGGAGAAGTGGCTGGGAAGCTTGACCTGAAACCTGAAGGATGTAGGTTTGCATCGTGTATGAGACACTGCTGTTATGCCCTCGAGGAAGGCACTTAACCCGAATTGCTTCAGTAAACATCCAGCTGTTTAAATGGATAATGTGTGCGCTGTTTTGGATAAAGGCACCTGCCATGCAAATGAATAATGTAGCATCAAAGAGCGTCTGGAGATCCGTCGTGTGAGTCCGCCATCAAGGGGAGCCCGTAACAAACGCCGCTCGCTCACGCGTGGTACCTTTAATCTGTTTAATCCCAGCAACCTGCGACACCGCGGCGGCCGTTTACACACCCCAGCCACGGTCGCAGGAAGCACGGGGGCCCGTTCAGGAGGAGCGGGCGAGACGCAGGCGATCAAACAGGGGCGGCTCATTGATTTTCAAACCCGCGCATTACACCCTGAACGGATATCAAAGGCAAGCACCTATGCGCTTCCCGTGATATGCTCGGGCAAATACTTAAACATGTGAGGAGCAGTGTTTTTTTAGCCCGAAGCAAGCACACTGTATCTCAAAGATGACGACTTAGGAGCACCGGTGGAGGAGCTGAATTCTCAGCATGGGGTTAGCGGCTCCCTCAGAAGAGTAGAAACTGAAATCGGCAAAAAATAAAATGAAGGAAACCGCAGTACTGTAATGGGATGAATTATTTAAGCAGCCCTTTAGATTTCTTAATTAGAAAGGGTAATCTGGTAATTAACATTAGACTGAGCTGGTTAGACGCAGTACATCACTGGAAAGCGAGCCGGAGAGAAGCCGTTCTTTAGGCCTGCTCACTAATAATCTCATTACAGGGTCTTACTACAGAAAATGTACTTTTCTCATCCTTAAAGGATTGGCCTCAACCCTGTAATTGCTGTGCATTTAAAGCAATTTGGTCAGTGGCGACAGGACTTACCTGCTTACCGCTGAAAAGTTAATGACACCGTAAACCAATACTGTACCCCCAGCACTTAACTGTTCCCTATTACAGTGTTCCAGATTGCTCCCTTCTCGTGAAGCACTTCACCAGTTTAAACCCGGTGGATTCTGTGTCTTCCTCTTTGTTGCATTTTTGTGCCCTGAAACAAGGTCATTTCTGCTGGAATGCAGGGGTAATGGTTAGACTGCCACTGAGCACAATAGCGTTGTTTGAAGGCTGAAATCACAAAGGCCGCTTATTGGAAATAGAGTTTGGCTAATCAGATCACAATGCCTAAACTTTCTCTACTTAATATGTGCAGACCATGGAGGTACGCACATAATAAGGACATTCACACTGTTGTTTGTGCTGTTGTCTAGGGGACAGTTTGTTGTGTTCTCTACTAATTTGTCAAAAGGTGGTAGATTTTAGGCATGTTTACTCCAAAATTAAATTTTAATTGATTGATGTGAGTCTGTTGTGGCTCCAAATTAGTTTTTTTTTACTTTGAGGTATGCTCTGTCTTTAAACAAGTTAACATAGTTATAAAACAATGCAGTTGATAGCCTGTAGTCAGAAAGTGTTTGGTGAATACAATTAATGTCACATTTTATGTTATGTTAAGTTATGCATTAAACTCCTCTGCAGTGAATTTTAAAATGATTTTATAACACCATTATATGAAGCGCAACACAACTAATGAATATGCATAGTGAATACTATCCATTTAGCAAAATTAGGGGGTGAAGCATAGCTTGTAATATGACCAGAAGTTCTATGTAGAAACACAGGCTTGTAGAATTTGTCAGGCTCAGAACGTTCCTCATTAAAATTGGCCTAACGGATGTAATAGAGGTGCATACAGTATGCTCACTGGCACTCTAGAACTAGATGGCAAGCTTTAAATAAATTGAGAACAACAGTCATGTTTCTGGTTTGAGTACAGACAATTAAATATCACCGTTTCAATTCTGGTAAAATCTTTCTGCCTCTCAGTGACCAATGCCTCAAAAAGTCGGTTTGCGTCCACATTTCACCTGGGAAAAGCTGCAGTTTTGTTTTAATCAAGATTTGATGCATGCTTCCCACGATGTGCATTGTTGAATTGAGCAACATGTCTGGAAGCAACAGGAAACAACAAGCAAAATTTATGGCCGAGTTGTGAGAAGAGTGTGACAGACGCAGAGCTGTGTGCATTAACACAAAAGAAAACAGGATGTGTTCCTTGCCTGGTGGGCTCGGCTTGTTTGCAGCTGTGTGATTGGTGAATTTCACCCAGAACCAAGTGATCAGTGGTTGTCACGCACCAACTCAAAAGGTGTGAAAATACCAGCATTTTTATTGGCTCATATACATGGAATGATTGTATTTGAATGAACGTTTTCCCCATATTCACTACTGGGGGAAATACCGCAAAATCTGTGTAAAATTTTCAGAAATGAAAGGTCATACTGTTGCTGGTATTCATTGGACACATCGCATCATGTTTAAATCTAAACAGTTAAAAAAAAACAGGAGGTTCATGTACTGCTTTAATGCCTCTTACCTTGAGACCCTTGTAGGTCATTCTGGCTGAAAGACATCAGTCAAACAGATCAATGAATAAATACATAAATACAGAGATACTAATATACATCCTACTAACAGTACTACTGCTCCTAGTCCCAGTAGCACAACTGCCACACAACACCACACTATTATCAGTAGTAAGAATGTACATGTAGAATGTATAGGCAGAAAAATGTCTGGCCTTTTCCTGGAAATCAAGGCAGGGAAGGAAGTGAAAATGAGATCCAGCCCCAGGTATGTGTGTGTATATGATATACAGGTACTTATTTCCATAAAGTACATATCAGCTTAGAAGGATAGCCACAACAGGATTGGACAATATCAGGAAGACTGAAAGAAGCTTTTTTTTTTAACACTGAAATTGAGTTCAGGGAAGCAAGCCATCATCAGTCCACCAGTGCCGTTCGGTTTATCGGGTGCTTCTCGTCCCAGCTTGACACGCCGCCCCTACCTGCCCCATCTCACGAGGCTCCGTGGTGGAATAATCAGGCAACTGAAAGGCGCCTAACACGCCAACCCCCGGCCTTGACAAGAGATCAGCAAACAATGATTTATAACGGCCCTGTCCGTCTGGGGACGGCTATCGATTCAACCGCTGACACCGGCGGACACATGCACAGCCAACTTTGCTTTTGTTTGTTTTTGTTTGTTTGAGTTTGTTTTTTTTGCTTTTTTTTTAGGTGGGGTCATTTTACAAAGAAACGTTTTACATGTCTACGAATCGATTTTCACTCGTACGTGTCTGCTGTGTTTGTAAAGACCTCCACGTAGGGTGCATATTAGTCACCGGAAAGCCTGTAGAAGAAAGAATGGGAACAGGTAAAGCACCTAAACATGGCTACAGCAGAAAAATGTCCTTGTTTGATTTTTTTGTTGTTTTAATATATAAAGTGCTCCTGTTCAGCAGGTGTAGTTCCGTGCTGTGTCTTTATGTGATTTATGGACTTAAAAACAGGAGTGTGGTCGTTAATAATAACCCAGCACAGAGTTATGGCCTTGCTGCTCCCTGTGATGATCTGGCCCCATGCCTTCAGAGACCATGGAGGAATTTCTCCTCCTTTCTGTTGCAGTTATATAGCATTTTCTTGCCACAGTACTTCTGTATTTGAACATTGAATTAGGGTCACTCTTTGTCTCTTTCAAGGTATTGGAATAAACCTTGCCAACTAAATGGTAGGTAAAGAAAAGCTTGTGTAGGTATTAGCATGTTGTATTCTCTGTAAACCCAAATGGGCTTGTCTGTGGGTCGAAGGCCTTAATAGGGTCTGCGGTGATATAAAGGAAACTGTAAATCAATGCTTTTGAAACACAGCTAATCTCATTTGGAGGGAGCACATCCCTGACGTCAACCCCATCAACGCACCGTGAGACGCGTTACAGCAGTCTCAAACAGAGCTACTTGTGCACGAAGGAAATCTACCAGACTGCCGGGTCGTTCGATCCCATTTTTTATTGTGTCGCCCTCCCCCCCTCGACGACACACGTCTGTGCTGTTCACACGCACACACACACGCATGTCCGGCCAGCGCTCGCATGTGACTGCCCCCTCTCAGGATCGCTCCTCTGGAGCCCCCCTCGGGGGGAAATGTCGCAGCTCGGTGGCATTTCCGAAGATTGCAAATCATCACCTCGTGCGAATGGGAAAACTGAGGTGCCAGTGATGAAAGTGTGTTGTCACTTCATTCCATAAAGACATTAATACCATGACTTGTGACTGCAGTAAGAAATCAATGTTTTCTAATAATAACCTGAAGCACATTTGCAGATATATATATATATATATATATATATATATATATATATATATATATATATATATATATATATATATATATATATCCTGAGAGAGAGAGAGAGAAAGAGAGAGAGAGAAAGAGGAGTTTATGTATGCATATTGTGTGCATATGTATTAGAATTTTCTTTGCACTAGGATTGTGGGTTGTTGCTTATTTATGGAATGCTGTGGAGTATGATGTCACAGTGGACCTCAGTTCCTTTGTCCTGGCAGGCACTGATACACTGAAAAAACACTGCATAGAAACAACCTTCTTGTCTTCAGACACTTTTCAGGGAATCCAGTGCATGTATAAATCAATGCATGAATGAACTCTATACTTTATTATTTGAGACTGGTGTACAGTTTTTTTTACCACAGGAGTGATCATCATTTACCCCCAATCAATATGTGTCTAAAGGAATTAGTTAGCTTATTAAAAATAATCTTACATACGAAGCACAAGGATCATGGGAGGCTAGTGGTGCCTTCTCTTTCTTCGGCAGAACTGGCTGGATCTGAGGGCTGTCAGTTTGGTTGGCTGTCCCAAATGACCCTTCCTGCCGGTTTGATTGGCACCCTCTCTGGAGAAGCTAAGCAGCTGTCAGATAAGAAAGAATAAATGAAAGAATCAACCAACCAATCAATCAATCAGTGAATGAGTACAGAGCACAGGACTCTAATAGTCTAGTAGTGTCCCCTCTCCATGTGATTTGATGTTCACATATATCACATGTCTGACATGGCCTTCTCCACAGGTGTTGGTGGCGTACAGTGAGACATGTCAATAAGACCAAAAGGGAGGGACAGGGTGGTCAAGAAGTCTAGGCTTTCTGTCCTCTGATTAGGCAAGAGAATCCCCATTCACCTTCTCCTGTTGTAAGTAAGGGAGGAAGTCACGCACCAGTAAGACTTGCAGGGGGGAAAAAATGTTGGAGGTTTACAGCTTTCATGCTGACCAGCATAATTCCAGTTTCACTAAGTTGTTTTTTTTTTTTTCCAAGCCTCAGCTCTCAGTGCTGCTCTTATCTCATTAAATAGATGAACAGGGATCAGTCTTTGTTGCGAATGAGGCTTCCTAGCAATATTTCAAATAATTGGTGGGCATGTTGGCTTGAAATGGGTATGGGGCACACTTGTACGAAAAACCCAGGGAAGTTGGCACAGGCTCGTGATTCCTGGGGGAGAATCGGCCTTCTGCATGGCGTGTGTAACAATAACGTGTATAGAGGGCTAACTGTGTGGGAAACTCAATGACTGACAGGGTCGGCCCCTGTGCCGGCCTCACCCGGTTCTCATTACAGCAGCGGTCCCTCCCTGCTGGTCGCTAGGCAATCTGACAAGAATTATTCGTGGATCTCGATCATGTCCCAGGCCGTTTGCGTGGGGTCTTTCAGGAGGTAGGAGAGGAGCCAGGTGCATCTCTGTCGCTCCCACCCTTAGCTGCGTTCATCCACGTGTGCCCTGGCAAATCCTGCCGGCCCATTAGAGGGGCGCAGTTTTGTGACTTTGTGGAAAATGGGGCTCGGGTCATGTGACAGCCCCGCACGGACTGGTCTGAACATCTCGCCTTGCTCTACAAATCAGAGGTGCTTTCACTGGGGAAGGGGTGGGGGGGGAAGGGACCTTTTATCACCTTCTTATGACACCCTCAGGGGCTGTTTGTCATGTTCCACAACACGGTGTTACCTCGACCCTGTCTGGGAAAATGCAGTCACCGGGGGCAGGGCATTGGCCCCCCACAGACCCCTCTAACATTAGTAGGGGCTCTCATTGTTTGAAAGCACGTGGCAGCAGTACAACATTGCTTAGTTGCAGTAATGCTCTGACACTTAACTGTCAAGCATGGTGTTTGTACTGTAGTGTTTTTTTCTTTGCTTCAGTGTTGTGTTTATTCTTGGTGGCTCCTGATTCTTTATTTTTTTGCCCTGTTACTGTTGTTCTTGTTGATCCTGTGGTGTTTAATGTATTACACCATCCTAGCCTTGTTAGTGGATCTGGAAAGAGTGTGTCTCCGAAATAAGTATTACGATATTTCACATTCTCTCTTTTCTCTGCCGTCTCCCTTAGTTCTGACCATCAAAGGAAGTTATCTTGTTTCATATCGCAAGATTTATATCGGGTCAAACAGACAGTAGCAGTCCATGTCTGCGCGGGGCTGTGCAGGCCTGTGCACATGTGAGTGTCCCTTGGATGTTTGTGTTGGGTCCTGCTTCCTTACCCCATCCCACCACGTCCTGGGTTGGACGCACTCCAAAACCCTCTGCCCCGCCTCCTTCCCCTCCTAGCACTGCTCCCTGGGGGGCAGTGCCTGCTCTGGCTAGATAAGCTGACCTCTCAGTCTCTCCTGCTGGTTCCCCTTCAGACAGAAGAGTGCCATCACTAACAAAAAACAACACTACTCCCTCTCAGTTGCTTTAGTGGCATGACCACTGATTAGATCTCCAATTGGATCAGAACCACTGTACTCATTACGGCTATTCCTCCAGCCCCCTGGTTGCGTGTGCACATGTGTAGGCATGTGCAGACAGCTGATTGGATGCTCCAATCCTGATAAGGCATGCCTTCAAATCCCTGCAACACTTAGGGCACCATCATAGCGCTAAGAGACAACCATCTTTGGAGATACATAGCGTGGTAGCATGCTGTTGTTGTCAGGAAATTTGTTACCAGGTAGTTATATGGTTCATTCCCATTGACACTGATGCTGCACACTTGAGAAAGGGTATCAGTGGGTGGAGACTCCATGTTGGGAACAGACAATCTGCTGGTGGTAGTGTTGCACAGTGGTTAGGGAACTAGATGATTTCACCAAAATCCTGAATCTGGCTGTCCCCTTGATCAAGATATTTAGGCTGAATTGTCTCAGTAAATGTTGAGCTGAGTAAACGGTAAAAGTTTTTTGTCGGTATTTATTTATTTTGCCAGATTTGTGGCAAAATTGTGTAATATTTGAAGGAGATAATTTCAAGAAGTCCTCACTTCTGTTCTTCCAGACTAAACTGAGGTAGTGCAGTCCGAGGAGAAACCGATTAGGATCTCTGGAGCTCTTAACATCATTTGTTAACCGTGTAATCTTCCGCCTCAGAGAGAAAATCTCGAGGAGAGTAATAAAGCATTACTCCTCTTTGAGCTCAGGAAGCAGCTTAGTTTCACATTTTTCTTTTCTAGTCCACAGTAACAGCCAACTTCTGAAGTTCTCTGCTGAATCTGTGTGTGTGTGTGTGTGCGTGCGTGTGTGTGTGTGTGTGTGTGTGCGTGTGTTTGTTTGTGTGTGTGTATGTATGTGTGCATGCGTGTGTGTGTGCGTGTGTGTCCATGTTGGCACGCTTGACATTTTAAGGCTGAGAGACAGTCTCAATCTAAAACGAAAAAAAGTCGGTCAATATTCCTACATAAAACAGCAAATTGCTTAAATAATACCAAGACAGGGCCCAATAGAGTACTTTCTTACCACAGTCAGATTTTGCCCGTTAAGCATAAATACTAGATTAGTAAGGAGCACAACCCTCTCTTTCTTCCAGAATCAGAGTAATTCAGCCATTGGACCTCTGCTTCCTCTCACTTGAGTTTTCTGACATGTTTATAGCTGTGTTTACATTTTTCTATATGCACACATTGAAAATGATGGCATTCCCTGTAACTAGGTGCTTACATACATCTATTTCCAACTCCCCCCGCTAACTCAACTGAGCAGCCTATAATTCTGCAACGGTTTTCCACCCGTGGAATCCATTTTCCCTTTAGGGGGTGGGACAGTCTTGGCATAGTGCAGGCAATCGGGGACGGAATATTCCAGACCACCATTAGGCCCTGGTTCAAATTAAACAGGTCTCATGAGGTGGCTCAGAGAATGACTATAATCTGTATCACAATGCACAGATGTGTAGGAGTGCCTAATATAAATTAGGAAAAAAAAGAAAATGTTTATCTGCCAAGTTGTGTCTGAAGTAACATTTTGCGTGTTGTCTTTTGCTGCACCTGGGAGAAATTGAAAAATCTCACAGGTGTTTGTGTGAGAGGCACGTTCTGTGCCTCACTGGGGGGAAGTTTTTGTGCAGCATGAACACGTAGCAGCTCTGTGGACAGGCTGCTTGCTTCTCATGGACGTTCTGACCCAGCCGTGAGTCTGCTTGCCAAAAAGCCTAATGAGGTGCCCGCTAAATTAATTAATGATTCCTGAAGCCGAAAATTCCTTTGGTGTCTTTGGCGCCCTGGTAGGCGACAGCTGAACTGGGAGGCAACAAATATAATTACATGCAAATGAAAACAAAATTATAATTTACATGCATTTTGAATCATCAATTATTTCTCCCCCACCATCCCAACCAGTCTTACCAGTTGGTGTGCCCACCCCCCATCCTCCTAACTCTCATCTCTTGATGAGACAGTGGGAAGGATGAGACAATGCGAACCTCTTCTGAGGTACCTGCCCGAAAGCAAAGACTCAGAGGAGGCACTGTCATTTCAGAAGAGGAATCCATCATTTGCATTCAGAAGATTACACCCTACTCTTAGAGGAATTAGCACAGCTCATCTTTCTCATTTGAGCCCTGAGCGCTGGCTTCCACAATGGAGACAACTGAGCGAAAAGGGGAAAGCTTTAATCTTCTCAAACAGGTGCGAAAGCTAGCATGCCTGTTAGATTCGCTCCTCTCAGAGCTTCACCTTGTAATACACATGGCTAACTTCCACCCCAGCCCCCCCCCAACCTCTCAATCTTTCGATTCGAAGAAGACAAAAAACGGAGCAAAAAACTGCCTGTCGCCTTCCGGTCGTGTCATTAACAGCAGGGTTACACGAGAAGGAGAGAGGTGGAGGGGTGGGGGTGGGGGTAAGGGGGGGTGCCTGCACAAAGAATGAAATTGCAAACCCAAGGTTCCTGATTCAAACTGTTATTATTTTTGACACAAGCCATTTACAATGGCTATGAAGGTGGCAAAGGAAAATGTAATATTGATTGTAGGCCCTGAAGGCTTTTGCTACCCTGATTTCTAAAGCCACGCATGCTTCTCGCACTCCTTCATTTCTGCAGCATTCCTATTCCCCCTTTCTTTTGTCCACTCCCTTCTTTTATTGAGAGTTCCCATTCAGCGGGCTGGGTTATTTATTCTGTCAAATTTCGAGGGCAGCCAGGAGATGTTTCAGGAAGTGGTTGGGAGAGTTAAAATAACCTATTTACGGACATTGGTGTGGCTGTTGAAATGTGCTTGTAGCAGATGGAGGTGAATGTATAATTGAGGGTGGGAATTTGGGGGTTGGGTAAGATATTAATTGGTGTCGTTAGATATACATACATCATTTCTTTCAGTGTTTTTCTTTACTCCTCCCATTTTTACAGTGTTACTTTTATGTATTTTTTGAAGCATGTTTACACAGGAGAGCAGATGCTATGTATTTGAACTGTGTGGTGTAATTAGGAGTTGTAATTGGTGACTTTGCTATAAATTAATTGCTTCATTATTGATATATGCGAGATGTGCTTTCATACAAATCCACAGTATGATGTGAGGCAATGACAAAATTCAATTTAAAGTGGACAATAGAGACTTTTGAATAAGGATTTTTCAGTTTGGTGTTTCTAGGTCTTTTGTCAGCACGGATAACAATGATAGTTATATAATGTGAGTTTCTGTAAAGCAGCACTGATTGTGTTTGCACAGCTATACCCCAAGTCATTAGGAGAGGGAGAAAGCCATTCGCATTCGGACTTTGGGCACGAGCCACAAAGCAAGAGGTGGAGACTGCACTTACAACCCACCTCCTGTCCCCTCTCGTCTCGAACCAAGACGGGTTGCAAGACGAACGCATTAAAAAATGTGTTGAAAAATGACACTTCTGAGCTGTACGCAGTCAGAGGGTGGGGGTGCTGCAGATCACAGAGGTTATCCCACCGTGCCGTAATTAATGTTGAGACAACGCCTCCCGTTCCACACTGGCAGTCTGCGTCTGCGCTCATTTCTCAGGTGGCCCATGTGACCTGAACACCGCTTCTTAAATCTGAAACTGCTAATTGGCTGGTTAAAAGAAAACATTTTTTTTGAAAAAGCTGCAGTCTCTGTAGTGCACCATTACACAGTAGTGTGTTAATCAGTTATCCAGATGTGGGTGGGGCCTGCACAGCCCTTGTGTGGATGTGATATGATGAAGTTTCATGATGGAGTTATATTTAATGCTTCATTACAACTACAGAAGTGAAGCGGACACTGGGATTTCATAATAGCCTGGTCACTTGCGTCTTTAGTCAACATACCCAAAATTCACCAGTAAACAGTCCACTGCATGGGTATAAATCCTCAGAGATGAGAGCTATGGAGTAGAGTTTCAGTTAAATCAATATAAATAAATGGAATGAGCAAAAAACATGATATAAGGTAATATAACATAATAACATAAATTGAATAGGAGGGCCTGGATGGTGATGATGGCATACACCTCAGCGGAGAGAATGCTGGAACTGGAGGAAGATCGTCTCCAGCATAATGGGAACTCAGCATAATATGAGTTGGACTGCTATGCGTATCCCCGCTGCAGCGCATGGGGGAGTTTGTCCCTCACCCTCATGTTCGCTAGAGATGTTCGCCATAGCAACAAACACAAAATCACAGCCAGCACCCTTGGGGAAATGTTGTAGTACTATGCCAAAATGAAAAAGTACCCAGAAGGTCTCAGGTTCGATTCCCAGAACGGGCCTGCGTACCCTTGCGCAAGGGACTCAACCTGAACCACTCATGTAAACATGTAATCTCTGTATGTCGCCACGGAAACAGGCATCTGACTGTCGTAATGTAACACACCACTATCGTCCAGGTGCTATCGGTCATCATCTCGCCGGTTGTGGGATAAAAAAAATCATCATTCCAGGCAATGAAGGGAGAGATTAGGCTGTTTTGGTTTACGTAAAAGTGCAGCGCAGAAGGAATTTCAGATCTACAATCAGTGTACAATAACCACAGAAACATCACTTTAACCAGGTGATTTCAAAGCAGAACAAACAAGTTCAGGCCACAGAGGTAGGTATCAAGCAAAGATCCAAAGGCAGTCATTCGGTGATACACAAGACAGAGGCTAGTATGCAGATTCACTCATGCACGCTCAAAAAGTACTATGGGAAACCTCAGATTTTCTCAAAATCAAATATTGATGGCTGTCAACATTCATAACACAGTACATAACATCACTATTTTGGCATACTCGGCAATATTTTTTTTTTTTTTTTTAAATGATGGTTGGGTTTGATGCTGTCTGAGTCAAGGAGGGTCTGAAAAATAAATAAAAATGTGGAAACAAAAGAGTTTGGAAAAGAAAGAAAGAAACAAAGCAGACATAAGAGCATTACAGTGATAAGAAACAGACCATTAGGCACATATTGGCATCTCAGATGTTTCTTTGTAATATTTGTAACTTTTCATTCATTAAAACAATACAATAAATAACCACAATAAATATAGCAATAATAATAACAATAATAAGCATCTAAACCATGAGATGGCTATAAAAACAATAAAAAATAGATTAAGATAGCGGTATAGTTTGGACTTCAAGGACACATGGGTCTCTGACTTCACTACAAGTCCTGGAAAGCTATTCCGTGGATTAACAATTCTGTGCTGAGAAGCACATTGTAGTGTCCATGTGAAATGTACTTTTAGCTAATTTGCACCTATGCCCTCTGGTTCCATTGATGGAACCTGGCTAGAAATAGCTTCCACGGTCCTCCTTATTAATCCCCTTAAAACTACTGGCTCGGCTGGCCCTCATAAGAACTGTGGAAAAAAACACCAGCTGGAGTCCGGGCTGCATTTCCAGAACCACTGGGTCACTACAAAGCGTTAGAGAGCGTGAAATGCAGAAGGAAAAAAAAGGGTTTCTCCTCGATCAGCACAGGTTGAATCTGAGCCTCAGAAGTCAGGAGGGCTTGGGGGGATTTTTTTTTGGGGGGTGAGTGGGCGGTACCTGGGGTGGCCAGGGGCTGGCTCCACCCCTTTTCTCCTTATGAAGCGACACCCTGCTGTTACACTAGGGGTTCCCCACAATCCCACTGAAAAAACCCCCCTTTAACAGAGTGGGAGTGCAAACACCCACTGCTTCTTGTTTAAAAGAGGATTAGCCATTAAACTTCCTGGCTTGCATACTGCTTCAATAGAAAAAAATAGCATCCATCAGTTAAACATTAAAATTCAACCAGAGAAAAGAAGTAAATGAAAAGGGGACATTCATTTTTATGAAATATGAAATTTGATTGAACCTGACACTTTTGAGCGCAAACAGAAAATTATTTATGATTTTGAAAACTGGTGCCTAAGTGATTAACTCTGTGGCCATAGCTGGGCTGAAGCAGCACTTAAGGTGTAGCTGAAGGCAATACTTCAGGTTTAGCTAAGGGCAGCTCCAGAGTTTTTAAATACAGTAGCCTGCAGTTGTGCCGCAGTCCCAGTTGGACACCATAAGGAGAAAAAGTGCAGATTCACCCAGGTAGTAACATGTAATTACCCAGCTGGAAGAAACGAAGATATTATATAAATGAGCTCAAGTGGAAAAACCCTACATTTAAATACGGGTATTGTCAGCCAGAAAGGAAAAGCTCTAATATAATTATTATTGTCATGGAAAGAATTCCGTTTGGTTGCAGAAAATATTTAACTCCCGCAATAAATGCACCTCCAATTAATTATGTGTGAAATGAACAGTGAGCCTGTTTTTGTTGATGTTGCTCAGTGCTTGTGTTGTTTCCTTCTTAACGGCCGTTTGCACCCGGCGTATTAATGTTATACGAGCCGTATTTATTGGCGCTCTGAAAACGCACATTTTCAGCGATAAAAATGCTTTGGTGATTAGATCACGAGGATCAGCCTCTGCTCCGTGCTGACAGAGAGCATGAGTTTGGGGCAAACTGTGGCATAATGCAGTGTGTTTTTTTTCACAGCAAGACAGAGAAATAAATACGGCCTCAACGACCTGCTATCTTCCCCCCCAGCTGACCCCCACCAAGGGCCGAGGCTTTCCGCCAGGGTCCGGGGGTTGCAGTTAAAACACAGATGCAGCCCCCTAACGCTAATGACCCGGCCGTCCCACACGTTTGCCCAGACTGCCAGACGCTGCAGTGGAACTAAACCGTAGCTCTTACTCAGTGCGGAGGCGGCGAACTGATTCGTCACCAGCTCTATTTCTGAGGCCCTAAGGAAGCAGAGGATTGCCGCGGCGACTGACACACGCCGACACGTGAGCTGCATGTGTGTGCGACTCATCGGCAGGATGTGTCAGATCATGCCATGGCGATTACATGGATTATGAAGGCTCTGGCACGTTTATGTAGGCCTGTTAACAAACTAGTATGTCAGCGTGGACCGTTTGCACCACGGAGCACCACGAGGGTGGTTATGGGAATTGAATTTTATTGGCAAAGGACACAATGTGTCATGTATCTTTTCTTAGAGTGGATGTTTTAAGAAAAGGCATCAAAACAGGCTTTTCAGTGGGCTAAGGACAGCCATCCTGCAAACCATATAATCATGACCCGGAACCCTACATGTGGACATACATACTAAGCTTAGGGAAAGCACCTCTAACACCTTCATCTGACTTCATAATGTTTCCCTATTTTACTGTTATTTGTTTTTGTTCCTTTGTTCCTTTTTAGTTCCTTCCTCAGGAGCTTCTTATAACCTACCTTCTCCTAGGGGTAGGGGAAAGCCGTTGTAATTTTTCCCCTGTTATTTGTGGGGTTTTTGTTTGTTCTTTCTTTGGCGTAGTCTTTATTTAGATTGTTCTAAATTCCCCACACTATGTGACAGAGTGAATGTGAAAATGTACCACAACAAATAGGAGTTTGTTCAATTGGTTCCCCCGTGCGGTATCTTTGGAAGTTATGCCACCCCTCCTCTCGGTCGAGCTGGCACCCCTCCGCTCCTGGAACGGGATCAGCCGACATGGCGATGGCATGGAAGGTCCTGCGCTTTCGGACGTCGGCTCACTCCATCTCCCTTCCTGGTCCGCGTCCCGGCCTGCCCTCCGGGACCTTGACCTCACCCCTCACCCAAGTCTCCAGGCAGAGGCCATTTTCCAAAGAGAGCTCCCTAATGGGCTTAGCACAAGGGGCTCCTTATTGATCAATGTCCAGCGTTGGTTTCCCCCTTTATAAATGTGGGACGCTGTCAGAGGTTACTGCGTTATGGCTTGGCTTTAGGGTCCGGTATGTCTTTCATCAGCCGATTAATGTGGCCTGAGTGTTTGTGCTTTCTGGGTTAGAAATGCCCCTGTCAAACGCGGAAATTGGGAACGGCTCCACCAGTCTCCGTCGTTCAGATGTGAAGCACGATTCTACAGCCATACGCGTGCACCCTACATGTGGGAATGCTGTGGCTTCAGGGTGCCATGCAAGACATATTGCTGTGTTCTGTCATCTTACCTCTGAACAATGTTTCAGTTAGCAATCTCTTGTGTGTAATGCCCCCTCCCACACACCTACACAAACACACACAATTCACAGTGCTATATGACCCAATCAGACAAAGGAAAAGCGTTTCTTCAGCATGGAGCTATGTGCGAATTAAAGATCCTTTCAAAGGCCTGTAGCTGTACGTTTTATGTCACGTGGGGGCAAAGATGGAGGGAACAAAAGAAGCCTTGCACAAATTTTTCATGAGAAAAGGTGAAAGCAAGGAGAGAAGGCAAATGCTACGAGGTGTTGTGGGATGAGGACAGCTCTCGCCGTGGGTTTTCGAGATGCTCCGCAAGTCCAGCCCTTTCCCGCCATTGTTACCACCGCTGGTCCGCAGCACTCTGCTTTCACAGAGTTTTCCAGAAGTCTGACATTGCCACTGGCATCGTGCCGCCATGAATGAGAGCGCGCCCGTGATGGATGTCCCCGCCCCCCGCCGTCATCGTTCAGCACGTCGATTAATTAAGTCCGAAACCGCCGGAGCCTCGCGTGGGATTCCCGGCCCGATGCAGAGAGATGGATGACAGGTGATCCCTGCACGTGGGCACAGGAGGGAAGGGGGCATTGTCACCAGCCCCCTCTACCCCACACCATAACCCCACCCATTTCACCGTGCCCCTCCCCCCACCACACCCTTCACCCCCTCACTGTTCTATGTCAGAAGCCACTCAGCACCCACCCAGGGCCTTTATAAATTATCATTAATGTTCCTTTTAACATGTAGCAGCATTAGGATCTTGATATTCTGTTTATTTTTGGTGGTGAAAAAAGTCAATGAATGGTTTAAAATGAACACCAGGGAAAGTGCTTAGCTGCATGAGGTAATACAAGCTACAAGCCAGTGGTGCAACATGTTGAACCAGCAACAATCAACAAACCCTTTCCCTGGGTTTTTATTTAACAAACAGAAATAACCCTGGGTGACTGCCTGAGGCGGCACCCTAAACCGGCATGCTCAGCTGAGCGAAATAAAAATACACAAATCCGAGGGTGGCATTGGAGGGGGCAGGGGCTGACAGCAGCATGCCCAAACAACGCCCTGCTTGGACCAGGGTGTGGCCTGACATACTCACCGCTCCCAGAATGCCGAGGCTGTCAGACTGGACAGAAGAGAAAAGCGCAGTGGCTCAGTGTGTTTGACACCAGGGATGTGCATTTCAGCTCGATTTGACATTCAAATATTCTGTCGCTTCAAAGGTTGGATACTCGTTCAGACGTTTGTTTACCCAAGCAATCTGTGAAGCTCAAGTTCTCTCTGTGTAAATAGTGACTCACTGCAGAGATTCGTGTCACTCAAATGAGCATCCAGATAAAGAAGGTGAGTAGTCATCTCATGAGGGCATTTTAAAGAAAACAAATAATAAATATTTGACCTTATCGCTAACTGACACATGTCACCGTGGATTGGCTCAACCATCATTAACTGAGCTCTGATTGGCCCAGTTGATCAGCTTTCATCCAGTCAGCATCAGTGGCAGCTCCCCATGCTGATGAATAGACACGCAGTCCCTACGAGACAAGACGAGTGAGAGCTATGATTCCAGCCAGCCCGGGGGAAAAGATACAGCACCATGGAAAAGAATGCAGATGTTTCTAAGTATTCCAGAGTGTTGAGTCAGGCAGGCAGTTTCCAGGCTGTTCATCAGCGTAATCTCACACAGTGGCTTCTGAAACTTTAATGAAAATAAAATATCGCAGCTACACAGAAAAGGAGAATCCCCCATGACATTTTGGCTGTGGAAAAATGTTTTCCTCACACGTGGTTGATATGGATAATGGCAGAGTGTTGTCAGTTTACTAGTGGTGTTCCCTGTCACACAGGATGACTTACCAATAAAACTCTGGCCCCAGAACTTCCTCCTACATCACCCCCATCTCTCACACACACACACACACACACACACACACACACACACACACACGCAAACGTACACTTCAGACAAGACTTACTGATCAGTATAAGCGTAGCTGTCATTTTAAGTGGAGGCAGTGCAGAGCACTAGGTTGGAGAAACTGCATGCAACCGTAAGATTGCTGGTCTGAACCCAGGGTTGATTACTGCTGTCGTAGCCTTGAGGAACACACTTAACCAGAACTTCTCCTGAAATGTCCAGCTGTATGGATAATATGCCAAAAATGCTAGGTATGTTAGTTACCTTGGATAAGGATGTCTGCGAAGCAGATAATAATAATTTAATGCACAAAGCAAAGGTTTTCCTCCCCCAGTGCTCTCCTTTCAGGACTACAGAAAGATTTTAGTATGTGAAAGGCAGATGCATGATGGGTAATTTAGGTTGTGGTTAGACAGAGGGACAGACGAAGCCTATGCTTTATCTAATTGTGCAGTTTCTTTGTAGAGAGGCCTTCTTTACATTGGTAAGACCACATGTAGAGTCTTTTCGCTTACAATGAAGAGGCCCACAGGGTTGCTCTCTTCTCTGAAGAAAACCCATGGAAAGTGTGTAGTTGGTGGCACCAAACATTGTGCATCGTGCCCTGTGCAAACAGGGCATTCCAGGACTTTATTTGGGTTTTTAAAACTGAACCCTAGGGGCAGTTTTGAGCTGGATGAACCAAACACACCATCTCGTAAATACTTTTACAAGGCTAATTTATAAATACTTGGCACTTCCAACCAAAAGTTTTCCCTGGGTTTTATTCTCTCACAGAACCCCCTTCATTCCAGTCAGCGTAAGGTGGTTCTGTTATGTTTCTGCACGATTAAATTCTGATTCGCATTCAAAACAAAGCGACTCGCAGCTCACTGGTTATAAAACCACGGGAGCTCTAAGGTCCAGTGGGACCGCAGTCTGACCACAGCTTGACCGCACGCGCAGTCAGAGGTCACAGAAGGTGAGAATAGGGAGCCGGTTATATTTATCCAACCGGGGCCTGGATTTGTGTCCGGTGAATTTATTTTATGAGGGCTAAACACAGCTTTTCCAGAGACCAAAATGAATGCTTTATGACTGCTGCAATTTATCTGTTCTTACTAACTAGAAATCTCCTGTTTTTATGGTCTGCTGTGTGAGATAATTGCATGGCCTGGACAGAGGATTGAAAGGCCTCTTTGGCCTGACGGTTCTCCTCTCTTTGGCTTTGCAATGCTGTATCACACTTGAAAGTTAAAGTTCTCAGATAAGCCTGTCCCTCATAGTGCCCATGAAGCCAACTCAGGGGCTGGCCTGACCCCAGATCGGTTGTAGCATGCTTCCCTGATGGCTGACCTATATACAGGGACTTTGGCACTGCTCTCTGACCATCTTGTCCCACAGCTTCATCCAAGAACAGAAATCCCTATGCTGATAATTTTGGCTCCTGGATTATTTATTTATTTGTTCTTTGCAGAGCTCAGAAGAGGAGAACTATTATGTGTTAAGGTATGCAGCTAATAATGTTTATTATATCAGGAATTCTTGGAGGAGAATATAAGTTATGAACAATTTTATAAAAGTATGGAACGACATTCCAGCTTGGATGTACAGATTTGAACACATGCAAAAGTAAGAATTGCACACTATATGGTAGGTTAAATTTAAATCAGTTTTACTGAAAGGGAACCTATAGAAAACATGTTCTCTGAATAAATGATTCATAGCTTAACCTACAGTTACAGCTTAAATGCCCCTCGAATAGCACATTAAAATTAATGTTTTTTTGGAATGAGTATTTGAAAATGAACCGAATGAAAAAAAATTCAGTTGTAAACACCAATGCAGAGCCCGGAGGCATAAATGATGTCCAACCATATGCTTTCTCTGAGTTTTGCCTTTTTACTCTGTGTGCCTTTGGTCTGTGAGTGTGTCTCTGCACTGCAGACATCCAGCTCAAAAAACTGAAAGAAACAAAACAAGAAACCCCATATGGAATCCTATAGGGCAGTAATAAAAAAGACCCAGATCAGCCAAATGAGAGAACCGGGGTAATTGCCCTCATTGACGAACAGGATTTCCCAGAGAAAGGTTCATTTTCACCACACGGTGACTTTTTAATTGGTGATAAAATAAATCCGCCCCGGGTAACAACTGAAAAAAAAAGTTTGGGCTAAGAGCAAGGCTTCCGACGGAGGCTCGCTGGAATGTTTGTTCGAATGTTTGAAGGCGACCTCCCTGAAAGACGGCCAAGAATGCGAGAAATCTGAGTTGCGTGGGAGAGAGCGGAGAGAGAGAGAAAGAGAGAGAGCGAGGGTTCCTCTTGACCGTGTTTCTGGTATTCGCACCGCCCTCTGCAGGATCACCGACCGCAGAGTGATGATGTAAGCACATTTTAGCTCTTCGTCCGCGCACGGTCCAGGAACACAGGGGCCCTGAGCATCAGACTTTGTGCAAATTAGGGTCTGTGTGTGTGTCTGTTTGTGCTTGCGTGTGAGCTTGTGGGTGAATGAGAGCATATGCATGAGGGTGTGTGAGTGTGTGTGCCTGTGCATGAGAGTGTGTGTGTGAGTGAGGATTTACGCATGGATGTGTGTGTGTGTGTGTGTGTGAGCCAGAGAGTGTGTGTGTGTGTGTGTGCGCTTGTGTGTGTGCGTGTGTGTGTGTGTGTATGTTTGTGTGCACGTATGCGTGTGTGTGTTGGGAGGGGGGTGTCTGCAGCTTGGCTTGGATTAGCCTGCAGGGTCTTGTGTGTTAATTGAACTAATTATTCTGTTAATTGGACACGCTCAATGTGCTTTTTTCTCTCATCCACTCATTGGTTCAATAATGGCCCCTTCCCATTGTTCACACACCTCTGTCTCCTGTACTGTCAGAGGACAGTGGGACACCAGCTCAGTCGAAGGGCTTTTTTTTCCATTCTGACAAAAACCCCATTGTTGCACAGTTTACATATCTGTACGGTTACTGTTGGTCTATAATCATGTGAATGAATTTATTATGTTATTATGTGTTGCTTAAATATCGAATACACTAACTGTGCCGCTTGTGTTCAATCACAAAAGAAGGAGCAGCAGTCGTAAAAAACAGTGTACAGTATTATCAATAGCAATAGCAGTTGTAATGGTGGAGGACCAGCAGTACAGTAGTGATGGCAGAGGATCAGCAGTAGCAGTGGTACAGTAGTAATGGTAGAGGATCAGCAGTAGCAGCAGTACAGTAGTGATGGTAGAGGATCAGCAGTACAGTGGTGATGGTAGAGGATCAGCAGTAGTGATGGTAGAGGATCAGCAGTAGTGATAGTAGAGGATCAGCAGTAGTACAGTAGTGATGGTAGAGGATCAGCAGTAGTACAGTGGTGATGGTAGAGGATCAGCAGGAGCAGTGGTACAGTAGTCATGGTAGAGGATCAGCGGGAGCGGTGGGCAGCAGTAGTTGCAGCAGCAGTAATGATGGGTTAGCCATCGCTGCAGTTGGACCAGTAAAGCACAGTAAGTGTAGCTCAGGAGCACTGCCTCTGATGAGCTGCTGAGACACACAAACCCCCTCCCTCCCCGGGGCTCGTCTGAGAACTGGGCGGGGCAGCAGCTGTCGGGGGAGAGTGGGGAAAGGGGGAGTGTGTGTGTGTGAGTGTGTGTGTGTGTGTGTATGTGTGTGTGTGTATGGGAGGCAGCTGTAGCATGGATGAGACCTGCCTGCTTGCCAGCATCCTCACCCTAAGCCTGGCTACCTGCACAGAGCTAGTCATTATATACTGTACAATGAAACAGACACAATGAGCACAGACACACACACAAACACTTAATCACAGCTGGACACACATGGACAATCACACGCAAATCATCGCAATTACACATGTAATTAACATGATACATCTGTAGCATCATAATTATTGAATAATGTCTTGAATTACAAATTGCACATAATATGCAAACACATATAGTCAGGCATACAGAAAAAAACACAAATCCATACCACCATAATTATCATTAAGAAAATCTTAAGCACAAACACATATGTATGAAAATACAAAATATAGCAGCAACCATAAATGCATATAATATAGACATACAGCAACAATCACAAACACAAGCACAATTGCAGAGGTAATCATAATGAATAAAATTTCATGCACAGTCACACACACACCAATACTTAATCAGACACCCACAACAGTCACAAAAAAGCACAAAACAAATGATAAACAATGACCATATTTATTTATTGTTGTATTTTGGTGGTGGTCATGAGGAGTGATGGTGTCACCAATCTACTAAATCTTAGTTTGTGTCTCATTTATGCTTGAAATATAATTACAAAATGTAATTTACTGAGTACTTTGTGTATAATAAGTATATTGTCTGAAATTTCAATGCATTTTAAGCCCAAGGTCCTAAGGCTGTTTGCCTTTGGCAGTTTTTTTGTCTGTACCTGAAGCCTTTAATCATGAGCTGATTATATATTCAAATTTCTTTTTGTCATCACATTACAACAAACTGATCATTTTTTTCCCCCTGAAATACGTACTATAGCTGTATCATAAAATGCCTTGAAGCATAAACAAGCACAAACCTTCCAGTAATTAAATTTAAAAAAACATGCTGAAAAAATGAAAGGACTCTAGTGCAATGTTCTGGAGTTGGTGGCACTGACTCCTCACACTGACTCCTCGCACCGGCTCCCGACAGGAGGTGACGCGGGGACTCGTTCCGGTGATTCGCTCGGAGGATTACGCTCTGTCACCGGAGCCGTTGGCGTGAAGGGCCAGGGCGGGTCTCCGGCTGCGCCGTGGCGACTGTGTGGAGGGCAGCACTACAGCGCTACCGCTGCTCCCACCAGGGACCGTCTCGCCACCCCCCACCCCCAAACACATACACCCCTCCCTGCTCCCCGCTCCCCACTCTCCCTCCGGCTTATCAGAGTGCTGGAAAGGTTGAAAACAGAACCCTCTTTGGGTTTCTCTGAGCTCTCCCTCTCTCTTCCTTCTCTCTCTTTCGCTCGCTTTGCTCCCTCCTCTGTCTCCCACCTGAGTCTCTCTCTCTCCTGTGTCTCTTTTTCTCGAATTCAGATAAGCTTTAATATCATGATCACACAGGTGTGCAGTATTGTCAAAGACAGATATAAGTATAAATGCTAAATTATTTAACGTAAATTATATATAAATATATACACATATACACACATTCATATACTCATACATACATGCATACATATATAAGATGCATTTACAGGACAGGAGGCGGGTACCTTGCAGCCAAAGGTGACATGTTTCCCTCACCTGTAAGAATTTTATGTTTCTCTTCATCATTTCATTTCTTAAGCGTGGGGAGGGATACTTTAAAATATTTAAAGCATTTTTCTAATTATTTGGAATTTATTACAGCCTAGGAGAAAGTGCATCTGTGTTTTCACCTGATTTATAGTGACCACAGACTCTCTCCTTTCAGTAGCCATGTTTTCCTGTGGCAGCCTTCTCTCGCCAGGCTGCGGTCATGGAGTCTGCACTCGGTCAGGATCTGTCTCTGCTTCACGCTTGTGGCAGTTAAGAGATGCTCTGCCAGTATGTAATCTTGTCTAAGGGTACGGCAGCTGTCAAGTTACTAATATTAGTCAAGTGCTTTGTAATTTCGTCTCAGTGTCCCAATGTTCCAGATAGAGGTTTTTGTTTTTTTATAATTGGGTTGATTATGATTTGTTGTTCATTTTTCCCTCTCTCCCTCATTACTGTCTCCCACCTTTCTCTCTCTCTCACTCTTAGAGAGTGGGTATGTATAGCTCTGTGTCATACAGTGGATGTGTGGCACTCTGCATTGGAGAGTGGGTGTGTGTAGCATTGTGCTGTAGAGTTAGTATATGTAACAAAGATGCAGAGCGGGTGTGTGGGGCTCTGTGTTGTAGAGTGTTAATCTGTGTTGTGCAGTTTGTATGTGTAACTGTTCTAAAGTGTATTTGTGTTACTTTGTGTTATAGAGTGGGTATGTGAAGCTCTGTGTTGTAGCGTGAGTGTGTAACTCTGCAATATACATTGGGCAGATGTATCTCTTTGTTGCAGAGTGGGTATATGTGAGGTGCACACTGGATATATGTATCTGTGTTGCAGAGTGGGTATGTGTGAGATGTACCGTGAGTATATGCATCTCTGTGTAGAGTGGGGGGTATGTATCTCTCTGTAATAGAGTGTGGTGCGTGGAGCTTTGTGTTGTGTTGGAGCCGGGGGTCAGGCTGCAGGCTGGGGAGAATCTGCCCTGAGGAGGAGATGTAGAGCAGTGTGCAGGACTCAGGAGGAGGTCAGTGAGGTCACAGCCATTCAGAGCCTGGGGGAAGGGAGACCGTGTCAGCTTTTACACTGCACAGGCCGGGAGCTTCCCAAACAGCCAGCCTGCTACCGTTTTTGATTTCCTACAGCCCGTGCCTTCATGATGTCATCAATCATAGCCTCTAAACCAAAAAATCAAGCTCCTTTTTTGCTTTCTTTGTCTTCTCGTTATTGTTATCACAAGAAGACTCCGTCAGTGGCAGCTGGGTGTGGAGTAAAGCGGGCTTGGATTTCACATGCTGGATTTATACTCTCATCTTGCCGGAGTTTGAAAGGCCTCCTTGTATTAATCCCTCAAACGATGGGGCACACCCTACTCTCCTCTCCCAGAGACTCAGACAAACGCACAGTTAACCTGCGCTTTCTAGCTGCCAGCAGTATCTTTAACATCCTCGAGTTAGACACCATTGATTATAATGAGGTTACAGCACAATGCGGTTGCATGTGCTGCTGTGTCACTCTCCCTGTCGGTCTGAACATCTGTCCATCTGTCTCAGTGTAGCCCACGGAGTCACGTTTGATGTCAGCTCGTGGAGTGCCTCATTTCCTGTGTTTGATGGACCATGGAGGTGGGGTTTCATGTTGGACGGGGCAAAGAGTTTCTTACTAGAGGGTTGCTGGTTTGAGTCCTGGTTCAGGGCATTGCAGTTGTATCCCTAAATGGGCTGAATGACTTCAGCGCATTTCCAGATGTATAAATGGAGAATGCCCCTGCAGTTCATCCTGCGTAAGGGAATCTGTCAAGGAAACTAATAATTCTAATAATAATAGTAATAGCAATCGCAAAGACAAAGAGGCCTTGTCTGCTCTCACAGATGGGAGACTATAACCTATGACCAGCTCCTCTGTTTAGGTCAAACTGGGTTACGGAGTGCAACTGCAAAGGGAAAAGCACAGTCAGTGATTGTGCTGATAAGCTGCGCTTTCTACTGCAACGAGAAGCCGGCTGCTATCTTGCCTGTTAATCGCAGTGTGTATTTCATTTTAAAAAACAATGGGTATGGCCACAACATTGTTAAAGGACTCTGTCCGCGTAGCATTTTCCCCTGATCACGAGGAACGATAGCGGGTTACTGCGACACTGGCTTAGAACCATCTTCTTAGAGCAAGTGCTCAGGGGAAAAGCAAAGAAAAAACAGCTTTCTGCTCTGCCATTTTTTAGTACATGTTATTTTTGCAGAATGCATATGCCTGACGCAGGAGAGGACTGCAGGAAAGAAGAATGTAAAATCACCGCCTTGTGTCCTGTGTGTTAGGGTTCGAATGGGTCAGGAACAGGACAAGGCAGGGAGGCAGGGGGATGGGGCGTTCATCACAGTCCTGTTCCCGAGTTCAAACTCAAACAGACTTGTTTCAGTCATGATTTAGGTTATTTATTTATTTGTTTATATAAGTGCATCTAGAATTCACTATGAGTCCCTTCAACAGGGACTTTGGGGAGTCACATTTATTCTTCTGATATGCTGGGCATCAGGCTTTGAGGGGAGAATGCAATTAAATCTCCCCCTCCGGGGCCCCTCCGGCTTTGTCTGCAGGGTCAATCGGGGTCAGGCCGGAGCCTTTGCCCTCCTTTGCTTTCTTAAAGTCAGTGGTTCAGGGTTTGTCTTGGATCCGGCGCGGCGAGGCTAATTCCCCCCGAGCAGCTGGGCCTTTTCACTCCGCGCCGACGGCCCGAATGCTAAATCTGCCACGGCGCATAAAGACATCTCCCGCACCTCCGGCCGGCCGTAATTAAGCGCAGCGTAACACTCTCTGGGAGTCGGGTTCTAAGCCCACTGGAGCTCTCACTCCGGCCCGCGCACTAAATTTGCCAGCGTGCTGTATAGCTCTAGTGGCTCCTCGCATCCTGACACTACTCATCTTCCTCCTCCGCTTTCTTCTTCCCCCCCGTCCAGATCTGGCCAGCCGGTCACCCTGGTTAACCCTGCCCACCTCCGCGTGCAGTTGTTTGCCGAGCGCTGTGTCACCAGAGATCTCCCGCCCCGACAGCCAAGACTAAACACGGCACTTTGCGGCCGAGCCGGACATCTGTCAGGGCAAAACATAAACAGCAGCGATTTATAAGCCGCAGAACATCTCACCGCAGTGAGAACGCAACAGCTGAGCGATGAGCAATCCTCGCCCTGGAGTTCAGCTGTTTTTTTTTTCTTTTTTGGTTTGGTGTGTTCTTTCGGCATTGTCACGTGTCTCCTGCTATCTTGCTTTCTTGTAGGGAGGCGATGCGCCCTGAGAATAAACACAAAAACAAATCTATATTTGTACTTAGCCTTTTTCCATCCATTACGCCAGTAAATCTGCCCGCTCCTGTGCCGGGAGATTTTAAATCGCACAAAATCCCGGAGGACGGACTAATTTGTATCCGTGGCACTTTGCCACATCAGTTTTTGCGATCCCTCTAAAGTATCTCCATTCGGTTTGCAAACAGTTCATTTACATCGCGCAAAAGCATGGCCGCTGTCTTCGGGGGATGGGCGCTGGTGCGTATTTTTTTAGGGATGTGTTTTCATTCAGGTTTTCACCGAGTTTTATCTGAGTAGATGATCCTCCGTGAAATCACTTTATCCACCTGAACAAATAAACGGTGCGTTCTGCAGGTTCAGAAATGAAAACGTTCTCTCCAAGCTGCTACCAAACCCACATCCTCCTAAGACTGCAGCTGCTGACAGATATCTGAATTTGAACCGGCAGGACCAAAAAAAAAACATGCTCTGCTCTTGAGCGAAGCACTGAAAAGGTGACCCATCACATACAGGGTGGTCTATAATTTAATTCTGGGGAACTGAATGACAGACGGGTGCTAGGGCTGACAGAGAAGGCCGGCGGAGCCTGTTAGCGCTTTACATAACCCTCCTGTCCCGGTAAAGGAGCACTGTGCAGTCAGTGTGGAAGCAGGAGCCCATAAGCTGCACAAGAGCAGGAGAGAGAGGGAGACAGAGAGAGAGAAAAAAGATCCCTTTCTGACATTTCATACTTGATTGCTGAGATTTACGTGAGGTAATTATGGAGCAGAGCCTTCCAACCTCAGGAAGATCAATTCTTTCAATCAATTCCACTTTTAAGAGGATAGGCGAGATTACTGGGACGTGGGTGAAGGCGAACAGGGGGCCGTGATGCTCTTAATAGGTCACTAAAATGTGTGTTACGGGCTCTGTGCTCATCTCAGGAACGAATCCTTGGAGAGAACAGCTTTCCAGCCCTTGCAGTTCAGGGGGGAAAAAGGCAGAAGCTTTTCCAGCCCACAGTCTGTTGCCTTGGTCTGACTTTTTGGCAGTATTATTCACTTGCAGACATTTCATTTGGCTTGTATTTAAACGATCAATAATTTGTCCTGCATTCCCCGTGCCAATCAATAACAACCTGTGTATGTCACAAACACGACAAACATCTACGTCTTGTCAAAGGGCAAATTATGGTGTTTGAATCCAGGACCATCCGATGACAAGCAGCAATTATCCATGGATATATGTAATTTATTGGAATGCACGCTGTCAGGCTTTTACAGGAGATATTTGTTTTCCATCAGCAATGTCTGTGCAGACGTTTTATGTGTCAGGTGTGGAGCACTGCACCGCTCTGGCCTGTAACTGAGAGGCCCATGAATATCCTGGCATGGCGAAAAGGGGAGAACATACTCAGGGTTTGCAGAGTTCACATTTCACCTTGTTGTGTACACACACCTCTCACTTAAGCTAAGATAAGAGTTACAGGTGAGTGATTTTGGACTGGGGGTGGGGGGTGGGGGGGGTGCAAATCCATCTGTTGTTTTGTTGTGACAGCGAAGGGGTGAGCACATGCCCGAGATGGACTGGAAGCATAATCCTAAAGAATTTTCCAAAAACATTTGCCTGAAAGTCCAACATGCATGACTGAGCTAAAGTTTGCGAGGATTGCACATGCTCTGACTGGCTGGTGTGTGACATTGAAATGATGATTATGTGTTGCTGCAGAGATCTGCAGAGAAATGACATGACTGAGTGTGTAAAACTGTGACCTTACTGCAGCGGTGTCATGGTTTAACACCTACCTCCTGAACATCATGTTGAAGAGATGATCAGTGATTTCATAAACCGTAAAACACACACTGCTTATTAAAACCCTGCAAACAGATGATATTTTAAAAACCAAAAGATAAAGAAGCATTTAACTCTTCCCTTGAGTATCATGAAGCACCCCCATTTTAAGGGGGAGGCTGTGATTCCAGGTTGAGATTCGATCGCAGTTCTTCCTGTGCCGTGATCGTTGTGTGGATTCCGTGGCTTTACCATCAGGTGTGTGAATCCCAGTAACGGATGCGTAGGCTGGATTTTCCACAGGACACTCCCGTCTGGAATGAGGATCCAGCTTGAGTAACTGTCTTGGTCTTTCCGGCCCCTTTTCCAGAACAGCAAGGCCCACCGGAAATAGCCGACGTTTGCAGTCGGAAAAAAGAAAGCAGAACTATTTTTTTTTTGTCTTCATAACCATTAGAGGAGGTGGGGGACAATGAAGCGAGGGGGGAATTATTTATTTTGTGTTTTACTTTGTCCCTCCAACATGCCAAGGGCCTGAACACCTCAGAGAAGCAGGCAGATAAAGGCGGTCATTAGCATGAGAATGTGAGAGCGCAGACGGCCGCATGCATTGTGCATTCAGCGAGCGCTGCATGAAGCGCAGCTGCCGTCTCTTCAGCTGCCCCCTGATCTGGCCGCTGCATCTCAGACCGCTTGGTTGAACCCCCCCGAGAGGAACACACGCTCGCGAAAAACTCTGAGGACGAGGCTGAGGCGAAGACCCGACGGAGGACTGCCACATAGCAGTGGCTGAACATCCTGAGCTGAACTCCCGATTCTTTATTCAGCATTTGATTCTGGTTGCACTTCATTTTGCTGGTCGCAGTATGAGGGGGAAAAAAATGCGGCAAAAATACTCTACACCCTACAGTAACTCTACAGTGTTAGATTAACTCACTGCATTAACCTGAGTTCTCCCTAGAAGTATTTACAGCATTACAGAGAAACACAGAGCAGAGTAATAAGTTCTCTGACATTAAGTGGTGTCTGAGCAGTAAAGTGCTCCTTTTTTCACTGCCTGCCTCTCAGGGCAGTGCCCCCTCTGCCTGTACCCTTATTCCTGAGTTATGTAACAGTGATTGAGATATCCAGAGGAAATGCCACTCCCACGGCAGGAAACAGGAAGTGGAAAGGGATAAGGTAGCGAGCATGACGAAAGTGGAAAAGTGGACAGTCTCCAGGGCTGAGGGACAGGGTGAGCTGTGCAGCGTTGTGATTAGGGAACCGGGTCTGTAAACAGGGGGCTCTATGTTTTAATCTTGCATGGGGCACTACTGTAGAGCAAGGTACTTAACTTTAACCGCTCCTGAAAATGTCCAGCTGTATACATGGATCAAATATATAAACATGTCAGTTATATAAGATAACCCGGATAAGGGGTGCTGCCAAGCAAATAAATAAAGTAATTGTTATTATATAAAGTAATTGGTAGGCGTAACACTGTTTTTTTATTACAATGATAACATATAAGAACAAGGGAGACCCTGGTAACTGAATGAACACACAGTAAAGACTTCGGTTTTTTTCTGTTCATTCCTTTACTTGAGGTTTTGGCAGGTTCTGAGTGCGTCATGAAGTAGAAAATGTACATTTCCAAAACGATGCTCAGTTGTATCTTTGTAGTCAGTCTTTTATCCAAATTATATGTTGCTACTTTAATGTGATTTACCACAACCACCTTCCAGCATTGCTTTGAGAGATTTATAATAAAATAAAGTCATGATATAGACTTAAAGAACTTAAGGAGAACTGTGTGTCTGAGGTGTTTACAATTATTGCATGTTAAAAGATCCTACTCTAATAGTGTCTTGACTTGGCTTTGGAAGGCCACGATTCTGGCACCTGTCGCTTATCTAAGTCCCATTGCTGTGATTAGTCCACATTATTAATGAGCATCTGAAAGGCATCTTTTTCAAAAGTCATGGCAACCACATCTGTGAGATCTTCTGCTCAGAATAGGGCATGACAGATCATTTCTGGATCATTTTTCCAGGTCTTCTGATGTGCAGACAGTGGCATTTGCTCCAGATGTTTGTAGTGCACCTTGGTAGAGTGTGACATGAGCGTGTGTGTGTGTGTGTGTGTGCGAGCACACAATTCCAAGTGGGTGCATACCTGTTAGTGTGCATGTGCACATTAGTATACGTGTTTGTATTAGTGTGTAGATGTGTGTGTGACCATGTGTGTCTTCTTGCAAATGTTCACACGTGTGAGTGTAGCATTCAATGCTGGGGCTTGAGGTAGTGATTCTCTGACTGTGAGCTCATTTCCTGTATTGTATATATGCATTCATGAGACATGAGGGCCTGGGTTAATGTCTCTCCCAGGACCATCCCTGGACTCATTACCTCAGCATGCTTAATCACAGTGCCAATATTGATTAGAGTGAACGGGATGGGAGAAGACACTGTTGTCACTACTACAAAAGAGTGACATCCCAAAGCACCTGAGTATAACTGAGTTGCCAGATTATAATTCAGATAGAGGAATGCTGGCTACAAGACCTAACACTGTTCACGAAAATCATTGTTAGGCATTATGTGAACGTTATTATGATATAGCGTTATGTGTATATAACTACAGCTGTGATATGAGGCAACTTTGCATTGATGGTCCTGTTCGAACACAATATGTATGTTTACAAGTATTTATTATTTATGCATCCTGGCTGTATGCTTACATCTTAGCACTGGTTTACAGCTTTGCACTTAATAGCAGAGGTGTCCATTGCTCTATTGCAGCGTCGCCTTGTTCCTGGCTCTCTGTCTGGCCACAATGTCCCCATGATTCCCCCTGTGTAAGAGAGTCTGCCAGACAAATGAATAAATGATACAAACCTCCCGGATCCGTGGCTGTTCTATCGGTATTCTTGCCGTGTCCTCCTCCTCCTCCGCTCCGGAGCAAGCCTCCACTGTGACTGAGAGCCTGTCAGGCCGCGCTCCGTCTCTTAGCGTTTCACACAGTCTGCAGTCTCTGGGTAACTGCAGCGTGCAGCGCATGTGTGGAGTGGAATAAAGTCACTGTTCAGCACACAGTCGCCAGGCAGGAGAGGAAAGGTGCACGCATCCCCAGCTGGACAGACCAATCACACCCCTCGCCCCTGCATTTCACACACGGGGTCCTGAAAAGAGGCGGCCAGCAGCTGACAATTATGTATCCACTCTGAATTTTTTTTGTTTTGTTTTTTGCACTCCAGCTCGGCTCCAGTTAATTACAAGCGATTAAAATCATGAATGAAACATCAGCACAGCTGCGCCACTCCTAACGTATCGCGTATCCTTCCACCTGAGAACTATTTTCAAATAACCCTAGAGAGAAATTAAAGACACAACATATAAACTGCAAAAAAAGATTCGCTCCATGGGGCCAGTGGCGCACGATGGCAAATAGTCCTCCCTCCAGCCAAACGGCGTAATCCACCCAGATGCTGTGGACCCGCTGCATGTCCAGACCAATGACCGTGACCTCAATTAAAGGACGCCAATTTCATCTCTCTCAGAGCCGGGGCTTCCTTCTCCAAAGGTCCGCGCAACCACGGCCCCGGTTGAGCGGTCAAACAAGGGGGGTTCACCTGGAGTTATCGGCAGCCTCCCGAGCCAGTATCCCGGGCCACTAAGCCCCGGCGCCTCAGGGTTCAGGTCACATTCCGTCAGATCATCCCCGCGGCTCAACCAAGCGTCGCCTTCACCTTTTAGCCTCGCTGTCCTTAAGCCGGGAGCCCCAGCCCTTTCCGCTCCCACACTGCAATAGCCGGAGGGGCAGGGAGCTTTGTCAACCGGCGGCTCATCTGAGGTTATCCGCTGATCCCGGCAAATTAGGCTGTCCGAGTGTCGGCGGCCGGGCTCCGGAATCCAGAGCCCCGCGGACAGACAAGAGGAGCTGCGCCTCCGCAGACAAAGAGCGCGGATACGCGGCGGGGTCGCCGGGGCGACGGCGGACAGAGAGCGGCACACAGAAGCCGCGGGCCTCCTCTGTGGCCTTTCATGTGTTAGCTGTGAAAGATGAAGCGGTAAAGTTTCGCCAGCAAGTTTTAATCACCGGCAAGGTCTCAACTGCTTGAGAGAAACACATTTGGTTCTAGCAAAAGAAAAAAATTCTGGTGGGATTTTTTTTTTTTATACAGGTGAATACACAGGTGCAGGGAAATGATATTTTGCTGTCTGCATGAATGCTCTGTCATTTGATATCAAATATCACCATGACTATGAATCCATGGCAGAATCTAATAGAGCCTTAGACAATATGGCAGGGCTCAACCTGCCTGAAACACTCCTGTTCACAATGGCGTTTTAATGGCTAATAACCGGGAGCTATATATCTACATTCCACCGTTTTTTCCAAGTTGCTCATTTTCCCGAAATTGGATCCATTAGTCCGGTGACTGATGGCGCGATTATTTGCTCTTTGTGTGCGTTATTAAATATCATTTTTTACCACTCCGCCACATCCCCAAGCCAGACAAGCGCACTCCGCTATCTGTGACTGCCAGGTGTAGCCCTCTCCAGAATGGATTTATGCCCTTTTCAAACACAAAGCCACGGATGCAGCAGTGTGTGTTTACTGGCGGTCTGGAGCGTAAATCATTTATTTCAGAGTCGGACTATTTCCTCTTCCCTCTCCCCTTCCATTCAGTGTCATTATAGAAGGGACCCCGGTGGGAGCTGGAAAGCTGTTTTTCACTCAGTGATCAGTCACGCCGGCCCTGCAGAGAGAGCATCTGAACCGCCGCCGAAAACGCCTCTCATTGGTGGGGGTCGCGTTTTTCTTCTTCCTTTTTTTTTTTTTTGTCTGAGCCAATTAAAGATTAATCGGAAGCCGCGAGGTTGTATGAAAGGAGCCGTTACGGACGCCCAGGTTTCTGCCACGGCTTCCAGGGATGGAATGCACTGCTCCGCGGGCTTACTGTTGAGAAGACACCGGCTCTGGACTGACAGGGGGGCTGATGACACTCAAACTAATCCATCCAACGATTTAACCTCTTCACCCCTCCTCTCACCTTTCACCTTTGCTCCTCTCACCCAGATACCTAAATCAAACCTTATTCTTCCTCATCAGGCCTTCAGCTTCAGGTGAGGAGTAGGCGTGTCTGAGCGGACGAGCGTGTTTGAGGCTCAGCCTAGGCAGAGGTGAGGGTGGTGTGGTATGACAGGGTGTGACGTGGAGCCGGGAGCCGCGGTGTGTTTTTCCTCCTGGTTTTCCAGGGGTTGTTGTTTCCTGCTTCCCCCTCTCTATCCGGCGGGCTGTGCAGGCCCCACTCCCTTGCTGCGTGGGCGTCAGCGCGAGATCGCTGCTTTCTCCTCTACACTAGGCTGCACATGATAATTAAACCTCGGGGGCCAGAGAAGGTGGGTTACAGCTCTAAGTAATGCTACTCTTACCGCCCCCCCCAACCCCCCTCTCCAAAGCCCACCTCGGGCTGTGGGAATTTGTCTTTAGTCACACTCCGCTTGCCAGGTAAACAAGACGGAATGGAGGGAGGAGGGCAGGGAGAATGAGTGCAGAGGAAAACAGGGAGGTAGATAGATGCGTGGAACACGCTTCATGCCCTGGCCCTCAGCCAATGAGCCCCCAGGTGGGTGGGGCCAAACCCAGAGAGCTCCGGGGGTTGCATCGCGTGGCATGGTGCAAAGCAGTCTGGCAGAGTCAGGTGGGAATTCTGGGTAGGGCGCGTCTTCTTCTCTTTCCCTCCCCGAGCTCTCGGTCAGGGGAAGGGGGCGTTAATGATCACAGTGCAACACCTGTATCCACCCCCATGTCCCCCATAGCTGACCCCCCTTCCCAGACACATGTCTTCCTCCCATCCACTCCAGGACAGTCTCTGTCTAATCTGGATCAGAAGTTAAAAAACAGGTCAGCTGTGAACGGCTTATTCTGAGACACAGACAAGAGTGGGGCCTGGTGTCTGTCTGTTCACTGGGGATCACCGACAAACTGGGCTGTCTCTGTCTGATGTAATCGAAGCACACTGCGGCTGCCAAAAAAGTCTACCTTCAAGGGCAATGTGTGACAAATCCCCATCATGGAGAAATATGCAAACACAGCTAACTGGTTCAAAAAGGACCACAGACACTCGAATTTCCCCAGGCATCACATCAACAGTGCACGCTGAAAGAAAAATCCATGTGGGTTGTTCCACATCAGGGCAGGAAGCTCTGGCCTATGCTGTCTCTGTTATCTACTGTGCACCTTGATCACGGTCATAGCCACTGTATTAATTAAGGTGCTCTGACGTTTATATTCGAGGTTAACAACATCGGGGCTCTCTCCTAACTCTGTTCGTTTCCTGAGCGGCAAGAAACACTCTGTCGAATCTCCGCTGTAACGGGAGAGCGACACTTCTCCCAGACCCTGACAGCTGATTTAGAAGGCGTAGCTTTTGTGAACAGTCTCATGTGGGCTTTCCTTTTCAAAAGATTCGGTGGACTGTGTCAAAAAAAAAAAAAAGGATCGATTTTCCCTCCTCTCTTTGGCATTATCCGTTATAATCCGCCGCAGTCATTAGCGCCCACAGTGACATTCGTCACGTATTGATAAATTGATTTATCGATTTGCGAGAATTTAAATGAAAATGAAAGCTGGGGCGAATAAACACAGCTGACTGGCATCAAGGCCTGGGAGTGTTTATTTTCAGAGGCATTCTTCATGAGCTGTCCTGCCCTTTAATGTGTTATGAGTCGCCTTCATCCCTCCTTCCTAAATGAAACACTTTTTTTCTGTGATTACAGGACACTAGCCAGCTCCACACATTTTATGTTCAGCACCACAGACATAATCTAGTAAACTGTGACCTTTTGAAGCTGTTTAACGCTTGCCCACCATGGGCCAGTAGCATAGCTTAGCATAGCATTGCACACTTAGCCCATATGGACCTGAGTGTATGTGCTGTAGGAGCGCCATACAATATTTTATGCAGTCAGAGCCATGGAGAAATGGAATAAATTCACTCTTTGAATTCCAAGGTTGCTCCTCCGTGTTTTTTCTTCTTTTTTTTAAACTTCTGCTGTAAATCCTGCTTCATAAATCAGCATACTTTGGTCCAGAGGGATTCCTGCACTGACAGGAAAGTGCACCTAAGATTACATGGTGTGTCAAAAGCATTATAAGTAGTGTCTTCTGTCCACACTGCTGATCCCTAACACTGGTCCTGGGGGCACACCATGTTGGAGCTTGTTCCGCATCCTTCTCATTAATTGGGTTTGATTGAGCTGCTGGCTGAAAACTGATACATGTTTGACATCACCTGACAGCTTTAGTCCTTGATGTGAGACATTTTCCTGGAGGCGTGTTTGTGCTTACAGAAAGATACAGTTATTTCAGTCATTACAATTGTTCCGCATGTCTGTGGTCATGTCTGACCATTGAACACTGTTGTGGCAGCTGTTTCAATTAAGCCTAATTTACTCTTCAATTAATTGGTCTAGACCCTAAACATTTAATTGAACGAATAGCTTATCTTCATAAATTAAGTTGAATAATTAATGACAGCACACATTTAAGGGACACAAATGACCCCCAAATTAGATGAGTTACTTGTATTTTTCAAAATTACCCCTGCTACACAACACAGGTGATGCTAAATCCAGATCAGTATCCATTTATCAGCTAAATCAATGGAATGAGCACTAGCGTGTACACAGTGAGTAATTCAGTATGCAACAGCATGTAACCCAGGACCAAGGTTATGAAATGCTGTTCTACATCCCTGCGGTGAGTGCAGATGAACCTGAAACCATAATTTCAGCCACTGATGTCATACTGTACAGTGGTAGCCATTTTGGTTTGACTGCAGCTGGTGGAGCCATGGTAAAGCAGCTTGATTTACAGTCTCAAGGTTGCAGGTTCAAATCCAAAGTGGGGCGTTGAAGTTGCACCCACTCAGCAAGGAACGCAACCTTAACTGCCTCAGTAAATATCTATCAAAGGATAGTAAATAAAGATGCATGCTATTCCTTTTGCCCTGAAGGTGTATGTTTAGTAAAGAAATAATATAGAAACGGATGAGCTCATGTTTATCAGTATTTATAGGCTTTTAAGAAAAGAGAACAACGACATCATGATGACAGCAGTAGGTAAATCAGAGAATTCATGGAGGAGCACTTAAAAGTAATTGAATGGGGCTGCATCATTATGCATTAATTACATATTAATACGTAATTTCACTTTTATGCTTGTGTCATGGTTTCCCTGTTAGGGCTACTTTATGTGTGACCTCCCAAATTAAAATGTTAGCCTGCATTTATAATACAATATAATTAAAATATATTGTTGTACCTTGTGTCTATCCCAGAAATGTGCAACTAAGGCACTTTGGGTTTGGTCTGTACGATGACCTAGAGAGCAACTCACAGATTCCAGTCCAGGCAGGGTATAAATTTCCAAGCAGCAAACTGTGAGATCACACAAAATGGAAAAAAATCTTATAAGGAGAGTGGAGCTGGAGTAAAAGACACCCTTAATTACAATAGACAGTGATAATACAGTTTATAAACCCTGTGAAAATCAGCTGTTGGTGTGAAAGGCACACGGTGAGTACCTCAGTCAGTGCCTGAAGAAGTTGAAGAAAAGTTTTTGCCACCACAAGTTTTCCCATTTTAATGTATTCTTCAGTAAAATCCCACAGGCCTTTATTCGTGAAGTGTTGCAGCTCTCTGTTGGAAGTGCCAAATGTGTTTGGGCTTAACACAGAGCGACTCAAACAGCAGAAACCATTTCAGACATCCCCTGCAGCTCCAGGTTTCTGTGTGCCATCAAATTCCTCTTCTCTCAACGAGCACCGACGTTTTGAAAAATGCATTCTGTTTCTCAGTGATGAACCTTATGCATTCAAGCGATATGAGAAAGTCGTCAAACTATTTCCATTTTAAATGAGCTTGGTATAGATATATGCATGTAGCTCTGTGCTGCTGTGTATGGGTAAACCATGAATGTATTGCACCTCATATGACTCCAGTCATCTCATTTGATCGAAAGGAGAAGAGTCAAGGGGGAGATGCTAGGCAAGGCTTATTTTAACATTGGGTGAGACATCCAAACAGGTTTTTTTTTTTTTAATTCAACAGTGGCAGCAGTGTAGCATAGTGGTAAAGAGCAGGACTCATACCGAAAGGTTGCTGATTTGATTCCCCACTGGGGCACCGCTGTTGTACCCTTGGGCATGGTACTTAACTCAGAACTGCCTCAGTAAATATCCACCTGTATAAATGGATAATATGTAAAAACTGTAACCTATGTAAGTCTCTCCACATAAGAGCGTCTGCTAAATGCCAGTAATATAGTGTAACATTGAGAGGATAAATCCTCATGCACTATAAATACGGTCCTTTGAGGGGCCTTATTTACACCATAGTCACCACTGGCTAATCAGGCGGATGGGAGCAGAGTTAGCATGCTGTTTGGCCTATTGTTAGAGCTTCCCAGTCACATTAAATGAAAGCCCTCTGACACCTGGTTATGCCGTGTTTGAAGTGCTGCTGCAGTGTACGAGTGGATGCCAGTGTGCCAGCCCTGTGTCTTTTTCTGAGACAGTGTCATTGGGTTTAAAGCCATCTCTCTGTGGTGTTGTCCCTGACAACTAATGGGAGGAGACTGTCTGGAGCGTTTCTCGAGGTGTAAAGTCCCAGAGTGGTCCGCTTGCATGAGCTCATTGAGAATCTCACTTCATGCGGAGACGTCCCTTCTGTGTAGTCCCGGCGGCTCCCGGTTGCACTCGATAAAGTCGCCCAGCTCCACCGCGAGGATCCAAACCACCGCGTCACATCACCCTGACATCCAATCCTGCCCTGCCACCAGAGTGACATCTGAACAGCGCCAGCCGTCCTCTGATGGCTTTGGCTACTGCACTCTGCAAGGATAAAAGTGTCATTTTCTGGGAATCACCATGGGGGTTTTGCAGTGCTGTTTTTTTTTTTTTTTTTTTTTTTTTACCAAAGTGCCCACCTCTGCCTGTCTATTTGTCTGCATGCAATTAAATATCATTAGTTTCAGTGGAATCGTTTGCATGTATTTGTGAACTGCTACACAAAATGCTTCTTTTAAAAAAAATGGAAATAAGCAAGGGGATATTTTGCTTTTTGTATGACAACTAATTATGATATTCATTAGAATTCAAATCTGTTCCCTAGTTTTAGGCGCAATTAAATAAATGTACTTTATGAATATATGAGGTGTTAAATTACTCGAAAGTGTGTGGCCTCCGAGTTCTGAGCCATTTAACACACTGAATGGCAAAGCCCAGAAGTCCCCAATTTGACGAGCTTTTTTTTTTCGTGCAATTTAATTCAAAGATATGTCAAATCGCTCCGACAAGCATTATTATGATAATGACAATTTTTATTATTATTGTCACCACTCTGACAACTAGCCCCCGGTGTTGGAAGGACTGCTTTTGTAGCCCTACCTCCACTCAGACCGACTTGTGTGGAAAAAAAAAAGAGAGAGAAATGAACGACGCAGGCTGGCGTTCATTTCCCGCTACGCCTCCATGCAGGTTGTTAATTACATATATTATCTCGCATTAGTGCAGTCACCTCTCCTCATGTTTCATGCAGTGAATACTGTGGCTCTCTGGAAGAGCGACAGACAAACGTCAGTGACACAGCGCTGAGCCTGACTGCCCTGCATACACTGCAACCACACGCTGCCTAATAACGAAGGAGCGCTCCCTCTCTCTCCCTCTTTCTCTCTCTCTCTCTCTCCCTCTCTCTCTCTCTCTCTCTCTCCCCCTCTCTCTCTCTGTCTCTCTCTCTCTCTTTCTCTGTCTCTCTCTATGTTTCTTCGCCCCCCCTTGTCTTCCAGGCTCGCCCAAGACGCGAAGGGACGCAAGAACGTGATAAAAGTTGCATGTTGGCACTGCTGTAATTAAATATTAACAACGCTCCTTTTTTATGCATTGAATTTGGTGGAAGGAGGGATGCTGCTTTCGTATTACAGCATAGGAAAATTTATGAGACTTAATTTAGACTTTCTAGTTTTCAGTATGTGGCCGCAAGAGTTTTCGCTAAGAATTTAAAATAAATTTTAAAAAATAACTTTTAAAAAACCCCCAACAGGGGCACAGTTTGTCATATCAACAGTCTGTGTGTGCGTGTGTGTGTGTGTGTGTGTGGGGGGGATCTTGTGGAGTGTCCATGCAGGGTTGTTTTAATGACTTTTTAGTGGGTAATTCATGCAATTTTACATCATTCCTTGAACTTCAGTCTTACCATCGTACAAGTGAAGATGAAATTAAGGTATACCCCTGGGATCTGTTCACGCTTTAATATGGGGACTTTTTCCATAAATTGTAATATTGATACTGCTAGTATCAACACCGAAAATTATATTTACAAGAACATTTGATTAGTTTAAGTATCATTGATGTTACTTTAATTCATTTCACACGTCTGTGTAGTATATATATATATATATATATATATATATATATATATATATATATATTTACTACACATACTATACTTATATATGTGTATGAGAGAGAGAGAGAGAGCTGTAGAGAGAGATGTAGAGGGAGAGATGTAGCTGGTCAGCAGGGTTCCCCAGGGTTCCCTTTAGAATGAGTGTCCTCTGGAGCACCTCTACACAGGGGGCCATGCTCTCCACTGGGTCCCACTGTCGCGGACTGAAAGGACAGAGGAAGGGGTGCATCAGCTGGAATTGAATTGTAAATGCGGGGGGTGCTGAGCGGCTTCTCACTGGGACAGACAGCAGATGGGAGGCAGGGCCTGGCCTCCAGGGCAAGAGAGGGGGGACGGGGGGCCGAGTACGGGTTGGGGGTAGGGAGGGGATGGGAGAGAATGGGATGGATGCAAAATGGCCCTGTAATCCCGCTGCATGGATCTGGAGGTGCCTGTAGACCAGCCAAACTCCTAATGGTGATGAACAACATTGGGTTATCCAGCAGGGCGGCACTCACGGCCCAACAACCTATGGCAGTCTGTGTCATTCTGTTATTTTAATGTGTCCATGTTCGTTTCGTTCACTTAAGCTGAGCACAGCTAAAGTGCAGCTTTCTCTTCCCAGTCACTGGATCTCTGACGATCACACAGTCCCCTGAAACTGATAAACCATTGGCACATAGGACCTGCCAGAACGGACGGTAACCTCTTAGCTAGCCAGCTTGCTTATGTGTTAGCTTTTTAAATCATTTTTCATAGTTTTATAAGCATTAGCTTTTTACATCAGACCGTGGCGGAAAATTACACTTACATGTATTCATTTAACAGACACTTTCATCCAAAGCGGTGTATAATGCAATAATGGCCAGAAACATCAAGTGCAAATAACAAGGGGTAACCATAGGCAACAAAACACAGTTGAAAGTAACTAAACAGAGGTTCAGTGCTGAGGAATACTTAGTTTGCATACAAGTGAATGTAGGCTAGTGCTTTTGTTTTTCAGTGCAAATTGCTGGAGTTGAAGTGCAGTATGATAAAATATTCCATGCTCTGATGTCCCGCTGAGTGTCTGCAGGCAGGTGAATCTGTAAGCGGGTCAGAGATTTCTTTCAGACCACAGGGATCATTCCACATTGACTCCCACAGCTACAAGTTTGAGTCACGAATCCTGAGGGTCATTTGAGTAAGGGGTGCAAGGAGGCTGTCCATGAGGGCAAGCATGTTTGCCTCCAGGCAAACCCATGCTCTATTGCAAGCGAACCCCATCCCAATCTGCCCCTGCTGGGCGAAGCGGGTGCAGAAATTCCTGCTCTGAAATATGGGGACCCAAGAGCGACATTTTACCTACCGCTGTGTGGGGATTACCCACTATTGCTACAGCAACGTTAATTCCTGACGAGTCAGCTGTCTGAGAAGCGGTCCCTCCCGGTCCTTCTTAAATCCGGAGGCACACGACCTCCCATCTCACATTTAGCTTAACAACGACTCCTGCTCTTGTCACTTTCCCACATATATGTTCCATTACTCCTCACGCAGAATGGGAAAACTCTCCCGGAAGTATGGAATTGGATTTTTTTTTTTTCATGAGAAGAGGTGTTCCTCTGAAAAAAAGGCTATTTACTAAAACAGTAAAGCTGATGAAGAAAAAAGAGGTGTGACATGGCAAATAAGTGCAGAAACTGTGATGTGAGAGATGTTCCCCCCAAGCGTTTTTAAGATGATTACAAGGTGTTCATTTTTTAAACAGGATGTGCTTTTTCCACTTATTTCAATCAGCTCTGAGCCAGGAAGAAGCAGAGGGAGGTGCTTCATATCTGTCTCACAGGCAACAGTGTCAGGTGGGGTTTTTAGGGGGAATAACCTTGTTTCCCTCATAAGAAATGTTCCCGGCCTCAAGCAAGTAGCAGGCCTGTTTATCTGTGCTGAGTATGCACACTTCTGATTTCCCACTGACTCCACCCAGCTGTGTGTCCCTCCCTCTCTTCCACAGAGTACTGTATAGGCGGTGGCAAATACTTACCCCCCGGCTTGGTTATTTACCCTCATTTTACTGGGTGAAATTTCCCCACCTGTGTGGGAGGAGGAACCCTACTGGGACGTTCTCGTCCGCCTTGCAGAATGCGGGGTCCTCTGGGAATTGCTACCCCCGACACCTAGATGGAAGAGTAGTTGTTGGTGGGGGTGGAGGGGGGCTAAACAGCACCAGCAACTCTTTTGGCAAAAGATAATGCATCCGGACTTAAACTGGAGAGTATGCTCAAGGAATTAAAAGTGCAAAATGTGTGCGGTCTCATTTCCCTGATTAAAAAAAAAGGGAAGTAACACATGCACACATGCCTGTGGAAGCTCCTCCCATGTGCGGACACTGCGTCAGCAGAGGGCAGTTAGGGTGTGCGTAGGTGTTGCTGGGGGGAGCCGGGTGAGATGAACAACGAGGTGAGACAAACGATGTGATCTCACTTCTTCTCACACATTTTTCACTGGCAGTAATGCAGTCGGGTCTGGCAGCCTGCTGAGAGTGCACACTCCTCATCTCTGCACCCGCCCACACCACCTCCGACAGACTCAGCCTTATTCACCATTGTCACCTGAGCCCCTAATCGCCACGGCTCTGAGATTAACTCTGTAGGTTAATAAATAGCCCTTAAGGTTTAGACCCAAAGGCAGGGTCTCTGCAGTGGCATGGCCTTATTACTGAGTATGTGGACCACCACTTATTCAGAGGAATATTGTAGATCTTATTTTTTAATGCTTTTCCCACCTTTTCCAACCCTGTTCTGAATTCTACAGTTGCATGTTAGACTCATCTCACAGTGACAAACCTGTGCATTTGAGCAAGAGAACTGGGGATAGCAAGTGCAGCTATTTTTCATGCACCTCAGTGAAGCAAACTGCAACTGGAGGATAGGTATGTCTCCACTGATGCCATCTGAGTGGCTCAATGTGCCCGAGAGTAGTGAAACGAGGAAACCCTGCAGACAAACCCGCCCCAATCCCCAGTGGATTGCAGTAAATCCGCTCCGCTGCTGTGGGCTCCCAGTGGTTGTCAGATGGGCTGGAACTTATAAGGTTTGGCTTTAGCACAAAACAATGCAAACACTCAAGAAACGTACATGCCATTATTCATGTACAACACTCCCATATCAGACAGCACCCTTGTTGTATTTATACCATTTATACAAATGGACATTAAAGAACTGAGGATTCACACCCGTAACCTTCTGGTTATGAGCGCAACACCCTGAACATCGTAATCCCTTCCCTCCTTGATGCATAAAACACACCCAAAAAATAAAGCTTTCACTGAAATGACACTGACTATGTGGGTTCCACAACGCAAACAAACAAACGTCAAGCTTTCATCATGCACCCCTCTGGCTACATGCCTTGTCTCCTTAGTTTAATGTACTCTGACTGTTACAAGTGGACATATTTTTGTAGGCACTGTACCATTTTATGACTTTTCTAGTTCATTTCATTTGCAGTTTTTTTCACATTTGAAAACAGTGAAGCAAAGGCTCATTCCTGTAGCTACACATGTGAGTAACAATTACTTTTCTCATCCCTTAAATAAAATTATGACCCCAACAGGCGATATAATTGAAAATGGAACAGAATTTAAAAGGATAAACCCTGGTTAAGTTTGCCCAACAGCAAGGAATTGTGATTGAAAAGAGTAAAGGCTACGGCGCTATGTATTTGTACTTAAAGGACGTTGACTTGTCTCTAGGCTGTGCTCTAGTTGCCGGCCAAATGAAGAGAGGTTTTTTTCTTCTTATTCTTCTTCTTCTTCTTCTTCCTCTTCTTCTTTTCATTACGATGTTTTAAGACCGACCCCATTACTTCAGGCTGGTCGGGCAAAAATGAATGAACACATTGAAGAGTTTTCTGAAACCTGACGCAGGTGCAGATGTCTCGGGAGGGCAGGAGCCGGTTCGAACGAGGATGGCTCAGATTAATCAGGGATATGTGCATCTCGCGGGTAGGGGATGACTCCATGCAGTGATTTTGGGAAATAGCTGTGCTGGCAGTCTCTGACGGACGTTTTCCCTGGCCTGCTGCAGTATTTTGCCTTTAAGGCCAGCGCCCGCTGATGAAAACCTCGGTCGTATTTAGTCTCAGAGCAACTGAGTCCATACCCAGAAGTACCGTGCAGTTATTTGGTTAGACAGGAAACACACTCGCGGTCTCCTGAAACCTGTTCTGCAATCGTTTAATTTTGTCGAAATTAATTTCAGTTTATCCTTAGGGCTTGGTGCTTCAACATTTTCGTCCCAAACTGTCAGTTGGACATATGTACTGAGTATTCAAACAGTTGTCTTTGCAGCTCAAGACAGAATCTTAATAAGTGAACAGGAAATGTATCAAGGTGAGAAGAGAAAAATCCATAACATTAGGTAACACTTTTTACAGAGCATACCTAAGTGTCATAACACAAGAGACCTTCGATTTCCCCAGACAGACGAATCATATTAAATCTAGACCACGTCCGCTGCCTGTTAAAAGAGCTGAAATTAATGTGCAATTGATGAAACGGGAGCTCACAGGATGTTCGGAGTGAATTAACAGTTTTTGTTGGAGAGGCATACAGCACAAAGGAGTGCGCAGAAAGACTCACCTCACCTTCTGAAGTCTCCTCACGGGTCACCCTTCTGCCAGTCCCCTGTACTTCCTCCGCGACATATTGTTTTAATCGCTTTATTCGCTCTATTTTATGGCCAATTCAGTCCAATGCGCCCATTGATTGCTGTCCGTAAGGGATGAGTTGCATGCAGCCAGTTATTATCTGCATTTATCTTGATGTCAATCGCTGTTGCAGTTTTGGGGGGAAGACGGTGTTCCTGTCAGGCTTTTGTTATTGACTTCTACAAAGCATTATCTGAGAACATGTAAAATTTGCACTACTTTGAAGATAGTTTAAATTTAAGTTTGTTTTAAAACCTGTTTGGACTACTGCCAGAGTTGTTGCTATGTCCACGACAATTTAGCGTTCGATATCCTATAATAAAGAAATGGATAATAAATGACGATTTTCCGACGTCGTGTATCAACATATACTCTCTTATAGTTGCACGTCTGTCAGGGTAAGTGATAGAAAGTCGAATTGTTGGGCATTGGTGAAATGTCAGCTCAAAGAGATCTTATGATGTGTATACAAATTCAGTGTTACTTAAACTCCACGACGTAATGGGAGAAGCTTAAGTTATTTTCCAGTTATTTAATCCTGATTTGTAAACTAAAGGAAACTCTTGGAACAAGGTTGCAACTAATGATTTTACATTCAAGAAAAATGGGTCAGACTGTACCTCGCCTCTGCTTTGAACACCCACAAACCCAACTGGAAATTGTGCATTTTTCCCCTGTGCATCATTATAGGCTTACTGCCAAGAGTCCAATTAATAAATAATAAAACTAAACAGGAAAAGGACCTTGAAGGCCAACATTCATGTACCAATAAGGCTGAGATGCCTGTAAAATTGGAAATGTAACAGTTGTGCATGCAACTGCGAGACCTGTATTTCATCTAACAATTCATATAATAAGGTCCATTAACCATTATTAAAAGCATCATGAATATATTACTAATGTAACCACTGCTTTTAGCCAATCAGATCATTTGTCTGTGGAGAGGAAAGTCATTTGTATGGTTCATATCTTTGATTGACAGCAAATGGTAGCTCTCGACAGTATAACAGTATGATTGACTCAAATCAGAAAGTCCCCGTTGACCCATGATAGTTCCACCCATTTTGTGGTGTCGGGAACCTTACTCTCCCATCACTGCTCATTGGCCAGTCCTTCCATCAATCTCCCTTTACCACCAGGTCTAGTAAATGTGCGGCATCTCTGTCTATTGTGTCCGGTCGACCACAGAAGTCTGTACCGGGCTTGCTTTTTTTTTTTTTAGGAACACGTTTAAGCACTTAACGTATACGAGAAGCAGCTGTGCGGGGAAGAAGAAGCGGAGGAAACGGGCGGGACGATTAGCAGGGCTGGCTCATTAACACAAAAGCGTCCTTTGAAAAGTTGGGTCTTTTCCCCCCGGCCGGTCCAGACGAAAGGTCAACAGGTTCCCCGGTCTGCGTTGACTCAATCTCCTGACACCTCACTAGGTCTGTAGAGCAGGAACACACAGATCCCTCAGCCATGAAACCTTCTCCTTCACACTATGATGCATTTTAAAGATAAGATAAGAAGAGATAAAATTTCATTATCTGTCAAACACATGACTTTGCTGTGCATCTCAAAAGTTGGCCCACCATGGAATACCTAAAAATCTGATGTTAACACTAGTACATCTTACACACGGTACTTTTGTAATGTACGCATCCCATACATGAATGGTTTGATGCATCTATTTGTCCTAAACTTTACTGAGACAATTTAAACAACTTTCACATTTTTTTCAAGTGTTTCATTGAGTTTCTTGCAAAACATTACCATCCGGTGGTTGCTGAAATTGATTAAGAAATCCACATGCGTCAAATAAATTGTAGCTCTCTGTGTTGCACAAAGTTAAGTGCTCCTCTGTTAGATTGATTCCAGTCTGTTGCATGCTGAGAATACAGAGTGGTGATGCGTGCTCTTACGTTGCAGGGGAGACTTGTTTATCTGTGCAGAACAACTCCTCTGCAGTATCTTTGCCAAACACACCACGGTCTTGTGGCAAGAGTGAGGTACAAAGACGTACATGAGGAACATTCTGTTTATAGAACACCTGGCCTTTAGGTGCCATGGCTGTGGTGTAGGAGAATCCAAAGTCTGACACACAGCAGAGGTGAGCCACTTCCCCAAGTTTGTTTTCTCCATAGACCACATCCCTTGTCCTATGCCAATTCACCGAACATGATGCATTTGTGTGGCTGGTTCCATTCCTCTCACAGGATGAGGCACCAGTAAGAGTATGGTGTTCACACAAACCACAGGATGGCTTTGGTCTTAGAAACTCAAGCAATGGTTACACTATTTTTCAATTCCGCCACAACACAATCAAATTTGGAGATCACTGGATTTACACAAAATACACTGTAAGGTTAAAAAAATCCCATTGCTTAAATGTGTTACTTACGTTTAGGGACAGATCACCCCAATGGCTAGGCTTGTCCAAGTTTATAAAGTTAACCTATAATGTTAGCTTTTAGATTTTCTTTGTGGTAAAGGAGGCTCTAGCAGTGCAGACATGGAGCATGCACATTTAATAATTTCAGTCTGGCAGTCTGTAGATCATAGCCGAAAGCCTTTTACAGGAGAACCAATGAGAATCTTGCATCTTGCAGCTCTGATGTGAGTCGAGGTTGCCAGGTATGCAAGGTCCTGACCCTCAGAGTGGAGCGCAACCTCTATACACAGCTGTAGAAGGGGGAGTCATTATAACAGAGATGGAACTGAATCTGACATGCTGTAAAGCATCCTTTCCTTTAATGCAAATGTCTTTGATACTAAAGTGGAGATCAAATCTGCATAATCACATGACATCCTACCGCTCCCCTCTGCCTTTGAGCAGAAGTGTTCCGCAAACAGAACATAAAAGCCCTGTATATTCAGGTGATGAGATTCAGAAGATCAAAACATTTCACTTAAAGGCCAACTTGGGCCGTTCTGTGAAAAACATGATATATCTGACTTCCAGCAGCGGTCAATAAATGTTTTAAAATGAGCAAGAGTTTTGTTTGTAATAGAACCACCCTTTTAAGGGAGTTTCCCTGGCAGTGTAGTATTTGCCATGCTACCATTAGTTGAATATTTAACCAAAGTTAGAGATCAGGTTTAAGCATCCTGACTTTTATGGGACAGCATGTGTTCCCTCCTGCGTGCCCTTCATGGTAAAATGTGTTTTGCAGGTCTCTGGTCTTCATCCTGATGAGATCCGGAGAGGTTGTTTTTTTTTTTTTTTAAAGACAGCCAGGGGTCTGGGCTGACGATGCAGAAACCAGACTCTATCAAAGCTGCTCCCACGGGACTCCCTTAAACGCCAGTGCTTTAAAAAAAGAAATAAATAAAAAAGGAGACGAGGCATGTCTGCGCAATAAACGGTGTCACCTCAAGCATGTGCGAGCACCCTGGAAGTAAAAAACGCCGGTCCGCCGGTATGAACGGACATTTCACAAACGTGACATTAATGTAAAAAGTAATGGCAGTGGCTGTGGGAGAAAGTGCAGGGCAGTGGCTCCTGACATTCCTGTAGAATCTACATTATCTACAATGCAGATAACACTTGATCCACTGAATAAACTGCACAAATGCAGCATACAGAAGAGGACTGAGGTCATAGCAACTGTCCTCTGATACAACCCCAGCTAGATCAGGCTTCAAAGTATGACACTCTCAAAGTCTTGCGTTGAAATTGTCCTTCTTGCCAAGCGCACGAATGAAAGTCCCCTACTCCCCAGTGAAAGCATCAAAGTAATTTATTAATGAATCTCTGTCAATTACCTGGCTTTAATTATAGGCACAATTACGTAAATAAATGCCATTTCCCCTGAAGCAACATCAGACTTAAGAAACATCTGGCATAATTTCATAATCAAAAGCCGTTATTTACGAGGGCAAATTAAATATACTCAATATGCAGTGAAAGAACACGTTGCGTGCAAACACAAAGGCAACAAATGAATAAATTGCATCTGTTTGTATTTGTCATCTGTCCTAAATAACGCAGCATCAAGATATTCTTTTCGTGAATGTTTGCACAGCTGCTTTTTGAATGTTTGACCGTTATTATTATCATTGTTAATTTGTTTACCCCAGGCTTTTTAGTCCTAAATGCAAACCAATGAACCCACTTCCAGGAATCTTTTTTTTATTCCTCACCCTCCAGTACTGACTGAGCTGCAGGTGTCCTGCTACAAGCAGTTGGCTAAGAGCAGTTTCTTGGTCAGGGCTGTACCTTCAACGTTAAAATGGTCCAATTTGAAAGGAATACCCTTAGGAACATGGACGGACAGTCATTGTTTTTATTCTTCATTGTTAGTTGCTTATTGGAGCCCCATGTTCATGGCATTTTACAGAGCTTCCCTTTTTACATATTATCCATGAATGCAGCTAGATATTTACCATGGCAGTTAATACTTAAGTATGTTACTCACGGGTGAAATGAATTTCCCTACCTGGGAATGGAACGGGTAACCTCCTGGGTATGAACACAGCCCTTTAAAAACTAGCTGCATCAGATTACATCATTTTCACAGGAACTCCTTTTTCCATTTTACTCACATATTCTCCTATCCCCCTACAAAAAATCTCATACCCAAAAATGTCCTCACACCTGCTTTGGTCATGTCATACTCAACTCTCTGTAGCTGTCTATCAAATGATTGCATATTCCATTTAATTGCAGTATGCAGCGGAGTTTACATACTCCTGTTATATGCATACTCTGGTTAAGTGCACAACATCGCTACACTCCTGAGCATATCATCCTTTGTTGACATTATGCAGAATATATTCATATTTCTTCTGTTTTAATATATTCCCTTTTCTGTGATCATGGAAAGTACATGATTGTATGTAAAAGGGGGAGGAATGAACACTTTTACATGTAGAGGAAGACTCAAAGAAGAGAGAGGACATTGAAATGTAGGGTTATGGGGGATGAGAGGGGGTCATTACAGTGATATTTGCTCCTGCCCTTTATGGAGAGAGGAGAGTTGGATATTGTGGCCACATGGTGCTTCCTGTCTGTCTTTGCCAGGGGTGCAATTTAGCAGAATGGATGTGTGGAAGGCCTGCGCCTTCACTGTAGGCCACAAAGCCTCCGCTGGGTCACTTTTTCTTTCCTTTTTTTCCCCGGGCAGCATTCAACACCTCTCTATCACCACAGTGGGGACCGCATCCTTATAGCCTCGCAATTCAGATGTAATTTCAGCTTCCAACCGCACACGCGCTCTCCCACCACCAGCCTCCCCCCCTGCACATGTGAAATCATTTTCTCCCTCCTTTGCTAGATCAAAGCTAACATGAGTGATTACAGGGAGTGCAGCTGCTTTGAAGATGTTCCTCATCAGTTTGGTCGCTGGATTAACGGGACAGCGGAACTGGGCAACATCCTCGGTCAAGCGCCCGCCACGCCTCTGTTTGCGAAACCCGGAGCTACCGGGACAGGCAGCTGCGTTCAGGCCCAGTCCAGGATTCCTGATAGCTCCCATCTGTGGTTCTCCCCGCGGAGAGGGAAGAAAACCGCCCCCCTCTTCCTTCATTTTAGGACACCAGCGGGACGAGGCAAACGGGGGTTGCTCGCGAACCAATCCTCCCTTCTGCCGCCCAGATCTCATTCTCTCATTCCATCCGCCGCAAGGCTGCAGAGGAGTGACCTGACCGCAGCATTTGGAAAATGGAGAAGGGAAGAAGCATAGCGCATACGGAATATTTGATGCATGTGGGTGGCAGTGTAGCATAGTGGTAAGGAGCAGGACTCATAAACCAAAAGGTTGCCAGTTTGATTCCCCGCTGGGGCACTACTGTTGTACCCTAGGGCAAGGTATTTAACCCAGGATTGTCTCAGTAAATATCCAGCTGTGTAAATGGGTAACGTGTGAAAAAATTTTTACCTATGTAAGTCGCTCTGGATAAGAGTGTCTGCTAAATGCCAATAATACAAATGAAATGTAATGTAATGCATATGGCAGAAACAGAGCATCTTTGAGCACTCTCCTAGAGCCTCTATGTCAGACGTATGACGCCTTACTGTGTATACTCAGATAAGTGTTCAGAGGAGCAGGGCAGGCAAGCATTGAGAGATTCCCTCTCCGGGTACGACACAGTGGTCAGGGAACAGGTGCAGAAGTGGACGGTTGCAGGTTTGTTCACTGTTGGGGCCTTGAGCGAGATACTCGACCAGAATCACTTTCATGAAAATGTTTTGCTTTCAAAACACGCATGAACTGCATATGCAAGTTACCCGGGATGAGGGTGGAATACACCTTGCAGATGAGAAGAAACGTGGCGAGGAGACTGTCTAACCAGCACGTAGCGTGCATTTACACTTGGCATCCTGCAAGGACAGTGCCAGCGTCGCTCATCACAAGCGAGATGCAGAAGGATGTTGTGACAGTGAGGTGTCCCAGGGCTATGTTCTTTAGTCTTTCTCTCCAAAACACTCCTCTTCCTCGTTTCATGATTGTGACTGTGTAATACTCCAAAACTCTCATCTGGGGTTTCTGAAATCCCCTCAATCTTCTGCCAGCGTTTCGCTCTTATTGTCCGCTCATCGTGGTCTTCTCCCTGATAAATCCTTCACAGAAATGATTGACTGTTTCCAGAGAGAGGCCCCAATGTAAGTAAATAATGAAAGAGTGAGTGATTTTGTTCCTGTCAAGACAGGAGTTGACCCAGAAAGGTCACATTTAGGCACTGTTACCTTTGTGTGCTGCTCATGCTGCAGGATGAAGTAAAAATGCACTGCATATCTGAGCACTTACGAGATAAAGGATTTTCACCCTTTTCTGATAATTGTACTTTTTACATAGCATGGTTCACCTTGAGTACCCCCACCACAACATACACATTAACATGTAGTATGAGCTCTGGTGTTCCTTTCATAAATTTCACTTTTCCTCCTCTCTCTATTTTCTGAACCTACTCTGAAAACATGCAGATAATTCATTTATATATTTGGTTGTTTGCAGAAGCAACTCAGAAACATTGCTTCAGGGTGCAACTTCAGTGTCCCAGCTAGGAATCAAATTCTGTGACCTTTGGTGCACAAGGCTAGTCCCTTAACTGCTGTACCAGACTGCCTCCCTTTGTTTGTTGTGCTTATACACTTTGCAAAGAGCATGGAAATCTGGCCCAGTCCTGAGTGTCTCACTATGCAGTGTGAGATCATTAAAATCCTCCAGCAGATTAGCAGCAGGTACAGAGATTTTATTGAGCTAACGAGGGCTAACAAGAGGCTGCCGTCTTTATGCTGTGTAAGAGCCAAGAAAGGGTTATTTTTCACACAATGGCTTTTAATGACATCACAGAAGATCTGTGATAACATCACAGGAGAGATTTAGTGACGTCACAGAAGAACATTAATGACATCACAGATGAGCTGCCTGTGAAAGGAATGCTGTAGAGCATTTCTCTCTGCTGCGCCCTTGCTGCCTCCCTTGGTATTCCATGAGGATATGACATTACAGTTTGCATACACTACTTGTAATAAAAAGTGACAGTGATTTACCGCCTCCTCACAATGCTGCATGCAGTCATTCCATCAGGTAGTGGGAATCGAGCTCCCCATCATTCATGGCAGCTCATGTGTGATGTAACCACACTCAGAAAGGAAAGATAACAACCTTTGCCGATGGGAGCAGACTTGCTCATCACGGGCTGTGGTTGTTTGAACAGTGTCTTATTTTGAGGGCAGGCTTTGTCTGATTAGTGTCCACTATACTGAAGTCCATTACAAACACCACCATCATCAAACAACCTTATGACCAAGCCACAGCCATGCATTGTACTTTCTTGTAATGGTTGAGCAACAAATGGATTCCATTGCTGCTACTGAAATAATAATGTAGTTGAATAACTCCTTCCTCAACTGCACCAAATTGCATTATGTCATGTCAGAACATGATGTTCACATTAACACCTGTTTATAGCTACGGAAATGGACAGGGGGAAAAAGTCTGTATTCCATTTGAGCTATCACCTGAAACTGGGTGTCTTAGGTTAGCATTCCACCCTGCAACATACTGTGAAAAGCTAGGAGTGGAATGCATCGGCTAGGAATGGAACCTTCTGATCACAAGTACTGTATGATTCCTTAACCAGGACAACACCATGCCATCAGAATGCCCCTTTCACAGCAGGTGTCCTAAGGAATGAATTCCTTGCCTGGTTGCCTGGAGACAAACCCCTTATTAAAATATGCATGGGGGATGTCCCTGACCAGAGGTATTGCTGACTGACAGCTGCTCTCCTGCAGGGTTTTTATCCCAGCCTACAGACCCCAGAGCAGGGAGGGTACTGTGCTGTCATGTGATGGGTTTGACAAGGCTGCAGCCACTGCTGCCCCCACAAAGGGGCTTTTGGTATCGGGAGTACAGTTGCGACTCAAAGTTAAGAACAAAGCAGAGTGCTGTTAGATGGAGGCTCAGTGCACTACACATTTGTGTTAGTATTGAAATTGTATTACTTTCTTTATATCAACAGAACTTTGGTCTTACTGTAGAGTAATTAATTCTCAAGGCCCTCTTTGCTCTGTAACCTTAGCACAGGTCACTGTGTGAGATTGCAGTGCTGTCACTTCAGGAAGATAGGACACTTCCTGAACGGGGTAAGACTCCAGGACTTGAACTGAAAATGCTCCCAGACATGCTTGTGTTAATGTGTATATGTGCACAGGTTTTTTTTCCATGTTTCTTAGCACTAAAATGTTTCTTTCTTTCTGATAAAGAAAGAGTTCAACACACTGTACTTGCTGCAAGGACCATTATTTTAAAGCTTATAAATTAATTTAGCTCTTTGGTGCACATATAGACTTTGAACGTTTTTATTTCCTTGGGTTTTGTTATGTTTTGAATATTTCGTTGAAAGGATTTGGGCCATTAGACTTTGGACATTTACATGTCTCTTTGTGCCTTTGTTAGGAATCATACCTTTATGCCTTAGATATCACACCTGATTTTGTTTATACTCTTTAATCTATGCTCTTTTTATTGGAATGGGACCTTTTATCTGCCACTTATGATGTACATGCAAAGACTTTAATTTCATGAATCAGATACAATCTATTTATATTTATGAAATATAACAATGTTATAACAATATAACATAGCCATTACTAAATACACAGGCACAATACATGAAATGAAAGAGGAGAACCCCAGCATTCCCCAATGTGTGAAAATTACTGTGTAATTTTAATAAATGTGTATTTTTTGTTACATGTGTATTAGTCAGCTAGCTCTACTCACTAAATGTGCTGGGTAAATGTCAGGTATGCTCTTCATAATTAGAGAACCAAATAACCATTTTCTAGCAAATCATTCAAGGCTCTATTTCAACATAACTGTAATTAACCTTAATTACCTCAATATAAACATACTTGGGGAAACAAACCAACAAAACTGTGTGTTTTGAGTCAAAGCACAACGTCTTCCATTAAAAAAAAAGAAACTGAGAAATATCATCGCTGCCACCTGCTGCCTCAGAGAGTGAACTACATACAGTATGAGCAGTGTATCTCTGGGAGTGATGGTCTTTGAAATATATCTGTAATCCACACACATATATAGATATTGACAGGCAGACTAAACACATTTTTTATAAACAGATTTATTGGTTATTGTCACACAGTTTTTCTTGCAAGATACAATAATACTCAACAAGAAATATTGAATGCTACAGCTATATGAATTGCAACATACATCACAAGCAAGCTACAAGTGACATGTGTGTTTTCCTGGTTCTATGCCACAGAATCAGATGGTTAATTGCAATCATACTTCTACTTGGCTAATTCATATGTCTTTCATTGTAAACAAGTACTCAACAAAACACTAATGCAGTTTGCACACAGATTTATGAGGAAGCCATGCTACAAAAACCCAAGGTTATGTTGTAAGCTAGGGATTTGTATCCTGCCACTTAGCAAAGAATGAGCTGTATTTTAAAAGGAGCCCCTTATCAGAGTTACTGCTGAGTGCCCTGTGGGGTGGATGAATGATGCTTTAAAATGTTTCATTGCACAAGATAACATTAGAAGAAGGACCTTTTCAGATCCTAGAATGTTTTGTTCTAAAAATCCTTTAAATCAGAACCAGCTGAAAACAAACAAGGCGAGGGTCTCTCGTTAATGGTCTTGAGCAGTCCATCAAGCAGTAGAGAGGTAACTGGCTAGATACCTAGATAACTAAGTGCCTGATCTGCAGCTAAACTGTACTGCTACAAATCCAAGAAAGAGTGAAGAAAGAACCAGAGAGACAAGAATGATATTGAATGATATGATTGTAGTAGGAACCAATTAAAATTACAAGCCATGCTTAATTTACAGCAATAGGTGACATTTATCATAAGGCTACGAACACACTGTATCTTATAATACAATATTTTACAATTTGGCAAAGGAGATTATGATCGATCACTTACAATAAGCAGCTGCTGGCTAGCTAGCTTCATGTTAAGTGTGTTAAATGAATGTAGCTACCATAGCCAAAAAATGAACTCAACAGCTAAGTGGAGCATGTATCATAGCTTGGTCATGGGGGTCACATGAGAGTCTGTCTGAGGGAGGTGAATGCAGCACCTCACTCTGACCAATCAGTGAGCTGCAGAGTTATCTTTGGCTGTTATTAAACATATAATTTCTAAGGGAAGTACATTTGCACCATTAATTTTCTGTACCAAGAATTTATTGCCTGCTCAGCATTCAACATTTCATTTTAAAGAGCAGAGTAGAGAAGTAAAGAGAAAAACTGTTATCCCCTTTAAGAAATGCTTAAAAAGAGTCTGTCATATTGACAGGGCAGTACCGGCATGGAAACCAATGGGATAAGGCAAATGGCTTCAGAAACAACACGCCCACAGGTCAGGGGGCGTTAAAGTATAGCATGTTCTTTTTTTTCTGTTCACAGCCATTTCTATCGCCCTTGGCAAACTATTTATGCATGTAATAGTATACATGAAGGTAGTTTCATTGTTTCTCCCATTTAAAAGGGGATTTCTGTAGCAACTTCCACCATGTGATACAATGGAAAGATATCTGATTTGTGACCTAAAACTAGTGGTGGAGATTGTACACCAGCTAGAACATCTCAGAAGGGGATGAATTTATTGCAGTATGGTATGGGCAATTCAGGAACTAGAGAGAAGTATAGCTAAGACATCCAATGAGAGACAAAAATGAGGTTTTGTTTAAGGCTCTGTGGTTGATATGGACTTCCAGACATCTAACTCAATATGCAAAGTGGGACATCACATCTCAGAGAGGTGCTAATGGGAGTTGAAGTATGAAGCTACTTGAGGAGTACTCTATAAGCTCAAACTGTACTTCATTTCCCATGAGCACTGTGGCTCATGTCTGTGTGGGTCAGCTGTTATAAAATGAAATGTACACATCGCGCAAAGACAGCTCAATAGCCTCTTGTCATGTATGGAACATGCTTAGATATATTTTACACGCCACATGATAGTTAATACATCATAATTAAGTCAAAATCATTTCCAAAGGCCTTTGATACATGTTCGTCCTCTGAAATCATTGTTTCCTCATGTACAAATGGTTTAAATAGATTTGCCATGCCATTAGTTTTTAATTAATACACTCTTGAATAATTTGGCCCAATTTATCAAACACAATTTGTCGACTTCCCTTTAGAAATATACAGAGGCCTCACATTTAAAACCCATACGTCTTGCGCAAACGAACAGAAAACAATTATGAGAATCCCATTTTTAAATTCCGTTTCATCCGAGTGACTGATTATTTTCAGAGAAAGCAGGAATGAAATTATACGTCGCAGAGCATGGTGTCTCATGATAAAAGCCACGACATTTCCACTGTAATTATTTTAGTATGACTGTAATTATTTGAAAGTGTGCGAAACGGATTACTTCCCTCCCCTTGCCCTCCTACCCTTCCTGAGCCAAGATCTGCTTTCAGCTCCAGCCAAAGAGCTGCTCTACACACTGTCCTTTCAGCGCGGTGATGTAAGGGTTGACATCCGCGCGCAATCGATGCTGACACCGAGAGCAAAAAACGCGTGCCGTCCTTCCGTAATTTAAAATGCTAATGGGCGCTCTTCCCAATGCAGAGAGATTGCTCCTCATTCTTCATTAAAATTTAGAGGTGGAAAAGTCTATTCAGATGAGTGACTCCAACCCTCACCTTCCCTGCTCCAATTAAAATCATTGCGAGGAATCAGGCCGCCACTCCTGTTGAATACCTTAGCAGTTCGGTTCCAGGAGGGGAGGTCCTCAGAGAGGAGAGACCTTATAAAAGAGTGTTTTGATTACACTAATTTCCCACAGGCTGGCCCCTTCTCCACTCGGGCCGCCATGTTTAGCGCACGCGAACAAGTCATGGCAGACAAGCGCCGGCGGTATGAGGCGAACGCCGACGGTTCCACGCGAGGGGGACTCGGAGAAGCGCTCATCCGCGACAGCCTTTTCATCTGCGCGAGACCCATGGAGGCAGAAAGTCAGTGTCAAGCTGCAGCGCCGTCGAACGCTAAAAAATGTGCTGTGGAATATGAGAGGTGTGCTGAACTCTAACAGGGCCATTCTAGGCCTTGTGGTCAGTATCTATGGTTTGACCAGCTTACAATTGACATTCTGGGCCTGTGGTCAGTATCTATGGTTTGACCAGCTTACAACAGGCATTCTGGGCCTGTGGTCAGTATCTATGGTTTGACCAGCTTACGCAGGTCACAGGTCATTGAAAATAATAATAACATGTTGTGTAACTAAACAAAAAGTAGCATCACGTAACACGATTGAATGAATGATCTCTTAAGGACAAAGGCTGCAGTGGTTAGATCAAAAATGGGACTTTTGTGTGCTCACATTTTGCCTTGGATGAAGGGCACAATGCATTTTGGTCAGAGTGGGAAAAGAGCTTGTGGGAGAGATTTAGATGCAGAGATGGAAACTACAGGGTGAAAAAGAAGAAACACAGTTCACTGTATGAAACCATTTATTGGTCTTAGGAATTCGGGGCCCCGGTAGCCCTGCCAACATCAACAGCTCGGCCTTTGCTCTGGATGACTGGGTATGCGGAAGGTTGCAGTCGCCCACGCCGCAAAATGAGGACAAACAGGGCTTTGATCAGGTGCTCGTGCTACATCCAAGCAACTTGATTGCAGCTGTTTACTCTTACTAACGGTTTGTTTAAACAGACTTCTATGGAAAAAAACAGGAGTTTTTTTTCCTGATTGGTTTCAGAATTTGATGGGGTAGCGTCCCCATCGCTGGGAATGTGTAGCAGTTTTTTTCCAACTGCAGCAGTGCGAAATCAAAAGTGATGCACAGGCCTTTGCAAAGTGAGTTCAGATTCAGAGCGGGACAGAGCTGCATGTGACCACAGAGGCAGAATAATGAGAGTCAGATGTACAGTGCATTTCTTTCATTGGGCAGGCTTAATGAATATTCAAATCAAAAAAAGCTCACAGTGTGTGGGTAATATGCTTCTGAGTGCTAACTTGGGTTTCGGTCCATGAATTAAAATTAGTTATGGTGGTGACGTTTTTTTTCATTCTTTGAAGGAATGTGAAATTGATATGTACTGAGCAATTATACGACAAAACAAAGTGATCTTGGACCAGTATCTCCAGCCCTGCAGTCATTCATTATTTTTGTTTTTTGTTTGTTTGTTGGTTGTTTTCTCTTTGGTTCTAGCATTTTTGTCTTCAGCAAGCATTCTTCTCAGCTACTCTGAGACAAACTTTATGAATCACTTTTTGTATAAATTTTATAAATCCCTTGTTTGGTTTGTTTTTTTTCCCAACACCAGTCTCTGCCTGGAGACGGGGGTAGATCACTAGTGCAAAGTGAAGAGGTCCCTACAACTGTTTCTCCAAACACTATGCATCAAATAGCCTACCTTTCATTTGGCACGGGGCTCCCAGATTTGGCAAGAGTCGTCGATTGAATGGTGATGGTTTTGACAAGACTGCTGAAATGCAGCTTGTGAGAGCAGGCCGTAAATCTGTCGGTGCGAGGTTGGCGTAAGGTTTGTGCGGTGCTCCGACGAAAACACGGGCTCACGAGCGCGTCTAGAAAACGGGGAAGTAGAGGGGGAGTCGACTGAGCCCAAAAACACGAGCGGGTGACTCAGAGCAGACGGTCGGGGGTGTCCCGTCACACCACAGCCTTCGGGACGGGCCCACATCTGGACCTGCTTCAGCGAAGACTCAGGAGCTCAAGTTAAAAGAACGTGCCACACAAAGCAATCGATCGGCTTTAGCCAACTGCGCCGAAGATTACTTCCCGCAAATCCCAGTGCAGTCTCTCTGCAGGACGCTTGCATGTCTGTTGCGGCTCATCGCTCAAAGTAGACAGCGACCCTCTTCAGCGGGGTTATTTAAGTTTGAAATGGAAGAGGGCAAAAAACTTACCAGTTAAACTAAGCATTATTCTCAAGGAAGTTTTTGAACTGACAACAGTGTCAGTTAGCTGCATAATCCACATCCATACACAGATAATACCGTTACTTGTAACTGAACCTCATGCGATAACATTATTTAAATAACAGATAAAGTGTCTGCATCCTCTGCCTGCTCTCCACTGCTTTTACCCACAGACAACACGGTGCTCCGTGCGCCTGTGTGCCCTGTGTTGGTTGCCTTTTTCTTATATTCCATTATTCCACATTATTTTTTATGGAAAACTTTGGTAGTTGAATGCTGCTTGTGCTGTATAACTTTGCTTGACATCATGCATGTTTCACTGGTAAGGTCACTGCAGATCTATTTTTTTTTTAAGCAGGGCACCTGTGTGTTCTTGCTGTATCCTGTTTAGACTATTTTTTTCCCCTTTTTTTAAAAAAAAAAAAATCAAGAACATCATGATCTCATTCATGTTTTTTTAATGATTGTGCCAGTCCACTGTAACAGGAAGTAAGCACTCTAATTACAACGCCCTGAATGGGGCGAGAGTGGGTGAAGTGTTTGATGATTCATGGGTCGTTGATGGTAAGCGACGGGTCTAGAATTAAACTGCCTCTCACCCCCAAGCACACCGAGAAATAGGGTGGCTGGGGCAGGGTGTCTCTGTAACCAGCTGGTTCAAACACAGACAAATGTTGTCTAACAGGCTCTCACTGAAACTGATGACATGAAAAAGACATTTGGTCCCCCTACACTGAAACCACTGCCTGAAGACATTTTAAAGAATAGGAGATGTTTTAGTGTATGACTTAGTTTCTTTGAAGATTGAGATAATAGCGTAAGTGCAACAGCAAGCATCCAGCTCTTCCCACTCGGGTTATTGCTAAACCTTCCCTCACATTGTGACAAAATTACAGGGGAGTAAGTTTCATATTGCTTGCATAATAAGTCTGTTACTGAGTTCACTGCTCTGATGACAAAAACTTGGGGTTGTTGGTTTTTCACATGAGATGAATCTGTCCAAAGAGGTATCCTCTCCAAAGCAATACTAACCCTTACCCTATTCCCATCTTTACCCCTAACCCTAACCTTAACTCAAACACTTACCCCAACCCTATCCTTCCCATAAACCAAAACATTAACCACAACCCTATCCTTACCACAAGCCCAAACATAACTCCAACCCTAAACCTAATCATAATATTCCACAGCAATAGTATCTATGGATGTGATGGATCCAAGCACTCCATGCTAACCCAAACCCTAACCCTAATCCTAACCCTCTAAAGCAATATTGTCCATGGATGTGATGACTTCACTTAACCCAACGCTATCCTAACCTTAACACAAACCCTATCCTAACCCCAACCCTAACTTAACCCCAACTCCAACTCTAGCCTCAGCCCTTTCCTAATCCCACCTCAGACCCTTACCCCAACCCAAACCCTAACCTCAAACCTGTCCTAACCCAAACTCTATCCTAACCCTAGGCCAAACTGAGATATGGAGTAGACCGCAGGGCAGGTATCTGCTCCTGGCCAGGCTGAGCTGAAAAATATGTGTGTGTATCTGTGTGTGTGTGTGTGTGTGTGTGTGTGTGTGTGTGTGTGTATGTGCGTGCGCGTGTGTATCTGTGTGTGTATGTGTGTGTCCATGTGTTTGTCTGTATGTGTGCGTGCGTGTGTATCTGTGTGTGTGCGTGTGTGTGCGCGCGCATACACGTGTGTCTGAGTGCGTCTGTGTTTGAAGGCAGTCAGTGACCCCGTGGCCCCGGTCGCAGACTGAGCCGGACAGGATTAAAGTGGGGCTGGACCCCAGCCAGCGCCTTGGTGTACCCAGCTGGCAGGAGATAACACGTTTTTTAATTACTGGGCTACACCTCTGTCAGATTTCTCCGCTGAACCCGTCCAAAGGGTCGCCGAGTCGCTCGACGTGATTTATCAAACGCGAGGTAATATGATTGCTCTCTGTGCACCGCTGAAAAAGAAACTTGAGGCCCAGATTAAGATGCCGACGCGTTTCCCAGTCCTGTCGGAGATGCATACGGTGTGTTCTCCCCCTCTGTCTCCGTCAGCGTTATTGTACATCGGGAAGGAGTGGGAGCTGAGCACGGAGCCCACGTTTCTTGCCCAGGGTATCTGTGCGCAGTCATTAAAATTCAAGGTTGCACCGGGATCCTCTTAATCCATTTTTAATCCACATAATGATTACTTTTTTCAACTGCTCAACAGACATTGCGGCTCGGCCAAACAATATGTTATGAATAGTAATAACTTTCGGAAATAGACATTTCAGCAGATGGATATCCTTGGAGCAGAGGGGAGGTGATGAATGGATTAGGCTCCATCCAGGTGCAACGGATATATTTAAGCAAACTTTTTTTTCCTGTACGCAGTTATTAATAACATAAGAAAACATTAGGGCTAAGTTATTTGTTGCCGGAAATTCAGAGTTGATCGACTGCACCTGAGCCGGAGGGAGATATCTATCTGTGCAATTTTGCTGTGCCATGTGCCCTTTTTGCGTTCCAGGAACCTTCCGGAGACGCCTGCTCGTGCATCAGCTGTCAGGTGTGCAAGGTGACCCCCGCCCCTCAGGGTCAGGGGGTCAGCGAGGCATCCCCATTCGGGGATACTTTTCGACAGCGATCCATTGCTTTGGAGGCCAAAGGCTTCCTCAGATATCAGATGTCGTGGAAAAAAAATGAGCTACAGCACAGGTTCTGCAGGTTTTCTGGGTGTCTTTGATGTTACATGGTACATTTGCTACAAGTTTCTCTCTCTCGCTTCCTCTCCCTCTCTTTCTCTATTCCCTTTTTTTCTCATGGATTCTGGCTTTATGAGCATGGCAGGGGACATTGAGTGTTGCCAAAGCATTTTAAGCTTGTAAGCATATAAGTCTCTTCCCTCTCCCACATCTTTCAAAACAAAACTGCATAACTAGGATAAAGTCATAATTAAAATAAATAAAATGAGCAACATCACATCCTTATCTTGCAGAATTAAAGAGCACCCAAAAATATTTCAGAACAATGTCTTTCCTCTCTTGCTCGCTCTGTCTTTTGGCAATATTGCTTTGATTTCCCTGCAGGTAAGGCATCTACAGTATGAATTTGAGTTTGAATCTTTTATGTTTTAGAGCTGATGTGAATCAAGGTTGCCAGGTATGCAAGGCCCCAACCCTCAAAGTGGAGCACAACTGTAGGGGGAGTCAATATAATCAAGACGGAGTTGAATTTGACATGCTGTAAAGCATGGTTCCCTTTAATGTGAATTTGAATGATCTTTCATACTAAAGAGGAGATCAAATCTGCATAATCACATGGCATTCTACTGCTCTCCTCTCAGCCTTTGAGCAGAAGTGTTCCGCAAACAGAACATAAAAGCCCTGCATATTCAGGTGGCAAGATTCAGAAGATCAAAACATTTCACTTAAAGGCCAGCCTGGGCTGGTCTCACAAAAAGGTTTATTTAGTCTGTACCTCTAATTCAATTTTATATTAACCTAAATGTTTCGTTCAGCATACCAATTACAGATTTAGCGAACATCGTATAAAAGGCTGATTCATAAATGATTGATATGACCAACCAGACACTTTCCCTGGGTTTTATTTTCTCCCAGATCCAACGCGGGGGCCTTGTTAGTTCTCCCCTTGCTGTGTTGATCACTGGAGCGTAAAACAGCTTATTCCCCATCAGCCATTAAAACCATGGACTCGTTTAATCCACCGCGGTAATCCACATGGGCTAATGACAATATCCTGTGTGATTCATCTTCATTAACTTAGGCTTCTGTGAATATGAACGTGTTGAATTTTCTCATTCAGGCAACCCTCACACCCCTGTCAGAGGGAGCGAGCGGAGGGTCTGTGCACAGGAAGGGAAAAGAGAGAGGAAGAGGAGTATATCCACCCGGGAGCCGGGCTGCATCATGCTGATTAAGTGCTTTCCTGATGCATCGTGAAACCGAGAATCAGGGCTTCCAAACAGCACGCTGGCTGCAGCCCCACCGGACAGGAGGTAAAGATCCACAATGGAGAGCGCTTGGAACGGCAGCATCACGGTTTCCCCTCAGCTCAGCAAAAGGGAGGAAATTCCATATGTGAAAACATGGTATAATGAACTGTAGAGGAATGGCGACAGGCCAGAGAGGGTCCACTGTGTGGCCTGGTCAGGATCATGAACCAAAATTCACTCTTTGCAGAGGGGATCAGAGCTAGGGAGGCAACTGACACCTGGGGTGACTGTGTAAAGAGGTCAAATCTGGAGAAAGTCTTTGTTTGGACCACCATTAACTTGATGTGTTCTGCCTAAACCGTATCCCTGGGGTTATTTTGGAATAACTTCAAGCTCTGATGAGACATACATGTGAAATCAGAGTTATTAGGTGAATCACTGAATAACTCCTGCCAAACTGGCCTGGGTGAACTGTGCGTTTTCCTCTTAAAGTGCTTGCACTCTTCACACAAACAGGACAACAGACATTTGACAGTTGAATTTGATTATGTCTTTGTGCTGTGAATTTAAACGTGGATTCCTGTTTTTGTACATTTCAGCACCCGCCAAACACAATTTACAGAGTTGTGTAATAAACAGAAAATAAGTAACAGCTGCTTAAATTAATTGCTAAAAGTACATTGAACTTTTGATTGTATCCCTGACAAAGATACAAACTTGTGTCGAGAGGCGGTTAAATATGATTTTAATTTGCAGACTTAATTGTGTACATAGGAGAAGCCCATTGATTTTCTTTGGTTTACATTCGGAAAAAATGTACCACAATCAATATCAAGAGCCTCACGGTGTTGTAAAATGAAGTTTCTTTTTTTCCTCCCAGCAGCTGCTAGGCTGCATTTGTGTGAAATATAAGGTGATAATATGCAGAGGCTGCAAATTCAGACCAAAGTGTCGGAGGGGAGTTGTTCAATAGCCTGAGTAATCATACTCACACTTTCTTCGATTACCTCACCGGGGTAAGTCGCGGGCTGAAACAAACGAGCGGAGCTGAGCTCATTTGTTTATGGAGGAGCGACGGTCCTGTTCAAACGACCCAAATACCCGGGGAACCTGAGAGTCGTCCCCATCATGGCTCTTTTTGCCGTGTGAAGCCACCCCCCCCATGTCTCCTGTTTAACTTTTGCATTTAGGATCGTTAATATCCATGCAATGACCTTTGGTTCAGAACACTGCATTACTCTTCTCTCTTCCTCCCTGTCCGTGTTGAGCACTGATTAATATGCTGCTTGACCTTCGGGGTTGACCCTCTGGTTGACACACATTTGGTCTTTCCTCATCTTTACCTCCAAAAGTATCCCAAGCAGAACATTAGCCAGGCAAAAATGGCCATAATCATGAATAGGTTATGGGTTACGGTCTAGGGTGAGGGATTACCTAATGTTGTCCATGAAGTGATGCTGTTTGAACATACAGTATATACATCACCTGTGCTACCCTCAAACACACGCACGCACACACACACACACACACACACACATACACACGCATGCAAGCACGCACGCACACACCACACAGTTTTCAGGAGGCTCACTGTGATCAGAAAGCATTTACACTTGTATGCATGTACCTTCTGTCAGTATAAATTACGTTGTTTATTTACTAAGCCGATGCCCTTACCCAGGACAGAGCCTGCATTTAACACGTAATCCATTTACACAGCTGGACATTCACTGAAGCAATTAAGGTGAAGTACTTTGCTTGAGGGCATAGCAGCAGTCCCCTAGACCTGAGCAGACCAGGCCTGAAACATTCTGCTTGGCACACAGTACTGCAAGTGGAGTTTTCCAGTACGGTCAGTCACTGAACCAAAAAACTAGCTTCATGTACGTAGTAGACTTTTGGTGTAATATTTACGGCAAAGCTCTTGTACTTTTAAAGACAGCATAAAGCAATGGTTTAAAGACATGTTGTGCAGTCTGTTTGGTGTGTGGGTTTTTAGTGACTATGTGTCCTGTCCTTGCTTCTCTCCTCTTTGTATGCTGCCACAGTGTGTCCATACTGGGGCTGCAAAGTATCACACTGGCCCAGTATGGACTCTACTCTCAGCTGCCTTCCTGTTCTCCTGTTCACCACTTCTCTCTCTTTGGATGCACTCTTTCTCTTCCCTGTCCCTACATGTAGCCCTCCATAGGCCCCTGAAAGCCATCCCTCCAGCTGTCTAAGAGTCTCTGGGTTTAGATAAAGAACTGATGGGAACTGGCATTTTCAAGCCTTGTGTTTCTATTCCATTTTCTGCTGTCATTTCCAGGATGTTGTCTCTGATTTTTCCTTGGACAAATAAATACTTTTTTCACTTTTTTAGCCAGTTTTCTTGGGTATGTTCTTACAACTTGTCTGCAAAGCATATTCTGTGTTCTGTGGCAGTGCAATCACAATAATGGGATACGGCGTGCACATTTTTATTGATTGATTGATTAATCGGTTGATTAATTGATAGATTATTTCCTTCATTGTCAATGGACCACCGGACCTTAAGCTCAGTAAAGTATTTAACCTCAGCTGCACCAGTAAAGGTCCAGTCTGATAAACAGGTCAATGGGACATTGACAGTGGGCCGGTTGTATCCTCCAGCCACTAGTTGAACAGTTCTGGTTTACAGAATGCACAGGACAGTTGTTTGCGCCATAAGCTGTTGAATTAAAGTATATCACAGTATATCAAAACAGGATCAGGCTTCATAAAGAAACCCAAAAGAAGCAAACACATCCAGCAGGAAGGCGCATTCACTCGTTCACTCAAAGTCAGGCTGGTGAACTGTGTGCAGGTTCCTGTCTGTGTGCGTGCTCGTCCCAGCCTTCCCGCAGTACTGCGGAGCATCATCCAGCACACTCTGTATGTCTGTGGCCCGCCAGTCAGCCTGCTGGGGACTCCGTATAAGATTCATGTGATGGAGGAAAAACAGCGCTCCGCAGTCTCCTTTCCCAGAGCACGTCGGGGGAATTCGAGCTCCCTGCCAAAAAGCGTGCGCTGCACTGCAGAGCCGGCCCACAGCCTCTGCTTATGGGGGCTGCTACTTCCATTAGCATTAACGTTATTTATTTGCCCTTATCCAGGGTGACTCACACACAGCTTACACTTTACACGCCATCCATTCATACAGCTGGATCTGCGCTGAGGCAAGTCAGCACTTTTTACTGAGAACTGCAGCGCTGGACCCAGCATTCTAACTTGCAAACTTCTGCCTACAAGGCCAGGTCCCTAACTTCTGCTTACCGGGGTATCATTCGCTCCAAATTGGTCCCTTTTCTGAAAACCGGTGTTTGAAAAGGGTCTTTTTTTTAAACCACAGTTGTTTATCGCTGTGCTTTGCGGCTTGTGGTACAGTATTGGGAAAGATGCGCTCTCTGTTTCACCCTCAGCCTAAAGAAAAAAAAACCCGACTGAAAAGTTCAAACAGCAGGCAACATCAGTGTCTTCATTTTCATAGCTGTCAGATTCTGTTAATATCCGCGCATCAAACGGACGGGGTATAAAAGAACGGCAGTCATGTTGCCGAACAAACTCTCCTCTGTAGTCGTAATTGCTTTCAGATGAACAGCTTAAAAAGTTATTAATTACGGGGGCACGTTGTAATGCGGGTTAAGGTGCCTGATTCCGAGGGGTAATGAGGCGACACGGACGCAGTTGAGGCAGGTTTGATGGGATAATAGAGGAGGCCGCCCACGGTTTTAGTCCAGGTACCCCGTTTATGAAGTCACCGCCAGCCGGGAGAACCTTACCGCATCACAAAGAAAAGGGCTTTTCTGCCTGGGGATGCAGGGCTGGCATTCAAACTGAGACAGCACAGGTTAGTATCAAAACTCTGTAACAAGGTTTGGTGCGAATGAACACTGTGTATTCAAGCACCTGCACGTTCTGTATTGTTAAAATGGTCTCATTCAATGGCTTTTTCATTTTGTGTGTAGCGAGGAAGGGACCGGACTCACAAACAGGGGGTTACAAGTTTGAGTCCTGAGTGGAAGACTCTAGAGGACTCTAGTTGGACTCTAGAGAAAGAGAATAGCTCCAGAAAACATCCAGCTGTATGTACTGTATGAATAACATGTAAAACATAACTCTCCTTGCATAAGGGCATCTGTTAAGAAAATAATGTAATATGATCATAATTCCCTTCCTGCAGTTTCTTGAAATGACAAATTTATGTTATATGGCCATGTTACCAAATGACCCCAGACCGCAATGCTGGAAATGCATTCCAGACTGCATTCACGGCCATAATGTTTCTCAGAACTATACTCAACACAATGAACAGAGACCTATGAATCAGACATTTGACCACATCTGACCAATCACACAGGTTATACACAATCATGGGGGGGAAACCCCCATGGTCACTGCAGTGCAAGCTGGGAAATGGAAGTTAATTTGCTCACATACATTGTGAGGTCATGGTAGCAGCAACATCAGAAAGTGGGTCACCGGATAAGGCCTGAAGTCAACGCTAGGGGATCTTGCCTGTCTTGCCTTTCAGGGCAACAAAACAACAGCATTCATTTTCAACAGGGTGACTTTAAGTAGATCTATGTAGATTATAATTATAACAGATATCAGAACAAAGTGGCAGTTTAGGAGGATTTCAGAACTGCTAGCTTACTCATGCGCTTGTGTTTGAGTGGCAGTCAGGTAAGCCACAATGAGATAACTATTAAAAGCACACAGGATGGGGATAAGCGCTGTCTACACCAGGGATTCTTTCAGTCCTGTTATGTTTCAGGAAACGGAGGGTAAGGTAGACGCCGGGCAGTGTTGATATCAGCGCGGATCATGTCAGATTGAGTTTTAAAAGCGGGAGTTAACCCGCCGCTCTGAAAGAGGAAGGGATTGGGTGTCATGGCGGCTGTCGAGACACCCTCCTCGGAGGAGAGTGAAACACGAGCCCGGGGAGCTTTGTGACTCCGGCAGAGATTAGACGACCTCGCCCTTAATGATGGCAGAGTCGCCCCCTTTCAGGAGAGGGGGAAATGCCCACGCTCGGCAGTTTGTTTTGTGTGGGTTTAGGAGCTTCCTCCGATGGTTTCGGGTTGCCCCGTTTTCAGCCCAGGAATCCGCTCGCCCAGGACTCCGGACTCCCACCCCGCCCACCCCCTTGCGTCGGGCGACAGGACAATGGCGGTTTGAGCCAGAGGAAGGTCTTAAAGCCAGTTTCTGTGCCGCGGGGCCGTCTTGGATTTCACATGCGTGGGAGGGTCCGTTCATAAAACAGCCTGATTATATTCGCTGCACACATCCTCCCACAAGACCACAGCACAGGATGACCCTCCTTTTCACGGCCAGGTTATTGTGCCCTAAAGAATCCAGCGTTCGGGTCTGACAGAGGTGTGCTGTGCTGGGGGTTTTTTTTATAGCTCAATTTACTCATATCAAACGCAGCGCTGTGTTTTGCTTTGAGATAAGTGATACGGTATTAGTTCAACAGACGCCTTTGTCCAGATTAAGGTACACGCTTACTTTTTTACACTTCATCCATTCACACAGATGGACGTGCACTGAAGAAAATCAGATGTGGTACCTCGCTTAAGGGTGCAATAGCTGTGCTCCATATGGGATTTGAACCAGCAACCTCTCCCAAGTCCAGGTCCTTTATGTCTCTTATATGAGCAGCCCTGTGCAGGTATATGTTCTTCAATTTATTTTTATTTAAATCGTATACTATGAAGGCTGGAAAATCCACCTCTTGGTTGGGTTAAACCGTATTTCAGACACCAAAAGCATGTTGAAAAACAATATCTTAAGATTTATTGATTCACGATGTCTGGGAGTCTGTGAGGAAAGTCTCTAAGGAAATGTGAGGTTTTCATGGTTTCTCTGTCATACGTGTCTTAGGTTTTCAGGTTTTATCCTCACAGAGGGTACTCGTCGAGGTTCAAGGTGCTTCATTTATGTTTTGTAGGTCTGTACTTCACCACTGACAGAGTGCATTTTGGGAGTGTAGTAACAAAAGGCATGGGCTTTCATGACCCCCTTCTCTTCAGAATGTCTTGAACTTTTGCGAAGGCCGTAACAAAGTGTTTTATAAATTCATAAGTTCAGGACCCAAAAGGAGCATATTAAAGAGGTAGGCAGAGGCCTTGTGTAGAGTCAACTCGTTTCAACCAATGATCTGAACGAGGATAGCCTCTCTTGTTGGATTCAGGAGTACAGGAGGATTCTCTGCTTTCCAGCTTCTGAGCTGATGCATTGAAGTGATAAAATCCCCTTAACGCTGATGTATGCAAGCACACACACACACACATACACACACACACACATACACACACATGCATGCTCACTCATACACAACAAGCACACACGCACACGCACACACACACACACATGCGCACACATGATTTCACTTGACATCTGTCATAGGGTTGTCCACTCCTTTTTGACACTGTTAGCTGCGCTGTGCATCTTGAACACTGCCGTGATAATGCAGGCATCAGTCATTTAGCAAACATATGAAAATGATGACAGCAAAAAAAAGGTTTTTGATTTGATGTGGAAATTTCATGATGGATATTTGACATCATCAGTCATTATTGGCGTTTTAGCAGATGCTCTTATCCAGAGCGATCAGTCATCAGTTCAGAAATGCAGCTGAAAACAGCATCGCTGGGGCAACAGCAAACCCCTGTAAACGAGGTGGGGCGTGAAGGGGCGGGGCGCTGAAAGTGCCACCTGCCTCCCAGCGGGGGCCGGACCCCTGCTGGCCTCTGTGTCTGAGTGAAACGAACAGGATGGCCTCCACCGCAGTGGAAAGACTGACGCGGTCGGGCGAGCTCAACCAATGGCGAGCCGGGACTCTGCGGTCCAGACACCCAGACCAGGAAACCCCCCATACCCCCCGACACTGACCCCCCCACCCCCTACTCCTGACCCACCCTACCGTGGCTCTAAACCTGACATTCCTGCTCGCCCAGCCGCTTTGAAGTGGAATGTTTGAGCGGGGTCCGGTTACAGGGGCAGAGCCCCTGGGAAAGAGGATCTGTCTGGCTCTCTAGGAGTGCACTGGGATCAGGGGTTAATCAGGATGCCCACACAGAGCCCGCTCTGTCCCCAGCAGCGCAGCTGAAACAGGACTCTCCATATTTGGAGGCCGAGAGAGAGAGAGACGGCCAGCCCCGCTGCACTTTGATGTCGAATGCCGGTGCTGGGTTGGGGTAAAAGAGGGTAGAAGGACAAAATTTTTTGCTGGCCTCCACTCAAAAATGCATACAGTCGCACTAGTGTGCTTGTGTGTGATTGGAGGTGTGTGAGTATGTGCATAGGTGTGTGTGTGTGTGTATGTGTGCATGCATTTAAGTGTGTGCGTTCACGTCTGTGTGTGTATGTGTATGTCTGTGTATATGTGTGTGCATGCATGTAAGAGTGTGCGCTACAATTAGTCTGTATGTATGTGTGTGTGTGTGTGTGTGTGTGTGTGTGTGTGTGTGTGTGTACATGTGTGCGTGAGCGTGTATGTGTGCATGCATGTTTGTGAGGGAGTGTGAGTGCATGCGTGCACACATGCACTTTTTTTGCATACAGAGGCAGCTGAGTGATCTTAGACCCCTGGAGAGATTAACCCTTTCCCATTCACGACATCTAGGAGCAGTCTCCTCATCTTGCTCCTCCATCATAAAATCATGAGATGGACTCCTCTGTGGGCATTACAGATCAGCGCAGGAAACGTTGCAGCTTCTCTCTGAACCACATGCCACTCACAGCCAAGTTCGACAAGTTTAAATGCCACAGAGCTGTTCTCAGGTCAGCACTCCTGGACCCTGATAGAGGCCCCCTGCCTGCCTCTGCCTCCTCCTTGAGTTGGGAAGCCTTAGTCTGGGGTGTGCATGCCACTCACATTAACAGCACACAGCTCACATGCGCAGCTCAGCTCAGTGCTAAAATGGAAGCGCGTACAGACAGGAAGCCATTAGCAGTGTGCAGGCTGTATGGAGAGCCTGCTTGTTCACCTCCAGATTGCTTTGATGTCTTTTTGTTTGTATGCATGAGCAAGATTCTGAGGCTTGGGGGCTTGGGGGGGAGAGGAGATAGAGCTCATTCTCCATTGGCTAATAAGACCATACAGAGAGCCGCAGCATGACATAGGTTACAGGTTAGTCAAGCAGGCTTGTAGCCAGAAGGTTGCAAGTTTGAACCCCAGCCATGTACAGTTATTTCACCTTTAAGCAAGGTATTTAACTTGAATGGCTTCAATAAACATCCAGCTCTGTAAATGAGTAGTATGGAAACGTGCAAGTCACCCTGGATTAAACGGATGTGCTATTAAACATCAAAGTAAAGGAAAAGGAAAGATGACCCTATTCACTGAAAACCGATCAGCAATAATTTGGACTTCAGTCCATCTCAGATGTTGGGCACGCTCCTGCAAATGAATGCCTTCTGCAGTAGTAACAGCCATAGCGTGCATTTAAGTAATCGAGACGCACAACAGAACACGCTGGTGTCAGGGGGGCATAGCCTTAAGCACAAAAGTGCTGATGTTTTGACTGCATTGCTTAACTCCAGTGAATTTGAGACTCCTCTCACTGGATTCTGGTGCTGGATTTTTTTTTTTTTTGATTTTTTTATTTCCACAGGAACATATGCACAACCAGTTTCAATTTTGTGCAGGTGCCACATGGAAAAAAAAATATGTGGACTAGCATATTTCAAAGAAACTCTGGCAACGCTGAATTTTGCAGTAAGCAGGAAAACATTTATTAGCTACTGACATTTCAGTCGATTTGATCTTTTACTTCAGCCAAAGTAAATTTACTAATGAACTTTTTTTCTGCTGATAAAGTTTTCATCTGAATGACATAGTATCGTGAGAGTTTTTTTTCCCAATATGTTTCTTTATGTTTAGCTTGTGTTTACTGGCTCAGCATCTGTGAGATACACCGTGAGTTAGGTGTGCTGTTTCTTGTAGCAGCCAAAGAACTGTGTTGTTTGGTTGGGCGGGGGGGGGGCTCACGTTCCATGAAAGCTCCATTCCTGGGCCCATAGCCTCCTTCATCCCAAGGAGCTGAGCTAAATTTAACGTAGGAAAACATTTGGCTGGAGCTGATTGGGGCTGGAGTGCAGCAGACCGCATGCGAGGGTGCAGACGGTGGATGTGCTTTGATGCGGTGAGCCACAGGGTCAAAGGTCAGCGCTGCAGAAGAACGGGACAGCGTAGAGTTTCAAGGCCACTGGAGATAACAGTCACACCATCATCCCCCAAAGCGAACCTGTAGACAGCCGGCACAAACCACGCCCAAACATAACCGCTGCGGTCATAATCACAGTTAAGGTTGAAGTGTCTGCACGGGCTGGCGTGCGCTTGAGTTCTAAAGTTCCTTATATGTTCAGCATTTTTGCAAAGCATTTGACCTCATGAAAAATGGATTCCCCAAACAGAAAAAAAACTCTCTTCACCAATGTGCGTCAATGATTAGCCTTCCAACTGCGAGGGCTTGGAAAGAATGATGAAATAGAAATACAACATGAACTGTTTGTTTTCTTCTTTCTGGAAATTATTTAATATTTGATTTGATGAGGAGGCATGCATAAACTACGTTCTGTTATGCTGAAAAAATATGCTTAGCTATTAATGCTAATCCATTTTCGAGCGGATCAATTTGATTATGTTACATTTGTATACGTTCGGTCACTGCAGTGTAGGCATCTCAGCAGTGAACTATGGAGGCTTATGAGTGGCTCATCCTGCTGGGGCGTTGGTCCTGCACAGGCAGACTCCTGCGCCTCAGACCCAGGCCTTGGTCTGTGTCACAGTTTGAGAACAGTGTCATTTGCCGACAGTGGTGGGGACTCTGCTGCAGGGGGGACATAATTGTCTTCATTCCACAAGGGTAGGGTGGCGTCTCATCGCTCAGGGTTCCATTCAACACTATGGCACCCTCTAGCGACTTGTCATGCACCTCTGAGTCACTCAAATGATGTCAGCAGAGACATTCCTATCCCTTAGTTGCTGCTGTGGCGTACTATGGGACTTGCAGTGTGAGAAAAAGCCCTTGGCTCCCTGCAGGTGTGTCAGAGGACTGCACTTATCTCACTTCAGAGCACCTGATCGAGCATATGAGATTTTATGAAGAGATGAGCAATTATTGATTGCAAAATGTGTGGGAAAAAGGAGAAAAAGCATAAAGAAAATATTAAAAATGAATCGAAATGTAAACATCTCAGAGCTCAAAGGACACTTTGAGCTTCTCTGTGAGAAAGGATCAGTAGTGGGCTGCAGTGTTGTTTCACATGGCTTTATCAAAGGGCGGCTATTGAACATTAACCAAGAACACTGAGCTCCACCCGCACTCTGACCATTTTTACTGCAGAGCTCTCCCTCGCAGGTTGAAAGCGTTTCCTCATGAGACAAATCGGCAGGGAGACAGCTAACGTTACACGGCCTGCAGCCTGTTAGCGTTATTGGAAATGTCGGATGCTGGCAGTCATTTAGGACCATTTCCAGTAACCACAAATGCAGCCAAGTGGATGTCATTGAAAGATTATCCACAGGATCAAGAAGGAAAAAAAAATCTGGGCTGCAACCCGAACTTGCGTTTGTTCTGCTGTCTCCTGTTCTGTTATCTTTCTCCTTGTGCGCTTTTTTTTTTCAATGCATAAATATTCTAGACCTGACAAAAATAGTCAGCAGAATATATTTGCCTTTCTTTTGGTCTCTGCGTGCGGATAGCTGGGATGAATACATCAGAAATGGCAAAATGACAAAATAAACGTGCACAACAGACAAGGGCTGGTGACCGTTAATCCCCTGGCATGTGAACAAACACCCAGCGATGTCCGACCAGCGTTCCAAACCTGGCCGACCTCTCCGATGAGATCCTGAGGCCTGATACCCTGCCACTGCAGCTGAATATTACCAGACAGAGATGGCAAACACACAGTGTTGAGAGTAACTGGTACAATGCGCGCTGAGAATGACCTTAAAAAGTTGTACCCTCTCGATGTGTCGGGGCAGGTGGTCTGACGGGCTCCCTGGTGGTGCAGTCATCAGGCCGTGCTGGTTCAAACCAGCGGCTGCCATGTTGATGAATGTGCCCCAGGTGTTGGGAGATTTCATTTCATGACCACACTGGAGAATTTTAAAGCGTATTTGCAGACGAAGACCACGATACACGATATGAGGTCAGCGGTGTTTCGTTTTGGTCTTTCTTTGCTGCGTTTGCTGGACCCGCATCAAATGTAAGAGGAATAGCATGAAACACCGTGTAACAGCAGTTTATAATTCACTGCTCTGTAATTTCAGCAGTTCTGAACCAACAATCTCACAAAAAGTTATGTTCCTACATGGATCTACTACCATTCAGCTAATAGCTCCTAACAGATCACTGTAATTAAATAGGCCTGTACATCAACTAGGATATATAAAACTTATATTACGTTTTTACTCTAGGACAGCTGTGGACCTGTCCAGACAGAACAGTACAGATACTGTAAAGAACTCGGTCTTGTTTCTGTTTATTAGGCAGATACAGAAATTTTTGTAGCACAGGTCAAGTTTTGTCATTTTGCTTTTGCAAAACCAGATCAAGATCAAGAGACCACAGATCAACTCAGTTTAGTGTTAGGGTTATGGACCAAACGGTCATAAGACAGCTACGGCATTTAGTCGTTTGTGTAAGCCACGCAAGTGACAGCCTAGGCCTGAGGCCTAGGGTGAGAGCTCCAGACGCAGGGTCCAGCTCCACCCTGCACTCAGGCCCCTCAGTGCTTTCTCAGGACCTGGACAGGTGAGACAGGAGACCTGGGGAGTACCTCTGCTGAGCAGGTGGATCTGGCGCTCGGTATCAGAGGAGAGAAAGGGCCTGTCAGAGGCTGTTTCTCTGTAAAGAGTGCAGGAGCAGAGGAAAGATCAAGAGCACGCCTCCTGCATCTCTCCCTCAAAACTGCCTCCACCTCGGTCCTGGGCTTAGATTCGATTACTGATGCGCTGGCAGGATTTGCTTCAAATGAAAGACACACATTACTCACCCTCTTAGGTAACGCAGTAAATCAAAGTGTTTTTTTTTATTATTTGGATTTAATGCAGAAACTGTTTGCTTTCGACACCCTGTGATGTCTTGAGAAGCAACTGCATACATCTGATTAATAACCCTACAATACAGATAGAAATATGAGGACGACATAAGCTACGCCTTGAAATGGTTTCCACACTTTCCAGTTAACTTGCATTTTTATGTCATGTTATGCTTGAATGTGATTACTAAAACAGTGGGAGTATTTTGCTTGGTCAAAGGAAGGGGCATGTAATTATTTGCCTTCTCACAGTGGGAAGATTCTGTGTGCGACACAACCAAAAGGTGATTTCCTGGTAATATTCTGACCACACCCCCTCCCTCCCCCATCTCCCCTGCCTTCCCCCTCATGCCACCCGTCCAATGTAAGGAATGGCTCTCATTTCTGTGGACGGTCCCCCTCCGCCTCCCAGCTTCAACTCTATTTCATGGTGCATCGACTCTGTGCGTGATGATTCCAGTGTGCGTGTGTGTATACGTCTGTGTGTGTGAGTATGCGTGTGTATGTGTGTGTGTATATGTGTGTGTGTGGAGGGGGGGGGCTGTTGTGGCGTTTTATGAACCTGCTGTCCAGCGGCACACCTCTCGTCTGATCCCACGGAGCCGCCTCAGAACAGATTGTAGAATTACCATCAGAATAGGAGGAGCCCCGGTGTGAGCCCCGGTAAGCATATGTCTCCAGCACCGCACCCCAGGTTCATTTACATGCGTTAAATGGAAACCAGCCAGCTTTCCCGCCGCAGACGACGTTCGCGGCGTATCCGTCGTCCCACGCGTTTTTCCATGCACCTGCCAGATGGTCTCCTGACGGTGAGCGGATCGCGTCTGACGAAGTCCTCATTTTCGAGGCCTCGCAAGCAAGCACGCAAACAAACAAACGGACGGGCCAATTAAAATCTCACGTGCCAGACAGCGAATTGGCCAGCGTGCCGCGTTTTTTGCATCTTGAGTTTCGGCTTTGTGGATGCGTTGAAAAAGGCACGGTGTGTGTGAGCATCAATTATTTTTGGGAGGGGGGGAGGTAGTAAGCTTTTTGGAATGGTCATGTGGAATCAAAATGAGCTGCACTGTCAAGGAGCACAAGACAGAGTACATTTACCAGAGAGAACAGAAAACTCAGAAAACACAAAGCCAGTTGGAGAAAAATGATTCCCTGACCCCTGGAAAAGGCGGTCAAGAGAAACTCCTGCAAAACACTGAAATAGAATACAAACAGATGAACATGTCCTTCTGCTCACTGAAGAAATCCAGAGACTCTTTAGATGACCTCACAGCTATAACCCTTCCACACTGCTCTGTCCTCTTTACAGACCCTCCTCCTCTATTGCACAGCACTAGAATAAATGGTAATTAACATTGTATTGTATTCATGATTAGCTTAGCAGCCACACACAGAAATCTTTTTCCAAGATTTCAGTGTTCTTGTCGTAATTATTTGCTTAGCAGATACTCTTAACCAAAGTGACTTGCATAGCTTACATGTCATCCATTTATACTACTGGGTATTTACTGAAGCAGTTTTAGATTGTGCCTTGCCCAAAGATACAAACAGCAGTAGCACACCAGGGAATGAAACTGGTAACCTTTGGGTTACGAGCCCTTGTTCATAACAACTACCCCGCACTGTTGCCTGTTCTATTTCTGCCTTTCCCTTCAGGTTTTTTTCCCTCATTCTATGAGGGCAGGAACATCTCATCTGCGGTGGTGATGGATTAGCCTTTGGATCACATTACGTTACATTGAAATGGGGGCCTCTCTGCGGACTCCTGCTAACATTTTCCTGTCAGACTAGTACACTTGCGAGGAGATCAAGCTTTTCGAGAAATCGAGTTAAGCCGGCCTTGTGTCCCTCTGGTGCAAATGGTGAGGTCAGTCTGGCCAATAAACATACGCCAGAGGAAGGACATGGCGGAGCTGACCAATAGGCATGAGATTCCAGCAGCTGGGCACTATGACACAAGTCACTTTCTGTGCCATTCTGTCCAAATGGGGAGGGGGAAACAGGCATTGGAAAATCGTAAATGTGGCCCAACAAAGTTAGCCAACAATATTTGGTGGATCACAAACACACGGGGCTTCACTGGGTGTGCCGAAGCCTGGTGCGTGGGCGGACGAATGTGACCTGAGTCGCGAGACATCGTTTGTTTGTTTTCCCTGCAAACCTTTTCAGGCCGCCGTGTTTCGGGTCCATGTTTTGCGTCTGCATGCTTCCTGGTGTTCTTCCATTTGGACCCAAAAAGCAAAAGCAAATCCTGGTGGGGAAAGCAGTGAGCCCTGCACCGAGCACCGCGCATACATCAAAAAGAGACCCGGCTCTCCCCGGTGCATTTGCGTAACTTTAAACAGGGGCTGCTCTACAATAACTCCGTTGTGGACGGGACTTATGAAGTAAGAATTTAATATTCTGTTTATTTTCTCGGACGACTAGTAATGTGTTTCCGCCTCAACGGAAAGCTGGATTCATCAAGCGGCAGCGAGATGCCAAGCGTTAAATGAGAAACGGCGCGCACAGTTTAACCCCGTATTCCCCAAACTAATTGTATGCAAAAAAATGTCTCGCATGTGGTGAAAAAAAATCTAATTTGAATGCAAATGCATCATGATAGCTGAGCTGAAGTTACTGTTGGGTTACACAGAGAGTGGGTTCACAGCAAGCAAATTGTGAAAGCCAATTTTCACTGTGCAATGGATACAGTGTTGTCTGTGTGTGTGTATGCTTCAAAATGTATGTGTATGTGTTGTGTGTGTCAAAAGTACATATGTTTATGAAAGTGTGTGTATTTATGTACATTTGTGCTAAGCAAAAGCATGTGTGTGTACTTGTGTATAAGTGTGTGACTGAAAGTGTGTGTGGGTGTGGATATGTGTGTGTGTGTGTGTGTGTGTGTGTACAGTCTGATGGCATAAGAAGTGGCAGACAGAGTAAAATCACATTTTTCCATAATCACACTCTCAAGTTATCTGACATGTGCCTTTCATCTTATCATCAGGGCTACAGCAGCTTCAGATAGTGGTCCATTACCTTCAGAAAGCAGTAGTGTAACCTAAGACAGTTATACACCAGCCTCAGATAGAGGATGGTAGCTTCAGACAGCTGTACAGTGGCTGGCGACTGCAATACAATGGCTTTAGATAGTGGTGCATTACCCTCAGATAGCAGTACAACTTAAGCTACGGTACAGTAGCTTCAGATAGTAGCCCAGTAGCTTCAGATAGTAGCACATAAGCTTCATTTAGCAGTACAGTACCTTCATATAGCAGTGCATTAGTTTCAAATATTGTACAGTAGCTTCACGTGATGTGTGATAGCTTAAGATAGCAGTCCGGTATCTTCAAACAGTAGTACAGTATCTTAGGAATTAGACTGAAACAACAGTACAGTAGCTTCAGGTAAGGATGCACAAGCTTATGACAGATTTACAACTTGAGAAAGTAGCACAGCAGCTACAGACAGACATACAGACGCGTTAGTTGCGGTATAGGAGCATCAGATGCAGTGTAGTAGCCGTTGCATTGGTGGTATCATTGCTTTCCCTTCATTCCCCTCATTCAGGACATGTTGGATAAAAGAATAGCAATGAGCCATGATCTGCCATCCATGTGTTTGCTTGCCTTATGCATGCCTCATACAACCTAATGAATACTGAGGAAATGGAAGAGATGGTGCTTTTATAGGTTCATTATCATGCTCTGTTCTGTGTATCTGACACAATCAGATAGAGGAGGTACGCATGATTTAATCAAAAGCGAGCAGCTATAACTTCATTGTAGCCTCTCCATTTGGTGAAAGCTCAGGCAGCTAAATGGCTTGTGTGCAAGTGTCTAAGTATGCATGTGGGCAGTGCGCCTTTGAGTATGTGTGTGTATCTGTGTTTGAGGGTGTGTGTGAGTATGTGTGTGTGTGTGTGTCTATACATTATGTGTGTGTGTGTGTGTGTGTGTGTGTGTGTGTGTGTGTGTGTGTGAGTGAGTGTATGTGAGTGTCTCTGTATGTGAGGGTGTATATGTGTGAGAGAGTGTTTTTGAGGATGTGTGTGCCTGTGTGGTGTTCCTGTGTGTGTGTGTGTGTGTGTGTGTGTGTGTGTGTGTGTGTGTGTGTGTGTGTGTGTGTGTGTGTGTGAGTGTGAGTTTATGGGTATTCATCTGTACATAAAAATAGGCAGTGATGCTCGGTTTGGCCACGTTGATGGACACTTTAAAGGCTGCTCTCATTTAAGCATTTTAAAACGGGTTTCTCTGTTCATCGGGAGATGCCATCCTTGCTGATTTTCCAAATCAGCGATGCTCGTCAAAGACTTAATTACCTGGATCGGCGTGCGTCTGAATGCGAGGCGGGCGTGAGAGATTGCTGCACGTGGCAGCCCTTCACTGCTAATCGCCCACAATTCATTTCAAAGTCAACTTGATTGGCCCTATGTCTGGAGAATAGTTTAGAATTAAGCAGCCATCTAGACTCTAACAGTTTGTATTTACCATATATTTATATACCATGCATACTAGACTGCTTTCCCTGCATTGCAAGATTTTTATATATATATCTATATATATATATATAAACACTGGCTGTGCAAGAAATGGCAGCTGCCTCCAGCAGCTTATTAGATAAACAATGGTGGCAAATATATTGCTAAGCACATAACCTCATGATTTTATTCTTTAATCTGTATGGGAACTTAAGTGAAGGAACGTGTCACTTTCCAAAGGGAATGGTTAATGTTGCAGAATATGAGCACAATGTAACATCAAAAGAGGCGACCGTTGCTCTGACGGTTACACATGATATTATTATCATTTTACAAATTCAACAGGGTATCCAGGTTTACTTTGAAAACATAAGGAGCTCTTTCATGTTCTCTGTCTGTTTCGTCTGCCAGCAGAAAAAATGGCTTGCAACCGCTGGGATGCTGGTTTAAATCCTGGTAGGGCTGTTGCTGTTGTACAGTTATGGGGCATAAGGACAGCATGGAAGAGTTCAGCAATTTTACACACATACTATACACACCATGAAGAACACACTGCACATACAGTATCACAGAAATAGACTTTCTGGACACAACCACATACCAGGCTCATATATTCACCCAGACTGACGCACCAGACACTAAAGTTTACAGACACGAGAGCGTGCTTTGAGGACACAGACATGCAAACAATAGTACACAAAGGCAGTCCCCACCCAAAACATAATTTCAAAGGCATTAAAAAAAATCTCCATTGTAAAGATTCCACAGAATCTGCACACACCAAACAGATCTCTAATGAGCCACAAAAGCCGTATTCACAGCCCAATCCTTCAGCAGAGGGATAAGGAGCACCTACCTGACTCAAAAACAGAGAGACAACCCTAATAACAACCTGAGCAGCAGCCAACCAGAAAATTAAAAGTAACTTCATACATAAACTTAGACATACAAATCTCCGCAGAAATTACAAAGTAATCGTAGTTCACAAAAGGCATAAAAATTACAGGATGCTCTGGTTAAGAGTAAACCTCCAGCTATACAAGCTAAACCCTGAAGGTTGCCACTATTCTTTAAGCAAACAACAAAGCTTAAGAACCAAAGCATTATAACACCATGTACCTGATCAAACAGGTATTGCCAGCAAGCGCCAGCAACTCTCTCGCTCTCTCTCTCCTCTCTGTATATGTTTTACACTGCACAAGATGTAATATACTGTTCATAATGGAATCAACACATATAAAATATTAAGAACTAGAAAAAGACAAACACATATGTTAGCATATTTCCTGCAGCACAGACTGGGACCATACCCAATTTTAGGACTGGAAACCATGAAAACTGGACACCAGGAGACAGGAAGAGGAAGCAATTTCACAGATTGCAGACAAGCCTCCCAGAGGGCCTAAACATACATCTCCGCACCATAGAGGAGTAAAAAATGACACAAACATTCTTCACAAAAACAGGCGACATCTTGGAAAATGAAGCCCTACTCCACCAATTCTACCCTTAACCCTTAATCTGGCTCAATTTGTAGAGACTAATGGTTTACATAAATAGATCAGATGCATTGCTCCGAGGCGTATCTCAGTTCTTTGTCTGCTTCAGTCAATGATGACAACAGCTAACTTAAGTAAACTATATGACTGTTTGACTCTTGCATCTGCCGCCAATACCTGCTGAGAGAGTGAGGGGCAGCCTCACCCGGCAGGTGGCAGTGGCAGTGATTGACAGTTGACACCCTGACCCCTTCGCCTCGTCACAGACGAGCGAGAGAGACGCTCCGCTGTCAGATGGCCGCACCGCCAGGAAACTCCCGCCACAGAGGCCCGGCCTGCTGCTGCATCTGAAAAGAGGAGGAAAGCGCATTCTCGGCCGTGATGCAATCGTTGCTTTTTATGAAATAAAGATGAAATCATTTCCTCGCGCTTTCTGTGAGTGAAGGGAAAGCAGACGAGACGTTTAAACACGCCCCGGCTGGCTGTATTGCATCACCTTACATTATTAATGTGCTGTGCTGATGCCCTCATCCCGACTTGCACAGCTGACAGTTTACACATTACCCCTTCATGCAGCTGGGTACTTGCTGAAGGAACTCAGGTTAAGAGCCATGCTTAAGGCTGCAACAGCATTGCCAAACCCAGGATCTGAACCTGCATCCTCCTGAGAAGGAGCCCTGTTTTCCCTCCTTCCAAAAGCACAGGAAATATTAGCACTTCGGTTTCATCAAGTCAGTGTTCAGGAGCTGCACTAGGGCTTAGTTCCAAGAGCAGACTGCAATGGCTGAGAATATTGTAGTAAAGCTTATTTTTTAATGTAATCAATATTTTTGTTTTATTCCTTTCTGAAGAATACTCTCTGGAGAATACTCCCAAAGCAAACATTAATGAAATGCAACTAAAACTTCAAAACTCTGAGAATAATATCTGGCTCTATATTCTCATAGCTTTATTTTTTTCTTCATGTTCTCTTTTGGGGGTGCGGGGTGGGAGGGAGTCTTTAATATTGAATTCCACACAGGTTGTAGATGTATTTTGCTTTTTTGGACAGAGGGGAGCTTATTTTCGGACTGCTGTTGCATTTTGGAACAGGGCTAAATTTTTCCATGCAAAGCAATTTACATTTAAATTTGAAATTTGTGTCCTGAGTTGACTCTGCTCTCAGGACCTGCACAGTTCCAACATCTTGTTTGTGTCTTATTTGAAATCTGGGGCTGCTTTCTTTGGACAATGATTATGCTTTTTATATGTAATTATACTGGTGGCTAACTTAAAACATCTCAATTTAGACATTTCTGTGTGTAATGGGGTGTGTGTTGTTTCTGTGTGTTGTTTCCCTGTTTCAAATTCAAACACATAAATTAGAGGTTATTTAGTTCAGCATTTTTTGTGTGTGCACTTGAAGACAGAAGATGTAGGTCAAATTTAGTCAAATTTCAATTGCTTGGTTTGACAGAAGATCAATATTTAAGTTGCATTCCTTGTGAAAAAGGGTATGTTGGAAGGCTAAATGAAACAGCAACTGTTTATACGAATAACGTTTTGGTTCACGCCTACCTCATGATGTGCACATAAACTGACTCACAGTATATTCTACATCTTATTTTCACTGCACAGAATACAGTTACTTCTAATTATTTCCTGTTTCTAGGATACTTCCCAGATTATCGATTGTAGCGTTTTCTCTGTGGCTACTCAGAGGCTTCAGGCGCATCGTCTCCAGGATTCAGCTAAGCCCTCCCGACTTGTGCAAACCCAGGGAACTACACAGTCCATAGAGTATTACATCATACTGATGTAATGTCTAACCAATCACATGACTCGTGCGCTAAACCTTCGAGGATTACAGCGCGCCGTAGCTCAGACTGTGTAATGAGAGTTTATGGAGAGAGACCGTTAGCGTCGGTGCATCTTCCGAGGATCAATTTTTATCAGCCTCTCCTCGGAGCGCAAACCGAGAAAACCCGTCGCTTACTGACAAAGACGAGTTCATCAATCTTACACTTTCAACGCAAGAGACGTGTGGTCCAGTTTTGCTGTTCAATTCGCAAGGTGCAACGGCATCTATACCTATAATCTGAGAAAGCAAACGAGTGTGAGTGCACGTTTGCGCAAAATTAGTTTTTTAATCGATTAATGCGGATCTTGCATTTGATTCTGAGACGGCACCTGTCCGTTTTATCCATCAAATATCGAGAGTAGGCAAACAACACTGCCGCCAAATAACATGACGCAATGCTTATGAGCTTTCAGTACGCGCGTGTCTAGTAAGAATCTGACGGTTCGCGCGGCTGAGTATAAGGTGTTTGGCCAATACTTGCCCCCACCCTGCAGGTAAATATTACCCAATCAGAACGGTGTTCTTTCAGGGAACGTGTGCATGTAATTGGCTATGCCGATGATATGATTTCGGGACGTGCTGCTTGTTCATGGGCATTGCGTCCGTGTAGGCGCCAAGCGGATCAGCTGTCCTTCCGATGGGCTGATAGTGGACACCTCTTAATTACCGCGTATAAACAATAAAAAGATTAGTGGATCAGCGCAGTGCCTGCATTAAACCGATGCCCATGAACAAGCAGATGGTTCGTGATGATGCATGCGGTTGCTGCAGTGAGAGGCAGATGCGATTTCTTTTGCATGCGTTGTAATGTTGTAAGAGGCTAGGGAGTGGCCTTATAACCAGAGGGTTGTTGGTTCCGATCCTGGACGGGACTCAGCTGTTGTATTCCCAAGAATGATACTTAATCATAATTAATTCTATAAAAATATCAAAAATATCCGTCTGCATAAATGCGTGATTGTACTATGTAGTACATATGGACGTGTTGGGTAGTCAAAAATAATAAATAAATAGAAAATCAATGAAAAAATAAAAATATATAATAGCAAGAATGGGAAGTGTTTTGTGTGTCGTATAGGTGTAGGATAGTCGCGTGTTCCGTAAACGTATGCTGTTTAATCTGAGGGTGTTTGTTTGTGTGTTTGGTAAATGTGTGTAGGTGTTTTTTTTTCTTTCTTTCTTTCTTTTTTTCTGAGGCGGTATGATCATGTGTGTGGTACCTGTGTGCATGTGCTGTAATTTGTGGCAAGTTGTGGTGTGATGGTATGTACCTAAGACGTACCATGCGGGTCGTCATATGCCTTATGCCTCATCTGGTGTAGGGTCTGCGCAGTCTCGAAAGGACCATTTCCCGCTGTGCAACGCGCTATTCCACGGACGCATCACGGATAAGGCCACCAGAGATGTGCGTGTACAGAGATCATGCAACACATGAACTACATGTGTGTAAGAGAGAGCAACTCTGTCTGTCTGTCTGTCTGCCCCCCATCTATCTATCTATCTATCTATCTATCTATCTATCTATCTATCTATCTATCTATCTATCTATCTATCTATCTGTGTGTGTGTGTGTGTGTGTGTGTGTGTGTGTGTGTGTGTGTGTGTGTGTGTGTGTGTGTCCCACTCCCATCCAAACCCCAGCCCGAATGCACCAACTCTGGCTCAGCATCTAAGAGTCAATCTAAGCTTGTAAAGACATCTACACTGGCACTAGAGTGCACGGTCCCGGTAATTCTGAAAAGCTGACACTAGGTTACACAGAGCAGTCTCTCTGTACATTTGTAACGTAACATTTCCAGCGCCTTTACTAAAAGTGTCGACTTTACCTTGTCTCCAGGTACCTGTCTGACAGAACAGCAAGTACTGGGAAATATTGTCCGTATTCGCCGACACGTTTCTAATCGTTTTTAGACTGGTAAGCAGACCGTTTTTCCTTCCGTTAAAAGTGATACGAAGAGAAACTACAGAATTTATTCAGGTGAGTCATTCAGAGGTTCTCCACGCATGGCATTTGGCGCCAAGTTTGGATTTAAAACGTCTACTTTTGATGTGAAGGGTAATACGCACATACGCACCAAAACCAAGTTTTCAAGCGCAGCGATTCCTTTACCAGGAAAAGTGCCGGCGAAAAAGGAAAGATTAATGTAAATCTCAAAATAAGAAATGCATTAATATTTCATTAGGACCTCTTTATTTCTCCATGAGTGACGGATGAGGGGAGATAGTGAAAGAATGATTTAATGATTTTATTATTTTTTTATATATTCTTCGCGGATTGCCACTGTCACCTCTTTCCCGCTATACTAAATCAGCAGATGGATTTTCCCTCTTTCCCCCCACCCTTTTCTAATATGAATCCCTCACGGGCCCAGCAGCACGTAATTACACCCAATTCGTCCTTATCTCACAAATTAAAAAGATTAGATTATTTGTGAATGAAATTTATTCAGCGACCGTTACAAGACCCCTTCTGCTGACAGACTAGGTTGAGTCTTGCTGTGCCGAAAACGCCTCGTTTTCATAAATACGTCCAACACAACATCAGAGTTTGGAAAATAAAATATGTTTTACCTCTCTTAAGTACACGTTATCGAGCCCCATTAGAACACACTATTGATCTGAAAGGAAACATATCAACATCATATGTAGTTGGCATAATGCGTATTTTTTTCAAGTCATATTCTGAGAACGGATTCATAATAAATCATAATCTGGCAAAGTTCTGTGCCTACTCATCAACTTCTGATTTATTTTAGCATGATTCAGAAACAGCCATCAACCAAGGCCTCATCAATTAGGCTAACCAAACATAACCTCACATTTATGGTACGATTTAAAAAATTCAAGCTGGAAATTGCAATAATCCCCTTTCTTTCAGAGTTGTTAATTTAGCTCAGTTATTAACTCGGGTGTGAGGTCATGGCTAACTGGAAAAATCGTCTGAATAGAGAAGGACTTTCTTCTGTGTTTGAGTAATAAAAACAATAATTATCACACAATCCCACAGATTTTCATCTTTCCCAACAAACCACTGTCTCTGTTGTTTCCACGTAGTGTTTCCGCTTATGCTATCTTCCAGGTTGCTGACTTTTGTTGGTTTAGTGAAAAATACCAAATATTAAATAAAACTAGACAAGAAGAGATAAAAGAACAAGGCGCTTAAAGACATTGTTGCATTTTAGAAAAGAAACAAAAGGTACAATTTGAATCAGTTTTAATTAAAATCGTAATTGGAGGACCCTTTATCAGGGTATCTTGTGTTTTGCAAAAACTGAACAGACCAATGAGAAACATGCTGCATGGGAAGAAAAAAAAACTGAATAGGCCCATTCCAAACAATGTGATGTTGATAATATGTTCATGTACAGACGTCAGCAATAAGTTGTATTTAACTTTGTAAAGCAATTGTTTTATTCCTCTGGCTATATATGCAGTTTTAATGAGAAATTAAATATGAAAACACTTTGACTGGTTGTCTGTTCTGTTGAAAGAGTATTGTAGTTGTAATCATGGGGAAAACATTGTGTAGACATTGATAAAACAATGTCTTTTGTATAGCATACAAATGTTTGGAAAAGAACAGCCAAATTTCTTCAGCTCATAATGATAGCAGTTGTTATAGAGGCTGAACGGGCATATCTCCATTAGAAAAATACCTTTTTCATGATTATCTGATTTAATTCAGATTTGTTGTCCTACACTTAGAATGTTCCTATTCAATGGGAAACTGTTTGCTCACATTTTATTTAAAGGGTCTATTTATGCTATCTTAAAACAGTTGATAACTACATCTCTACCTGTTAATTAAGCATGCAAGCAGTGAGACAGTAGTAAATGGATAATATAGCTTAATGCAATAATAATGTATGAGGCTGATGTTACCGAGAAAGCATTGTTTTACAGGTGTGCCTCATGTTTGTTTCGAATCAAGAATTAACATAAAAAATTAATCACCTCCTGAGAGAAGTGGTATAACAGCAAGCAAAGTAAAAACTTATTACCTATTTCCCACTGTATTGTTATTACTTATTTTTCCATATACACTGAGGAGATCAAGCTCCCAGCCCTATACAGCCCTCCCTGCACATATACGGTGTGTGTGAATCTTTTCCTAGGGGGAAGGTTGGTGAGGTGGAGTACTGGAAGCTGCAGGGCAGAGAAACTCGGCATCTCTCCACCACTCCTGAGTCTAGAGACTGAGGGAGAGATGGCCGGAGAGCAGGATTATTGATGTCCAAGCATCACCTCTTCCCTCTCAGGAGAGAAAAAAATACACGTGAGATCGGACATGTTGCCAGGTTGCCCGGCCCAAGTCCTCAAGCCAAAAAAAAAAAAAAATCAGCTCTTTAGAGAGTTCTCGAGAGGCTACTGTCGGCTAATCGGGCGTGAAGTTGTGAGGGAAGGTGGTGAGCAGGTGGTCACAGCAGCACGCTGTGGTGAGTGGATTCACAGCGGTTGGAAGGTGAAAGAAACTACAGGTCTCAGAGCACGAGTCGGTTGGCTGGAGCATCAGGTTTGGTCAAACAGCGTACCTTTGCTGCTCTCTGATGACTGATTCTGTCAGTCTTGATTAAGGGAGCGTGATTGAATGAATATGTAGTCGTTAGGTGAAGGGGAGAGGGGACGCATGTTTGTCCTTCAAATGCACTTCTCCCATGGATCAGCGTCATTAAGGTTCGACTGAAAGCAGCAAATTCAAATTCGCCAGTGGATTCTCTCTGGCTGTGCTGGTTGGGGAACAGCTCATTGGTATACAATTAGGGAATGTTTCAGATTCATTGAACTGTGTGACACTGTTGTGATAATCTACACATGCCTTCTTTTATCATCATTACTTGCTTTCTTTAGCAGATTTCTCCTTCGGCATTGATATTCACCCTGTCTGCTTAGGTTTTAACTGACATCAGTGGAAAATAAAGAATATAAAGAACATAAAGAATCTCAAGGTGGAATATAATGCATCAGCATTCATCGTATACACCTCCCTTGGGTCTTACACTAAACTGCTGAGCTGAAGGTCTCGTTCTGAGCTCTTATGAGTCTTGGTAAGAGTTCTCATGTCTAGTACCTTTGAGTTGCAGTATAAGCTCTGATGTTGGCTTATTTTTGGTATAATTGGATGCTTCCACGTTCTTGTTTTGGGTTTTAGCAAAGGGCAAGATATTCACCTTATTATTTTTGTATAAGGAGAACTTCTGGCATCAGTAAAAGTTTTTGTGTTGAGCTACTTTGGGTCTCAGTAAAAGCTCTCATGTTGAGCTCCTCTGGGTTTCAGTAGAAGCTCTCGTGTTGAGCTCATGTGGGTCTCAGGAATAGCTCTCACGTTGAGCTTCACTGGGTCTGGGCCTGGAGGGCTGAGCAGCCTCTTCTCATGCTGAACTCACAGCCCGCAGGCCCCGCCTCCTCATGGGCAAGATTAGAGGGGGGGGGGACTGTATGAACACCATGGTCGCCATGGTGACTGATTTCATTAGCAGGGGCTCATAGCTACCCATCTGGTCTAGCCGTCAGCTCGCCAGACATGATCAGACAACCTTCATTTTTTTCAGCAGTATTTTTTTCCCTCCTTAAGAGAGACCTCAGACATACTGTAGGCAAGATAGCAAGCAGCATTCCCAGATTATGAAATCCTCCGATTTGCTCTCGAAAATAGTTTTCATAGAGCTGCCAGGTTGCTTATTGAGGCAATCATTCAAACTAAATGTTGTGCTTGAAATGAAATACACGTCTGAGAAATACACATGCTTGGGGTGTAATATATTTATGAGGAAAAAGTCATATGCAAAGATTGTTACTTTACAACTGCTCAAAAATATGAAACAAAAAAACTGAGACATGTAGTGGATGTATAAATTGCTATGCACATATATATATGCATTTAAAAAACAACCCTATTCTCTCATTTGGAATAGGAATGGTTTTAGTCACTGGAAAAAATATTGGAAGTGCCCTCCAATTCGGAAAAAGCAAGCAATATTTGGAACCAATGGAAGGGCACAAAGCAAGCCCCTACATATTAATGCCTGACTTCAGCAGAAGGGTGCAGCCTGTCTGTGGTGTCACGAGCCACTGTCTTTTTAGAACAAAGTGAACACAAAGTCACAGCACAAACTCAGTCCGTCAATTACGCAAAGGCAATCACATAGTTTTCCAGAGGAGGCTCGTCCTGCATAAATTATGGAAATTGTGTAAATAGAAAACCGTTTTTTATCAAATGCTTCTTTCAACTAATAAAATGTCTTTTTCTTATCAGAGTTTTCTGTAATCCTTGTGTTAAAACCTAATGTTGAACTATTTATCTGTGCAATTTGTTCTTTCTCCCTCCCGCGTTATCTAAAATTGTGCTGTACATTTTTGCATAGTGAATGATTCTGCTTATCATCTACCCCAATAAACCTCATATTCAAATTTTTGCTGCATGATTAGCCCTATTTATCTATATAATTGGATTGACTTTGCCTTTAAGTATCTCCAAATGGGAGGTGCCGAGGATTTTTGGAGGCCCAGAATGAAATAAACTGGCGAGAAATATGGCTGACATAATTGTATTTTAGATGAATTCCGTTCGGAAGCAATCAGTTGTTTCATTCTTGAGTTTTGGAGACTAATCAAGTTATACTTGTTTATGAGATTACAGAAGAGCAAACAGCCCTGGGCTTGGTGTTCAAATGAGACAACATGAAATTTATTGGGAGAAGGATTAGCGTGTGGACATGGTAGGGATTTGCACTGGCAACATGTGAACACCGCAACACAATGCGTTACGATTGTTTCCTCTGTGGTGGAATTTATGCAAACATCCCATCCCATAGGCTATTTATACCCATGTACTAGAATCCAATCTGTGTCCACACTCATAATCCAACCAGCAAGGGTGGAGGAGGAGAAGCCAGCTTCAGGCATAGGGGAACAGATACAGGAATTAGAGTTTCTTATTTGCCACCAAAGACATATACCTTTACACTTGAATTTCAGCTTTCTCACTCTCTGCAGGGTATATCTAGGAAATATTCCTTTAAACAAGAATGTAGATTTTCTTTTAATGTTAACAGAAAATATTCCTATATATTTAGTTAGAAGGCAAATATTCTAATAAACGTTTCTTCAAAGAAGAAGGTAAATATTGAAGTGAATATTCATTTAAAAAGTAAATATTACAATAACTGACCCTTTTATCAAGAAGGTAAATATTCCATTAGATTCCTTTGCAGAGGGTAAACATGTTTGAAAGCCACAGGATGCATATACAGTACTCAAAGCTGGATTCTTTTAAACCTCTTGAAAACTTGAGAGCAGGGTGTTTTGATGTGTAAATGGGATTTTTGTCTATTTTTGCCAGGAGGTTATAGGGTCGAATCTTGGGTTAGACACAGCTATTCTCCTGAGCAAAATACTGTACTTGAATCTCTTTGGTTAATTAGTATGATAATATGTAATATGCTATTCTGGATAACGGCAGCCACTTTACAAGTAGTGCACAACCCAGAGAAAGGGAAGAAGCAGGATCTCTGCTCAGCTCTGTTTCAGTGAACATGTATGTAGCCTCTTCTTTGACCACAATACCAAGGTCCAAACTGAAAATATGCACGCAACAGGATAAAGGAACAGAGGAATTTCATTAGCCCAAAATATTGATTATATAATGTTTTTAAAGGAATCGATAATGCCTCTCTCTGTTGGTTAATTGGATTATGCGTTTGTGCCCACAGAGACCCAAATACTATGCTGATGTGGGAAGATTATGAAAATACATCCTAGAGAATATAAGAAAAAAATGAACAAATAATGCATTTGTATTCGCTGCCTGAGTGAATGAAACAAACACGATGGCTTTCTCATCTTCTCCCAGCGCCATAATGGCGAATTCTATGAATGAATGATAATATTAATAACCACAACAATAATCGCATCATTTAGATTTTGCTTATTGATATGCTTATGAGGACAGGCCTGCAGTTAAGAGTGCGCTTGTTAATGTGTGCATCAGGACCGTAATTATGTATGTAGGGAGGGGACGGCCAGTCTAATCACGGGTGAATATTAATGGAGGCTGCAGATGGGTGCTGGGTGGCGATCACTCCCCCTGGTCTTTGCTGGGGACCTGATGGCAGGCAGACAGATGAATGGGTGAATGAGACCGTACAGCGTGTGCGACTGAATGTTAATGTGGGATGAAGAGTGTGACTGCGAGCATGATGGAATATTAAAGGACTTCTTTGCTCATGCTGTCAGGAAACACACGCACATACATCCACGCAAGCGCACACACACACACACACACACAAACTCACACACACGTACATACAAACAAGCACACACAGACACACACATGCGTGTGCGCACACATGCAAACACACATACACACAAACTCACACACACATACATACAAAAGCACACACACGTCTGTGCAAGCACACACACAGACAGAAACACATGTGCACACCCACACACGGACATGCACACACAAACACACATATGCAAAATAGATATGTGTGTGTACACTCACACACATGCATAGGTAGACACACGCAGACGTGTACACTGAATGCACACACAAACAGAGAGGCAGATAAACACAGACATATATGCACTACTAGTCACAGACACACATTAGCAATAGGGTAATGTGGACAGGACTGGGAAAGCCAGATAACCGCTTGAAAATGCTTTGTTCACAGCAGAAATCAGACATTCACAGCTCCGGTCTTAGTCTCCCAGTGCACTCTGGAGCATTTAAATTGAGACATGTTCTGTCAGAAGAGACACGGAGTGACTTGAACTGTCCACAAGGACACAGTGGCCATCGTTCTGGTATTCTGCTCTCCTCCTTGGCTGTAAGTGTCAGGATCTTCCAGTTTCTCCACCCTCTCCATTCTGACCTGAGACCTCCAAATTCACCGATAGGTTAACCATTCAGGGGGGACGTTACAACATATTCATTTCCCAGCTCCCCTGTAACTTTCACTTCAAAAGTGCTAACAGCATCTCTGTGGCATCATGCAGAATAATATATAAGCCTTTAATGCGCTCTTCCTATGAGGCATTTGTTACTGTACTGCATTATTTAGATAAAGCATTTGGAGCTCAGGAAACACTTCTGATTAAATTGGTCCGTGTGTCTAATTTTCTCACCCCTGTAATGACTGCCGCAGATGCCTTTACAACACCTTTGATGTTCCCAGTAGAGGGTTTCTCCCTCTATTTGAATAGCGGCGAGTCACGTCTCTAACTCAAGAGCTTGCTTTTTGGGCCAAAGCGGACTGCTGCTTTGTCTGCGAAATAGGAAGCTGTGATTATCAGACCCTGGTGATCACTATAAGCACTGAAAAATTGGCAAGGCCAATTTGCACTAATCGACTTGGCCAAAAGAGCTGTGTGTTAGAGGAATGTGTCCTTGCATAAGTGCAAACCCAAGGTTCTGGCTTTTCTGGAGATGCTTAGGAGAGGCAGCCGGTTAATTGTCTTAACAATTCACTGAACAGATAGAAAAGAGCACAGGCTCCCTAAATGAGCTCCAACCAGAAATGAAACTGCAATCTCTTCAATCTAACCACAGCGTGCTTTGTCCTTAAATCTGAGTCAGAAGTTTCCCTCTTTATTGCTGTTAACTGATTTTTCTATAATTCCATTACCTACTGAAATCATAGTGTTTAATGCAGGAGAGAACTTGTTTGAACATGTGGCTCAAAGCTGAAGAGGAAGTGCAGGCGTTGGGTTTAGACTCAACAGATGCTTATGCTGTATGACTGGAAGCACAGATAACTGCTGCATCTATAATGCGCAAGTGTAGAAGGGAGCTGTGAACACTTCTGTAAAAATGCACCCAATTCTTGTTAAAAAAAAAAACATGAAAATCAAACCCTTTCCTCAGTCAGGACGGCAGACAGCTGATCCCTCTCTGTCATCAGCTCTTTCCCTGGAGACAGCAGGTGTCCAGGGTGCAACAGGTGTCAAATAAAGTTGAGGGATGGGGATCATCTGTTGAGACCTCCCGACAAGAGCGTACGCCAAGCTTGATTTCCAGCACCTCGAGTGAGCCAAAAGCCAAGATTCGATAAAGATCGAAATGTGGTTTTTCCTTAACTTTGATGAATGAATTTAAACAATTGTTACATTTTTTTGACCTGTCTTTTTGGAAATAAACTATACGGCATAGCCCTTTCAGAATTTTACCTTCATTCATTTGGTGTCTGTTTTACTTAATCTTCAGGCAATCTTGGTTTAAAATGTCATGTTTGAAATGACTGATAAACTGATAAAAAGTATTGATAAGCTGATAAATTCATCTTAATGTCACCTCCAGGAACAGTGGAAAATGAAGAGGAAATGAGAGGCCCAACCTAAGGAACATCCAAGACAGTAGCATGATGAGAACAGTCTTACTTATCTGCCAGGCTTGTCTCGTAAGTAACCACAAAGGGAGTGCAATCTTGAATTTTGTTGAAGTGCCAAAATCACAAACCGTGAAGACTGAATAACCCCTACTTTCAGACTAAGACTGCAAATAAACATCTTTGCTTTGTGAGACAAAAAGGTCCTGCACTGTACTATGCTATACTGTACTGCACTATACCATGTCCCAATGAAATGAAAGAAAGAACATCAATGCCCTTTTATGAATACATTTGATAAATATTGAAGAAAAGCCTACTTATATGTTTTACTGGTATGGAAATGTGCAGCACATGTCAAGTTTGACTTTGGCAAAAGCTCCACGGCCATATCAAATTATATGTTCATCTGTGGAAGCATTATCACCCACACATTTCAAAGCATTTACAGAACATCATTTTCCATGGTTCAAACCATGTTGAAAAAGTACACCGGAGAGCACTGGATATGAACACAAGCTCATTACGTCTGTTTCTTTCAGCAGAGCAAAGGTAAAGGAAGTGAAAATAACATTTCTGCCGGGTAGGTTTTCTTTCTGCAGAGTGGACTGTTTGTCACCATGTTTCAGATGTGAAATATCATCTCATGTTTTCACAATGTGACAAGCAGCCTTTTTGAAGCATGAACATTCTGGATCATTGACATTTACATTTGTTAGTGTTAGGAAAGTCAGGACCAAGACAGACTGTAGTAACTATCTTGTGTAGTTGATTAAACATGAAGTATTTTTGAAGGCTGACAGACTGGTTGAGTAGTGTCTTCTTCCTTCCCCACTCATAATTCATATGCCTTTTGTGTGGCCCTCTGGGAAGCTCAAACCCAGGGAAAATGTTTGGTTGGACATAGTTAACGTTCTTTGATTTGGTTTGTGCCTGGAGGGTCTGCATCAACCTAAAAATGCATTGGAAACAACTTTTGTCTGGTTAATTACAAATAATTTGACAGAAAACAGCCATAGATGGTCTTTAATTTAAATTTACCAATCTTAAATAAATAGGAAAAATAATTCAGTTTGCATATGCTAACCTGTAGGTTAGCTTTTATGCTTTGATCAGCAATATTTCAAATGAAATAGATCTCTTACAGTTGAATTCTCTTATGCCCAACCAATCTGTTAGCGAAAAAATCTTCAAACCATATTTAACACAAAGTTGGAGTAAATATAGGTCTTTTATTTACAGGTTGTACAAACATGTAGTGGAACATGAAACTGATCAAATATTTGGTGATAATTTTGTCACCTGAATAGCTCTTTTACTTCACTGGAGGATCAGCCTAAAAATAAGGGAGGTTTGACAAGAAGCATGATTTAAGTACATATATTCATGTTGAAAGGAAACAAAGCATTAGGGTAAATGATTAAAGAAAGGTAAGTTAAATTTAAAGTTTAAAGGTAATTCATTGGGCTACATCACAGGCAGTTCATGTTTAACTAAAGTGGTCTTGCCATGAGAAACACTCTTGAAACCTTGCTGGGCTTTGACGGAAAGTGTCCGTAAGTCCTCACAGACGTGAGCAAAGCCTGTAATTGATGTTCTGGTCTGACTCCAGCAAGTAATGAGGTGGGGGGAAAAGTTGGCACCACATGAGACACAAAATGAAGGAGAGTGGGGGAGGGGTGTATATCTGCTGTGACCTCATCTCCATGAGACACACCCATGAAACACAGTGTGCCCTCATGCGTGAAGCGTGGCTTTGCTTTATATCCTCTACCTTACCACAATGCACTTTGTGTGTTACTTTGAACAACAAAGCTACACTTGATGTGGTATTTTTTTTTTCCTTTGGTACTTTAATAGCATTTTTTTCTTAATGTTCATCACCACCAAACTAACAACATGGTCTTGGTATTTCCAAGACAGTACCAAAAACTTCAAAGGATTTTTCAGTTTGATTGAACATGTTCTTGCGTAATAAATGGTATGCATCAAGAGCAATAGTTATGTTCAATCTTGTTGACATAACTGTCAAATGAAAATACTGTCTGCAGTATCCTATCCACAAAGAATAAGGAATTTTAGTCTATGCTTCTGTATTATACAGAAGAAATAGAGGAAATTATACAGTGTAGGCCCACCTGTGACTGCAGCACAGGGGACATGATCAACGGGACAATTGAACATGTCAATTGACAAATCAGTGATGTTACATACAAATGCAAGATGCTTTTGACACCATTTCACAAACGGATTGCTAGCTCTTTCGAATGGCTGCATCTGGAGTCCAGCTTTTTGGCCGGGTGCACTGACCTCCTGTGTTGCTTAAGGCGGGTCCAGTTCTGGTCCAGATTTGGGAAGACAGTAATGCCTCAGTTCAGCTGCAGCCATATTGGATGGACATGATGGGGCATGGCAGAAAGAAAAAGAAGGGAAGAACATCAGACATCACTGCGTTTCTCAACTGACCACAGTATGGGTTTGGCAGCAGCGCGATATAGTGGTTAAAGAGCAGGGCTCATAACCCAGAGGTTGCCAGTTCAATTCCTCATTAGGGTACTGCTGTTGTACCCTTGGGCAAGGCACTTGCACCAAATTGCCGCAGTAAATATTCAGCCATAAAAATGGATAACACATAAAAATTATAGGATTTGTAAGTCACGCTGGCCATGAGAGAGTCTGCTAAGCAACTGTAATGTCAAACGACCAGTCACGTCTGTTTTTCGAAGGGTCAATGTCCCTTTAGGATAACAGGAGTCAGAAGCATCAGAAAGATTGAATCATATTTATGAAGCAATCCTTCTTTGCAAACTTTGAAAAAAAAAAACTCACCCCTGCTTTCTGGTCTCATACTAGAAACACATACAATAGGGACTTGTGATAAATGTGACACAGCAAAAGGCTATACGGATCCAGCGAGGAAGAGAAGGGCTTCTTTTCAGCCATCCTCCATCCTCATGAAGTTCCAAATGCACTATCACTCATGTTAAATGCACGGTCGTCGTGTGGTCGGGCCTCTTTGATACCGCACTCCGCTGTTGATGATGGACTATCAGATACAAGGGAGGTTATTAATCCTTCTTTCTTTGCGGCTCGTGGGTGAAATTTTCCAGGCCTGTGTTTTTTTGTTTTGATGAACATGCTTTCCAAGGCCAGTGTTCTGTGTCACATCCTGCCCAACAGAACTCTACGTTCTTAGCGCGGTTCAAAGTGAAACATATCATACAAAGCCCATGCGGGTCCCGGGAGAGGAAAAATGGCTTACAACAATCCACGGGCTGACACTGACACAACAGGAGTGATAAAGTTTCCGACGAAAGAGGAAAGACAGCGGGGGGCAATTTAATGGCATGACGTGATCTCTCTCTCTCTCTCTGTCTCTCGCTTTTCTTGTCTCTCCTTCTCTTTCGATATATCCCTCCTTCTCTCTATATCTGTATGTTCCTCTCACACTCTCCTTCTCCTCCTTTCTCTCCCTATCTCTCTCACTCTCCGTTTGTCTGTCACTCTGTGTCTCAGACTCTTTCCCTTATCTTCTCTCTCTCCTTTTCCCTCTTTCTATGTTTCTTTCTTTCTCTCTGAATTTGAATCTCCTGATCTGTATTCACTGCATGTTTCTCATGCAATTTGAATAAAAGCTGTTTCTTTTTGGCAGGTTCAGCATTAGAAACTCAACCCCAGGGAAAGCAGTCTCCTGTCCCTGATAGGAAACAGGAGCTAAACGTTAGTATTGAAAAAGGGGGGTTCTTAGTGGGGCAGAGCCCAAAACTTCAGTCGCACCAAACTCCACAGTATGTTGGTTTCCTTCATACAGGTATGGAATACAAGCTAGGAACTGCATCTAACGTAGTACCTAGTATAAATGTGACTACCGGATATTTAGTCCAGCTGGACACGTGCAAGCACTGCTTTGAGTCTAGTAAAGCTGAAGCTAGTAAACCCCTGAGAGCCGCGGTGGTCCGAAGACATCACAGACATCAGTGAGGGGACTCGAGCACGTACGTATACACAGAGCAGCAGCTATACATCACATTGCTGAAATGCGGGTGTGTCGTTCTGGTACGTTAGGCTCAGATTTAGGCAATCTCAAATGTCTGCCTTGCATGTGCAGGCAGCCAAATTGCTCCTACCATAATGAGCTTCGGGGGAGTGGGCGGAGGTCGCGGGCGTGCAGGATGGAACTCCATTAACGCTGCGCCGGGGGAGAGGGGGGACCGAACACACCGTCGCACATCTCCAAATTGATGAGGAGAAAGTGTCATCTGCTGCTGCCAGACTGCTGCCTCTGACCTTTGACCCCGCTGTTAACTAAAAGGACGTGCATGTGCATCTCCAAAGTGGGTCTTTCCTTTCTGTATTGGATGAATACACACGCGCACGCACACACACACACACACACACACACACATTCCCCTTTCTCCCCCAGTCACACACAAACACATTCTATCTTTTGCACACACACACACACACACACACACACACATTCTCTCTCTCTCTCAGCCAAAAAACACACATACACATATGTTTTCTCCCTATCTCTCCCTAATTATGGGCACATACGCTGAAATGCATAAACAGCAAAGTCTGAAACAGTATGAATAATATATGATCCTATATAGTACGTGCATGTATGTGCCTTTAAACTCAGCGAACGCACCAATCATGGTGATTCCACCGTAGGCTGCTTCCAAGAGCGTGGCGTTCACAGCATAGCGTGGTGTGCACAGTATGCACAGACCTCTCTGCTCGCCCCGGATACTGACGCAGTGGGCTGCATGCTCTCTGCGTCCTCAGGGCTGTGGCAGTCATCGGGAGCACATCCAAGAAGTGACAGCTGCCCCCCCGGGGCTCAGAGCTGAAAGGCAGCTTCCTGCACTGAAGGCCTCTGGGATATGGGAGTCATACAGTATGACTGGAAACACCTTTAATGGAGGGAGTGTGTAACTGCCAGGGTGTGAGGTAATGGCTTGAGAGAGGATCGGCCAATGATTGGAACGGAGTTTGGTTGCTGCTGATTGACAAAATTAAATAAAGTGTATTTTATCTGGCTCAATCAAGTGCACATGCATACACACACATACACACACACACGGACACACACGCACACAAACACACAAACATATAAACACACACACACATCAGCACACAGGTATACATACTAACACACACATCAATGCACAGTCACACACTTACATACATCACCACATGCATGAACACACACACATAAACACACAGACGCGTACAGAAACGCACAGACATGAACAGACAAGCACTGATACAGACTTATACTCTGAACCACACACCCACACAAACACTGTCACATACATCTCCACACACACACAGACGTACTGACACAAACATATACCCATGTGCATACACACACACACAAACATTTCCACAGACCACAAACATGCCTACACGTGAACACACACATTTCGTCACACACAAGACATATATGCACACACGTTACTTACCAGGCATGAAATGCGCTAATCCCGTATTCGGCCTGTGCTATTTAATCTCATGCTGCTAATGGTCTTACCAGTTCATTAGCAGTAAGTAAGTGATCAAGATACAATCTCTTAACTCTCTCCAGCTTCGGCAGCCCTTGAAGGGATTTAAACGAATATGAAATCAATTATTAAATGCGTTACGTCCTATATTCTCGGCTGTGCGAAACTTCATTTTGAACTCACTCAATTAACTAATGAGGATGTCCCTACATGTGATAACTTGCTTAATGAAGCTGTAATATCGGTTATCGTCTGATGCCTTTGATCGTTTTGAAGCTTTTCATTATGTTATATAATGTGAATGCACTGTAAACCTATCAGAACAAAGTTGTGAAGACATTTGGATTCAAATGGCAAACAAACTGCTTTGCAAAAGACCAAGGGGGGAGGCCTTAATTGATGCTTCAGAGCTGAAAAGGATTTTTCTTTTTTTTTTTTTTTTTTACATTTGTGAACATTGTTATTCTAACTGCTTTAATGATGTCTCTCTCACCTTTTTTTTTTTTGTTTCGTGTGAACGTTTGAAATTCACGCAGCGTCCGTTCACAGAAACTTGTCGCGCGTCTCCATGGGGATAAATTATTGAAGGGACGCTGGAGTGTGGCGGTTGAAAGTCAACCCCATTAATTATGGAAGAGTCGGCGTACAGTCAGCATTTGATTATTCCTTTGGAGAGCGGGAAGTTCGCACCCGCTTAGCGTTGCATTTATCACGCGGCCGCTGACCTGCGTGTGCGCCGGCCCGGTCATCAAAAGCGCATTACATATTTATCGCGGTCATTTACTTTGAATGCCGTTGGTCTAGTGCGGATATTTTCATTACGTGTATTCTGTGCATTGTTGTCTTTGTTATCATCTGATTTATTTATGCGCTTGCTTAAGAGATGCTTTGATCCAGATCTTACAGCGTGTGCATTATCCGCTGACTTGGCTGGATATTTTATTAGCAGTTGGGTGGCGTTGCTCAGAAGCGTAGCGGCAGGAACTAACCTGGGATTTGAACCTGTAAACATCTGGTTGTATGTACATTTCATGAGCCTTATTTCTTCATTTGAGGGTCTTCTGTTGTGTGTCACGCTCGGGGTCATGGAGGTCATAGAGCTTTCACAGAGCTCTCTGCACTTGACTTCTCGGATCAAACAGTTAAATGAATGCTGCTCTTCAGCTCTCCCTTTTGTTTGTCAATATGACTAGCCCCCCAAACCATTTATTCCCCTCAGGCCACTGTTAACCCCAGGAGGGGTATTAGAATGCGAGAGCCAGCCACAATGTGGAACCCACAGAATTTCATTACATCGTCCATTTCAATATCAGAGCAGTCTGCGGTCAAATACAGTTCCATCAAAGATATTCGGTTATGAACAGATATTCTGCTCCTGTATTCCTTCTGTCCTCCCTGCTTTGTTCACCTAGGAGCATCCCGGTTGGAAACAGGAGGCTCTGCATTGGTGTGCTGGCTGTGATTGATCTGATTTAGATCACAACCCTTCAAGAATGTTCATAACCAACTCAGAACACCAACAGCTTCAGCAATGGCAAAGACAGAGTGTTCAGTCTGAAACACATACAGCCAAATGGCTGGTTGATATGTAGAGTATCTGTGGCCCAGCCAGTGCCACAGCTCTTGCTCTTGGGAAACGACGAGCAGTCTAAAGGATAACACACACTCGCCGGGCGGTGGGATGGTTTCCAGTGATAGAGGAAGCGAGGTCTGGCGCAAACATACACAAAGCCTTCGGAGAGGAGGGAGCCACAGGTAATATGCTGGGGCCCACAGCCCTGGCGTGCCAATCCCGGCGCTCCGCTCTCTGATACCCCAGAACAATCCCACAGACCCTGCCACTCTCCCCTCAGCCACGGAGCATCTCCACCCTATCGGTCATCTTCCAGAAGGGAAGCCTGCTCTCTCTCCTTCCTCCCCCTCCGGAAGCAGGCCCAGTCCTGCTCAGATCCCCGCCGGCTCCTTCCATCCAGGGGGTTTTGCTGGTATCTAATCTAGGCAGGGTGTGCTCTTCCCCCCCCGAGCCGCGGCTCTGAGAGGGAGCAGCCCCCTGCCTGGAGGAAAAGGCAGGATTAGAGAGGAACGGGACCCAGCTGTCTCCGTCTACACGCTACGCATGTGATGGCCGTCGGCCACAGATGGGAGGAAAACGGCGAGCTGGCTCCAGGAAACCAGGCGAGCGAGTCCGTCTGTCCTCTCCGTGTAATCTCAGTAACGCCCCACCGCACGGCAGCACAGAGATTTAACCCCAATTCAAACCAAACAACACCAAGTGGAAAAAACATCGCCTGCTAGCCCCACGCAGGCCACGAGAAACACACCAACAGCGTGTCTCCCTTTGGTCATGGGGAATTCAATGACATTCGTTGGACAGAAAATATAGCTTGTGCTCGTTTTCCACATCCTTCTCATGGTGTTTGCCAGCTCATCTTGAACGTGTGACTTGGTTCACTCAGGTACACACTGTACTCTGGATCGAACACAGAAAGGCCGCCTCTAGCACTGAGGCTCACATTGCGTCTCCTCAACCTCGCTAACAGAGTCAGATCGAACCTGGATTGGACGTGTCTGCCTTTGCTGTTATCTGAAACACGCAGTTCAGTCAAAGATGCTGAGTAGCGTTTTTTTTTTTTTTTTTTTAAGGCTTGGCCATTTAATCATTACCTAGAAGGTAAGAAGCTGAGTTGGGTGAGCTGTCAAGAGCGGAGAGGGAAGCTTTTTTCAAAGGACTGCTGTTCTGCTGAACAAGACCTGGGAGGGGCTAATACCCTGGCACCACGTTCTGCCAGTACTCTGTCTCTGACAGGGAGTCACTTCAGGTAAGGGTGAGCTGGTGTCACCCGCCGCGTCCCGCGAAATAAAGCACATTGTGCTTCATCCCCTCAATAAACAAAGCTTTGTTTCAATCTTTCTCTGGGTCCAGCCTCGGGGATTTGCTCAGAAAGCAGGAGAAAGAGGCAGATTTGCAAGATTTGGGCGTAGATGGAAAAGCGATGTCAGAATCAGTTAGAATCCAGTTCTCGGAACGGTTGCAGGTTTAGCCTTTTTAGCATGTTAATAATGACACACACAAAATAAATGCAGCCAACTGGCAAATTCAGGTATATGCAGTCATTCTGTTACCTTCACTTTTTTTCTACAAATATATAGGTTTAGGAACTGATTCATAAATAATGAGCTGCTTTTCAGCCAAGAACAGAGGAGGAACACATTGTCTTGGGAAGAAGCAGCTTTTCTACCGTTAGTAGAAATGTATCCAGTCTTTTGTTTCTATTCAACTCAGTGGAGCCCTATAGATGAACACAGTATTTATTCAAGCTGAAAAAATGTTCAACAAACAAACAAATCAGGTGATGCACCTGGACTTGATTGGACCAGGGGCTTGCAGGGTTGAATCCCAAACTGAATCCTAGGCGTGTCCATGAGCAAGGTTCTTCACCTGAATTCTCTCATCAATCAACCAGACATATAAATGGATAAATGGGTATTGCTAAACAAGGGAACAGGAATTGAGCAACATGTAGACATTTCCTGCTTCTGTACTCAACCATTTGAGGGTATGTTTGCCTGCTGCTGAACTTTCAGTAAAGCTTCCTGGTCAGTTTTTGTGGGTGTTTGGACCATTTGACAAAACAAGGTGGTTATAGCTATAAATATTAGGGGGCTCACAATAAACTGAAAAATCACAAAAATATCAATCAAACTCAATCATCCATAGAAATAACAAGTTTTGTATATAGCCTCCAAATAGGAACGACAGACATACAATATAGCCCCCCCTGCCCTCACCCCCAAAACTCACAAAGTGCTGTAAGTAATATTGTGTGCAGTCAGGGGAGATATAGATTTACAGCGTATGAGGTCATGTGTTCTTTATCCCTTTCAAGGAGATTTTGGGCAGCAATAAAACAGGGGGGACGGGGGGACAGGGGGATGGGGGTGATCGATTATTAGCGGGGCTTCTTAGGATGCTGGGTGCAGCCGGGGCCTCAGCACCCAGGGGGTCCCCCCGGCTCCCTGTCAAAACATTACCTGACTGACTCGAGTCGCCCCGGAGAAGTAATTACCTGGATGTCCCGAAGGTTGAGTCACTGCGCAGCCCATTGGGGACGGGGGCGTATTTACGGCACCTTCTGGACCCCGCGAAAACAGCAGAGAGAGGGACGGATGATTGAGTGCGGTGCTGTTAAGCCCCGCTCTGCCCCGGCTCTCCAGGCCGCTGACCCGCGGGGTCTCTGAGCGTCCGTCTGACCCGCGGTGAACCTCGGAGTGAGCGAGGCTCTCCTTTAAAACGCGGCGCCTCTCTGAACCCAAACAGCTTTCCCAAGCCACTCAACATACTATCTACAGAGAAACCGATCTATAGAGAGACAGGTCAATAGATGTATAGATAGATTGATAGATGCGCAGAGTGTGTGGTGGGATTGCTTTGCATAAAAGCCTGTCGGTACGAGCAGGTTTGCTTGTGAGGTCCTCTCAGAACGCAAGCGCAACCTCACAGCTGCCCTGCCTCCCGCCCTGGCGTTGCGGGACCGTTCCGCGCGGCGGGGTGTCAGATTTCCCCCCGTCGGGCTTTTGTAATTCGGAGATTGAAAACGGCGATGCTCTCCCGCCCAGAGCGGCCCCGGTGCGCGGTGTGAGAAAGCCGCCGCATGCCGCGGCGAATACTAACAAGCTCTGCTGCTCCCGTCTCCAGTCTCATTCGAAACAGATGTTGTTGTCTTTAGGAACGTATCTGCGGAGATGTTAAAGAAAATGTTTTTGGTTTTTTTTTAAAACCTCAGGTGGGGGAGAGGAGGGGGTGAGGGGGTAAGAAGGCGGGGTTTAAATCAGGCTCTCGACGCATGCGCTCACACGGCGGGTATCTTTTGCAGCTGGTATTAGTTGTCATAGTCCCTTGAAATGTTACACCGCACAGACAGGCCCCCCGCATCAGTCAATGGATCTTATGTGAATCTAATCTATGATCAGATGCCCAGATCATCCAACCTATTAATGGTCCATGCTCCTAATTGGTGAGCTTGCTCTCTTAATGCAATACCATTCTAAATGTGTCTGTCTCAGTAATTTAATAATGGCCATTTCATGCTGCTCTGACTTCTCAAACAGCTTGCTTGCAGCGACCGCAGGGACTGAGTATTGATTGGAACTCGTAAGCGAGATGGGTGAGAGTGGCTAAGGCTTCTTCTCTGAGTCCATGGTGCACTCCATCCCCCTAATCACCTCCAGCACCATGCACCTCACCCCCCCCACCGCCACAAAAGCCTCTAGCTACACCTATACCCCCCACAATCAGCTCTACAACTGACACACTTCCCCCAACAATCACTTCCACACCCCTCAAAAACACTTTCGCCTAAAGCCCCACCTCAGCTGCCTCCATCTATACCCCCTTTCAGCAATCCCCTCCAAATCTCACCAAGCAAGATCACTCCAGACCTCCTCCCCCAAACATACACACACACACACACACACACACACACACACACACAGGCGCACACACACACATACACATACACAAACATACACACAGTCACTTCCACCTTCACCCCAACCCCTTCATGATCACACCTATCTAGGCCCTCCGAACAATCACCTCCAAATCCCACCAACCATGATCACTTCCCACCCCTACCCCCACTACACACACACACACACACACACACACATACACAGAGTCACCTCCACCTCCACCCCAACCCCTGCATGATCACCTCCATCTCCATCTCCATCTCCACCGCAAGCAGTCTGCCCTTGGTTTAGGCCTGTGAGCTTTTGCTTTCAGAGATATCACCAGGGCGACCAATCACAGTCAGCCCCCCCCGGCCCCCGCCACCTTGGCGACACTCTGGATGAATTTGTCCATGACGTTGTGAGTAATGAGGAGCCAGGCCGTGGTGCTGGTGTTGGTGGGGGGGGGTTAGATAAGGTCTGGAGTGATGGGGGTCAGGACAGATCTGCTGGCGATGCATGCAGGCATCTCCCACAGAGGCTACAAGGGACTCTGTTTGTTTAGACAAGGTGATCCATAATTTGGTTCTGTTGACACGGATTAATGTGGCCTTTGCCTTCCTCGTCCCTCTGCGTTTTGTCTCTGCCAGCCCTCCGCAGCCACAATGCATGAAATTTGTATCGGTTTTCAAAGGTGCATGCCAAAAACTGACCGCGGGGCGTCACAGAATTTAAAAGCTGCAGGTCTGGTGTGAGGCTCACACAGAGAATCCAGTGCCTCACCAGCAAAAGACACTAAACAGAACATGCTGTTAGCTGATGCCTGTGAACCCTACACTGCAAGCATTTAGCACGCACCATGCTTTTTCTGATGTCTCCTATCATGAAATAATGAACGTACAGCTAATGACAGGATTCTCATTACAGCACTTAACGCCTGTGTCCTTTGGCTCTTATCTTTGATCTTATTTTCACAGATGTTGCATATTTTCAGTGTACCAGGGACATTTAGTCTCCTTATCTCAGTGTACTGGATGAAAGAGGAGAGATACACTATGCAGAGAGACTGAAGAAAGTGTGTGTGTGTGTGTGTGTGTATGTGTGTGTGTGTGTGTGTGTGTGTGTGTGATTGCCAGCATGTGTTCACATGCGGACAACTGTGCATTTGTGTGTGTCTGTCCCACCATACAGACATGTCTACAGCAGGGCATGCAAGTAGAAGTGTGCAGGAGTCAAAGAGCTCCAGTTCTATGAGGGACACAGATACCATTGCCTTTTCCAGGCCGTGGAAGTTTAATTCTCTCTCATCAAAGTTGCCGTGCAGTCTGAGTGTTGTATTGTACTCCGATTCTCTTATTCTCTTAAGCTTTGCATATGTGAAAGCACTTCATGTCTTAACCGAGATTAGCATGTAGCGTTCTTCGAAAAGAAAAAAAGAACAGGCAAGCTGAGGAAATACTATTAGAGGATTAGCAAAATAAATAATTCAAATACAAATTCCCAACTGATACGTCTCGAAGGCCCTCTGCTCTATCAGAAAAGAAGCATACAGAGGGATCCAACAACAAAAGGCAGCATTGCAGACAGGAGTTGTTAAATTAGCTAATTACTCACACTTTATTCATTCTGGGCTTCAATAGAAAGCTAAAAAAACAGTGTATTGTATTGGGATGTTTTTTCATATAAAAAAAAATCAACCACCACATGGATCTGTGAATAAAAGTGAAGTGCTACTGTATGAGTTAGGCTATGCTGTGAGAAGCTAGAAATAACTCCACTAGTGTTTTTTTTTACATTTTTATTCATAAATATGCTCAACATCTGATCAAAGGTGTACTTAAGGCATTATTGTTTATTTCCCACTCATAACAACTCTGTTTGGAATTACAAATTGCATATTATGGTCATCTCACCACAACAATCTCTGCACTCGTGTATACCGCCTGAAGTGAGACAAATGCAATCCTCAAATCCGCTCGTACATAAGCCGATGGCTTTTTTTTTTTGTCGCACAACAAGTCCCAAGGTGCATCACAGTGAAGTGGGCACCAACTGGAGGGCAGGTGTTATTCAGGTGCTACAAACTAACATCACCTGAGCAGCTCAGGTTTGCCTGTGAGTGATGAGGTAACGAAAACCCACACCGATCTACCCACTCTTATCCCCAACAGAACAAACTTTTTTCCGCTGATGTGAGCGCCTGGTCATTTCAATTCCAGGCTGAAGGGCTCTGCCTGCTTTTAAGACAAGTGCCTTCCCAACTGAACCACTCAAGCCTTATGGAAGGAAATGATGAGCATTATAACATAGACAACAACAGCACGTGTTTTTTATTAAACATTGTACTGGAAGCATTTATTTGTAGTCGCCCATATATTGACTGTTGACTGTTATTTCCTCCCCATATGAAGTCCCTGCCCCCTTAGGAAGTAGTTTTGGACTGGGTGACTGGAGGAAAGTATATCTACAGCCTGTAATTGCTCTAGGATGAGTGCAAATCATTAATATTGACCAGAATGTGTTGAAGAAAAATAGTTCTGCAATAGGCTTTGTTTGCCATTAAGAGGAGGCCATCCACCACCTGCCAACTCTGGTCCCACAGGATAACATGCCCCACGGTGCCAAAAGCTAGACTTATAAAGTTCCTGCTCTCTCACCCCTATCAAAGTGAGGGAGAAGAAAGGAAGCAGAGCTAACTTCAAAGTGTTGCCAAAGGGCAGTGCCATGTAGCCAGGGAGGAACGGGAGCACCAACCAGGAGGCATCCAAATAATGAACTGGCACACCATATAGTGTTAATGTTATTCAGCCATCTGAAGGGAGAGAAAGAGAGAGGGAGAAGGGAGGGAGACGGGGCAGGGGGGGCCTAAATTGAAGTTAGCGGAGATGTGTGTGGGAGTAAATATGGATTTATGTCGGAGTGCACGACATCAAAGCAACACACACTCGCGCCAGTGGAGAAGTTCAATAAGCCGCGGAGATGAAAGCTAATGAAAAGCTAATGAAAAGTAAACGTGCGTGTGTTGGTGAGAGGGGAGACGCCAGCGCAGAGATGTCTGCACACGTGTGGTGGTCTCGGCTGCTAAAAGGCTATTTGTATGTACTAAGCACATAGGTGTAAAACAAGAACCGGTCCCACAGGTTGTGTAGTGACATTTTCAGTCATTTCTCAAGGGGAGCACACGAGAGTAGCCTTCAGAGTTAAGATTATGGCCAAACGTTAATTTCTGAGAGGCATTTTTTCAAAACATCAGATGTCCTCAACACCATCTTTTCAGTGATCTTATTTGTATTCTTAAGCCTTTAAATAATGTGTCATTACATATTTTGCTGTGTCCCCTGCAAAGATTTAAACGTATGTTTTAATTAAATTTTTCAGTTCTGGGCAGTTTTTTCCCTCTAGTTCACAAGGGCTAGTGTGTGGAATTGCAGGGCTGTTCTTTGGTTGACACTGTTATTCTGACCACCCTGAGTTCTCAAGTTATTTGAGAGATAGCCATTTCAATTTTTTGTGATTGACAGAAGAAAGCAAAACAACCCATCCATAAAAGTACAATTCCTCTCATCTTTCACCCCCTAAAACAGTCATGTATTTTTTTTTTTTTTTTTTTTTTTTTTGCAGTTGCAGAGTTAACAGGAAAGGGTAAATCATTAGACGCTGCTGGCTACAGTTCAGGTCTGTGCAGTAAGCCTTTAAATGTGGCTGCCGCTGACAAGTCAAATCCCTCCTCTTTGTCCTGAAGCTCACGCGGCTGTGCGCTTACCTTTGAGTTAGCTCAAGCTGAAGGGTGTGTACTGCACACTTACCAGAAATTACTTGAGAAGCCCCCAACCCCCGGGATTATTCACACCATAAACAGCCAGTGTCGCAAGTTTACTAACCGACCATGCCAAAGTCCTGAACAGTATTTCATAGAAAGAGGAAACCAAAACATTATCAGAAACATCACTTTCAGGTCCTAAAGAATGTACCAGTTGTTGGACAGCAAGATGCTGTTGTGGTACAGGCTTGGAACAAGCAGGTTGCAGGTTCAGACCGTGATTGGGCATTGCCATTGAGTTAGGGCACTTAATCTGATTTTCTCTGGTGAAACATCTCTTCATATTAATGACTAACATGTGAATCTCCCAACATTCACTGGTCCGTTACAGTAAAACAGTGAAAAGCAATGTGTGTTGTATTTACAAATTAGTTCATCATAACAACATTCGTTAAGATGGTGAAATCACTGGCATGTACACCAAGTCTTGCTTCATCTGGAGACATACAGTAAAGCATAATCACTGCAGTGTAAGTATCAGAGGCCTTCCTGGTTCTTTTGAAGGCTCAGGTGTGAAGCCAGCCCCTCGAGGGCTCTGACGTGAGGGAGAAGGCACTGAAGCAGTTTGGGGGTGCCGTCTGGTAGAAGGACTGACTGAGAACCCTGAGAGAGCAACGGAGTGACCTGCAGACAGACTGTCTTTTGACAGAGGAGAGATTCATTTGTGTGCTAATGCACAAAAGATTAGCTGACCAGAGGCATCACCGCTGGAATCAGGAGGATGGCTGTGCTGTACCAAGCTCCGCTCCCTGAGAGACCTCTTTATCATCTGCAGTCATTTTTATCTCTACCCAAGTCCTGATTTTCTTTATTTTGTGCGGGAAAAGGGGTAAAGAAGGCTTGCCTAATTGTCCTTAATGTCATGGCTTCACTGTTGAATGTGTTTCAGATGAAAGATATATGTGTGGCTATACACCTATAGTATGTCTGCATTTTTTAGAAGCAGGGATACCAATAGAAGCACTGCCAGGATAAATGAGGTTAAAACACACCAGTGGAGTTTATTCAAAAAGGGGATCAATGAATTGTTGGGCGCATATCTGAGTGGATACATTAATAATCCAGTGAGAATGTAGTGTGTTGTAAATTTTTCCTGTGCTGGTTATCCAGCATGAACCTCACTGAAATGCTTGTGTATAAGCCCTGTTGCAGAGCTGGATCTCTCACTGTGCTTTTTTTTGCCGGAGGTTACAATAACTAGGCTGCTTTACAGACATTTAAACTCTAAGCACTTGGCCAAGCACCTGCAGTCTGACCCTCTCGATAATAACTAGATTACTGGAGTGCCACCTGGTGGTGAAGTAACAGAACATGTTCAGGGTGTTCAGACTATGCTGGTTTGTGAAGACAAATGTCCTAATAGAACACCTTAGAGTTAATTACTGAGGTGTTGTTTTGTAAGAGTTATTCTGAAGAGAACAAAAGATCACTCAAAACATCTTCAACAGCTGAGGTAGAGGAGGAGTGAAGACGAAGATTGGAGTGTTTCTCACAGAGGTGCAGAGAGGTGTCCACCTCCTCCCCTGCCTTGGCCTGGAAACTCTTTGCAGACTCAGGGTTCCCCCTCACTCTCACTCCCTCTCTCTCTGTTTCTCTCTTTCTCTTTCTATCTCTCTCTCTCTCTCTCTCTCTCTCTCTCTCTCTGTGTTTCTCTCTTTCTCTTTCTCTCCCATCCTGCACTGAGAAAAAAAGACAAGTTTTTAAGGAGATGGCACAAAGGGAAAGAAAAAGACTGTGGACATGGAGGAGGCGTGGTGGCTGAATCCGAGCTGAGTCTGCCCCCCAACTCTGTGAGGGACTACTGAAGCACAAACTCCCCCCGCTCCCCTCTCCTCCTTCTGCCAGAGTTTGAGTCTCCCCATCTTGTGTGTGTGTGTGTGTGTGTGTGTGTTTGTGCTGTTGTGTGAGTGTGTGTGCATGCGTGCATGTGTGTATGTGTGTGTGTGTGTGTGTGTGTGTGTGTGTGTGTGTGTGTGTGTGTGTGTGTGTGTGTGTGTGTGTGTGTGTGTGTGTGTGTGTGCATGTGCCTGCATTTTGAGGGGTGTTGGGATTGGTTGGGCTCATTTACCCTGTCAAACTCCAAGCACAGGCTAGTGTTGTGTATCTATTGATCACGAGTCAGTGGGGCAGTAGCCCTGCAGACTTACTTGATTGTGACTGTTGTCTGGACAGCAGCTCACAGCATAGTCCTCTCCCTCCTTTTCAAAGCTCCCCCCCTCTGGCCCCCACACACCCCCCCAACCATTGATATGCATGGTGGGAGCCTTCCATAGGGGTGGGTGGCAAGATAAGTGTGTATACATTACAAGAGTTTTCAAGTGAGGGAGACCGGGCTCTCATTTGTGCCTATATATTAAAAACTGAGGCACACAAATCCAAGGAATTTCAGAAACTACATTCATAAAAAATTGCACCCAAGTTTTTGTTCTGTTTTGTTCTACTAAAGGTCAAATGAAGAAACAGTTTGATGTTTCCAGCAGAGTAAACACAATTTCACTGAAGTCAGTACACCATAACATCTGAATTGTCACCTGTTTTTGATGAAAAGTGTGTATTGTGAGTGTGGAGTGCAATACATTACAAAGGGAAATGCGTGGCAAAGAGGTGACAGCCTTTATCATTGGCTAACAGAAGGCAACGCCCCAAGGTAGCTGGCCATCATTGTTTACCTCTCCCAGGCCACAAACCAGCCAAACGCAGAGCTATTAATTAATGGAACTGCATATTAACTGTATCTGAATTACAGGCCTCTGTTCAATCACACTATAACACACAGAGTTTCTGTTGTCGGGGGGTGGGGGGGCAGGTTGGCGGGTTTGGGGTTGTCATTGATATTATTTTTTCTGTCCGCTAAATCATTGCATGTAAAATGAAAGGAGTAGTCAAAAACTAAGCACTAGATTGAATAGAAACCAGGGTTAGCCCTGCCAGGAAGGAGTAAGAAGTAGAATATGCACTATGTACATTTCACTCTATGGAAACAGGAGGAGTGGGATTTCTTTGAGAGTTTGGGGTGTGGGGGGGTTATCCACATACAAATGACAGAGAAGATTGGCGATGAGATGAGAGGATGGAGTTTGTATAAGCACATTATGCTAAATACACATAAGCACATTATGTGGAACAAAAATCTGCTTGCGTTTGTTTTATTTAATCTGTTTTGCATGTTGATAACAGTGTGTCCCTCCGTGTCTGCTTGTTTATGCTACAGATGTTCCAGGTCTCTCACAGTCAGCCTGCCCGACTCTGAGGAACCGCTAAGTGTGTGTGTGTGTGTGTGTGTGTGTGTGTGCACGCGTGTGTGTTTGGTGGAGGGGTGTAATTAACCAAGCAGCCTCGATCACACCCACTTGCTCACGTTGTACTCACACACTCCCTCACATACTTACATGTAGGCTATGAACTGTCAATGATGCTGTAGCTTTGCCCTTTTGCTGTTCCCCACAATGCACATGAACTGCACAGGGAGCGCTATTTGTGACCAGAAAAGGTTGCAGGTTCAAGTCTTAATTGTTTCATTGCTGTTGCGTGGCACTTAATTATTAGCTACTAACTATTAACCATCCAGCTGTATGGATGTGTGTTAACTAAGAATGAGAGCCGTGCGCATTGCCCTGGTCAAGGCTGTTAGACAACTGGATGAATAATGTAATGAATAATGTGAAGCCCAGCTCTGTCCAGACTCCTCCCACTGGCCCATCTTTTGCAGATTCTTCCCACCGGCTCTGCTACTAGGGGACTTCCAGCTGGGGATTTCCCCTGAATGACATCACCTGCATGCGCCTCAGAGTGTCAGTTGTTAAAGATTCTCTCATATGTGTCACACAACTTCGGCACAAAGAATCCTTGTGCAGGAGGAAGGCAATCTCGAAATGCTTCTGCAGACCGAGCAGAAACAGTTTATCACTTGATTAAGCACTCTGTGGTTCTTCCTGGTCCAGCTACGGAGCTCCCATCCCTTTTGAATTGTTCAACCTAAATAGTTCTGTTTGCTGTTTAAAATGTTGGACCTGAGGAGACATGGTCCCTGTTTTAATGGCTGAACCTGTGGTGTTGAGATGGTTATTTAAAATGTTGACCATAAGGAGATCAGGTCGCGGTTTAAAATGTTGAACATAAGGGGTTTTTGACCTAAGGAAATCTGATCATGAAACTGTTTTGGGGACTGAAATATCACTGTCATCAGTCATCTTGGCATCTATGTATAAACTATCATTGAGACAAAGCTGTTGTTTTTCAACTGGTCTTTACACACTATTTTCGCTGTTTACTTAAGCGCTATTTTCCAGTGATGGCTTTAATGTGGAACTCATAATGGTTAATCACTTCATAATTACCCACTGTGCGTAAGACTTGTGTTGTGTGCGTAAGCACTACTAACACAGGCAAGCTGTCCTGTGTGATAATGTACAAAAGTGTAGTAACAGATGATACAAAGGCTGGCCTGAAAAATAACACATGGTTGTAAGCATAGTCCAAGCAATCTGCACCCCTACCACATGAACTGAAAACCAGAAACGAGTTGTCCACTACTCTGCTTTTTATTATTATTTGCCATTACGGCCAATTCTGAGCGGCTGTCTGTGGCCTGGCTGCATCAGCCCATCCTCACTGCTGTCTGTGATGCCGTATCCAGATGGCTAAGCGTTAGCCTGAGCGTTTACCGCAGCAGAAGCAAAAGGTGTGGCCTCCGCCGTCATTCCCTGTTTCACAGATGTACACCCCTGTTAACTACTGATTTATCTGAGTTTGGCATCTGGTGCATTTGCATGGGGTTAATCCAGACCTGTTAGGGTGAAAACCGCACTCCCCCGTGGCCTCGATAACTCGATTTGGTTTGCAAATTCCACATCCCGTGATGTGGAAAGCCGCTTCTCTCCTTAAACAAGGAAATTGTTGCTGTTGAGTAAGGGATGGGGGAAGCAAGATCTCGAAAGGGAATGTGGGAGGTCTACGACAGCGGCGCGAAACTTTGGACGCTCCCGGATGAATCCCCTCACCTCCTTTGTGTTATTATTTTTTAAAACGGCGAGTGGATTTCTTTCTTCCGTTTGTTTGTTCTTTTCATTTCAACGCTCCCGTTTCCCAGCATTCCCAGCTGCCTCCGCGCCGGCGTTTGCGAGCGAGAACGTTCACCTTCTCCCGCTTCTCTCCGGGCCGCCCTCTGTTGCCTGGCGCCGCGGGCTTAGCACCGCACCCGAGATTCGCCGGGGCGCCGAGCCGCTTATCTCCGCCCGTGCAGGAGAGCGGCGGTGGCGGAGAGCCGGTGGCTTATTAGAGAGGCAGAGGCTCCGTCCCAAAACGCGTCCGAGGCCCCCCACCCTCCCCCGTCATCCTTTCAAGCGCTGCCTGCATTCCAGCATCGGGGGCCGCCGCCCGGGAATCGGATGCAAAGCCGCTCCCTCGTGCAGGAGTGGAAGCGGAGCTGATTAGCCCAGCCACCGCACGGGTCAGTGGAGAAAGAGCGCGGGCGAACCCTCCGATGAATCGGTTTTAAAGGACACCTGGGCCTGCCCTCTTTTTAGGCATTATCAAACCGTTATCGTTCAGCGCACGTGCTTAATTGGAGCCTGAAATTTGTTTTTAGTTTCGGGGGGAAAAAAAAAGAGTTTAGAAGAGAACTCCAGGGAAAATGTTTCGCTGGACGCACCAACCACGCTGTGTGTGGATGATGGATGTTTTAAATGCTTGGTAAAGCCAAATCAAACATTTTTTCCTAGTCACAGTGGTTGTGGGGGTCAAAGAGCTATCACAGCTAATTAGAGCTAACAGAGGTACTCGCTATGTCTTCAGCGTTGGAACTGCTCCCAGTGAGGTGGCTCCTCATTTCTCTGCTTTTTAAATTCCTGATTGACAAATATTAAGAAATTACAAACAAAAACTATCGAGAACATAACAGGTTTCTACATAAAAGCTTAATAAAACATCAACCAAAGAATAACCATAACCTACATCACCATGCACAAGCATATGCCGACTGACATAGACTAGCACACGTTGTACAGCGTTACCATCCATGTCATAAGTGAAATTGGCTCGACGTTTTGATTTGGTATGTCACAGTAAAGCCATTTTGACATGGATGATGGCACAGCACTCCCTATCACAGTTTATGTGGGTTGGCAGGTCTTACTGCCTGTGAGGGTACTATGCGGCTTTTATGTTGGACCCTTCATACAACAAAAGCTGTCTTTATATGCCACAGAGTAGGTGAGGCAATTAGAAATCAATATTGTACTCATAATAGTCCTGTTAATTTGCGATGACAGATACAGATAGTGTAGTGGTTCCTCATAATCTGTTTGTCTTCTGTATTTCTCAGGTGTGATTCCTTCTTCCATTAATTATGGGACACTGAGCTGAGTGCATTCAGTGTCAAACATTCGGTCACGTAACACGTGAAGACAAAACAGGCAAAGGAGTAAACACAAACACTACAGGATCTAAGATGCTAATGAGGGGACCATCATAATTTACATTTCAGCAGGGTGGTGGTAAGTGGTTCTCCAAGCGCAGGAAACAAGGCACACATACGGGAACACGATACAGGAGAAGCATTCACTGGCGCTGTCTGGCTGTCTGTGATGTGATTAACACAGGGATGAAGCTCCTCAGGGCAGCAAATGAAAGGAATTATTGTTGGAGGTGCTGGAAGAATTGATAGGATTAGGTTACGAGGGAATGGGATGCCCAGTGCCAATATAAGAATACAGAAAATCGCACTGCCTAATCTGCCTGTGTGTTTGTTCTGTCAAAAACAAACCGATAATGAAATAATAAGCCTAAATTTTACAGCCTCTCCAAAGTTGTCAGCTTGTTGACTTGAGTACCATGAATTATTTAACGGTTTTGGAACATATGGTAAAGTAGTCATGGACTGTCATCCCCACATGGAATGATCCTCCTACACACACACACGCACACATGCACACACACACACACACAACCACACACAAACATGCGCATACACATACACATGCACTCACACATGCCCTGGGGGCAGCTCCATCCGGCACATTCCCTCCTGGAGACAGCACTGCATGCAAGAAAACACACTTTTCTCTGTGACTCAGCCTCATCTTTCAACAGCCACGTGAAGAAAATGTCAAAGGTCTGTACTTTGCTTCCCCGTCATGCTGTCCATCTTAGAGGGTCTGATCTCTGTTTGACAGATGCGGAAAAGCTGATCCATGCCTTCATGACATCAAGCTGGGTATTGGCTTTATGGTATCCAACTGATCCATGCCTTTATCATATTAAACTGATCTATGCCTTTGTCATATCCAACTGATCCATGCCTTTGTCATATCCCATTTATCCATGCCTTTATCATATTCCACTGATCTATGCCTTTATCACATTTGGCTGATCCATGCCTTATCACATCTAGCTGATCCATGGCTTTAACAATCCAGCTGCTCCATGGCTTTATCACATCTAACTGATCCATGCCTTTAACAATCCAGCTGATCCATGCCTTTATCACATCCAGCTGCTCAATGCCTTTAATAATCCATCTGATCCATGCCTTCAACAATCTAGCTGATCCATGCCTTTAACAATCCAGCTGCTGCATGCCTTTATCACATGCAGCTGATCCATGCTTTTATCACATCTAGCTGATTCATGCCTTTAACACATCCAGCTGATCCATGCCTTTAAAAATCCAGCTGATCCATGCTTTAACAATCCAGCTGACCCATGCCTTTAACAATCCAGCTGCTGCATGCCTTTATCACATGCAGCTGATCCATGCTTTTATCACATCTAGCTGATTCATGCCTTTAACACATCCAGCTGATCCATGCCTTTAAAAATCCAGCTGATCCATGCCTTTAAAAATCCAGCTGATCCATGCCTTTAACAATCCAGCTGATCCATGTCTTTATCACATGCAGCTGAACCATGCTTTTACTGCACCCAGCTGATCCATGCCTTCAGTACATCCTGGCTGGGCTTTGGAGACTCTGCCATTCCGTGGTGCCACAGGCAATGTTGTCTGTGACATACAGTACATTCAGAAGTCTGCTGCATGAGTTCTCAGCACTCCCTGATCATGCAGACACATAATTCCGCTGCTTTGCAGTCCACACTGGCTCAGAGTCAAATTCAGGATCAAATTTACATCACAGGCACTCTTACGGCCTGGCACCCAAGCACCCGTCTGATCTGCTGCTTGAACATACAGTGTCCCACCCTCAAAGATGAACAGACTCAGGCCGACTCCTTGTGCCCAGCGTTAAGTGAAAATCGAAGGGAGTCAGAGCTGTCAGCAGTCCTTTACCTCCCTTCAGGAACTGTCTCACTCAGGACTTGAGAGATGCGTGTGATTGCCAGTTTTTTTCATGACAGTTTGATTACAGTGTTAATTACTGTCACTGTGTGTGTTACTGGTTCTGTGTAGGCTACAAGTGCCATTACACAGTACACAATGTTCTTATCTAAACACAATGTAATAATACAACTTACGCAAAAGTATTTTCAGTGTGTCAATAATATTTGTGTAAACTACAATGCCACGACACACTCCACTCTCCCAGTATTCTAGAATCTTATCCTGTAGAAGGCCTAATTTGTCAGCTGCAGGTCTTTGGTGGGAGAGGACCTTTGTAAGACTCAAGAGGACATAATGTTTCATCATCAAAATCTTTTTGCTGCCATGTCAAATAGTGTACGGGAACTTAGCTAAATGGTACATTTTTTCCTCTGGTGGTGTGTGCTAGGTGCTACAGCAATACACACAAAATACAAGACTCACTGTGTTACAGCTTTAAATGTCTTTTTTCACTTTGTTTTGTATGTCTTTATTCAATTTAGTATTGTATAACATGTTGTGTGGCAGCCCAAAGATTCTTAGAAGTGGATTTATTTATTGCTTTATTCTAAAACTTTTTTTTTTTTTTTACTTTTTTCCACAACCAGGTCAACTAATGTAATCATCATCACACAGAATAAAGCAATCTACTTATAAGAATGAATAAAACAATACAAGAATTGCTTTCTTCGCAATGCTGTGTTTTTGATTAGACTTCATTTAATCTTCAGCTGTGTATCACAGCATTTTATTCACTTCTGTATTCTTCCTTGTAATCTTAATCCTCTGCTATGTCCTGATTAAGTGATTTGCTTTTGGGAAAACAAACAAATGAAGAAATAAAATAATAAGCAAATAATTATTATTACAAGGGGAATGGTGTGTCTAACAGAACTCCCAGTTAAAAACTCCCCACCGCCTCTCATATCTACTCAACAGCATCCCCTGCTGGACGAAGAAAGCACCACACAATGGTATGAAAAGTGCCAGCTCGTTGGGTTTGCGCCATTTGGGCAAACGTGACTCCTTCTCACATGCGTCCAATTATCTGCCAGTTCAGTTTATCCTGCGCTGCTCTCCCCCACTCCCTCTTGTTTTGTCAGCGAGTGCGCAGTGTTTAGGCTAATGCCTGGCGATCTGATTGCACTCACATACTGGCTCAGAAAGCCTTGTCCTTATTGCTGGCTCCTCTGACAGCTGTTTTAAGGCATTAGCTCTTGTCTGGATTGAGGAAAGGGCTGACCAGGTTATTGAATAGATTGGTATTGTGTGTGTATGTGTGTGTGTGGGTGTGTGTGTGTTGGCAGGGGTGGGGGATGAGGGGGGGATGCTTTGATTGGGAGCATGGGAGTCAATGGGCTTTTCCTGTGTTTTCTTGCAGTTTTATCATCACCTCAGTGAGCTCGGACAGAGTGGAAAAGAGTTTCAGAAAAGAAACAGATGTGTACGGTTCAACTCCTGGAAATGGGGACGAGCCTTCTGGGCCTTGCTTCAGCAAACCAAGGGGCTGTCTGTCTCTCATGGGTGTGATGGAGGGTGTGGCTGTGGGCGTGGCCACAGCAGAGGGAACAGCAAGCAGAAATCTGGATTGTTCGGGGAGGAAGCGGGACTCGTGGACACATGCCAGCAGGCACTCTCTGATCCCCAAACTGTTGAGAAAGGGATTCACAGCTAAACAGGAGAAGCCAAGCGTGTGGACGCTCCAGATAGTGGCCTGTTCTCAAAAAAAATACAAATCAGTGCAGCCACTTAAGCTGCTGGTGTGGTCCATAAGGGAGAAGAGAAGAGAACCAAGATGCTGTAACAAATGAAACAGACCTGAAAACTTTGCTGCTTTACCTGTTTCGCTGGTTGAAATATGTAGAAAGGTGAAAATAAGGTGATCCCATCTAACAGAATTTACTATCTCAAACCTGAACAAAATAATAGTCAAAGAAGTCTATTCCAAGAGTCTCGTTAGATGAAGTCTGCACTGATAGCACACCAATGGGGAAATTCAAATAACTCAAATTCAATGACTTAATAATGAATGGTATGTGTAGAGGTATGACAGCTATGCTATTTCAGCGATCGACTGTTTGATTCATTTATTGATTTATTGATTGGAGATGACATTGCTTATATACATCCTGAAAATAATGCACTCACTTTTAGCTAACTAGCACCCTGGTTTACAAAAGCACTAGGGATCTTAATTTACTCAAAATGAGTGTTATTAAATGATCTGATGTTCATGGTGTTTATTATCAGTGCTGGTTATGGAAATCAAATTAAAATTACTTTGAATTTCGGCTACCCAGAACTGTCCAGTCCTGAGCACGTGTAGGTTTTCCATAAACAGCCTGGAAATTTGAAGTTTATCAGTTGTTTTGCAATGCAAATAGCTCTTGGAAACGTCTCCCGAAAACCCATCTGATCATGCCAGAGTCAGCACCATTTAGACAATTTTTTTTGTCTGCCGTTATGATATGTATAGATGAACACAGCATCCAGACTGTTTGTGGTCAATTATACTACATTTCACGCAGGTCCCATTATTTCAGTGAAAACTCTATACGGATATGAGGACCATATTAATGGAAATCAGGAAAGCAGAACAGGTTCAATTAAGGCAGTGTCTCTTTCATTCCCCTGTAACGCTTCACTGAGCGTGGCTATTAACACAAGAGTGTCTACAGCTATCTGTTGCCTCAAAGCATGCTGGGAACTTCAGTGCATATTTAAGGGGTAGCTTTGACGGTTCCCTTAAAAATAATCCTTTACTTAATAATTGTCCTTTAATATGCATTCTTTTGCTTTTTCATGTTTTTTTCCCACTTGTTCATCTTTTTTTGTAGTCACCAGTTGCACTGATCTCACAACATTCTCTGCCTTTGCATGGGAGTGCTAGGGCACGATCCTCTGGTAAACACACACACAGCAGCCATAGATATTTTTCCTATGACAATTCCCACAGTGCACCAGGAGAGCAAACGCTGAGGGGAGGATAGACACACCTCGTTGAAATAATCTGAGGAATTTAAGGGATTTTATGAGTTGCGTGGTGTGACCAGGGGACTTCGGCCCAGGGAACCCACCCTGTACCTGGCAGAGCGTGGCCAACAAAGTTCCGCCGCTACAAACCCCTGGTCATTGTCACAAATGACAGTTGGGACTCCACTTAGAAGGAGTACAGACTTTGCCACTCTGGAACCCCCATCTATGTGTAATTTGAAATCAAGTTGAAATTTTCTTTAAAAAAAAAAAAAAAAAGAAAAAGAAAAATGTGTACATTTGCATACACATCATATCAGGTCTTACTCAGATCATTAAGAAATGTTCATGCAAACACCCAAGTTTTATGTTCTCATAGTACCACCCTGCAGAATGGGTACTTTAACTTCATACACAGCGTGGCACTGTAATTCACCTCCGTGCACTTTGCAGAGTTTATGTAATTCTTATTGTTCAGAGAACCAGGAGTGTCAAACTGAAATGGACCATGTCTAAATATTTATGGCTATTTCTCAACATCCGTGAACTGTAATAAGGTTTTAACTCAGAATTAATGGTAACAGAACTATCATCAAATCCATTCGAAACTTCCATTCCACATTCCTCTTTGCTTTACTGTTCCATCATATATCAGCATGGGCGAGTTTCTCTCGCAGGAAAAGTATGTCAGTAGTATAAACTAAAAAGTGACAGCAGCGTCTCCCGGTCTTGTGTAATTCCTCTACTTTGTCTTGGCATAAGTAAGTAAATAAATAAATAAGACAACGAATGGACACCAGCCCCCCACCCCACAAAAGTGCCCTTTTTAAAATAAGTCAGACGTTTGTGCTCCTTTAGACTGCTCTGTGTTTTTAACAGCGGTAGCGTGCTACGCCTGGCAGCGGTCCCGCTCTCCTGTGTTTTTCTAAGCTCTATCATGCTTGGGAGAGAAAGAGACTTCTATTCAATGTCCTGTAATTTACAGTGCAGTTGGCGGGGAGTCTCCTTCGTTCAGAAATATTTCATTTAAACCCACCGAAGAGTTTTCCTCTGGATGCGAAGTAATTATTAACAGGAAGAGCTCCTAGTTTTCCACATTACGAGCTGCACTAAAACTGAATCAGCGCGGCTGTGCTGGGAATGCTATTTCGAGCCGCGTTTTCATGGAGAAATCGCTGCTGGCTGGCTGCCTGTTTCCATTCAGCGCGCTCTGCCGGCGCTACGCTATTTTGTCTGTCAGTCAATCTCTCGCATAAAGAGGCCCGTTTGAAAGGCTTAATGCAAATCTCATATCTTACACGAAACAGTCTTGATTTTTTTCTCCCCGTCTCCTTAGTCTTGAGACGTCTACATGTGGCTCAGTCGGCGCTGTGATTGTGGGCTTTTCACCGCGGTCTCAAAGGAGCAGACGACTTCCCTGCAGAGTTTTTTTTCGCTCGTTTAACGATATCTGTCCATTGCAGGTTCCCTGATGACGTTTGTTTCACCAGAGACAAGTCAGGAGCTTAGCATAGTGGGACATAAAGAGCACCTACAGCTGTTCTCTGGGTAATTATCTGTACCTCTACCAGCTAATATTTTCAGCTAATTGGTGTCTGAAACTTAATTTGAGCTTGTCTTCAAAAAACCTATTAGTATTTGAAGATGAACCCCAGGGAAAGGGTTCAGTTGGATGTATGGTACCAAGCACACACTTAGTCAGTGGCCCTCTCAAGGTTGATCTGTAGACCACTTACTGCACAGAACCAAACACTTTCTCTCCTCTCGCCACTTTAAATGCCTTTTAGAGCATGTGTCTCAATTCAGACTCCTGATGAGCATGTGTGTGTGCTATCTGAAGGTTGTGTAAGGTTTGTTTTTGAGGAAAGCAGAGGACACTTTCCCTAAACTGTGTCCAGGACGCACATGCAACAGATCAATCAGCAATCAGTGCTGAGGCCCAACATTCAATAAATCGAATATCAAGAATAGCTCAAGCAGTCTTCAAATGCTTGGTTAGTTACAAAAAAGAAGAAAAATTTTTATTCTTTATCATTAGCATTAATGAAGGTGAGACTAGAAACTCTGCCTACAATAGCAGACAATTCTTTGATATTGTCCCCTTTTCTGCTGCAAAGTGTAACTGCCCTTTGCAGTGAGTCCTTATATTCAGAGAAGGAATTTAATATAGTGTCAGTGAGGTGGGGGGGTTTCATTCATCAAACATTCGATCTGAGGGCTCAGTGAATATTCAAATATCAAAGCAATCTAAAGGTGCATCCCTACAACCGCCCTGCTGCTCCCAAATGGTTGGGCAGTAAGCCTCAGGTTGCTTCATATTCATATTGCTCCAGCCTTCCTTCATTTTAAGAATGCCAATGAATCCTGCGTGTTTAGTCTTTCCTGAAGGTCATCTCCACACGCCCCTCTGGAAGGCCTGGTGCCCTTCAGTCAGCACCTCTAAGCCTGGCCCTGTACTCCTGCCCTGTACGCGATGCTGATGTCCCCCCCCACCTGAAGCTGTGTGCTGGCACTCCCCTCCCAGCAGGGTTTGGGCTCAGAGGACGGCCGCACGTGAGAGTTAAGAGGAGAGGAAGAAGCAGAGACGCGCTGGCCGCGGGACGCCGCAGAACCGGCTGGCGGCGCAGCTGTGACCTTGCGAACACGACTCCCGACTCGGCGCCGGATCTTGTCCGCCACCCCGCACCCCACTCGGTGCGGCAGGCCCCATGCCAGCAACACCAGGTGCTGGTCAAGCAGCCACTTTGGCAGGAAGCCGTGTCCTAGCCTGGGCAGCTCACATGGTCTGAGATTGCCCTTATTTCTGTGGGAGGAGGGATCCCCCGTCTGGACAGGACACCAACCTCTCGCATGCATTACCCACAATCCATTTCTTTCAGGGCCAAGTGCTAGACTGGGAAGAAGTGGGTAGTAATGTGGGACAGGTAGAAATAGGTAATAATGGACTTCCACCACAAAATGGGTGGAGCTACCAGGTGTTATGAGTGATTCACTGAATAGAATGAATCTTGGAACTTTGCTGTGTGCAGCAATGTCCTTTGATTGGTTTGTGCAAGTCAGTGAGTGATGGCACGTGGTAGTTTCATACATAGTAGGCATGGGCACCTTTTTAAATGGCCAGGGATTTGAACTTAAAACCCTTCTGGGTGTGGGGCAGACAGGTCTGCTCATGCTATGCTCCTGTCTGGAGGTGTTTTATGGGCGTGGCATCATTTTAATTAGTTCTGAGGATTACTGCAACTATCTGCATTTTTATGAATAACTTCTCACCTGCAAACCCACAACCCCCCCCAAAAAACCTCTACCCCCTCCGGCCGTGGCCCAACAAGCCCCTCCGCGACTCTCCTGTTTAATTTTAATGCCAGAGTGTGTCCAATGTCTCTGTATTAAGTTTAGCGTGCCTGGGTAATTCCACTCTCATTTCTTAAGCTTGTGGCTCGCTGTTCTAGCCTTGAGACATACACAATCAGGATGCCACCCACAGAGAAAGATTATTAAAGAATCTGTGTACCATTTCATCTCCCTCAACAGACACCCAACGGCGGAGAGGGGAGGCAGCGCATCCATCCAGTGTATGATTGTGGTACATAATTACGTATTTTAATATGCCAGCGGTCAGCGGGATTTAAAAATCTGTAAATCCTTAAAGAAAAACGAGCAGGGACAACCATGCTTTAACCAGAAAATTATGAAAAACGGTAAACAGTCTAGATACATTGGGGTGGCTGTGTAGCATAGTGGTATGAAGCAGGGCTTGTAGCTGAAAGGTGACTGGTTCAGTTTTTTGCTAGGATACTACTGCTGCATACCTCGGCAGGGTACTCAACCCAGAATTGCCTCAGTAAATATCCAGCTGTATGAATGAATAACAATAATGCTATGTATACATTATAACAGAGAGGTGACGCTCCAGAACACCTCCTGAACACCTTAATACCGCAGAATCTCATTGTCTGAAGGGACACTTTGGTTTCTCTGAAACACAATCAATACTTCAGTTAATTTTAGATTCACTTTCATTTCCCTACTGTAAAGTCAAACCACAAAAGTGAGCAACAAAACAGGGAAAATGGTTTGATGTGCCATACATGCATGATGCAGAGAGCCTTCACCATGCTCATTCGTAAAAGTTCGGTACAACCGAACACTTTGCCTGAGTTTAATTATCTCTGAAAATTGGCCTAGGAGCCCTTTAAAGCTTTCCCCCAAATTAGTGTACATGACATATGTTTTCATTTGTGCTGAAGCTGAAGACAGCACAGTTGCGTTCTCCATATCCTGCTACAATGATGAGAGCAGTCTCCAAGCCTTAGTTGTGGCTTCGCAGTCAGTACCACAGACACATACCAGCTGACAAAATCGGGTTTTAGGTATGTTTACGTAAGCGCAGGGCACGTAATTATATGATGTTTATCGCGTGATTTATGCGGCATGGTTATTTTGTTTCCACGTTTTTAATTTGTCACCATTCAGATTGCATGCCGCTACAGTTAGCTCCGGTAAACGTTAGCGTATGTACGTGCCGCAGTTTGTTTAGGCAAGACGTTCATTAAGGTCCATAAACATATAAGATGATCGCGTGGCTCTGCTTCCAGACGTTTCTGTTCCCACATTCCCACGTTTCCCCAGCGTGAAATGGAGTAACCTTCCTTCCGTTATATAACTCTCCCGCATACGATTATCACATCAAATTCCTTAACAGCGTGAAGCTAATTTGCGAGCTATGAATGTCTTTGAGAAGGTTATGTTAATGAGCTATACACAGAGCATAATCTAAGCTCTGCTTCTTTTTGACATTTAAAATGTTTACGTTTACGTGAGCAGAGACTCTAATGAGAAAGGGACACCATAGAAGTCATCTGGTCTCCCAATCGGCCCGTGAGTAGCTCTCTCCTACAGGAAGTCTCTCCTCCAACAAAAATAACCCACAGATGTCATCCTTCTCTGCCACTTGTGTTTCCAATTATCTCATTTAACAAAGGATTTTTCACATTTTACCGTGTAATGGTGAAGAGGGGGAAGGCAAGCAGGAGCTCCGGACTGGGACTGGAAACTCTCAAGAGTTTCTTCTGTAAAGTTGCCTTTGCACGTCAATGTCCTCTGTCATCTTTGTTTTCTTAAATTGCATGTTCACTGTTTATGCAGAAGATTATTGACTGAACTGCTTTGAGTAAAGTAATTTGCTGAAGGGCACAGCGGCAGTTTCTCATCTAGGATTTGAACCTGCTGCTTTCTGGCTTCCCAACCATTGTGCAACACTGCCAATCTGATGTAGGGTACAAATATGGATGTGCCAATAGCATGTAGAAATTGCAATTGAAAATGAACATATTTAACATAATAATAACATATCCTACACAACAGGAAGAACTGTGACGGAATTATTTTTCTCAGGAACAAGCACATGTCATGCTTATGGTGCACATAAAACTTTACCATGAGGCATCAACAGTGACACACAGCCTCATAATCCCCAAATTGAAAGAAGCCCCTCCAAATTTGGGGCGTGGTACGGTCAGTGGGTGCCAAATTGGTCCATCCCCCTCATGTATATTCATGAGCCAAAGTGTGCAGAGCGAAGGACAGTCTCTCAAGCATCCCACATTACGGAAGAAATCCCAGATTGTCCGCCTCCATTGCCACCTGCGTACATCCCACCCCAGCCACTGTTTCAGAGAGGTGCCACTCCCCCCTGCGGGCCAGGAGACAGAGACAGCAGTTAAAGAGCTTATTTCCCAAATCTCTTTATCCTTTCTGGAACTGTGAGACGCTGACAGAAAGTCAGTTAACTCTAGCCAGTGGCAGCTGCCTGGATTTTGCATAATTAATTATTTATACCAAGCCAGACACAGTAATTACCATCCAGATGAATATGATATTCTAATCAGGCATGCTTTCATTTTAATTGCCCTCCAGCATCTAAACTGTCAGCGCTGGCCGAGCTTGATAAAGTGGAGACTCACTAAACGCCATTAGACATCTGCTCCAAGACCGTGCTTTTCTCTGCCACCCCCCGGCTATAAAAATCAATACGGGACTGGTTTGTGTGTGATCTTCCCCATTTCTCTGCTGAAAGACATTTTCCGTCAGTGACTAAAAGCAATCCCTGGCGCTGAACTCTGGCCGGGTGCTTCCACAAGAACCATCTGAAATCCGGATGGGTTTACCTCCTTTTTAAAGTACCAATTGTAAGAGTGTGTGTGTGTTTTGTGTGTGTGTGTGTGTGTGTGTGTGTGTGTGTGTGTGTGGATGCATGTAAAGGAGAGAGATAGTGTGTGTCGTTGTTTATGTCATTGTGTGTGGTTTTGTGTGTCCGTTTGGGAGAGAGAGAGACAGAGGCTGTGTAGTTGTGTGTGTGAAAGAGAGTGTTTGTGTGTGTGTGTGTGTGTGAGAGAGAGAGAGAGAGAGAGAGAGAGAGAGAGAAAGAGGGTCTCCACTTCAGCATTGCTTTATTGCAATACCTTTGTTTTCCTGATGTCGCTGTGTCAACAGACACAGTGGATCCTGTCTTTCAGTAATTAATCCTCTCCCAGGCACAGACCTGACTCTTTCTCTTGATTGGACACTTAGGGACAGGTTAAGTGGGTGCTCATGGGAAAAAAAAAATGCTTTTTGGCTGTCCCTCGGAATGCAGATACAATGCAATTGACAGGCATGGTCACAGCAGTGGTGTGATCATAGAAACCAGTAATCTTTCAGAATACATCAGTTGTCAAGTTCCCCTTGGACTGCAAACAAACCCACAGGTTTTCTCAGATGCTGGATCCTGGAGTACTGCTGAGACTAAAGACCCAGGTGTGAAGCACAGTGGGGGTGAGGTGCTTGGTTGTGATTGCATGTTAAATGGGGTTATTGATACCTGAGTGTGAGAGAAAATTGGTTCACAAAACTTAAACTGTGTGCTGTCTTAAAACCGTACCAGATTGCTGTTATGAATAACTTTTTAGGAATTTTTAAGTTGTTTGTTTATTCATTCTAGCATAGTCATTTACCCACAATGTGTAACTGTGGTTAAAATCTTTTGTCTCCTCATCCCCCCACAGCAAATGACAAGCCAACCATGAAACAAAACAACAGAAAGATGCACATGGAGCATGTGGCGTTGCTGCATAAGATTACTGTTTATGTAATGAGCAATCAGAGCCTATGTTTCCATTACACAATGGCAAACAAACACGCATTGCGCTCTGCAAGTCGACAGAATAATGTCTCTTGGATGTTAAACATGGTCTACACCTGTTTCTGTTAGGCTTGTGGCACTGTTTTTCCACTGCCAGAGTCTCCAGAGCCAACTCTACTACCTGTAATGGAAACATGGTGAGTGAGGGAAAATGGAAAGTACTGATACAAAACAGACCTGGACGTCAACAGGCGAATGAAGGGATTACATCAAAGGTGGCAGATTCTTTGGGACAGTCTGTCATTGAGTAAAATTCTCAAAGGGCTGGAGTTGCCATGCCCGAGGGCATCGAGAACGTCTGTCTTGTACTGTTATGCATAATTCAGAATGTAACAGTGCAGGAAATCTGAAGAGAACGTTTGAACTTCTGTGACTAGATCTAGAGTAGTCAGAAACATGTGGCAGGCTCAGATAAAGACTGAACTTCTGTGCGCTTCACTCTGAAAGATGGAGGGCCTCACATATCCAACATGACAGATATATAAACCTCAGAGTCATTAAAAAAAAACCAAACAAATCTTAAATGTGTCCAGAAAAAACTTTGATTTTGCAGAGAAAGCACAAGTCATTTGTCATACATAGAGTAACTACTTAAAACTCATATTCACAGGCATATTGCTGACCTTTTGCATAAATTCTTTAGTACGCCATCTTGTCAAAATTGCTGAAGTTCATAAAATGAGAATGGAAAACGAGAGTGCATGCATTTCCTACAGTGATAACTAGAAACTACCCTCAACACGATATTTCCCATGCAATTCTTTTATACTCACTTCAGCAAGCAGAGACACAATTAGTTTTGCCTTGGCACAGCTCAAGTAGCATTGATTCCTTTTGCTTTGATTGAGTTGGCATGAATTCCATTAGTGCTTTTTGAGCTAGCATTGCTTTAGTTAGCATTGTCTTCATCAGCTGTGCTTCAGTTAGCTTTACAACAATTAGCTTTGTGTCATTTAGCATCATTTTGGTTAGCCTTGCTTCAGCCTCTCTATTTTTTTTAATCAGTTGGTCATCAGTAAGATTCACACAGGTCTGAGGAGACACACTGTGGTCTGACTTGTCTAGTGAGTCAACAAGTACCAAACTTTGAGGCCTTTCGAATGAAGGCTTTCATGTCTGTGACTCGCAATCTCCCCCTCTAGGTGTCTTCCAACAGTGCGGATAGAGAGTACTTGCAGAAGCAAAATTTGACTGAATCTGCGAACTACATTTGTGTAAGCATGAATAGACAAGCAAGTATGTTTGTGTGCATGTAATTATGGTAATTCCCTTCAATTCCACATGCCATAACCCACAAGGACTACAAAAGGTTGCAGGCCCAACTCCCATGTGGGGCCCTGCTGTGTTTTCCTTGATCTTAACCTGAATTACTTGAGTAAGTATCTGATTCTATAAATGGAGAGCATGGCACATCTAAGATATGTAGGTCACCTTGGGTAAAGGAGATGCTTGAGATTTTGTGAGGACTTTGTACTATTTTACGCTCTTTCTCGAGCCTGAGTTTAACTCACACATGAGCAGGCCCCAATCTCTACCACAGCAAAGAGCGATGAGGTTTTAAGCATGCCTTGCGCTTTGGCCACAACGGTTTGAATTTCATGAGGCGTCTCTCTCTCTCTCTCTCTCTCTCTCTCTCTCTCTCTCTCTCTCTCTCTCTCTCTCCGCAGAGTGAGGAGGCGAGGAGAACACAGGCTCCGCCAGTAATCCTGCCTCCGAGGCTGGGGTCAAAGGTCAGAGATGCAGCATGGCTGCAGAATCCTGCAGTAAAGGTGGTGGAGGGAGCGGGAAAGATGAGGCCTCTCACCAAGGTTATCCGGAGAGGCCGTAATGAGCAGAATCTCGCCCTCTGCACATCGCCAGGAGACGTCCCGTGGTAAGGCAGAGAAAGCTGAAAACACCAGGAAGCTGCATTTTCACACATTTTCAGACTGTTTCCACTTTATTTATTTATTTATTTATTTATTTATTTATTTATCTGAATCTCTTCTACTGGCACATGGTACATGTTTTTGTGAGATTCATAGTCATGTGATTTGATTAGGAAGGATTTTGATGGTCAGTATAATATGTAATTGGCCCACTTCTGTATGTATCAAGTTCTGGATCATTATTCTTATTGCAAGATTAGAAACAACAATATAATATCATGCTTTGCCATCAACTTAATGTAGATGTAAGACTTTCTGAAAGGGTGTAGGTATCCCCTGGTTGTATTAAGGTTACCTAGGATGGTTCTATTTGAGGAAGAATCCCAGCGAGAGTGTTTGGGTGAATATAACAAGGGTTTTCAGCCTTGTTAGTGCCATTCACTGGGTGAGTCTTCTCTGTCATCTCTGTCTTCTATGTCAAACCAAGCACTTTAGCTGGCACTCATCTTCAAAAACCAGATCATTTTCTTCCTCAAAACATTCTAATTTATTTCAAGGTCAATTTTGATAAATATGTTAAATGATATTTATCAAATGGCTATTCAGTGAAAGACAAAACAATTCAGTTCAAATCATAACAACATTCATAACATATAATGGCTCCACCCATTTTAGATGACTCTGACACAGCCTTCAATAATGAATGGAGAGTACAGTCTTCATGAACCCCATAACTGGTGGTGCAACCATATGCTCTCAATCACTGACTCATTTCATCAAATCAGAACACATGTTTGAAATCCAGTGATTAGTACTTTCATAGCACTTCACTGCACTACCCATTTTTGATTTCAGGAAGCTTCACTCTCTAACAACTACCATCAGGTGCTCTTTCAGAGCCCAACCTGTTGTGAATCTTATTCCCCATTAAAGCAACTCCACTTGCAGTATCAAGAGTGAGCTTCATTTACAATAATTACTGCCTATTAGCAGGTCATTCATAACAAAACCACGAACTGTTTCTAGTGAGGGCCGACTATGTGCTATAAAGTTATTTAAAGGTATCTGTATAATCATTGATGACCTTTGCTGCTCCCGCTATGAGGAGCACACCAGGAGATCGTAACCAGAGGACAGGATCTCCCAACTCTATCTGAATATTTTGTGGATGTCCGAGCGAGTCATAAAACCCCAGCAGTGCAACAAGCAAACCCAGCTGACCTACCCACCCCTACCCTAGTGGAATGAAACCAATTTGTTCCGCAGCTGTGGGTTTCTGGTCATCGCTGGTGGCTCACACAACCAGTTTTGAACCTTATTTGTAGGGCCAAGCATCCATTAAGAGCAAGGCCTTTGGTGTCTGAGCCATTCTAGAGCCTCAGATTAGACTGAGTTTGATCAAATGATATTTATGAAAATGGCAGCTATTCAGTGAGCATCATGCATTCTGCTGTGTGACACAAAAGAGTAGTAAAGACACAGCTTTATACTTTTTGCGCCAAACTTGTCCCAACATCTGTGTGTAAAATGTAAAAAAAGTGTTCCCCAAAAACCTACAAGGTTGCAGTTCCTTGTCCTTTTTACACCTTTCCTGTTAAAGCATGTAATCACTCCATATCTCACCACAGCCCCACGGTTACTCAGCTAATTAAGGCTACAAAGCTAATAATTACCGCTCTGCTCATTTGTTTGTTACATTGAAACTGTAGTAATGATCTGTGTAACTTTAACATGAACTTAATTAAGGTTAAAAAAGAGCAGGGCATCAAAATGAAGAATACTAATCCTACAGTTCAAAAGACTTCTTCTGTGCAGGGTGTTCTCACTTAACATTGTGCCCTACATGTATTAGATATGCAAAACAGTAATGCGCAAACTAGTTTTTACCTAAAGTCTGTAATTGTCCTAAAAATAATCCACACATCTTTCTGGTTATGTTTGCAGTGTCCAAATGATGGCCTTTGTGGTTTTCAGATATGGCAGGGATTTTTAATGCTTTTGAGCGAGCATCCTTTGCTAATTACCATACCATAACTCCATTCGACATACAGAAAGATGTTTAAATAGGGAGGTATGTCCTCAGTTTTTCTTCCTGGTTCAGTGTGAGGATCAGTCACAGTTGAAGTGGCCTAGGAGATATGGCTTTGAGTTCTTGTGATGGAATGTGCAGTGGCAGGGACAGACTTTTCAGTAAAGTTCAGTATCTTGAGTACTGTAGGGTATAGTGATGAGCGATCAACTGCATACAGCTATTTACTGATAGCCGTGGTGTCAGTTCAGCTCTGTGAGTGGGAGGGAAAGAGGATGAGCCAGAAACAGGGTGTTTCCCATGGTGCTTTCTGGTTTATACTCTTGAGCTAAGAATAATTGCATTGAGCACAGTGCACAAGTTCACAGTCTGGGACTCAAAGATACACGAGCCACATATGTCTGCAGTCTTTGTTGTGTGTTATACTTATGTTTGAGCATATGATTTGCATTGCCCCAGTAGAAGCAGGGAAGCCTGTCTGTGCCAGAGCATTGAAAGTATAGGGACCTATTATGCCAAAAGATGGCACGTCCTTTGGTGGTGATATCAATGTGCCTAACTGTACCGCTTCCATCAAGTTTGTAATGTATGGTGATAATTCCCTCCACAAATGCCGCCATTTTTATTTCATGGTCATAATTATATACAAACTGAAAATTGTGAAAGCAACAACACTAAAAGGTCATGGACCACATGCAGGCCTTATTATGCTCTCCATCAGCCTCTTATTAATAAGATGTTGGTCTTGTTGCTACTGTGATACACATTTAATGTCTCTAATGGATATACAGGGATGACATTTTGAGTCAGTCTGGATAATACAACTGCCAGATAAATAATAACGTCATTGTTTGGAAATCGGGCGGATTTGAATGTATTTCCACATGCCAAAAATAGAGGATCCCATGGGAATATGTTGCACTTGAAGATGTTGCCGCCTCCTGGGGCTTCCCAGCTTCCATGGACAAATATTTACACAACAATCCTGACATAAAGTGCAGTAGCACTTAATATTATCCCAGTTTACAACTGTATTACTTTATTTCATACTCAGCTGTTTGAAGTTTTTAAGGTTTTTAAGGAGGTGCATCTTCTGTACAGTATGTGTCCTGTTGGTTCTACACCAAGACCATGCATTTCTGTGTGGAGAGGAAGGAAATATGTATTGATGTTCAACACAAATTTATACACTATAATATCATGGCACTATAAAGGATAGAAAAGACTATACCTAAATCAAACTGACAAGAATAAAGGATAGAAAAGACTCAACCTAAATCAAACTGACAAGAATAACAAGAACTATACCAGTGGAAATAAGAGGTGTAATTATCATAAAACCAAACTGAAGACCCCTCAAACATGAGTTACGAGACATGACTATAAACAGAAAGAGCTTTCATTGGACTGTGCACACACATTCTGACTAACTGGTAGAAAGTCTGCTCTGTTTGTTCAGGAGATGTTGTGTGAGAGTATTACCTCCACAGCCTGTTTCCTCCCCATGACTGTGGATTGAGAGATCAAATCTTCCCACCCCCGCTTACAAGCGGTTGGTGCTTTTCTGTGTGGTGCATATGATCACCGTCTACCTGCCGCTTTTCCCTCTGGCACCCGGCATAGGGTGTGTCACGTGCTAGCGCAAATCCGCTTGAACTCACCAGCTCTGAGCTTACAGTCTGCGGTAGGATGATGGTTTGCGGTCTAAATTGGGTCCTTTGAGGCATTTTGCCAAGAGGAAACAGCTGTTGGGGAGCCAGGAGAGACCAAAAGGCACTGAATCCTATAACCTTCTGCAGGAGATGGGGTAAGGGCTGTGAGGACTATGGGGTTCAGAGCCCTGCAGAGACCAAGCTAGCAGTCTCCATGGCGATGTGGGTGGATGTAAATAGAGCCTTAAACAAGAGAGTGCTGTCCCAACAACCCTCAATAGTTTAAGCCAATGACAGCATAGTGTCTGGTCTGCAGTCTGGCCCTGCAAGACCAGCATCACAATTTTGTGTTTTCCTTAAAGTGATATCACCATTTGCTCTCTCCCTCCTTATGTACTTTTCACTGTATGGCAAGAATTCCATACACATGGAATGGAACATGTGGCTTAGAGAGAGCTGGATAACCTCGATCAATGGGATCAAAAATGACCTCTGCCCCATCGCCTTGTCTACACTGTGGTAACCAACATGGCTTGAATTCCAATCAATCCCTAGGCAAAGCTGTGACCTTATCTGCTTTGGTGTTTAAGAAAACAAATTGTCACTGTAAAATTGGAAGTCAGACCTGATGGGATGTATTTAAAAACTGAGAAAAGCTTGTTTGAGCACAGTAATAACACTTATCTATCTGCAAAGGTTTTAGGAGGAGGTACTCTTGTTATTCTAACTCCATACCTCAAGAGCTGAGGCATTAAAAATGGTACAATTTGTTGGAGACTGAGACAGCATATCCAATGCAAAAGATTCTGGGAACTCTAAGTTAGAGTGCCTGACTAACACTGACACTGTACCCAGACTTCATCATGTGTGAACTTCATCGGATTAAGAGTTGAAAGGGATCATTGACAGCAGCAGGTAGAAGAAGGCCTTAGGCAATGTCCTGTGTGTGTGTGTGTGTGTGTGTTGGGAGTGGGGTGATATATTGCCTGTGTGGGAGATATAGTAGCAACTGGAAATGTGTAACCCTTTACTTCAGTTCAGCTTTGCTGCCGTTTCCCAGAAGTCCTCTCAGAAAAAAAGGAGGAGTTGGGTTGGCCAGCCGTATGTGTGTTGTATGTGTCTGTAATCTGATGTCAAATGTTCTGAGTAGCTAGGAACTTCTCAAAGGAAGTCAACAACCTTAGGAAGAGACCACCTCCCATCCAGCCTCATTAGAATTTAATTTGCTCAGGTTCCCCTCTATGCGCCCTAGACAACATAAGGCAGGATGGTATGCTGCGTTTGTACTGGTCTGGAGTCAGCGCTTCAATGGGGGGGTGGGTCTTATCTCATGTACACTGGGTCAGTGCTGGGACTCGTCTCCCTCAGCTCAGTGTGTGAGGCCCACAAACTGGGTGTTTAATATATGCAGTCAGCACAAGGCCAGTTTGTGTTTTTCTGTTCATCACCAAAATTATGTAAAATTTGTTTATGTATTTGCTGAAAAAAATGAAATAAATAGAGTATGACTCTAACTGTCATGTGTGCTGTGGTTTGCAGACAAATTGCTGGAGATCCATGGTGTTATGAGTGCTGTACTTGTTTTGTATTCAGAGGGCTTCTGAAATCTCTAACATGTAAGAAATGCATATTTATAACATGTAGCTATTTGCCTATACACAGTATTTCCATGTAGATTCAGAAATGCATAATATGGGTTCATTACTATTTGTAAGTGCCATAAAGCCAACTGTGAATTTTCTGCAGCGAATGTTGTTTCAACCTCAGTGGGTTACTATATTTGTGCTGGGGAGTGACTGATTTCTTATCCCTCGTATTTGCATATACAGATAATTTTAATATGATGGAGACTAATCCTCCCATCCATGTGGAAGATGACAGGCCATTTTCCATTTACTTTTTATTAATGAAATTTGTTTGTGCATTCAGCTGAATCATCATTGTAATTATCTGCAGAAAAAGTATTTTTATCTAAAATAATTTGCATTGTTTACACTATTTGCATATATGGATTGCCGCAATAACTTCTCATTAATTGATATAAAATGACATGTTCATTACGGTGTGAATCGCTGACTAATGTTAACTTGTAGTTGTATATATACAGTTTTTGAGGGAGTCTGTGCTAAAATTTTCTTTGCAGCCAAGAAAATACCATATGTATATATGCAAACCTTTTTGCTGAGAAGCTGAGAAAGTGCAGATTGTAGCAAAATTAGAAGTGAGATACTATTTTCTAAAACCTAAAACAAATAACTCCAATCTGGCCAGCTTCCTTCCACTAAACAGCCACAGCAGTTCTGCAACATCACCACTTAAAAATTTAAATAAATAAAATTTAAAATGCAGCATAACAGAAGCTTCTGTTGTGCAATATATCACATGGTGACACTTTTAAGGGCACGGAGTAGCCGAAGAGCATAATCTACAGACAAATCAACTTTGCATTTAAGAACCAGCTGGATGTAAACAATACACATAAACTTTGCATTTCTTTCAACTCTCTGCCAATAAAAGTGTCCCTGTGTGATATACTGCTCTGTCCAAGTTAAACTCACAGTGGTCTGACAGCAATTGCACGCTGCACTGTATTTTTATCGTTACTTTTTTTATTCGCCTGGCAGATGTCTGTATCCAGGCTAAGCCATGGGCTCTTCGCATCAGCCACAGTGTCCTTTGGGTAGATGGCTCCAGCAGCCGCAGTTCCCTTTAAGAAATGAACCACGTCTCCTTACGTCACATTTTGAAGTAAGAGGTGAGATGAATGGACATGGATGTTTGGACACAGTGACCCACAAAGGCCTTAATGAAGAGATGGAACTGTCCTGCTTTCTAACATCATTCATCTGGTCTCTCTTGGCTTCTTCCACTTGCTTGATATACTGCCCTGGATTGACAGGGTGAATAACTTTTAGATGCTGTATGCATTGTAATTTTTTTCCACATTTTTCTTAGCTGTATTGTTTTTGTAGCCTCAGCCTCATTCAGTTATTTTTAAGCACTCTGCATTCTTATCTTTTCCTTTAGTGGACTTTTTACTCCATTGGTTGTCACTGGCATCAATAAATGTAGTCTAGCAATGCCCATTCTTTGCAAATCAGAAATTGCTTTTTTAAATTTCATATTTGCTTTGTCCAGGAGCTCTCGTTCACTATGATGCATTGTCTGAGATTTTCATTTCTTCCTCAGTTGTTTGGTTGGTAAGGTTAGATAATTGGCAGTGCTCTTTTCCCATGTTTTGCAATGTTTATTCACTTCCAGCTAAGCAGACAAGTGTCCTGGAAAGATCCAAGTGTGAATAAAATGGAAAAGTTCTCCCTCCTTCTCACAGACAGCAAACTATGGCTACATGTAAGTGAATGTTGTGAATGGAAATAAGCTATTTGACAGCTTTTGTTTTACCTGTCATCCATTTGTACCACTGGGTATTTATTAAAGAAAGTCAGGCGTGGTACCTCACTCAAGTCAAGGGCACACCCACCTGGGAATCAAACCCACAACCTTCTGGCTGTGAAAAAGAGAACAAAAGATTTTCCTCCCCTCCTGTTCCTCACATCTGGCGTACGCCTGTCTACATTTCCTGCATTATCACAGTAGGTTCACCATTTTGGAAATGACTCCCATTTTGATTTCACACTACCATGAAAACCCATAATGTGACATATGGAATCGTCCATATTTTTGAGAAAGCATCCTGAAACAGTGTGATCGTGAAGACTGCAGGTGAACAAAATTAAATCTGTAAAATTCAGTGATTTTGTGTTTTCTGTGATTCCTAATCCATGTTTTAATGAGGACCTTCAGGGTGTATGTGCTCCAACTCTGCAGAAGGCTATTTTTCAGAGACTCCAAAGATCAAATAAATTTTAAAAAAGCACCGTGATGCAGTTATAGATCCAGCTTTGAATTATGCAATATTAGTCAGATGCCACTGTTTTCACTCTTGGTGGACTTCCCTTTACACAGCAGTAATATTGCAGCGTATGGCGTGTTACTGTGGTGCTGTTTATAGGCATACAAGGTAGCACTTACACCTGATTGCAACATTTCGTCCTGATTTGTTGCCTTTTTTGTCCTGAACCCCCAAGCGCTGCTTTGGGCAGAAAAACATATATTCCGGCACTCCGCGGCTTCCCATGTCAATTCTCGGCTGACGGTACCTGTCCGAATGCCCGCGGTCGCTGGGTGAGCGTGCCCCAGTCGTTCACCGTGGTTCTAAGTATGGTTTTATGGGAGTTGGGAGATTCAGTTCTGCGAGCGGCGCGTCTCTTCGCAGCCTGAGGTGGTTGGTGTCGCGTGACAGTGTCAGGTAACCTGTTTGCATCAGGTGGTGTGGCGGACAACGAGCTGAGCGTAGATACGGGATGATAAATAAATCATGCAGGTTAACTGTCACGAATCATAACAATCTGACCGTCGCGTGGCTTTGGTGTCGATTTTAGGAACTGTTTGTTTTAATTACCGTTTTGCGCTAGCAAAGTCAAGGGTGATGATCTCTTGTTGCTTTTATGTTGGATTTTGTTATTAGCGGAGGTGTGATTGTTGTCGCTGATGGACACACACTCCCATTAAATTTAAAACCTGCTTCATACTGTTGCCCACAGGCCAAAATACGTACATTTCTATGGCAAATTCGGGGAAGACCCGATGTGTTTTAATAAAAAGTCACTTATTCAGCTGATACGGAACACTGCCGGATTTGCTAATAATTTAGACAGACTTTTACATCTTTCTAAACCCAGCTTGTAAAGAATACCGTGGAGCAGCCAAATGACAGTATTCCGGTGTTGTTATTTCATCTTGTAGTTCACAGCGGGTTGAAAGGTATATTGTACTCGCCGCAAAAAAATTCATGCACTAAAAATGTTAGACTACTCTCACTCTCATTTTATTGTATGTGTGCCAGTGCCAACTTTGGACAGATCAAACCAGTGTGATAATCTCATCCCAAAGTTTCAGTTCTGCCGACACCCCCAGCACCACCAATATACACACACACACACTCACACACATACACACACACACACAAACACACACACACACTTGGCCCCTCGCCAGCCAAGAGCTGTCAACTGCAGGCGTCTTCTTAACGCGTCCCCGTCAAGTGCGCGCGGGCATTCGTGGCTGGCATCTGCCAAACGATGTGGAGCTGTCAGGTTTCCTGACAGTCTGTCAGCCCGTAATTGGCACACATTCGAGCAGACGCACGCAGGTGGCTGTCTGCTTTCTTGTACCTTTCCTTTCTCCCCACAGGACCCCCGAGGGACCTGTTTAACAGCGGCCATGCGGCTCTCGGCTGCTCTTGTATAGATTACGGGCAATATCCTGCGCTCCGCCACAAAACTTTAAGTGCCAGAGTAAAACGTAATTGGCCGTCTGGAATTACACGGTACTGGTCTAAACACATTTTCTATTCCGGATTTTATCTTGTTTTTCCACACCTTTGGGAGGGGCGGCAAATATCATATTTTGTGCGAATTTAAATTTTGTTTTGTGTTGTTTTTCTGTTGTTGTTTGTTTGTTTTACAACAGATGGCGATTGTACTCTGGTATCCCCAACCGGTACCTCCCGCGGTCGGGCGGAGTTAGAATTCAGGACCATATGCGGCGCAGCAGGGGTGTTAGTTACGGTGCAGTGGCCAAATCCCAAACAGGTTGTAAAACTAGGTCCGCCTTAGGTCCCTCTGTCTTAGGAGCCTATAGCCCCACAAAGCCCAGTTCCCAGGGCTTTATAAAATGAACTTTAAATCAACATCTATTTGAGCCCAGGCTCAGAACCGCATCCTTTTAAAACACGCGTGTGGGTATTGAAATGTTGTGAAAATTATGTATCCTTTGTTTAACACAGGCAACTTAAGATGGTTTAAGTCTCAGCGTGGAGCGCACACTCTGCAGCGCTGGAAGAATTTCACCTGTGGTGAAACACTTTTTTTTGTTAAATGCGATATCCGTTTGTATTCAGAATGCAGGTCAATTGATATTTAGAGCCTAAACGAAATCATTAGAGTACAGTTATGATTCTAAAGCACGCTGTATGAAAACCAAGTGAACTGATTGATATTCATGCTGCAGGAGATCTGGGAACAGGTACCCCTAATCATTAAAACACCACTGCAATCACAAATTGTCGAAGTGCAACAGCAGTAATGTTTAATGAAGTCAATGGAAATGCAACGAATGCCTTAATGACAGAAAAGACCACCTCACTGGTGCAATTACTGTAAGGCAGAACGTTCATTTCCAGCCGTGCACGTTCATTAAACAGTGTATACTATAATAAGACGAGGGACGGCAGCGTCATCACACTCATAATTTTAGTCCAACTGAATACTTTCCCTCGGGCTCATTTTCAAGCAATTGTCCGCTTTAATAGGCAGAAAGACGCGACTATATGAAATCATACCCAATGAAAGAATTCATAATAAGCACTAGGATATAGCAAGCATTAATTAATCACATTTGTTAAAACAACTGCCTTGATGTGTGATTGGTAAGTTCAGATAAATGCTCTCCCAAGGGGAACTTGGTAGTCATGCCTGCTGTCTTTATCTAGTTTTATCAACTTCGTCCAGAAAAAATGTAATTCGATCTCTGATCAGACAAATATGATTAATGATTCTAAAGTGAAATTGCAGTTTATAATTTTTTCAGTAAACAGTGCTAGGTGGCCATTTATCCTCTTAGACTTTGGCAGCTTTTCGCTCTCAGTCTTGCCCATCTGGTCTGACGTGGCAATCATTGCGTTTTTTTTTGGCCTACCACGTTGCCACGGAAACCGATCCAGTCCGATTCTAAGGAGATCGCTGATCACATGTGGGAATATGGAGACATGGGATCACCAGACATTTGCTGCAGGCTGAATGTGGTGGTGTGAACAACTGGATATGGTCACCCTTGAGTCTTAGCACGTCAGGCAAACAGAGCACTGCTTTCCATGTTTAAAAAGGGGCCCCCTTTTAAAACTTGGAACCTTGGAATTTTTGGGTATCCTCCAAAAGTTTCTCAAATTTATTTCTCAGGAGACCAATAAATCATCATAATTTGAGATAGCAAGGTATAAACCATTTTAATATTCCCAGGACAAGAACCTGGCAGAAATTCATTTAGCTGCATGGGCATGAAATACACCTTTGAATTTAATGGTAAATTGCTCTAGAGTTAGCCCTTGCTGTGCTTCTCTGTTTGAAGCTTCTCATGCTATTTCTCGGTCTATTGAAAAGCACTGTAACTTTCTGCCGCCTCATCAAATTTTCCTACCACAGCAAAAATACAGTAATTTTAAAAAGTTGAGATGCGGTCATTGTTTTGTTTGTCTCTTAATTTGTTGGCCGTTTGCAACTGTGGAGTTTTTACTGGAGTTTTTAATATCCTGCAGGAAAAAAAGATGTAACAGTTACTTGACTGCCTTTTGTTGTAACTGAACAGCAGTTGGACCTGTATCTGATTTAGTGCTATATTAATGTTGTTGCTTCCATAAATGCCTCTTGAAATTCCTATAAAATCTGTAGCATCTTATAACATACTAAAAGAGGTAAATAAACTGTCAGCAAAGAAATTCTAGATACAATGCACTTGGAATTCCAGGAATTATTGATATTTTTAAAAAAACTCTAAGACCAAGGGGATTCTCTCACTGCTCCCTGAACTGGCAACCTCTCAATTCAGGCAGTTAGAGGGTAACTGGCTGATCCCTGCCTGCAATCAGCTGCATCTGCTGCATCCCGAAAGGTCAAGGAGGGATGCCAAGCTTATCGGCCAGCTCCAAATAGCCATTCGTCCATTAAGTCCTCCTCGAGCAAATTGCGTTCTCCGGTCTCCGCATCCACATTCCACAGGCCTGCGGGCCTCAGTATCTCCACCTCCAGAAAAGTGGCTTGATTTACATGCCATTGATTCCACCGCAGATTTGAATCTAGTTTCCATTGCATACGAGAAATGAAATCCCTGCTCGTTTCTTCTCTTTTTTTAACTTTAATACACAGGGTGGTCAGCTCCCAATATGGGCATTAAATAGTGTGTAACCGCAGCTCTCTGGTTTGCACTTGGAGTTTTTGAAGGCCACCATTGTAATCTTCATTCTGTCTGAGAATGTTCTAGTTGTGCATTCTGTAGCTGTAAATTTGCGGGGGGGGGGGCTAGGTCGTACATAATGCCATTAATCTTAGCAATTTTATGTAATGCAGTAAATGTGGTCAAAAGGCGGGTGAATGTGAACGCCTCCTGCTGCGGAATGCGTTTACTGATGAGAAATCTCTTTTCCAACTGCCGTTACCTCACCTTTTTAACGGGTGAGGTGTGTTGCCTCGCCTCTCGAGGGGCACAGCCTGCCGAATGCCACGGTGATGTGAAAGAAATAAGCTCTAAGCGGCATTATACAAACCCCTCAGGGGGCAATTTCTGCAGAGACGGGGGATTAAGGTCTCCAGGTTCCCGTTTTTAAGAGGCATTTGATACCGTTTTCGTTGAATCCTGGTTTATTCATCCATTTTAAACAGGGCAAATAAGACATTGTGCTCTGTGCTATTCACTGTATTCAGGCTCTGAGGCTTTCCAGCACCTTTAACGAAACTGGAGACCTAACAGTCCACAGCTGCCTTAACACTGCCTTCCAGGAGAAAAGGGAACATCACAAAAATCTATAAAAAAAAAAGAAAATAGAAAGGCAAGTGTCCTTAAAAACCGATGCCCGACAAGGTTAGAAAAACACCTCTACTTCATGAAGTTTTGTGCCAGGGCAGCAGATTACACGTATGGATTGTAACGCATTTTGGCTTCAGTGGCGCCCTGTGACTGCTGCATGGTGGGTTTTTTTGTTTTGTTTTGTTTTGTTTAAAACTTTCCCTTTCCTGAATATTGAACACAGTACAGGCCCTGGCTCTCTCCTGTGCGCCGTTAGAATTCTATCCTCTTTGAAGCTGTATCTGGTGGAGTGCTCTCCCATGGCAGCATCTTATCGATTTCTTTCGCCAATCAAAACGGCGTGCTGTTTCCCCCTGAAGGTCCGGCAAGCACCGATACGCCACCCTCGTTTATCTGCCTGATTAATCAATAAAAAGAATGCAATCGTGCCCAATTAAATTCATACACTTCTTATATGTGTATGTGTGTGTGTTATTTTTTTTTTTGAACAAAGCAAAAACAAAAGATCTGCGAACTCCAGACTTCTCGTCAGGTGGTATTGATTAAGTCTAGCTCCACCGGTCGGACAGTGTCTTGTTGGCCTGCAGAAGCCCATTATGAGATGGGCGCCAGCGTGTTGCCACCGCGCCCCCAAAACCCCCAAGTGAAGCCGCAGCTGCTCTCTGCCTCCTTCTCTCTGTAATAAGATCACCCCCCTTCCACCCACCCTCCTACCCCCTGCTGGTGATAATGGAAGTTAAAAATCAGTCTCTCGGGGTGTCAAGATGTTCCTCATCTCCCAGGTGTTAGCATGACGGTAATGAGGACAGGGAAAGACTGTCAAACTCATCTGTCTGTGGACACACAACGAGGGAAAAATGAGCAGACGGTAATCGGACGGCAGGCACACGCCTTGCACTCGGGTTTCACACAAACTGATCGAACTCAATCTGTAGGTTCATCAGTCCTCGTTCACAGAACCCCACGCCCTCCACCATCTGATCTGAGCTTTGGGTACAATGAAAGGTTCTTGCCACAACTTTGACCATTGACACATTGATTCCAAATAAATACCTGGGTAAACACATTTCATACCTAATCTGTCCTTGCAATTCATACACACAGTTGTTAGCTTCCAGACTTTCTTCATTGCCGTGAAGCCCAAAACAGAAATCAATATCATTCATAAATTAGTTTCGTACTATGCCCTGACCAATGTTGTCACCATTAAAACTTGACAATACACGTGTATTTTTATGTGCGTCTGGGTATGCAGTTCCTTTACCTTGGCTGTGATTCGATGCAGTACTCATTTCAAGGTCGTAGCAGTAAGGAGCAGGGCTCATAACCCAAAAGGTCACCAGTTTTATTGGTGCCAAATCCAAATTGCCTCAGTAAATACACAGCTGTGACATGTAAAAATTATGAGTTATGTAAGTCATTGTGTGTGATGTAATTGAGAAACGGCGTACTTCTTTATCAATACAATGCATTTGATTTGGCCTAATCCAAAAGTTTTTTTTTTTTTGTCATTTTTCCATTTTCTCCCCAATTTGGAATGGCCAATTTCCCGAATTTGGAATGCCCAATTAGTCATCGATGTTCGGTCCCATTGTGCAACCCCCACTGTCAATCCGGGAGAGCGTAGACAAGCACGTGCCTTCCTCCGAGACACGTGATGTCAGCCGCTGCTTCTTTTCGCTCTGCGGCCCACAAGCCAAGCTAGCACAGAGATGAGTCAGAGGAAGACATTTCATCTGCAGCTTTTGGCATGTGGACCACAGGCACCCGATGGACCAGCAGGGGTCACTGTTGCTAATGGGGAGCCCCTGCCCGGTCACTGTCCCCCCGGAACGAAGCCAATGTGCTCCGCCTGTGAGCTCCCCGGTCACTGTCGGCTAGTGACACGGCCGGGATCGAACCCGAGCCATAGCGTTCAGTCTACACTCAGAACGAGTTCTTTTACCGACTGAGTCACTCGGGAGCCCCAAAAGTTTTTTCTGAACAGCCATCACCACCAACAGTTACGCACAGGGATCAATACTTGAATCGTTTGTCCATTATTCAACAAATGGCTGCTTTTGCACTTGCAGCTCAAGAGAAAACTAGTCTGAGAATACAAATAATGTCTCCTACAGTCCAGCCAATGTCCGCCAGTTTATGTAACAATAGATCTTGGTTATAGTGTCAGGCTCTTGTGTTTCTGGAGCCTTTTGCTTGTACGCTAAATCAAACCTAACTAGCATCATTTATTTATTTATTTATGCTGTAAATGCACTCAGCTTTATCAGTGTATGTCTGAAATGGCCTGATAAAGTGTACTGTTTGAGCTGCCTGGTTCAAGTACACTGATGCTTCTTGGAGTTGAGTCTGATTGAAGGGGGACTCCCTAAATATTTGAATATCATTTGTCATTAGGACACTGTGAGCAAATGATTTGCAGATTAATTATTATTGATACAGTAACTTTGTTGTCAGTGTATGCAGTTTCTAACCTCATAAGGTCTTGGAGCATGTATCAACCAAAACTAACTGAAAGAAACTTTGTGAAATAATTATTGATAATTTCAAAGCAATAAACCACCAGTGCACCAAGTCAGGACCTGCTGGATACATCACCTGCTTGTTGAGCAAACCTTTGAACAAGATGGCTGAAAGGAATTGCTCCAGGTGTAGTGGCTGCTTTGCAATGGGTACTGACTCAGATATGCACGGGATGTGAAGCCAGCGGCGAATTGAAACCGTAGAGTTGCACTCCAGCGTCTCCACATAGTCCAGTGTGCGATCAATAATTCTCTGTAAACCAGACAACTTTGTGGGGTCCAGGAACAGTGCCTTGAAGCCCAGCTGCATGATGTTAAGGACCCGGTGCGGTTCCCGTGGCGTTAGTGACCACATCCTTCTGAGAACGTGACACCGTCACGTTGCAAGCCCTCCTCATTTTCACACCACACGGCTGTACCGTATTAGTGGTGCTACCGAATCCTTCTGCAATAAGTCTCAAAAAGTCTGCAATGTTCAGAGGGAGGAGAAGAGGGTGGTTGTGGTGTTTGGGAAGGGGGCGGGGGGCTGGGTTCCTTGTTCTTTGAACACAACATTGGCTCAGCACACTAAAGCAAGAGGCAAGATCCAATTCTGCCTGGGTTTTTTTTTTTTTTTGCCCCGTGCTTTGAACGGACATGGGGCCTGCCTAAACTCACTAAAGCCCTGCATAATTCCAGCCAAGCGTTGGAATCGTGCCCTGTGGCAATCTCGCTCTGAGAGACACCAGAGTCAAAGATTCTGTGCGTTTCTGCTAATGAAGCTGGCCTCCTTTTTTTTCTAATACCTCGAACAAGCCGTTGATCAATTAAAAACACTGCTTCTTCTGCATCCCACTGTGTCTCATTTGAAGTTCGCTTTGATTGATACAGTGATTCTACCTACAACAAAAGCAGTCCCCAAAGAGGAGCTGAGGATTTCCAGCTCAAACCCAGAAACCTGAAAAAGGATTTTTATCGTCTTCGTTTTTTTTGTAAATGTCTCCGAGTCTGCAGGGGAGAGACCTGAGCGGTGCTACTCAGATGCTGCTCTGATGCAACTCAAAACCGCTCCTTCAGGGGAATCTGCAAAAACACTTGAGAACTGCTGACACCGACAAACACAAGACCCGTCTGTCTCTTTTGTCTATGTCCTTCTGCAGTATGTGAAAGAGGTCCAAACCAAAACCGAAGGCGTTGCATTGAAGTCTGTCTTTTTTCATCAACATGAACTGAACAGACATGTTCATTGGCTGTGACTACTTTGCCAGCCCTTTCGCCCTCTAGTAGTGAAATTCCGTTACTGTAGGAGTAACTGCAACAGTAACTGCCGTTACTGAGTGCATGAGTGACAGAGCAAGTCAATCTGTCAGGTCATTCAACGCGGCTCAGTTGCTGAAGCAAGAATACTGTTGTTTTTGAGGTCGTCTCCTTCCAGTCACAGCCAAAGGTTTTGTTGCTTCTCAGGGCAATGGCCACTGAAGAAGAGATCTGATAACAACATGGAACACAGTCATCAATCAGTCAATCAATCAGCTCACCTTCTGACTGACCCCAAGCCATCATTCATGGTATCTTAGACCCTGAAATTTTAAAATGGATATTGAAATAGGCAAAGAGTACTCAGTGCCACAGTCCATGAAAGATATATTTATCACATCAACATCTGACAAACACAGAGTCAGAGTGGACAACCAAATGGTTTGCAAGGTACTGACAGTAAGATTGTCCTTCATTCAAGCTGTTGCAATTTATTTAGCTTTCTTCATTGAAAAGAAGCTGTGACATTTTTACAGATTTTTTGCACAATATTTTATGTTATTGTCCTATTTGTACTGTTTTAGGAAATGGATGAAAAATACTGTGGTACCTATTAGTTAAGTATGGGTTTAAAGGTGGCTAGCAAACAGGTAATAAATAATCAGCTTACGGTTTCAAGCTTTATAGAAATCAACATGTGAAAAGTGCACCCTCTCATGTTTAGATCTGTAGTCATGAATAAATGTTAGGTCCTAACAATGGTGTTTATATCTCAGTACAATTTAACCTGGTAGACAACCAACAACCAACACGAAAATTTTATTGTCTATTGAGTGCTTACTATAAACTATAAATGTGTAAGACATGTTTCATTGGTAAGTATGAACATATTTATCAAATATTTAAAAGGAACAAAAACAGGCATTTTTAATAACGTGTCAGCACTCTTTGCAGTGGCACTTTTAAGACAGTTTATTGTACAGAATTGGGCAGCCGGTTGTTAGCGACAGTCAACTGGTATTCATTAGGAACTGAGAGAGATTCTTGCTGAAATGACCATCCATCTTGTTCCCACAGTGTGATCCGTGGCCCAAGAGGTTCACAGATATCTCATGTATCGGACCACAGACCCGTGCTGTCATCGCAGGAAGCTGCAAGGATTGGATGAGGAATTTAGCCGGTCATGAGTCTAGTCTCCAGCGGATACCTTTCAGCACGTCCGTCATCTCAGCCCAGACATGGGGGACCGTGGCTGGCCCCAGCCAGCCATTGGTGCACCCTGGATCAGGGCAGCCAATCCGTTGGTTGCCGGGCAGAGTGTGATTTTGTGGAGTGGTGTTTATTAGCAAAGAGGTCAAGGTCCCCTGATGCTGAACTGCTGACAGATGCAGTAAAGATGGAAATACCTCTGACAATCACCAAATTCAGTTTTTAAATACTACATGAACAATTTAAATAATATGATAATATGCTGTGTTTTTATTTATCAGATAAATACATATACTGCAGACCATAAGAGCTGGAAGAAAAGGGCATAGATACTAAACAGCAAGGGATAAAGTATCAAGTTAAAAAAATCAGAAAATTTAAGCACACAACTAGTCAGATGCCATTTATTTAGTGCTTATAGAATTACAATAATACTTCACTGCCATGTTTAGCATGCCACAGTGTTTGAAATTTGATTGAATTTAAGTAGTGCATTTTTCCCTCCTATTCTAAAACCTGTTCTCCTATTCTACATTTATGCAGTTTCATTGATTGATCTATTGACTGATTGATCATTTGATTGATTGGGTTACACAGTTTCCTGTTCTCACTAGAGGGGCTATTATCTGTATTATGTCCCTGTAGACCTCTTTGGGCCACATAGGACTATGAAAAGTATAAATGAGAATGAAAAAGACATCGCTAAATGAGGAACGTGGATGCTGAAACACGGGTGCGTTTGATCGCTGACATCTGGGCTTCCTGTTTGCCAGTGCAGAGCCGCAGGAGAACCGTGCACTCCTGCACTCTGCAGAAAGGAGCGGGGAGAGAGGGAGCGAGGGAGAGAGAGAGAGAGCGCTGATAAGCAAGGGTAATATTCCCTCTGCGTTCACAGAGGAAATGCTTCCACATTAATGAGAGGGTCAGGGCTGAGATAACGGACCGTGTTTATTCTGTTGTTTGGCTGCCCCAAGTTCACCCCGCGCTTTTCCTCCCCAGCAGGGCTTACAAGCGTTTATCTGCCTCCGCATCTCACAATCAAGGCGGGCTCTGGCTGTTCTCTCCTTCCACTCTGACCTCCTGACCTTTGACCCTTGGGATGCTTGGCCAGCTGACTCTGATTTCCATGTCCGGCTCTGAGTGGCTTTCATTAAAACTCCTGAATTACATCACTGTTTACAGATGTGGTTTGCTCACAGTGTAGTGCGTTTCTTCGCAACCAGTTCTGAAATTGATCTTGCATGGACCAGAACTGTGTGTCTATGTTTCTGGCAGTAATTTTGTATTGTGGTAAAGGAAAGTGGGCTCTCGCCCAAAAGGTTGCTGGTTTGAGTCCGGGGATGTTCAGTTCAGCCATGCACTCAATTTAGACTTTTACCCCAAAGTGCACTGAATTGCTGTAAACATCCTTCTGTGTTAATCACTAATATACATTACATTATATTTATATAGCAGATGCTCATATCCAGAATGATTTCCAGTGCAAGAGAACAGAAGTGCATCCATCCAAGTTAAATGAGCAACAGGGTCACTCCCAGACCAGTGAGAGTGAGCACAGCACCATTCAAGCACTACCACAAGTTAATTTGTGCTGTCCTGACTAGACAGCCTAGAATCTATTGGAAGCCAAGTACACACACTGTCATGCATCACAGTCACTAGATCACAATATCTATAGAACATTGCGATACAAAATACAAAATAAGCAGCAAGTAATACAAGTAGCAGCTTTTAGTAGGTGAGGATTAGAGTCTGAAGCTGCAATCTGAGGAGGTGGGTCTTCAGTCTGAGTTGGAATATATAATAATGTCTGTGATTAGCTTTTCATACAGGTATGTGTCAAGATGATGATGTCATTTATATCTAACACTGTAACTTAGATCTGTGTATCTAGGCATGAGCTGGCTATGAATGGATGTCTTTATGAAGTGAAACAAGCTCTTTGCCCTCCTGGTATTAACCCAATATGAGATACCTCTGCCTTCCTTCTGACAGCCAGTGCAGGGTGATATGTGAAGTCAAACTGTCAAGTGAAAGCGTTGAGAGGACACATAAACAAACTGCTCATAAAAAGTTTTTTTTAGTTGTTGTTGAAGTATTGGGTTCTTTTGAAAAGTGACATGTTTATGGAGAGCAGTGAGGGCTTCACTGTTTGGCTTGGCTTTGCGGGACCCAAATTCAAGGCAGCACTCTGACCTGTTAATCAGACTGGCTGAACAAGCTCACGATTTGGCAGAGGCAAAAACCCCAGACACTGTGAAATGCAAACTTGCTGTGCATCCTGAACTTCTGATTAGCATCAGAGACAGGGAGTGTTTTTTTTAGTTTTATTTTTTTTAAAACGCCCTTCTGACAGCAATTAGTCTCAACTCGACATTTCTCAAGACAGATTTTTCTTTGCCAGTGTCTGTTTGTTTGCGCTTTCATTGCAGAGGAGAATTAAGAGGCTCACTAGAAGCTGAGAAACTGCCCGCAGCGGGTGGAAAATTGACCGCCCCATGGCTTTGAAACAACTCATGAAAGTTCTCCTTTTACGTTTTTTTTTTTTTTATCAACTTTGGGGGTTACTGGATCGCAGGGGTTCAGTGCCTCACCATAGTCCAATCAGAATCAGCTCAGTCTTTTTTTCTCTTCTGAAGCACTGTTGGGCCGTTCACTGAGGTTTGGCACATGGCCCATTGCACCAGCAGTCGAAAAATCGGACCGTTTTTTACGAATGGGGGGGTTGTATAGCTCAGACACGCTGTGGAAACTGAAAGGAACATTAGCAGAGGAAGATCCCAGCAGCCTCTGAAGTGTGGGAACAAGCAGGCGTGCTTGTAGGATCAATTACCCTGCGCTGGCCAGAGGCAGGAGCTCAGCCGGCGGTCTGAGGAGCGCTGGATCGATATGGCCAGCAGGGGGCGCAAGGGCCCAGGAGCAGGAGGGGGAGACATGCAGCTGCGACCCCCACCCCACCCCCCCAACCTCCACCACATCACCCCAAAGAGTGCTGCTGATTCTGGCTGGAATCCCATGATGCTCCCTGCTCTCTGGTCAACAGCTACAGATGGGCCTGGGTGACAGAGAAGGGAGGAAGGGCAGGAAAGAGAGACGAGAGAAGAGACGAAGAATGAGGATAATAAAGAGAGAGAGCAGAGCGGGGCCAGGCACCCCCCCACTGAGCAGTGACATGGCCAGTTTCCCCAGCAGCAGCCCAGCAGCGCACATCTGCCACTTAATAGATATTAACCTGAGAAAGGGAGACCACAAGGGAGCCCCTATGCCACGGTGGGCCAGGACTCAGGACTGCACCATTCCCGCTACCATCGGGGGGTGGTCCCGGCGAGCAAAAAAATCACCCACAAAGAGATATGTGCCCTGCCGGCTCATTGAGGTGACATCATTGCACATAGCACACGTACCCTGCACACCTTCTCTGTTCCTCCACACCTGAAAAGCTACTCAGGTGGGCCACGTTTTGTCATCCTCGGTTGAGCACAGTTTGGAAAGTCAGCGGTAAAGAAACCTGGTTTCCTCAGCACATTCTGTCGGCAGCGTACTTCCGCAGGTGAAAAGTGACTCCGGCGTCACTCTACGTTTTAATTAGTGGAAATAAAAACCTTCAAATGCATTACCGTTACCGTGTCTCCTCGGAATGTCATTAGTACCCGTAATCTTTTCCGTTTAAAAGGTTCATTCAGTCGCATTAATTGGCGCGCTCCGGTTTGTCACCGTCTCATTAACGAGCCGGCCCGTTACTCGCGGAAAAGCGGTTCCGCTCCGCGGAGCACATCTGCGCGAGCTAACCGGGAATCACAGAAGTGTCAAATTGAAGTGCGGCGCCACCAGGTATTAGCATATTGTCACTTTTGCCATTAAAAGCGGAGCCGGGACAATTGTGCTCCCATTCAGGAAAAAGAATGACACGCGGACGTGAATGATGGCACATTATAAGATTCCTCATAAAGGGACAGCCGCAGCAGAGGCGCGTGGAGAATGTTTAATGTGCGGTGTGTGCGCGGACTGCCTAATCAGCGCGGAGAAACACCAGCGGAGAGCGGCTGGAGCAGACGCGCCATAAACAGACTCTCTATATGGAAGAGGTTTGCCACACGCCGAAGGGAACAATAGCTTCTTAAACAATATTTTATTATTGATTTCTGATGTTTAATGGGTTTACACAGGGGTAAAACGTGGTTACTTTCCAGTACAACAAAAACGAGTAGCAGTGGGTTTAGGTCATTGTGGCAGTGATGGCATCTAGGACAGGAAGAAATCAACCCTACAGCTGCAATTTTAGGGGGCATCTACAGGGGGGTATTTGTGGGTACTGAGGGTATTTGTATCACAAATGACCAAAAAGAGGCAATAGAATTTATGTCTTCAGTAGCCCGACAACTAACGCTGAACTGGAAGTCTCCCGTCCCACCCACCCACTTACTGTTGGACAAATAAATGTTGACATTCCTTATACAACAACAAGATGTTTCAGCACAGTCTGGCAGCCTTTAATTTTTTATGGTAACAAATATTTCAAACCTACCTAACAAATATTTCAAGCCTACCTTGCAGGACCAGCCCTAGCAATTTTGGCGCCCTGGGCAAGGTTACCTTACCACCAGCCCTAGCCACCCTCAACAACCCCCACCCCCACACACACACACACACACACACACACACACACTTTTACCAAAATGGAGTAAAAGTGGGGTAAAAGTCTAAATAAATAAAATAACAATAACAAATAACAAACAATAAGAAAAACTATCACACTGGTCATGGATGGTGCCCTAGGTGACTACGTATATGGCTTATGCCTAGGGCTGACCTATACGTAGTGTTTTATAACCATTTGGCTTCCTTTCTCTTTTCCTACTTTTTATTACCTTCTATTTACTGTTATCCTTTTCTTTTTCTCTCTTTCTGCTCCCCTTAGAATTCTGTTTTTTGCCTTTAGTTTTATTTTGATTTATGTGTTTATTTTATGTACCTACCTATGGCAAGTAAAAGACCGCAACAACAATAATAATACAGAGACAACAAAGTTATCATCTTCAGATTCAGAGTCATTTGGGAAAATAATATTTGTTGTGGACAGTCAAATATTGAATCAGCCAAGTGATTTTACTTTTTTGACCAGGGATGTATTTGCATGACTTCAGCCAAGGGGATCTTTGTTTGTTGACAGAAAGTTTAACTTGTAGATGCATTTCCTTCAATAAAACATATTATATTCCAAAGTCAGCCATGTTGATGAAGTCCATTTTTCACATTTTTGATCTCCATCTTCACCATTTCTCCCTGAAAGTATTCTGGCTGTTTATAGGAAAATGAGCTTTTTGTCTTGTAAAATAGCACTTTGTGTTTCAGAGCTGAAGTGTAGCCTAGGGACAAAACACTGCAACCAGAAGGTTACAGGTTCAAAACCAGGGGTGGGTCACTTCTCCCTTACATTTGAGCAACTTAACATGTGCTTCATTTAAGAAGTAAACTGCAATAATAGGTGTGTCAACATAACCTGCTAAGGAACCTGATCACCTGCTGAGGTCCTTAGAAAAAGGCATTGTTATTGTAGAGATCTGTATGGAAGATGAACATGTAATCTGCCCTTACAAACACCCCGTTTGATGACTGACTGCTTGATGTGGTCGTGGTACACTGAAGTACACAGTGAAACACCTTAAAACTGACCCCCGAACAGTGCCGTGTAATAAAGATGGCAAATAAAAAGCTCTCTGTCGGGATTTCAGGGGCACAGAGGATACACAGCGGGGCTTTTATGATGTCAGCGAATTCCATCGCCACTCGTCCCTCTGCAGGAGTTTATATAAGTGCTTTTACTGCGTGCACCTGCATCCCGAGGGTGGCGAGAGGTGCATTTATGAGATTAACGCAGATAAATGCGTCCGTTTCATTCCGCCACCGACGAGCCCCCCCAAACTCGGAGAGGAGATCAGCGTGTCTGAGGTCTGGATAGCCGAGACACTCTCGCGGTCCCGTTATTACCTGGGATGAGGATGGTGCAGGTGATGGACGTGTCATGCATGGAATACCCCCACACTTGATTATGACACCACCCTCCCATTGTGCTCTATATTAGATACGGGCGGGGTATTACTATCCACTATCTAAACAGTCTCAGCCAGCATGTACATCACCCCAGGGCTGCTTCGTCACAGTTTCATTAGCATTAGCAGTCGCGTCACCCACACGTTCTGTAGTAACTAAACCCCAGAGCTCCCCGCAAACAACAGAGACCTCTTTCCCACCACCCATTGAGGGCTACATTTAAGATTTAACTGCTCTGATATTCTGTATGCACCCTGCAGTTAGTACGCCTCTAGAAGGCCTCAGAAGATTCTTTCAAACCATTACTCTGTCTGTTGTTTTTTTTTTTTTTTTTTGGGGGTTTGAGGGGGTGGGGGATGGTTAGAAATGTTGAGTCATCAGCTCGAGACACAAAACTAAACCTTTTTTCATGCCTGTCCGGGGAGAGCGACACACTGACAATAACAATAGCGCCATTTGAATCTCGTCACGCATGCCTTAGCCCGTGTCCCTGCTGGCACTGTATGAGAAGGGAGGGGGAACCAAGGATGTGGCAGTGACATTAGACCGGGGACAGAGACTGGGGAAGAATACTGCAGTAGGTTGCTCAGAAGTGGGGACCTTGATCGCCCTAAACTCTGCAAGCGGGGGGGTTGGGCGGGCGGCAGACAGCTCACATGTCCTGGCAGACGCCATCTGGGCGTAGCCGGCGGGACACTTTGATTAATATGTTGGAAGGCAGTGATTTATTTATCTGCAGCAGATCTGTGACCCCACGACGGCCTACATGGAACTAGTACAGAGGAGACATGCATTTTACCCGCACTTGAATGGAATTAACACAAATTTGTCTCCCGTTTTTTTTCTGATGGATATACCAGAGAAAGTGTTTAATGTGCAGTTTTTAAAAAAAGATTTATTTTGTCAGATGGCGTCTGCCATGCATTTTAATAAAGCTCCTCTTCGGAACTTTTGAAGTGGACTTAAGTGTCTTGCACCTGTCTTTTATAGAACTGCAGGGACTCTTTTTTTATTTATTCTTTATTGATTTAAAAAACAAATGTTTTGCTGAAAAAGAAAAATGTCTATAATTTCAATTTGAGTCAGGGGCTGTCACAAAGAAATGGACTGAAGGCAATGCTGTCATATGTAAAGCTGTCAGTATCAGTGAGTTATTTCAGATTTGGGGCTTTTTTGGGTACTAGAAGTTTTGCCAATTTAAAACGGACTCCATCATTATATACACGTTGCATCGATATTTTTGAGGTGTGAAAGCATTAGCACCCCCTACTGGCACATTTTAGTTTAGGTGCGGGATTAAACACTCTTGATCCCGATGAAATTATTGCAAAGCATCATGGGTATGAGGAAAATCAGGCCTTTTCAGCCTGCCTCCTTATTAGCCTACGAGCAACGTGAGGCTGTCAGACAGCGCCCCCAGCTGGCTGCTCTCGTGACACGGTAGAGAGAGATCCGTCGGCCGAGCCAGGACGGCAGACGCGTTGAGGACAGAAAGTGCTGACGCTCCATTTGCACTTGCATGCCTTGTAATCTCCTTAATCTCGGGAGCTGCCAATAGATGCTGTAATTAATTGGGGAGATGCCCCAATGTGGTTCACAGTCCAGGGGATGAGAGAGTGTCAGATGGGTGTGCAGTCATGGAGCAGAGGGGAGGTGCTACAGGAAGCTGTGTGATTGATGGCTTCCTGTGGCAAAACAAAAGGAGAACAGCACCAGGACAGAACATTCTGGGATAGTTACCATAAGGAGGACCTGTCTTTAGCTCTTTTGAGTACTGTGCGTCATTACAAAATCTGAGGAAACGTGTTACTAATCAGGAGTCTAAATCTTGTAACTCTGTCCTCTTCAGTCAGAACCAAGTCTTGGACTGGTCATTTTTACTTTAAGGTAGACCCGAGTTAATCCAGGCATTTCAAGGTTCTTAAAGATGCTCATGAAGTCTGACTACAAAGACTCACTCAAGAGAGCACATAAGTCTGAGTGTAAGGGTGAGGTTGTATGGAGCTTCATGAGGTTGGGTGGAGCTTCATGATGGGTGGGGCTACACTGTCTCGTTTGAGCCAGTCAGAAGACTTTTCCATCACACTTACATTTATTTTTACATTCATTCATTTGGCAGATGCTTTTATCCAAAAGCAACTTACAAGTGAGGCAGAGTACAACACAAATGTGTTGATTGGATCAGATCTGAGTGACATTGACAGCATGTAATAGCTCCACCCATGTCTCACCTCCCATCACCAGAGGCAATGAGGTGGAAAGGGTCACAGCTTTGCCAGCTGCTCTCCAGTGCAGTGTGGCGACTCACTTTGAAGGTCGTGAAACCAACACCCTCTGCCCCCGTGTTAAAAACATGGTATGCCCCGGATGGCCCTCTGACCTGCTTTGTGACTGTTCTGTTCCCTTGCACTGGCTGAAAACGGGGGGGTTGACACAAAACTGATTCATTCTGTGCTTGGTTTGTCGGGTCTGCTTTTACACTGAGTTCCATGCTGACAGAGCCACATAGACTGGCAGCCCCACCTGCATACCCCTTCCCGTGCAAAGAGGAAACCCTGAGATGGGGACAGGATGGGTAATCGAGTTTACTGTGAGCCCAGAGGCTGGAGGCCCTGCTTTCCAGCAGGCCTGGTCTGCCTCAGACACGGTAATTTCATTCCCCAAGCACCGACTCCAGATATTTTAAATGAATCAACACAAGGAGCACAGGTATGAAAGACTTTTGATATTTTACTGAAACTAAATTTAGCAATGCTCTGGTGGCATGACAAGCTGCAGGAGTCGCCAATGTTCCAGTAAAAATGTGTTTTTTTCACTGAATGCTTGCACTGTACGTTTAAGGTAATGGCATGTTGTAAAGCTGCAAGGAAGGGAGTGTTCCATTCACTGGAATCATTTTTAAATCATTAAAACATTTAAAAGCATAAAACGCAACATTTTTCTGGAATACCATCTAATTAATTTGGACTAGTGAGGATTTTACAGCTGACAAAATGCACACCGTCTACAGCAAAGCACAGACAATCTGAGTATTTTTTTTCCACAAAACATAAATAATTAAAAGCAAGCAATCACTCTGAATAATTCATCTGTAAATATTCTCTGTTGCGTCTCTTTAATGACCACGGGGCGAGACATGTTTCATGACAGCAGCGCGGTGCGGCGGTAATTACGAAACACGCCTGCTATCTTCAATTGCTCTGAAAAAAAGTTCCACTTTGCCGGCGGGTGTTTTCATAAAGCGGGCGCAGTAAACACAGGGTCCGCAGCGTTAGCTTGTTTGGGAGGACCGCATACCTTCAGCATGCCTTTTGCTGGCCGTCTTTCCCACACGAATGCTGCGTTTCTCCCCTCGTGAGAAGAATCTCGATGCTGGGAATTCATTACTCGCTTTAACATGGATTCAGACGGGGCCCCCTCAGAGAAAAGCAGCGGATGGAGAGCTCGTAGGAGTTTCACAGAGGCTTCGCGCTACTGGAAACTGGGTTTAAGAGAAAATTAGAGGGGGAACAGGAGACCTGGACTGATCTGGGATCAGCGATAATTAAAAAAGCAATTACTGTGGAGGCAGCGCTGCATTGCTCCTTACCTCCGGGCTAATCCGATTGCAAATTGATTGGATGGTATAGCAGTAAACTTTGGACTTTGGGTACAGAGTGGTAAGATCTCGGCCCACTCTTCAGTCCCATACTCTGCCTGTGTTCAATGATGAATACGTGGGCAGCAGGGCACGATTTAACCGTTGCAATAACAGCAGCGAAATTATTTGTGGCAAACACTCGTTTCCCTTACAGGCAATGCAAGACCTTCACAAGACGCTGCTGTAATATTGACGTACAGCCCGCCGATCGCATCGTCTTCATCAAACCTCGAGATAATGAGACAGAATGTTTCCCGGAGCCAGTATTTTCGACAGGCGCGTCCCAAGACCCAGAGTGAGGTTTCCAGTATCACATTTGCAAGAATTGAATCCATACCTGCGTTTAATTGATTTACATTTCGCGTCTCATCTGCCGGTTCAATATCATTATGCGAGGTGCCCGGCGGTTGGTAACGACCTGCCCCGACCCGGTGTTGCCTCTGGCTACACTTTCATCTGAAACGCTCTGCCTCTGAGATCCATCCCTCTGTCCCTTTCCATACAAGCAGAGCGATCTCATACTGTAGCACTCCAGAGAGGAAGTTGGAGGGAATGAGGCCAAAGAATATGAACAGGCCCAACGTTGTGTTTGGTGCGCTGTCAAATCTGTCTCTGCTGCTGTGTGGCTTTTCAGGCCCTGACACAGGAGGAAGTGGGGGTCTGGTAGGGGGGTGAACTTTATGCACCCAGAGGTGGTGCAGCTCGTTGGTTGGTCGACTTTCCTTTCCTGTTAAGAAGGGAACCTTCTTTAAAAGGCCTCATAAACGCTCTAACCACATCGGGCTCCTGGCTCTGAAGTGTTCCTCAGCCTGATGGAGCACCGGCAGAGAGCCGATAGCAGCCGGACGCGGGCCCGCTCACCTTCACGTGTGAAGCGACGCATCGATTAGATCAGGGGGAAGGCATGGATCCCTATCGATTTCTGCCTGACGCAATCATTTCATTTGGACCCAAATCTCCGCTCCCTCCACAACGAGACAATCCAGCCGCTGAGCTTTTAATTCCTGCCCAGGCTGTCGACAACAGGGCCGCAGCCCCGCAACGCGCCGAGCTGCCAAAGGGGTTAAAACCTACCGCTGTTCTGGCTGTTACTGTAAAAGTCATTAATTAGGGTACTGCAGGATGCTAAGACCTCAGAGCACTGGGGCTTCTCCCAACGCCCCCTTCCCCCTTCCTCCCCAGAGACTCTGAGCCGAATGAGGGCTGTGAAATGGTCCTGCTCCATGAATTGGGGGGTCAAAGAGGCAGCAGTGAGCTGTATAGTAAGGATTTGGGAGATGAGCCGTCACTGGCATTGATAGATCTCCCTGTATGATGGACAGCGCATTCCGCCTGCTCTCTCTGCACATCGTGGCGTGTATTGCACAGTCTTTTGTGGGTGACTGCTTTAGCCTGGCGCCGCTTGTGGGGACGCCATCTGGGGAAAAAATACCCCAAATAATAAATAAATCTCCTTTAGGGAGAACACTTTGGGATTTGGCTCCTTTCTCCAGGATTGTTAAAACCTTTCCATGCCAGCGCTCAGCAAACACAAATAACAGCAGCAGTGGAAAAGGAGCCAGGCTCATAACCAGTGGGGTGCTCTTGCCTTACCTGGTCAGCAGGGTTTGCTTTCTGTAACCCCCACCCATTTAGGGCAAAACCAACCCCCCATCTTTCCTTGTGTGTAAATAATCTAAATAATCATGGATACAAATATATGTGCGGACGTTCTAGAGTAGAGATATATGAATATACAAAGAAAAAGGCATGATATTAATGATTTGGTATCGATACATGTCTAACCCAATTCAATGCATTTTCTGTAAGTCGCTCTGGATAAGAGTTCCAAATGGACAAATGTAAATGCAAATAAATGTAAATAGCAAAATAAAACAATTCAAAAGCTGTTGTCCCCTCCAGACCATGCACAATGTTGAAAAAAGCCATGCTCTTGCCAAACGAGTGCCTCTCTGCCCTGCTCTGGTATGCTCACATAACCAAGCTGTTTGCAAGGCTTTTTTTGGGACTTGTGCTTCAGTTAGCCCAATTTATGCACCAGGCAGTGAATAGGCCTCACAGAGGAGCAGAGAACATGCAGGGGCCTTATTGATTTTGTTCGTCTTTTCTTCGGACATCGATTCCCGTCTCTGGCGTCCTCCCCGGCAAGAGGATGTTGTTGTTATATATCAAGCGCCCCCCCACACACACACACATACACACACACACAAACACACACACACACACACACACACACACACACACAACAGATTTCACACGGAGAGAAGACAAATCATGGCTGCAATAACAAGGCAGTCACGACCTGGCACGCAAGACGGAGGCCTGGGGTTTTGTCACCGTGGCGTCTGCTCATCAGAGGGAGAGCGGATGCGGTGGGGCAGGGTTTGGGTGGCGGGTGAGGGGGGCAAGGGTGTTTGCAAAGGGTCCCAGATATGCGTTCTGACTCACTTAGTCAAGACGGCGGAGATAACAGCACCCTCCAACCATCTTTCCCCGGCCCCCCCGGATTGATTTATTGCCATCACCCTGCAGCGAGAGGAACCAGTGCGCCCGCCCGGTGGGGAAGGACACCTTGGGCCCGGCCCGAAGAGCTATCAGCCCCACTGTCAGTCTGGGCGCGAACGGATCGGGGAGCCGTCAGGAGGGAGAGGACCCCCCGTGGCGCTGACAGCTAATTAGCTTTGCGGGGAAAACAGTCAGCCTAACAAGCGAGGAAAACTTGTCAGAGTTGTTCTGTTATCTGGGAGACCCCGGCGGCAGGAAATTCAGAGGGCAGGCAGTGGCCGGCCACGTCCTGATACCTTTCCCTCTCAGGGCCCTGTCTGTGTGTCTTTAAAAACTGTGGAAGTGTCTATGTGTCTTTGAAACAGCAGAACTATCTGTGCATCTTTGAAACAGTGGAACTGTGTGTGTATCTTTGAAATGGCAGAAATCTTATTTGCAATCGTTTAGAGACGACAGGATGGGAATTAATGTGAATTAATGTGAGTTAATGTCGTCTTAACTACAACAGCCCCCCCATTGCTACTCATGTTGTGTGCGAACAGCAGATGCATTCTTGTGCAGCGCAAGGAAATTCAGCACATAAAACATGACCAACGCTCTTTGGGCCTGCTGCCCTGCCCACAATCCATGTCTCCCAACACCCAGGCCATAATGTTTGACATAAATTTAAGGGGACGGGAGGAAGTGTCCAATTTGGGCCGAGCCCCAAAAACAGAAACGGCGCAGTCAGCGGGGCTCATGGGGAGGCGTGAGTGCGGGCATGAGAGCTCCGCCCACCCGCGGTGCAATGATGTGTGTAGCAAGAGGCGCTCGTAGTTAAATTTTACTGTCACGGGTGGGGTACGATGAAAAGCCAGTCTGTGGCACACACACATATGAGTGCTATACGCGCAGACACGCATATGTCTGGTTCGCGTGCAGAGGGTGGGGGGTTATGACCGTGTGCAGATGCTGGGTGCTGTGGGTAGAGCAGTCGCTCAGTCGTGTGGTCTGGACCTGGTCCACGTCTCCCTGCCCATTGGGGCCCCAAAAGAGGAGCGTTTTACGGGAGGTTTAACTCCTAGCAAGGCGTGTGGAGCACTGCCGCAGTGTTAATCCCGCTGCCAGCTGCCAAGCTGAGGAGGAGAGCGGTGAAGTGTGGCGCTTTGCATGCTGGGAAACTGGGCAGATGCTGGGAAACAGCTGCAGACTGTGGGCTGAAATATATGGGAGCCACAGACTGTGTGTGTGTGTGTGTGTGTGTGTGTGTGTGTGAATGTGTGTGTGTGTGTGTGTGAATATGTGTGTGTGTATGTTTGTGAATATATGTGTGTGTGTGTGTGTGTGTGTGTGTGTGTGTGTGTGTGTGTGTTTGTGAATATGTGTGTGTGTGTGTGTGTGTGTGAGAGAGTGTGAATATGTGTATGTATGAGTGCCATTCATTCGTGGTCTTCTGCTCCCAGTCTACTGTGTGATGCTGGGCGCACCTGTTGCATGCTGGGAATCTGGGAGGCTTGTACAGCTCCACTCCTTGATTACAAAAAATACCATGCAATATTCAGTTATCATTCTTAGGTAATTTTACAGTTATAATTGCGTAACTCTGATCGCTGTACTTGCGCCTGGTGATTTAATTTGCACTGTGCTCTGAACTCTGCACCTTTACTTACTTTGGCTCTGAAATTTTTTCAGGGGAATAAATGATGATAATTTCATATTGACATTTAATATTGACTGAAACCATCTTAGAGAAGACGGTAAATGTGCTGAGCTATGAAGCAAAACTGTATTAATAGTGTTCAAAATTTCCGCTGTTCAAAGCAAAATGGTGCCTTAAATTGATATTGTAAGATTTTTTTTTTTTTTTTTAGATTTTCCAGGCTCTTTGAAAACCAAGTGACAATTTACCGCAGCACAGCTGAAGGAATATTTTGAGCTTTTAGATTTCAGGGGGGTCACTGAAAGTCAGATGTATGTGCAGGAGCTAAGGATGCAATACCTCTGCCGGAAAGGGGTTGTCCTAATGATGTATAGACAATGATGTAGCGATAGTTCCGCTTATACCAGCGCTTTACTGATATTAACTTGAATATAAATGAATCACAAGTCCCATCTTCCATTCTGTATGTATGCAGCAGACGCTATCTGTCATCAAGGAGGGGAGAGAGAGAGAGAGAGAGAGAGAGAGAGAGAGAGAGAGAGGGGTAGAGAATGGTAGAGGGAAGACAGCAAAGAGATAAATACTGTAAAAGAAAGAAAATACCATGAAACATTCAAAAAATATCCTCAAAATGCCTTACATATTTAGGGTGCCCTCCCTCCTCGGGACAGGGTGACAGCGAAAGACCTCAGAAGACCAGGCGTCAGGCTCCCGTGATCCTCTCCTCTGTTGCTTCAGAGAAAACCTGAGAGCGGAGGTGGGGGGGGTGGGCCTACGAGAGCTGTCCCTGTAATTTACAACCTGCCAGTACACAGAATTTACAAAGTAAGAAAGAGGCGAGGAAGCATAAATCTCTGTAATGTACGCGTTACTGTTCTCTTTTATGCTGGAATTCTGCTGGCTCCCGAGCTCCGCGGAAAGACGTCACGTTTAACAGCGCAATCTGCTTCTCACGACCGCCTTTGGGTTTATGGACTATATCCATCTGAGAAAACACATCTGAGAGCCGCAGATATCGAGAGTCCGCAGGTAAACATGTGATTAACTGCGTTCCCTCCAAATCATCTTTTAACTTACATCAAGACCATCTTTAAGATTAATATAGCGAATTATGGAAAAGGTCTGGCAATACATTTCATCTGACGGCGCTGTCATAAATCTTTGCCTTCTGCAAAATGGAAGAGATTTGATCCAAATAGCTATTTCATAAACCAGAGCAATACAATACAATGAGAAATGCACTTCTACTAATTTCATGTGATCATTACTGTGAATTTGATGAAAATAACAATAACAAAATATATATGTGTGTCTGTGTGTGTGTGTGTGTGTGTGTGTGTGTGTGTGTGTGTGTGTGTGTAGGAAGAGAGAGATAGAGAGAAAGTGTGAATATAAAGTCAGGGTTAATACAGTTCCTTGGTTCCATGGTGTTACATTTCAATGCTTGTTGTTTGTGGCATTTTCTTTGTCAGGATAATTATTTGCAGGAATAAACCCTTTTCATTTGACATCAGGCAAATGTGCAGCTATGTGGGAAGACGCAAGCATCTCTGGGATTTATGGCTAAAGGTTTACTGTGACACTAAACCTGACGGAAACACAAAATGCCAGCATTTCACGATGCGCAGAAGTGCACATCAGGAGTTTTAACCAGGTGCCTTGGGATTTGCAGTCAGCGACCACAGCACAGACCAAAGCTCCCTTAATTTGTATGTCTCTGAAGCAGCGCAGTAAGGCAGCATCAAACACCTGGCCATGTCTGATCTCAGAGTGAATAGGCTGAGTTTGTATATAGTGGGGTGTAGAGTGGTAAAGTTTAGATATAGAGTGGGGTACAGACTAGTAGAGTTAGGTGTAGAATGGGATTTAGAATGAGTTACTATAGAATGGGGTGTCAAGCGGTGGAGCTAGGTGGTGGAGTTGGGTATACAGTGGTCGAGTAAGGTATAGAATGGGATTTAAAATGGTAGAGTTTGCACAGAATAGGGTGTCAAGTGGTAGTGTTAGGTATAGTGTGTGGTATAGAGTGTTAGAGTTAGGTATAGAGTGGGGTATAGTGCAGTTGAGTTAGGTATAGAGCGGGGTATAGAGTAAGGTATAGAGTGTTAGAATGAGGTATAGAATGGTGTATAGAGTGGTAGAGTTTGGTATAGAATGTAGTGCAACGAGAGCAATTGATTATCTGGCAGATATAAATAGGACAAGTGTTATTGATTGTAGATTTTCAAGATAACTGGTCATTTTCAGTAACACGGCACAAACATAATAATAAATGATGTGAACAATGTTAATATAGTTGTGTATTTTTGAGGTAAACACAAGAATTGCTGTAGGGAGCATGCATTGCTCATTGTGATACGTGGATTTGGAGTGTCGTTGACCTCTCCTCACCCCAGCATTGACAACAACAGTATTGATATCAGTGTTACGTGTTTTATGGTCTACTGTGTCTTTCACATACTTCGTTTCATTAGTTAGTTTACCTACATCAGCACTAGACCTGTCGCGCTAATGTTATGTTCCATGGAATGGTTTTACAAATTGCTCATCAATGAAGTTTATCAACTTAGTATGTACTCAGTACTTAATATGGCTGCATATTATGCATGTCAAAATGTGTAGTGGTCATGCAGCCAGTGGAAGTGATGAGGATCATACCAAGTCACACATACACATCATCAATGTGCAAATAGCCCTCTATCTCAATAAGAACCTTACATGGTAATTAACTCATTTCACAGCATTAACTCAGTATCTCCCCACAAGCACACATGTTAAACAATACAGTGCATTTCAATAAGCCTGTGGATGGTAATAACTGATTTAATAGGCCTCGCTATGATTAATTAGCGAGACACTCAATAGTAAACTATACATACATAGACACACATATGCACCCACTCACACATGCTCATGCATACACAAACACACACACATACCTACAAACTCTCATGTCTCATAGACAATGTGTGTTCAGTATGTTGTCATGCACTAGTCAGTGTTTATTCAAGAAGTGATGTCCCTGCCAGATCAGCTTCAGTGGCTTATATATGGCACAGTGCCACTGAAAACTAGCAGACTGGAATGTATTCCTCTTATCTGAGCATTGAACCACAGAGAGAAGGGCAAACGATTAAAGATAACGGAGGCCTCAATGAAACTAACAGCATATGCCCTGTGCTGATGACATTAACAAGAATTTACATCCAGCCAATGGCAGATTTTGGCCCTCCCCAAAACTACAGTGCCTCTAAAATGTATTAAGGTCATGTGACACCTCTGAATTCACATGACATCATTGACCTCTGTGCAAATGACTGTTGCCTGCTGACACGGCACAGGACCAAAGAGCACTTGGTGTTTGCTGTAGTGATGTGATGAGCAGCCATCTTGTGTCGCATGTGCTTCGATGCATCTTGTCTGCCCGAGGTCCTGTTTAAATCCATGTTTCAACAACATTCATAGTAAACACAGAACATTACTATTGCATTGACCTACACCCTTTTCAAAATATCCCCTCAGCATTACACTGGAACAGGAAAAAAATGAACCTACTATAGTGTCAAAACAGATGCAAAAAGTGACTGATGTTCTCAATTCTCAGTTTGAGATGATTATTGCATATGTCTATGGGACACAAGTAAAATGGAAAGGCCGCATATGAAATATTACCAGACAGTAACAAGATTAGCAGCTTGGCTCACTGTCTCTGTCTATCTCTCAATCTCCCTGATATCTTTCAATCTTTCGTTTCACCTAGAAACCAGAATACATTTCTCCCTTTTTCCACTTTGAAATGCTTCACTGGTCTGACACATTCGAGTGTACTGCTAAACCTGAATAACACACAACACATAAAGATCAGCACCATGTTTTGAAATAACACAGAGTAGGAATGGTTATTGCACTTGACATGTCATGAAATCAATGTGTACATTTCTAGCTCTCTGTGTAATGACTCCATGTATGTGACACGATTACCAGCTGGACGTGTTGTCCTTGTCAGCTGAAGGAGGGATGACTCTGTACTAATGCACAGTCTGTTTTCCCTGCATGTTACCCCCACCAGGAAATGTCTCTGTGCCCCTATATGGAAGACCACCAATGCACTGAGATCATGGCTCACCAAATGTGTCAAGTTCAATCATCTCTCATAGGCTTCAGCTTTGTGTGTGTGCGTGTGTGCATGTGTACGTGTGTGTGTGTGTGAGTGTGTGTGTGTGTATGTGTGTGAGCAGATGTGATTATGAGCATGCATATGGATGTGTGGTTGTGTGTATGTGTGTGTGCATACATTAATGCATGGGTTTTTTTGTGTGTGTCAGTGTGTGTATGTTCCTGTGTGTGTGCGTGTGTGTCTGTGTGTGTGCGTGTGCGCGGGCGTGTGCAGCTTACAGACAAAGTTCCGGAGATATCCTTGTGGAGTCGGGGCAGCTTTACATTCCCGCACTGGGGGGTGCAGGCGTGTGGGGGTGGGGGTGGCTGATGATGGGGTCAGCCCTCCATCAGCAACCTCACTCCCACAGTGAGTTTGAGCAAAACCAGAGAGTGCCCTTTCAGTCACAAGAAGACAAAACAGTACCCCCCAACACTCAAGAACCAGCCATTATGTACATTATGTTCCCTTTAGCTGGCTGTATGTAACACCCAAAGCCTGTCTCAGGCAGCTCTCCTGGGTTAATGTTGGGGTGGGCTTACACAGGGGGAGACACACTCCATCTGTCTCCTCCTTCGCTGCCTTCCTTCTGTAATGTTCTTATTTAAGCTTCGCTCAATGCAGGCTTCTTTCAGTAACGTTCTTATTCAGGCCTCTCTCAGTTCAGGCTTCTCTCAGTAATGCTTTTGTGGAGGCCCCTCTCAGTAAAGTTCTTGTGTGGGCTTCTGTCTGTAACATTCTTGTGCAGGTCTCTCTCAGTAATGTGCTTGTGCAGTCCTCTCTCTGTAGCACTATTGTGCAGGTCTCTCTCAGTAATGTTCTTGCACAGGTCTCTCTCAGTAATGTTCTTTTGCAAGTCTCTCTCAGTAATGTTTTTGTGCTGGCCTCTCTCTGTAATGTTCTTGTGCAGGTCTCTCTCAGCAATGTTCTTGCACAGGTCTCTCTCAGTAATGTTCTTTTGCAGGTCTCTCTCAGTAACATTCTTGTGCAGGCCTCTCTTAGTAATGTTTTCGTGCAGGCCGCTCTTGGTAACGTTCTTGTGTAGGTGTGTGTGTATTTATAAATGTAAGTATTAAATGCATAATCATTTAATTACCTTGCAGACAGGCGGTGTATACCATACATTTTACATATGACTGGAGGCATTCAGTTGCAGCACCAGCAGCAATTTGATCCTGCATGACACGGGCCATGAGGCCAACTGCTGCACCATGCAGAGCAGAGATATGTGTGCAAGTCTGCTCTTCTGTGTCTGTGTCACGTCATAAAATTCAATAGCTTATCGCTGTGAGGTATTATGTTGCAGTAATTCATTTTCCTGGGCCGTCTAGCGCACAGGAGTTGCCACTGCGAGTTGGCTCCGGGCGACTTTCTCGAGCGAAAATGAAAGCACTAAACCACAGGACGCTTTGAGGCTGGGAGAAGTCAGAAAATTCCCCCTGCATTTTTAATGAGCACATCTGCTCTGTTAAAGCCCGCTTTGCTTAATCACCTGTTTTATCCCGCAACCCCCCACCACCACTGCTGCTCCCCCCCTCCACCCCCACAACCCCACCCCTGACAGGTCCAGAGAAATGGGGGAGATCAGGTAGCACCGCGAGAGGGAGAGAGGCAGAAAGAAAAGAGATACTTGATATCAGAACTTAAACACGTTTGATGTGAGTTGAAAGGAAAGAAAAGGAGATTATAGAGGAGGGAAAAACAGAGAAAGACGGATCTCGGTGCCCCTGTCTGCAGCAGATTTTCCTTTCTTCTGCCCCCCCCTTCCCCCCAGTGGTGTTTATTGTGTGTGTGTGTGTGTGTGTGTGTGTGTGTGTGTGTTGAGGGGGTATGCAACCGGCCTACATAAGTGGGGAGACAAGGAACCCTCAGGACAGATCCTGTACCCCAGGGAAGCAGCCTTTTGCTGAGAGGGGTTTCATTCTCCAGCTTTAAGCTTCCCATAATGGGTGGTGCTACCATGCACTGTCAGCCATTGACTGGTATGAACCAATCAATAGACTGCCTTCCACAGCAAAAGTGCGCTCACTCATCCAGGACAACTGGCATGCTTGGGGTTTAATGTGATCCATTTACACAGCTGGGTATTTACTGAAGTAAGACTGAAGCAATTCACACTAACTAGCTGCTTGAAGGTATAACTGCAATGCCCTTGGGAATGAAACCAGCAACCCTCCAGTTATAAGACTGTGAATGTCTGTGTGTGTATGTGTCTAAATAAGTATTATAAAAATGGTATATAAATAGTATAGTAAGCATATAATAGAGGTAATTTTTATAGTTTATTATACTATCCAGGCAGCTTGTCTAGCTTATATTCGCGTATCATTTACATATAGAGCTGGATATTTACTGAAGCAATTTTAAGGTTAAGAGCAATAACTGTGCTGTTTAATCTTGTGGCCATTTGGTCCTGAGCTACTCCTTAATCACAATGCCATCCCACATACTGCAAAGTGCATATCATATATTCTGATGTGATGTAAAATAACTCAGTTTAATTGCGTGGTAATAAATATGTAATTATCAATGACTCTGGCTTTTACAGCTTGATTTTAAATCTTTTTCTGGTCAAGTGTGAGGTTCTGTGTTTGGAAGAATTAGCTTTGTTTACTCCTTTCTATGTATGACTTGGTTACCAGTCACATCATGCAGCTGAATCACTCATTAATGAAACAGAAACATTAATAATCTTCATTGTATAACATGATGGAGCAGATTTGATAATGGAGGTCAGCATGTGCATAGCATATGCCATTAGAGGACCACAGCTCCAATAATAAAAAGCAGGCATGTGTAATGAGAAAGGATGGGGAAGCATTGTCTGGCAGTAAGTCTGCAGTCTCTTTGTCTCTCTCTCTTTCTCTCTCTCGCTCTTTTCCTCTCTTCCCCCCTCCTTCTGTGTCCTAGGGGCAGCAGTGTGGAGTGGTGGTGAGGAGCAGGGCTCGCAACCCCAAAGGCTGCCAGCTGGATTTCCAGGTGGGGGTGCCGCTATTGTGACCTCAAGCAGGTACTTAACCCGGATTTCCTCAGTCAGTGGCCACTTGTATTAATTCATGAAATGTCTCCCTCTTTTGCTTTCTCTCCCTAATCAGACTCAGTGCAGGTAATGAGGGGGTGTCTTACATGCAGCTGTAGCTGAAGGTGTGGGTTGTTGGTAACTATGATTCGCATTGGTGTCTGGTGTTTTATTGTGGGAATGCATTGATAGGTGCAGTTTTAAAATGGGTTGCTTAAATTAACTCAAATTAAAACTCAAAGTGTCTCCTTCTTTCTCCCAATCCTCTCTCTCTCACTCTCTGTCTCTCTCTCTCTCTCTCTCTCTCTCTCTCTCTCTCTCTCTCTCTCTCTCTCTCTCTCTCTCTCGCTCTATCCCTGTCTCTCTCTGAACAGACTGGAGTGAAAAACTAGCTGTTGAAGTCCACTGACCTCTTGGTGAACCTCATCTGTCCCAGCTCACAGCCAATTAAAGAGCTCTGATCACTCGCCCTGGCAGTGGCTGACAGGTTTATAAACATCACCCCACTTTGTTGCCAAAATCTCACTCCCGCCCCCAAAAACCTACTCTTAACATCTGAACTTGTCTCAGGATCAAACGGACGGGTTCGGGATTTCCACCAGGAGTAATGGCTGTGACGACATCCAGGTTCACTCCAACGAAAGGGGGATTTAACCCAAAAGGCCTCCCCTCTGGTGTTGTCCTATTTGCCTGCTGTGTCCCCAAAGTCAGCAGACCCAGTGGGGAACTTCAAGTGTAAAACAGCATACAGCTAAGAGTAAGAGCTGGTGATGTCCCCATGCTGTGAATATCTTCATACCTGCTACAAACTGCAGGGCAATTTTAATGGACTGTATACCACAAGGCGAGTGTGTGTGGCTGTTTGGTGAAGCCCTTTACATGCTAAAAAGGTCACCATGTCCCATATCTTTTTTTGATATTTTCTGAAGATGTATCTTTGCACGCACATAGGGCTTGATCATCGCTGTTTGCATGCAGCTGTTAGGTCCATGACGCTAAAGCTAATCTGGCCACCATGCCCATCGAGATGTGTATTTTAATAACAATTTACCAGCTTTTACAACAGCTTTTATAATTCAGATCTGCCAGCTAAGGCACTCATTTTTTAATCACAGCTAATTAATTGAAGCAGCAAGCAATTATGTATACTCACAGTTATATCCTCACAATACAAACATGCAGCCATTGTGGGAACTGTGTTTATTCAAAGGATGTACAGTTTACAAACAGTGTGTCAGCCTGCATTAGCAACCGGATTATGGGATCCTTCAGTCTTTGTATTGATGCGATAAGATGGCGTATGTGTGCTGTGTGCGTCTGTGTTCGTGGAGTGCCCCTTTAAGACGTATTTTCCTTTGCAGTAGTTTAATGTGCTTCCTTCATCAACTTGAGTAAACACAGAGGTCGCAGCTGAATCATCAGGTACTCTTCTAACACCGTTGACACATGCCCTCGCTGTTCATTCAACAGACAGCAGCCAGTGCCAAAGGCAGATTATCACCTGTCATCGAGGGAATATACTTTAATAGTCCTAGCAAGAGCCATATTCCGGGTAATAACCCTTAATTCATGAGCACTCCACTCTCTCCTGCCAAGCGATGACATCATCGTTTGGCTGCGGTGATGGGATGTGAAAATGGTGAGCGCTGGAGCGGCGGTGCTCCCGTCTCCCCCGCGGTCGCCAGGGCAACGGCGTAATCTGGTTGACCGGTTCTCCTTGATCGTCAGGTCAAACCGCCATTCCCTCGGCCCGGGACAGGGACCGCTACAGGTCTGTTATGAGTCAGTTCCCAAAGCGTAAGCCTGTCATTCACACCCTGTCTGCCCAGACTTACACAGGCCTGACTGAGAGTGAAAGGAAGAGGGAGGGAGAAAGAGAGGAGTGGAGGTGGGAGACAGTCGAGGAAGAGAAAGAGAGTGGGACAGAAAGAGGAAGAGAGAGGGCGATGGAGAGACTAATACACAGGTTGAGGGGGGCAGGTAGAGCGACAGAGAGAGATGGAGAGGAGGTAGAGAAATGCACGGCAGTTTGCTTTTGACCGAGGGTGTGATCGGTGTCAGATTCTTGGACACTGTCCGCATCCCTGAGCGAGTGCCAGAACACACTGGGGAAAACAGCCTTGTTTTCATTTCCCAGTTTGTATTAATCACACCTCTGTCTGTTTTGCAGTGATAGCATCAGTGTCAAGTGACCCACCCCCTCCTCCGTCTCGTATATCCTTCATTTTCCGGAATATTCCTGATGTGCCAGGCCCCCTCCTGCGCTGAGTCCCAGCTGCTGTATGAACAGGCTAACCTTGTAATCATATCTCATGCTTTTGTCACCCCCTCCCCCAAAGGGAACCTAAAGGTCACACCTTTGCTGGTAGCTGAGGAGTACTCCAAACGTACCCCGGGTGTAACATTACCTTCTGGGTCATAACCGCCATTTTTCAAACCTTTCTATTGTCCTTCTTTCTTCTAAAGGTATCCAGCTTTTACATAGTTTATTTACTCATTTCTGTTGTGTGCAGCACTGTAGAGAAGATTCTGTTTCTTTTTAGCGGGAGCGTGTTTATGTATTTACCCATGTGTTTTTTGGTCATTTGTTTTCTGTTTGTTGTTCTTGTTTGCTTGTTTGCTTTGGTTTTTTAAGATATTGATTCCAGAAGTGGTCTCTGGTGCGTTACAGAAGAGTGATGCAAAATCATTATTACCAGCTATGACATTAAATGGATCGGGGGGGTGGATGGCAGGGGGAGGATGTTTTGGGGGGGTGGGGGTTGGGGGTGTAGCGGGGTGACAATGATACATTTCAAACAACAGAAACCAAATCATGTTAGATGGATCAAAAACACAATGAGCTGAGCAACGGATCAGCATTACACAGCACACAGACATCTACTTCTGCTCACATCCAGTTCTAAGAGAGAATTGCTGTGAAATAACTTCACAGCGACTCAATGAGTGTGATTGATCTAGTCTGGTCCAGCTCCAGCTGGTATGATGCAAACGGTTTTTGTATACTGGAAATATATCTCTGTTCACGCACTGCCTTTTAAGATGTGTTGTACGTCCCTGGTGAGTCTGTAGCCTCGGGGGGAGTCCCCATGCGAATCGTCTCATGGCCTACCTTAGCCAGGAGACATCACACAGTCTCTGCATGTTATTACTCTGAGGGCCAGGGGAGCGAGAGAGGGGTAAGACTGGAGTCTGGAGCGAGAGCCGCTATTGATCTTATCAGATGCCTGGGAGAATATTCCTCTACCTAGGGGAGACAGGAGCGTGGGGTGGGGAGAGTCGCGATTCCAGCACAGAGAAGCCTGAAGGTGACCATAGGCTGTGGTGCATGATGGGAAAATTTCCTGAATGCATTGAAACATAGCAATACTGCAGAACCACATCTGTTGCAAGAATCTGCTATAACTGTTACAACGCCAACAACCAACAATATCCAACATCCAACAATCCAACTTCCAACAACATATAATGGGGTACAGAATGTAAGTGGCCTAATGGTGTGTAAAATATATGATGAAAACCCAACATCAGACATACCAAAACAAAGCACCCTGGCTAGCGGGCGGTCACCACCAATGGCAGGGAATGGGCAATGAGCAGGGCTCACCAGTTGATGGCGCTCTCATCAGACATGCTGCATTTTCCATGGCTTTATGAATTGCACTATCCACTGTATAACTCGAACTGCTTCTGTATCTACCAAACACTTTCACTATATATACACCAGAGAATAATCAAAACCAAAACACAAAAACACTGGGGGAAATTCATAGACCTGGACACAAAAAGCCTTGTAAACACATCTTATGAAACTCTGTTTTAACAGTCCACTGCGTGAGAACTGCCAACATGGTTTGCATGCCATTTCAATTACCGCTGCCATGACATGAGCTACACTGTTTTATATTCCCAGCAAATAGGGGACTGCCTGGAGTCATACAAACTTTTCATAAAGTGCCATAGGGGAAACAAGAATAAAACAAAAGTTTTGTGCCCATGTACCTGAGTGTTTGCCAACTCCTAGCGTTAAATCCAGGCAAGGTTGAATTCGTTTTGGGTTTCAAAAATTAAGCCACGGAGACCTGCCGAACTGTGGGCATGGAGCATCATCGTTCTAACAGAGGATTCACAGCAACAGGGGATTAATTATGACCGAATTGCAAGTTGGGCCATTCTGAAAATCATTCCCCCCTTTCTTATTCAGGAAACACTGTCCATACTGCAAAAAGCCCCAAATTTCAGGGACAGGAATGTCTCTCACGCGGCCCGTTCGTTAGGCGGTTAGATTTCGAACGCGGGGGCCGCTGCTGGGGGCTGCTGTGAAAGCTGGCGCGAAGCCGGGGTCTCTCGTTAGCCTGCAGTCGCAGCCGCGGCCATGGGTACACGTCTGATTATTAGGATGAACAGCCATAAACTCAATACTTTCAGAGGAAGCGGCGAGAGGACTGCAAAGCAGGCGCGGGCCCCACGGGAGAGGAGCACACAGCCGGACTGCTGAAAGGGTGCAGGGGGGATTCGCACGGCTTAGTTTCGGATGAGGAAGCGTGATCCCGCGGCTTTTTTCCCCTTCCCCAGATTCGCCCGGCCCGTGACAGGAGCGCAGTGAGACAGAGTTGGAGATCTGTGCAAAAAGTAGCAGCAGTCAGGCTGAATCTGAAAAATTCACCCAAGTTCAGAGTAAAATAAGAAAATAAAGCCTGTGTGTCTATTTAGTCTTCAACTTTTTAATCATGTCCAGGAGTTGATGTTGAAATGACGGATGAGATGTTGAGGTGTACGCGTGGCTTGTGTATTTAATTCAGCACCTGCCTGTGCTGTTCTTTTGCATGTAAGGCCACCACAGAGGCAAACTGTATGAATGGGCCTGCTTCATATGTCCTGATATTTTATTAGGTGTGCTGCTTGATTTCACTCATGCCAGCAAGTCCAGTCACTGAACGTCAGTCATAAGCGACAGTCTCGTTAAATCCTTCCTTTGACACTGTAAAGACATTCCAGGATCAGGTCATAGTAGGTTTGTTTACGTCTAGATGTTAGCATTAACACGTGTTTTTTCTTTTTCCATCAGAGGTTTGGGGTTTGTTTTGACCTTCGCTGTCAGGCCAGCTGACCACCGCCGCGAAAACCCAAACAGCGTCTCTCGCCGCGGATTCCTCCGGTAGTTCCGCGCGCTCGCGAGCAAGTCATTTTTCTCCGCTCTTCCCGGCGAGGGCCGGAGCGGGCCGCCGGATTAATGGCGTTGCGAGGGAAATAAACTGTTTTCTTTTGAGCGCGGAAAGATACACACAGCTGCGGCGGACCCGGCTTTGATTAATTCTCACGGGGAGAGGCGGCCCCCGCGCGCGGAGGGAGAACCCCACGGAACGCGGGGAGCGTTCTCCGAGCTCGCCACAGGAAACCAGGAGAACGCTAAAAATAGCGCCCTGCGACACAGCTCCCTTTGAATCCAGTAAATGAATTGCCCAGATTTTTTTTTATTGGGGGGTGTAGGAGGAATACACAAAACAAACTTTTGCTCTTGAGGCTGTCTTGTGTTTGTGAGAGGAAGCAACGCCACTGCTGTATGCAAACGCCAGGCTTGTTGGGCAGACGTTTCCTCCGCTTCTCCAGCTGTCAGATCTCAGCCAAAGCGCAATTAGTCCCAGATATGCCGATTTTTAGGTGAGGCCTGTCATATCCGACGCAAAAAAAAATCATGATTTATTGCTCCGTCTGCCTTTCTTTAAGGGGCAATAGACAATAAGCGTTGTGTCACTTTCCACTGAGTAATGACTGGGTTTCAGCCTGGTGTGATTGAGCGAGACGCAGGTTTGCTCGGAGGAGGGGGGGAGCAGGGGGGAAGGGGGCAATCTGGTTCAGCTTTTAATGAGGTCTGGCCGCATGTTTAAATATTTAGCGAATCTCAATGCACTCGCTCTGCCCGCCACCAGGGACACCCATGGCTCAGTTCACAAACCTGATCTTCCCAGATAAGAGAGGGAGGGGGTATGACTGCAGGCTGGAGCCAGAGCCATAGGCCTTTCGGTCACAGGCTGCTGCATGCGTGAACACCATCGTTGTGGTCAGGTGAAATGGCAGTCCATAACTCCAACCTTAGGTCTTTCACATGATCTTGATCTGGGGATTAAACAGAGGGAAAGACTTCAGTTAGACATGCCAAGCATTTAGAAATGACTGCATGCGTAGTGCGTCCAAGAGAATGCTTTCCTTGAGGTTCAGTATTAAGCGCTTACTTTACTTTTTTCCTGAAAACTTAAATTTTGAGCTGTAATTAGACATACTCCTTACAAGGAAAACTATTGACTGATAATCATTGAACAGTCATATAAGCAGGTTTTTAAGCCTCTCCCTTGCATTGTATTGTAATGAAGTTGATTTTTTTTCACCCTGCTTCCTGAATTTGGGGGTGGTATTCCCCTTATGAACGCCAAGTGGTGACGCCAATGCAGCGGCTCTCTCCTGTACCACATTTCTGGCAACGAATCTCTACTGTGAGCTTGTGGGGACTGTTGGACCCGTCTACCAGCTGGAAGGGGGCTGTAGTGGGGCCTCAAGGGGGGGTGTGGTGGAGGAGGAGGCGGTTAAAGGCCCAATGAGCCCCCCCTTCCCCAATCAGTGAATCCTGGGCCATTCCTGCACAGATTCTCCACATTTCTATAGGAAGCAGTAACCCTTAGCCTGCAGGACACTCCCCCACCCCACCAAAGTCACCCCTCACCGCAGTCATTATAAATGTTTCAGTCATACACAGAGGGACACCTTCCATTTGATCTATTACTTACAGCAGGACTGGAGCTTCTGCGCTGTTGCCTTCCTGCCTCCTCTTCAATTATTCGTCAGAGGTCCCGTTTTTTTGTGTGTTGTTGATTTAATGAAATATTGAAGTGGCGCTCGTGTACTCACGCTGTTTGGTGGAAGGCAGGAGTACAGAGCGACCTGTCCCGTCTGTCAGACACCGGGTTCCTTTTGTCCAGCTCACTGGTCCCTTTGTCTTCCTGGCAGCAGAATGTTGTGAATTATGTATATGAGTGGGTGCATCAACATTTTTTAAAGAAAGCGGGTTGCCTCTCTTACCCTATCCCCCAACCTAAGATGGGTTGCACTTCTGACCAAGTGAACGTGTGAGAACTGAATACCAAATATTTCAGCGGCAGCCGCTGAGCTCCTGCTTTGGTATTCTGCACGATCCGAGAGTTCAGCTGCGAGACTGTGGAGATCTCTGTGTCTGCCCCTTCCCCAAATTTAATTGTTCACTCGGGGACGGCGAACCCCTGCAGGGGTGAAACAGCAGGTGCTGCATACAGGCACCATTCACGTGGCGACAACAGACTCTGGATCAGCGGGCGGCGTCTTGAACCCTCACGGCAACAGGTCAACTCTGATCTGGGATCAGTCAAACTTCAGGAATTGGGGTTTGTTTTAATGCTCTGCATTGCAGCATAATGAGTTTTGTGGTCACTTCCACAGCTATACAGCTACTGAAAAATGCAGCACACTTCTTCTAAGGATATATACTGATACAGTACACCAAGAACAAAGAACATTGGGGTTTGATTCTTTCTATTAGAGTTTAGCAGTCAGCAATATGAACCAAAAATATGTATGGCATGAACTGAAAAAATGTAGCACTATTGTCACACTGCAGTTGGATTAAATCAGGGCCACAGTGTGAAACCATCTCTATGCTGAGGTTTAGTAGGGTAGGAAGGCACAGCTACACAGTTATTATTTTCAGTAAACAAGACTGACACCAGACCTGTCTCTCTGTGGATGTGTCTGTGGGTGAGAGATGGAGTGGAGGAAGTGATTGCTTAGTCTTCCTGTGTCCACAGCCTCACCGGACACTTAATTACTTAATCATCTAATTAATCAAATTAATCCTCTGACCACAGAGCAGCTCATGTACTTGCAGCACACATGGATGATGTAGCCCTGATTTAACCCTGCCTGTGTGTGTGTATGTGTGGGCGCATATGTATATGCATGGGTATGTATGTACCTACATGTGTGTACGTGTCCACGTCTGTGTGGAGTGTCTTCGTGTCTGTGTGTGTGGAGGTGTGTTAAGGCATGAGCGTGCTTATGTGTGCCTGTCTGGGTAGGTGTATGTGTGTCTGCCTGCCTGTCTGTGCGTGAGTGTGTTAACGCCTGAGCACGTGTCTTAGGGCATGTGTCTCTGCATGAGCATGCACCTGTGTCTGTATGTGTGTGTGTAACACGTGATCCGGGTGACATGGCACTCACTTCCCCCCCCCCCTTCCCACTGCGACCTCACTCACCTCCGGCCCACCTGGCCCTCGACACACCTCTCTCACCTGACGTGGCACGGGTTCGCCAGGTTCACCTGCGTGGGCCTCTCACAGCGCGGGGCTGACAGACGACACTGCCGACTGCAAAAAGCACAAAGGCACAGCCCCAGAATAACAGCAGTATCGTGTGTCTTAAGAGGCCGAGCAGGGTGTCGCCACCGGTGTGAGCACAACAGCAGATGACTGCAGGTTTGAATCCCTCGGGGGCATAGCCGTACCTCCCCTGACTCATGACCCAAGCATTGCTCCAATAAAAATAATATGTTCGGTACATGGTGTAAAGCAAACAGATTGCTAGAAATGAGTAAAATCCACATTTCATACAAACACCGGGAAGCGCTTTTTCAAGCAGGGGATTACTGAAGAATGGAACAGTTTAGCAGGACTTATAATGGAGGCAGAGACTCTTAAGAGTGTTCAAGAAAAGGTTTGACACAGATACATGTCTGGACTATAGGTGAAATGACAAGCCTAGCTGGGCAGAACGGCCTGTTCTTATCATTAAACTTGTTATGCCTGCATGTGTTCAATGTATAGAATATGAATCAAAGTGGGGGGGGAATATATATTGTCTGGTTGTGAGGGAAGATGACAGTTGAGACCTGTTCCGTAGTGACTAGTGACAGCTCCTGACACTAACATCTGTGAACAGACTTTTTTAAAGTGAGGCAAGATGGATATTGGAATATTCCTCAAGGGCTGAAGCATCCATTTACCTTTAAGCAATTCCCCTAAGAAATAGCCCACAAAGAGGAAAAAAGAGCTGTTTTTTAATTAAAGGAAAGCTAAAAAGATGGCCGTGTGTGTGGAAATAACTTGTCAAGAATGGACCAGAAGAATTTTTAGTGTGTTAAACATTTTCTTTTATTTATGTACAATATTTAACTAAATGGGCAGCATGTTTTCCTGTTGCATACCACAGCCTGAATGGGCCATGCTTTGTGTATGTTCCAAGTCCAACAACCTCAACAAGAAAGAGGTTCTGAACTGACTTCTCAAAGCCCCATAAGTGCAAACAGTATTAATTTGAAGTGATTTATGAATACCGGGACCCCTCTTTTTCATTTCCTGTATTTCAGGCCATTGGATAGTGGATGTCATTGTTGACTTTAACCCAGTATATGTGTCAAGTTAATGTTTCCACAGTCTCCATCTACTTTACATCATTAATGCTGTTTAAAAGGAAAAAAGCTCACAGTGTGGTGACATGTCCAAGCCTGGATTCTAATCTTCAACTGCTCATTGGCTGTATGCCTGCAGTTCTGTGAACGGCATTTCAGGGGCTACGGCCGTTCATAAAGTCTGGGCCGCTGGGCAAATGGACAGGATCTCTATAACAGCACTGCAGTGCCATCTAGTGGTGAAGAGATGTGTTGGCCCTCTGTTGAAGAGCGCCAGTGAGAGCTGGTTCATAAGTGGCATTTGTTTTTAATTAAAAGCAGCACTTGTTGAAGCACTTGGTCTGGAGGAGGACTGGCATCTACCACAACACAGGCCGGGTCTTCAATCCTCTTGTAAGCTTGTTCCACTCTGCAATGCAAGGAATGGAATCGGTCTGTAACATATTAATGCAGTCATTACCCCGAGTTAAGAAAACGAATGATGCACATTTTGACTTGAATGCCCTTTGAACATCAAGTCAAAACACTTCATATATGTGAAGTTATATTATTATATTATTATATGGATTTTTAAGGACACTTGCATTTAAACAGGTCTTCAGTTTCCAAAACCACTCCCTTTTCCCAGGTTCTTTGTGAGTAGATGTAACATGACAGTTATAAAATGAAGGTTTTGAAAAATGAAAGGGAAAAGTTGAGATGTGGCTGCCAGGGTTATACTTCTGATTGATCTCTAGCACTGACACCCACAGAGATCCAATTTACAAGACGCGGTTTGCTGGCAAGGGACGACGTGGGTTTATCGCTTGCATTTCTGCACAGGAAGCCATGTCAGGACAGAGGAGTAAATCAAAGCAAAAACTGACCGAGCTGACCGCTGATCATCTCTGACCGACTTCATCGGGTCAGACAAGCTCAGCAAAGGAACTCTTTGTTGTGTGCTGTTATCTGCCTCTCCTGACAAGATTCTTTTTTTTATTTTACCTCAGGCGTCTAAGATTTTAGGAGCGAGAGAAAGAGACAAATGATGAATTCACAGTTAGTTTTAAAGGATGCCTGTCAAACCAATGATTACTAACCCCCCAAAAAAAAATCACACGCTGTCTTAGAAAGCAGGGGAGCTCTTGTACAGCAGTGCAGTGCCATCTAGTGGGGTGAAGAGACAGTGGCCTCTATGGAAACAGACAAGCAGTAACAGGCAGCTTTTTGTCAATTAATGCCTCCTGTCAAATAGCTTATAAACTTAGAAAATACACAGAAAAAGACATAGAAATTAGAGAATGATTTCAGATGGATGTTCTAACATGTCTACACAGCAGCAGTATAATGCTAAAGGCTTGTAACCTAAAGTTAGGTGTGGTTCCTGAGTAGAGAACATCCATTTAAATCTTCAGCAAGGTATTTAATCTGAATTGCCTCTGTAAACATCCAGTATAAACTGGATAACATTCTTGTTACCGTCTTTTTTAACTGGCCATTACAGTCAATGTTATAATAGTGTTATCATCTAGGGTGAATTCTGAACATCTGCATTGATTTGATCAAAGTGTAAGTGCGCTGTCAATCCAGACAATGGTGCTGGTGCACCTACTTGCTGCGGAACCGGTCATTGGCCTCCAGCTCCGCCTCCTCCCTGGTTTTCTCCGCCCCTCTGAAACGAAGCCTCCTTATTCGCTCCTCTGGACTGACGGTCAGCAGCAGGACCAGGTCTGGTTGCAGCAGGTCGACAGGCCAGCGGTACACCTCGGACCCGGGGCCGGGCAAGTTGTCCACTCTCCCGCTCACCGCTGTGGCGATTCCGTAGGCGGCGGTGCTATGCCAGTACCTGAAGGGTGCGATGACCACAAAAAACAGTCTTTAAAAAAAAAATATTTGAATAAGAAACCCAGGGAAAGTGATTGGTGGGACACACAGTACCAAGCACACAGCAAGCCAACAGTACTCACAGGACAATATTAGGACTCAGTCTAGAGCTTTCTCCCTCACCTGTGCCATTACTCATTCAAATACATGTTTGTTTTTGGTTTGACATGCCCCAGTAATATTACTGCCCAGCTCAGAAGATGTTAAAAGGGGGCCTGAAACTTGGAGGTCAAGAATTGTGGGAAGGAAATTGCACATTGTTAGCTGATGTTATTGCAAATAGTCACTTGCTCGCTGGTATAAATGCCATTTGATGAGCATAGGGGTATCTCCTCTATCGACATGCTCACGCTTATTTCTCCCATTTACCTCTTGGGACACGACTGCTCCTATTTTTAGTCTAATTTTACTTTTGGTGGTGGAACTGGTGGTGGAACATTGAACATTGTGGTGGAAAAACCACCACTCCCTGAAGGAAGTGCCGCCACCACCTCTCAGTTGGTAAGTCTTGAAGCTGGGACAGGAATCAGGGCCACTTAAGAGCATGCCTTCCATCCCCCAAACCTTCTATACCTCCACAGGTGGCTACGCCATTTTCTCATGCCGTTGTTTTCATATCACACTAGTCTACACATCCTCTGGTCCTGTTACCAAATGCAAGTTACTCCAGATGTAGCTACACTTGCACTTGGTAACAGGACCAGAGGCTGTGAAAGGTCAATACATTCCCTCATGTTAGCTCCATTCCCTAAGCCAGACTACAGCTTCCAGAGGGCCTGGATAAGATCATCTCAAGGAAGTGACTTCATTTCAGCCTTTTTAAGCCTCCCTAGTCACACACAGGGGTATGAAATACCATTGAAGGAAAAGCGTGGAGGGTGCTGCAGGAGCTGTGAGCTGCGAGTTGTAAACTGAACTTGTTCTGGAATTTTTGGGACTGTGAACTGATTTTTTTTTTTTTAAACCAAGTTGGTGTTTTGATGCTGGACTGTCATTTGATAATGGCTGCTGCTTTGGACTTATTTGCGTCTTTGGTAACCAGATTGGCTAGCCAGGAACAGAGGAACCACACCCATTCAGCTAGTGTCGTAAACTGTGATAGCATTTGTTTTATCTTTAGCTTTAGCTTTTTCCTGACCCTCTTGGGAGAGTTCCATACGTCAGAAGTCTTTCGGTTTCCTCATATTTCCTTGTGTTGTGTTTGTCATTTTGTTGCACAACTCCACACCTCTCCGCTGGTAACCATCATAAACTGCTATGGTGCCTACCCTCTCCAAGGCAGCACTTAACAGAATTTGTATGTTACGTAAGGACTATCGGTTGTGACACTGGTGATTTGGTATCTTCTCTGCTCTTAGCCAGCCCATTTCTGTGCACCTTTGTAATTCAGTCTGGATAAGACTTAATGTAAATGTACTCCGCCAGCCAGGTAGCACAAAGGCAGGGTTGTAGAAAGGGTGAGCCTTATCAACAGTTCTCCCTAGTTTTCACTGTCATCAAAACACACGAAAGGCCATTCCAACAAGTCTTGCTGAACAGTAGCTTCATTTGCTTATGTATTCTGATTAAATATAATGATATATTTACTTGTCAGATGTCTCTTCCACAGGGTAACCTCCAAAGCAGCAATCCATATGAGAGCAAAGCAGAAGCTGTAAAGCAACTATAATAATGCAGATGTATCAACTATACTACTGCATATATAGCAATTATGCAAGTGCAATGATACCCATTGTGTCATATCATGCTTTGAAATTAATTTAAAAAGATCATTGGATTTTTCTGCCAGACACTACTCTGTGTTTGTATTGCAGAGAACTTTATGGAACTTGACTTGTGACCAGAGGGTTGCAGGGTTAGGAAGCATTGCGCTAAGCGAATAAATAATTCACTGCTGTGAAAGGACAGCTCATTTCCTATAGGCAGTGACAGGTTGTGAAAAGGCAATCTGCTGACAGCCCTTCTGAGATCAGACCAGTGTAGATCCCATCTGTACCAATGCCTGTGGGCGCAAGGGATGGGCAAACTGATTCTGTCAATCCAATTATGGGCAGGTCTACTAATCAACTATATCTGACTGGTCCACCTGCCGACTAAACCAGTCTAGTCTACTTGTCCATCATAATGGACTGATATACCAGTCAACTATGACTGGTCTACCTGTCGACTATACCTTGCTGGTCTACTCATTGACTATACCGGACTGGTCTTTCTATCCACTATAATGGACAAGTGGTCTACTTGTTGGCTACACTGAACTGGTAGACTTGTCAATTATAGGCCTACCTTTCAACTGTAACAGACAGATGTGCCTAAGGACTATAACAGGCTGGTCTACCTGTCCACTATAACAGGAGCATGTGCGCTTGCTCTGTCGATCTGGCCAGCAGTGATGTAATTCCCCAAAGCGTAGAACGCCCTGCGGAGAAGGGCGGGCTCAGAGTCGAACCGCGGTCTCCATGGAGACAGACACTGTGGAGGGGATTGCAGAAGAGTGGCGTTCAGCGTGTCTGTCAGGGAGCGTGTCAGCGTGGTCTTTCCTGAGAAACGGCAGACAGATGAGGAGGAGGGATGAAAAAAGATGAAGAAAACCACAGAAAATAGAGAATGTGGAGTGAAAGAAAATAAGAGTAAAAATAATTCAGAATGAGTGAATACTGTAAGTGACAGGAAAACTGTAGAAAGTAGTAAGCCACAGTGAACACATTTGAGGTACACATCACTTCATGGCATCCTTGATGTAAAAGACAACACAGTTGGCTCAATGAGATAAGTAAACCCAGGGAAGGTATTTGGTTGATTGTGCAAGGAATTTCAAAATCAGTCTTGACAGAGCCATCATCTGTGCTATGTAAATCCAGCTAAACACATTTACAAATATATATATATATATATTCATTTCTCAATATATATTTGTATAGTTCATTTACAAATATATATTGAGATTATCATGGGCGTCAGTTTGTTTTGAAAGGTGCTGGGGACAACGATGTGTTCGGCTTTCAAAACGTGGTGGTGACAAAATGGGCCACGACAAAAAGTGGTGGGGACATGTCCCCAGCGTCCCCGGTGTAAATGACGCCTATGGAGATTATGTATATACAATTTCACTCTTCACTTGTATATACATATTACATGGCAGCTGAAAGCTTAACTACTGTTTTATATATACAATAGCAACCCTTGTTGGCTTTTATGATTATTACAGCATGAACTGCTCTCAGTTTGGTCAGTTTCAGTGCTGCTTAAAGACACTAACCTGTTGCGTCCAGCCCCTCTATAACGATAACTGGAAAACGCCCCTCCCTCTTCAGCGGCAAACCCTGGTCCACCAGTTCCAGCAACTCCTTTGATTCGGGTATGAATTTGGTGCACTAAGGAAGACACAGAAATGCTGACATGCTGTGTTCTGTTGTAAGACTAGCTGATCAAAGTTTTTTCTCTCTCTGTTTTTGAATAGTAAGCCTGATCTTCAATTAAAAAGAAAGACGCCAATACTCGTCCCCCAGCCACTGCTAAATGGGAGCCCTCCCGTATCCTACCTATGGCCATCCCTTCAGTCCCCTAACGGTCGCCGGATCTGTGCAGCTGATTTATTAATGTTCACATATACAAGGTTTCATTTATTAGTATTCTGTTCCACTTTTCCCTGAATATTTTCTCAGGTGGTTTCCCCTTCTGCCAGGGAATAATTTTACAGTTCTGCACGAATTGGCCTCGGGTGTTTTATTCCCTGTTGAAAAAGTACTCGATGTGCGCAATGTGATTTTTAAAGATATTTCCTATAAAGTTTGTTTTAACTTTTGACTGATTGGTTTAAGGCAGCGTGTGACAAACACAGCGTGTGACAAACACATAACTGGGATTTCACTGTTTGTGCGGTCATGAATTTCGCTGTGCGTCCGCACAAACAAATGAGCGAGATTGTGACTCCTCGAGTCTGAGAATTACGCTTAGGGTAGCTACTTTGTCAGTTACCAAAACAGTCGTTTTGCTCGTCCAATTCACACTTTAATTCAAAAGTTCTTTCAGAATGTAAAACTGAGTACTTGCCAACACTTTTCTGTGCGCCAATATTTTCATGCACGCGCTGGAGAGTGATGCAAAAGTTTATTTACTATCTAGACCATTACAAAAATCACACGTTGTGTATATAAAATAGCTTATGGAAATTTCATGGATTTCTTACCTCCCTCAGAACTTTGCAGGCATCCCCAAATTTATAAAACACATCAGAGTTTATTATATTCAGCGTTGACGGATGATGCTCCGGCTTTTCTGCAGGTACAAGGCAGTACTTTTCGACCACCACCATCCTACCGTCCTCTGCCTTGGACCACAAATGCTGCCACCAGTGTTCGGTGTCTTCCTCCAGGACGTAGGTGCAAACATTGAGACCGGGATTCCGAACAAGTTCATCAAACAGTCCTGTCTCCTGGATGTCGGCTACGCCTCTGACTAGAAACCCTCTGAGCGCCGAGTTTTTCACATCGGGATGAAAAGAAAACACGTCGAAAACGCTGCAGCCCCGTGAAACCCCTGGGATTGTGTTATTTTTAATATCTTCGTAAAACTTTGCTCTTTGGATTTTATCCTCGGTACAGACGTGGAGAGAGAAACTTTTCGCTTTCCTAAATATTTTTTCAAACGCCTGTCGCTCGCTGCACTGCCTGGTCTGTGGCGTTTTAGTCAAGGCGAAATAAACAGGGTCAGAGCTCGGGTCACACTCCACCGCGAACATACGAGAACACCACCGTCCCAAACGAGAAAACGCCTGTTTAGCCATGTTGGAAGGAGAAAGCGAGGTACAGCCGCCCCATGTACAGTATTAATGCTTACTGTACCAGCTGACCGAGCGGAGCAGTCCGCAGAATCGAAACTTACAGCCTGCACTCTAGAGAAAGCGAAACTAAACCAGCGCGGAATTACTCACTTGCTGACACTGAAACGAAAGCAAAAGGTGCTGCTGTATAGGCATCTTAGTTGTCATCGCATTGGAATCATGCCGCGCCGCTGCTCAAAATAAGCGAAACACAATATTTACTATCACGACTGCGCCCCTCCCCTATGCTTGCTCAACAAGTGCAGTGTGTGGAGGGAAGGAAAATTAAAGTTGACATTCTTGTGTGTGTTCGTGTGTGTGGGCTGCTCATAACTATAACTTAATTATTGTTTTTGTTAATTTGCTGTTATGCAACAACCAGAAATGCAGTCAATGGGCGTAGACAGAACAGTACATTTGATAGAAAAATCATAGTGCCTAGCAATTATCCACAAAACATAAAGAAGCCAACCTTATTCTAAAGTAAATGCAAAGTTTAGCAGTTACCATAAATACATATTGCGACACAATGGACTGTTGCCCAGAGATGCAACTGGAGCCTACCGTGTTTCATTTTGGCCAAACTGGATCCATAAAGTGGAAATCATGTGACCCGAATGTTTCGTTTTCGTTGCTTGTACACAGAAACTTGATGTTAATCTCGTAACCACGCCTAAGTAAATAAAACGTCAGTGACAGATGGTACCATATAAAAGAATAACCTCACCCCTCAGTAACACACAACAGATCTATAAGTCCCAAGGAAAGACTGCGTCTAAAAGTGAAGGATGTTCACAACCCAAATTGTTTTTGTCAAGATGCTGCTGCAGGTGTGCTTCAGCAGCCTGCACCGAGTCTTAGCCGGCGCATTGGAGAAGGCGTTCGGGTGGATGGGAATCAGCGATGGAGGAGGACGAGCACGGCGAGTGGCGCACCGGTCAACGAGAGAGAGTCACATCAAGGCGGATGAGAGCGAAGCAGCCACCCCGAAAACACCCACTCCCACCAGCGTTAATTACCATTTCACGCGCCAGTGCAACTACAAGTGCGGGTTCTGCTTTCACACAGCCAAAACTTCATTTGTCCTGCCGATTGAGGAAGCTAAGAGGGGTTTACGTTTGCTGAAGGATGCAGGTGAGTTTGTGCGAAATTTGAGGACCGGTGACTATTTTTCCCTCTGATGAGTTGGAAGCTGAACGACGATCTGTTTCACCGCAAACTCACGGCAAAATAACGCTTAGCCCACTGCATGACATTTATTCCGCATTTATTTCTAAATTTGTCTCATAACGGTTTAATTGATAACATTTGTTTTGTTTTGTCTGTTTTTAAATATAACAGTCTATTTTATTTATTAGACCTCCCGGTCATAAAATCTTATTAAATAACTTAATCTTTACAGGAATGGAGAAAATCAACTTTTCAGGAGGCGAGCCCTTTTTACATGAAAAGGGGGAGTTCTTGGGGAAACTTGTGCAGTTTTGCAAAGAAGATCTTCAGCTCCCAAGTGTTAGTATAGTAAGCAACGGCAGCATGATCAGAGAGAAGTGGTTTCAGAAATATGGTAAGAATATTTGTGAGCTCTTTGTGCTACCCATTAGAATTAATGTAATGTTCCATTCGCTCATGCTTATATAGGGAATATTCAAACACGGTTGAATTCTAAAATTTTGTAAGTTTCGTCGCAGGGGCGCCGAAACCGGGGGAGGTTGGGACGATTCCAAGGGCCCCAAGCAGACAGGGGCCTCTCAAAGATTCTACCATATATTTTTGTTACATATATAGGGGTCCGGTGCATTAACCTTTCAGGGGGCCCAAAATTCCTACTGGCGTCGGAAGGAAGGGGGTGTGTGTGTGTGTGTGTGTGTTTTCTCCAAGCAACTGCACGGTCTTAAAACGTAATCCGTCGTCTCATTTTAATGGTATATTTCCCCAAAATGCAGCAATATTTAGTTTAATTTTGTTTAATGTTTCTCACAACATGTCAAAATTTAGTTAATTATTACACTTGGGGCAAGAACCATCAGAGTAATTCAGGAATTGAATTTGATACCGCTGTTTAAGGTAAAACTGATCTTCAACCTGCAATACTATAAAGTGACTCTAGGTGGAAGCATTGTTTCATTTAAAATGGTATGAAGGATGAGACGCTCACCACAACTGTACTGTATATACTGTAAGTATCTGTTTGAAAGAGGGACTAGGAATAGTTGCTGGACTGAACTTTCTATTGGCTTACTTGCCAAAAGAGTTAATTATACATAATCTTCTGCTTCACAGGAGAATATCTGGACATTCTTGCGATCTCCTGTGACAGTTTCGAGGAGGACACCAACAAACTGATTGGTCGGACCCAGGGCAGGAAAAGCCACCTTGACAACCTGTGCAAAGTGCGGAACTGGTGCAGGGAGTACAAAGTGGCCTTTAAGATCAACTCGGTGATCAACACGTTCAACGTGGACGAGGACATGCGCGAGCATATTTTACAGCTCTGCCCCGTGCGCTGGAAGGTGTGTTCCGTCACGCGCCGCTCCGCGGTGGCAGCCGATTTATTCCAATGGAATGGATGTGTTATCGTAATCGTCTGTTTCTATTGTCAGCCTATCGAAATTATATAAGTATCAATAGATTTGCACAGCAGCTGCTGTTACCTAGTATACTTGTTTATTTTACTTAACGGCTTTACACGACAAAAGAATTCATAATAACCTATCTCTTATTCGAGTTCTCTGTGTATTAGCCTACTGTATTCTTGGTGTTTAAAAGGCACTGGACAAGGTCTATGGGAAAATAAAATGCCCATATGTCCAAAGGATAGTCTTTGGATGGTCTTACAAAATATGTATGTAAATACAACGTTGCACTAAATATGTACCGAGCCTGGTATATAAAATGTGCATTTTATAGACCACTGACTCAGTATGAGTTTGGAAAGCTAACTGAAGCCTTTCCCTGTGGTCTAGTTTCAAACACTGACCTTTGGCTGAGATCATGCAGTGAATCTCAAGTGTGTTTCTGTGTGCCCAGGTGTTCCAGTGCCTGGTCATTGAGGGGGAGAATGCAGGGGAGAATGCACTGAGGGAGGCTGAAAGGTTCGTCATCAGCGACCAGCAGTTCCAGGACTTCTTGGATCGCCACAGTGACATCGCATGCCTTGTCCCAGAGTCCAATCAAAAGGTGAGGGACTGACAGAGAGGACGGAATAACTGCATAATGCTGTCACCGAAAGGCAAGGGTGCAACAGTTGGCTGTTGTTTCCATAGAAACTGTTTCTATGTATACTATGTGTTCTATGAATGGGGGGTGGGAGCCGATTATGGCATTGGCATGAGTCAGTGACAGCATTTATTCTGTAACTGTATGCTGATGTGAAACAAGGAAGACTGGTGTATAAAAACAAGAGACTCCAGTGATTTCTGTAACTTATCTATCCTTCTTGAGCCAAGGTCAGAAGGAGTTTATTTTTACAGTTTGGTATGATTATGGTCAGTAAGAGTTTGGAAGATGACATGGTTTTTAAAGTTCAATAGAGAAGAAGCCCCAACGCCCAGGTGATTTGATATCTGGAAATGTCTTGATAAGCTGATCTGATTCTAGAACCTGAAAGGGACTGTCATGATTGGTGGGAATACTGCCACACAACAACAACAACAAATTAAAGGAGATGAATGGAGAGGCACTGAAATAGAACTAGCTCTACCTGGAAAGGACAGCAGTGTGTTGCATGGCTGGTTTAGGATGTGAGCTTGTAATCTGATGGTTGCAGGTTCAATGCCCTGCTTTTGCACATTTAAACAGGCAGTAGTGTAGTGTAATGGTAAAGAGCAGAGCTCATAACTCAAAGGTTGGCAGCTCGCTAAATATGAATCCCTATAAATGGACAGCAAGTACGAACTGTAACCTATGCAAGCAAATATAAAGTAATGCAATGAAAAAGAGTACATTTACCTGAAGAGTGTCAGGACATAGCCAGATGTGTACAAATGTAAAATTTAAGTCACTCTGGATAAGAACGTATTCCATACAAACAGATCATGCAAATAATTTTTTAAATGACTGCCTGTGCCTTTAAGGCAGAGCCAGACACTTTCAGCATCTTCTAATATCTTTCTATACATTAATTGCATCAAATCACAGGTGTTGAATCAGTATAACTTCTCAGACACCAGTTTAACTTTGGACTTGCTTTGTCTCCATGTTAACTCTTTGATATCTGCAAGTTGATACTTACATAATCAGTATTTTAATATTGATCTTTTATCCACAATGTTATGAACTGTTATGTTTTCCGTTATTTTTCAGATGAGAGATTCATATCTCATTCTGGATGAATATGTAAGTGCCTCTGAGTTTTAATACCTTTCTTAAGCTGTACAGTATATAATCCATTTGACTGGTTATTTGTCCTTTGAATTATGGATCTACTTCATCTACAGATTGTCAGTTGGGCCCATTTACCAAACTTGCATTGTGTTAATATTACCTAGATATGTCATCTGCAAAAGTGTCAGTACTTTACCTTACATTTATTTATTAATATGAGCATCTGATTTGAGCTTGAAAACCAGCCAGCATTGCTCTATAAGAATGTAATCACCAAGCAAAGCTTTTATTTGGACCAATCAAATGGCAGGCTTATATTCACTTACAATAAGGCTTACTGCAACTGAAGGTAAACCTGGCAAGTGATTGGCTTCAGTCCTTGAATAAGGAGCTGGCTGTCATTGACATGAGTGCTTAAGTGGAAACACCCTCTCCCATTCTGTGACTGAATAAACACACGGGGAAGAGAATGCGTTGGTACAACTGTTCTCTGTTATCAGAAATGCATACCCTAATCCTTCTCTGCTTCCACCTCTTGTAGATGCGTTTCCTTGACTGCACAGAGGGCAGAAAGGACCCCTCGAAATCCGTCCTCGATGTGGGGGTTGAGAACGCCATTCAGTTCAGTGGCTTCGATGAGAAGATGTTTCTGAAGAGAGGTGGAAAGTACACGTGGAGCAAAGCGGATATGAGGCTGGAGTGGTGAACCGCAGAAAAATGGCTGTGCGTGTGCATCCGTGTGTGTGTGTCTGTGTGATGTTTTAAATATGAGGAATATATAATAAATAATGTATATAAAGATAACATGGCCAATAGATTATCACAAAAACTTAAAAACACAATTTACATAAATAAAATAGAGCAATATACTATTACACTATTATTCTAGAGCAGACTATTTTTATTAAATGAAGGGGATATAATTTTTAATATATTATGTGGAATGATTTTTGAAGTATTGTATTTTATTACTTTGTAATTATTGTCTATTTTGTATTGACTATTAAAAAAACTAAAAAACTTGTGGGTATGAATGGACAAATTGTATTACTATTGAATGAAGTGTTAAATTGTCAGGCTGCCTCACTGTATGCATGAAATGTTTACATCCATTCAATGTGTCCACTTTTCTTTTTTTGCACAGTGGATGTAATAGTTCACAAAGAATTTTGAATGTAATTTATGTTTGTATTATAGGTGACTCAGTGTGTATTTATACATTTTTGTTTGTATCACACATGAAAATGTGATTAGACAGTATGTATGGAATGTATTTTTATAGATGTTGTAAATGTGTTTTAAGGCATCATTCCATTGTATTTGAATGTAACCTCTGCTACAATTATACAGCTGTGGCACTTACTGTGTTTCAAAACGTATTATTGAGTACTTTTAGCTTATGCACACAGGTTCTTGCAATTGATCTTGCAATTTTGTTGCAGTGTTGCTCATTGCTCCTGTAGTACTCTGTGCATAACAACCTGTGCGCTTACTGTTTCAAGTGTATTTCCTGCTGTTTCATCCATTTTGTGGCTAGTAAATATTGCAAAACCCTGTGAATTTTGTTTTCCTTATTTGATGTTAATCATAATTCATGCACTGAAGACATGAAAGAAAAAATAACCAGGGGTGCTCTTGGTCTGTGGCTAATGTATCAAAAGTGCAAAAATGTGGATATCTGCAAAAATGCAGATACCCACTCTCACATATGAAGAGGACTAGCCTTAACCCACGCTGTTTGGGTCCGGACTGCTGTGATCTACCCACAATATCGCTGTGAATGGGTCCCTTCCAGGACTCGACATACAACTGTGTGCTGTACTAACGGCTCTGTAATAGATGACAATTCAGAGGCATGACTCTGACTCTGTGTCCTGCATTACAGTACTACTGTCACCAGGGATTTCACTTTAGTCTGTACCCTAGTTTCACCCAGTACTTTCAAGGGGCTTCCAGCACAAGCAATTGTACTGATAGTCAGACAAGTGGAATATCAGAATATACTGGCTTGCACTGCAATTTGACATTAAATTGAACATTCTGGGGGGGTTTTGGTGGAAATTACAGTTAGGTAAATCATAAACAGCAGAGATTGTTATAATAGCAGTTGCAACATCTTGCTTGATGGATTTCAGCATAATTAAAACACTGAAATGCAAACTCAAACAGATATGAGCATCTAATTAACATTGTTGTACGCTCCGTGTCTAGATATACTGGAATGTCCTTGTAAGGGTAAGAGGGTAAGAGTTAAAGTTTTGCAAGTGAAATTAGAGTACTGGGAAAACCAGAAGGCAGCCTGTCCTCGATTTCAAGACATGGTACTACTGCCGGTAACGCCTCTTTGCCAACAGGGGGCGCTCCCTTCGAGTTTTTGTTTTTTTTTTGGCTCGGAATTGCTGTCGGGCTCTTCAAAGCGTTCAACTCAAAACATTGGACAAATGGCGTCTTCTTTCCAGCGGGGCTTGCGGACCAGCTGATTTTCCCTACTCTGTGGGTCTTTATAGGTACAACAACAACCTCCAGAGGCATCGAAAATTATCCTGATGCAATAGTGTTTAAGGAAGACAGTTATGATAGCGGAGAGGTTATAACAGGGACGTTGACTAGTTGTTTCAGTGGAATCGGGCTACTGATCTTTTGAGCTGGGTAGCAAACGGTTAGCTGCACATTGGTGTAGAGCGGTAAGAAAACGATATTTTCACATAATTTTGCATCTGATGTACTTGTTATGAAACATGCGCTTATCTGTGTTGCTAGGTAGTTAACAGTTGTAATATCCATCAGTCGTGGAATATGTCGAACTGTAACGTTACCGTTCTGTTTTCCTCCAGGTTAACCTCTCAAGTATTTTGTATTTAAATCTTTCATCGCTGGACATGGATGTCATGGATATATTAAGACGGATTTCTGTGAACATGCTGTGCGACACTTCACATCCTGCCAGTGTGCTACTAGAATAAACACACGTAGCCACACTCGGCGCGTCGCTGCATCTACCCGTTTAATCCAATTCCATTAATAATCTGAGGAAAACTCGGGAGATTTAGCAGCTATCCTTGCTGAAAGATCGGATCACCCACTTCAACGAGGAACGGCATACGCTCATTACGTGCAAGAGCCCAGGTAACCAATGTAAATGTTTTTTTGCTATCCTGCACAAGCCAGTATCCAGTGTCTACTGTTCTGTTCTCTGAACTGAAGGTTGCTAGTTGGCTAGCAGCGTCAGTTAATGTTGCAACTAGCTAGCTGTAGTGCATTTTAACAGGAATTAGTTACTGTGAAATTCTTCTGATTTGGTCTCTAGTTTCCGTTTTCCTCTGCTGCAGATTTCCAACACATAGCCAGCTTTCTCGCCACTTTATTTGCCTCGTAATGTGGGTGTGCAGCTACTGTTTATGTTAATTTCCGTTGGATGTAAATCGCTTGTGCATGTTCTAAAGTTACCCTAAAAGAACCCCATGGTAGCTGCTCGAGCACAATATGCACCACTGGTCTGAGTCCGGATGGTACAGGTAGCAAGAGAGCTAGTTTAGTACCTTTGGGAGAATTTAAAGGAGGTGTATAAAGTCAGTAAGAGATACATAATGACAATGTAATGTAATATTATTTCTGCAAAAGAACCTGCATCAACCGAAGAAAAGCGGAAATGTGTGACCTATGCTGTGATGTCACATTCAGTAGTTTGTCCGTCGGTAGTCGAGGCCCGTTGTGTTCTTTGAAGAGGCCATTCACGTGAGAAACACAGAAACCATGGCCTTAAATTGTTCGTTCTTTTATGGAGTACTCATATTGCGTTAAGTTGTAGTTACAGATCTACCTCGTTTAGCTTTCAAAAATGTTGTCATGTGTGATTTCTGTGTAATCACACTTCAGACCGATAATCCTGATTGGACAATGGATTTAGGATTAAGAAATCATCGTGGTGCTTGTTTTCTATTTCTAAGGCCGCTTTTGTCAGCAGTTTAACGCGTTTCTTCTCTGAATATTAACGCTGTACCGTAAAGAACTGCTAGATAGATACTGAGTGATACAAACCGCGACTAGGGATGGTTTTTCGTCTCCTTTACCTGGACTGGCCATTTGAATCACTGGCACTGTGTTATGAGATATTGTTCTAAATGTAAGCAGGTTTACGTGGACGTTATCAGGGACGCAAGTAGTTTGCTGCCCAGTAAGAATAAAATTATTACCCACATCACAACAACCCATAAACCGAAGGTATGCAACAGCAAATATTTGACATTTCATTTTAAGAAACGAACGTCTCATTAAACCACATGTTACGGTTGTATGGGATCGGTTGCGCAGCGTTTGTCTGTAGCTAACTGTCACTTGGTTTCATTAGCCTGTACCCTGGGCAGGAGGGAAATGTCACGTTGGTGGATATGACATGATGGTGGAGTTTGAGTGCACACCGCTGTGTTTAAGAAATATAGGTGTCTCTCTTGGTCTACATTCAGCAGGCCACCATAGTGGCTACAGCGCACGGTCAGGGGAAGCGTTGTTGCGTTTTGCTATCATCCGTTCCTGGCGTCAAGATGAGCACGGTCACATGAGCTTGTCCTCGCAACGCTACCATGTTGTCGCGAAATATTCTGCATATCAGTAAATTAACCACCAAGGAGACATGTTGTTTGTTTTGGTGTGCTTAGGAAGACCTTCCGCAAAGAATGTGACGTGTAATGCGTATTCATATTACAGGTGGTTAACCTTTTTTGCATTGTAGCCTACAGAATGCCATGTAGTGGCAGTAATCTTGCCCGTGGTGCTGAGACCATAGATACTCCACTATTCAAAAGCAGCCTATCTGTCACCATAGACACTATAAGGAAAGGCGCTCTGATATGTGAAATGTGTGTCTACTATTAGGATATGTTGGGAGAGAGATCTGACTGGCGAGAACGTGGGAACATAGTGTTCATCCCCTCGTGTGCCTCATAATATGAACTCCCTTGATTGTCAGTCTAAAAATAACTGAATAACCACAGAGAGGGAAAGAAATGTGAACAGCAACACAGAAAAAATGTTTGATGTGACATCTGAGCCTGCAGACATTTAATAAGTTTGTTGCTGTTTATGAAAAAGGACAAGCTGAAATGTAACAGAGCACAGCTCAGTGTTCAGCCTTGACCTGCCTCTAGCCCAGGTTCTGGAAATATAGTGGTATCCCTACATACTTAAAATCTCAAGCTCCCTGCCATCACGCTCAACCATCCCCACCCCACACCAAAAAACAAAGGCCTGTTTGGATTAACTGTCACTCTGACCCATTTGGGTGAGAGTCAGCACGGAGTTCTGGAGATTTCAGTAAGGTTCCGTGGATTAGTTCCGCTTGACCTAAGGAAGCCCTGATGGGGATTTAGGTGAAGAGGGAGCTTGTGCGTTTCAGGGACACTTCAGAAAAGCCAGAAGGATTGTGCTAGTTCCAGTAGCCCAATGCTGACTGTTTTACCTATGAGAGTCCATCTTATCGGCCATTATATTTGCTTGCGATTTAAAAATTACATAATCACTACATTACATTATTGGTATTTAGCAGATGCTCTTATCCAGAGCGACTTACATAGGTTACAATTTTTTACATGTTACCCATTTATACAGCTGGATATTTACTGAGGTAATTCTGGGTTAAGGACATTTCCCAAGGGTGCCTCAGCAGGGAATCGCACTGGCAACCTTTCAGTTACAAGTCTTGCTCCTTATCACTATGCTTTACTGCTGTTCTTGAAATCTTTTTTTTTTTCTTCATCACACAGATGTCTTTATGTTAATGTGTAGCCATTGAAATGCACGTTGGAATGTAGGAAAGGCTACAAGAAGGTTGTCTGTTCAGTTTTCAAAACCCAGGTGTTAAACTTTTCTTGAGCCCTACATCAAGGTTCTGAATCTGAATTGGATCAGGAGATAACTACCAGTGTTTACAATATGTTGAATGTGAGCTGTGTACCTGTCCCTGTAGAGGAGCATTAGCTAAGCAGATTAATATTACCGGAAGTCCAGAACATTTTAGTTGTGTTGATGCACACAAAATATCTGCTTATTCAAGTGATGAATGAGGAAATAGCATTTGGGGTATTTGTTTTGGAATGGGCGTGTTGCTCAAATACTAACCCATGAGGTGGTGATGTTTTATGTTGCTAATTCCAATGATTTTGATGGAGTATTATATACTGACACCTTACCCCCCCCCAGGTGTTAGAGGGCCTCTTAGCATTTAACCTAATTCCTCTGGGTAGATTACATGGGAGAGCTCAGACACCACCTCAGCTCTTACAAATTAAATCCTGCAGCTCCAACAGTGCCTGCTCTCAAAGTCACGGTCAGTGTTACAGTCTGGGAGTCTATGAAAAGGAAAGCCTATGGTCTTAGCAGGTTTTTTTTCTTCATATTTGTACCTATTTGTACTATTGCTTGTATTGCAAGCACCTACAGTAGGATTGGCTGCGTCTTTGCAGAGCAGCGGCCAAATTGAATTTGCCGAGCGGAGGGGACTCGCTGAGCAGGCAAAAGTGTTCCGTGCCAGCCTTTGGCATTTTCTGTGTTTGAGCACCGGAGGCGCGCCGAAGGAATGAAAACAAACTCGATTCTCATGGCCAGCTCTTTGTCTCCCCGAGAAAGACAGGGCTGGAAATAATAGAGGCATTCAGCGCCGGGCCGCTCGCTCTTTAAGGGCAGCGGCTCTGGATTTGCATTCGCGGGAAAGAATGCGTCTTTCACGGCCGTGACACGGCCCCCGTGCTCCGGGACCCGCTGTGCCCGCCAGCTCGCCGCTCCTGCCTTGCGAAGTCCCTCCAGAACTCCGCGTGCCAACCTGTGTGCACCTGTGCGGCAGGAACGCAGATAAATACCCCGGCCCTCCAGTGAGCGAAGTTCTTCTGACAAGCTGTGACAGAGGACCCTGCCTGACAGATGGAACAGCCTGGCTTCCAGTGAGTGAACTGTGTCTCTTTACGTGTGCAACAGGGCTCTGAAACATGCTTTAGCAATGGCGGCCAGTGTGCTTTTTACAACAAAAAAAATTTAAAGTCGCTCTCGATATGAGAAACATTGATGTTTTGGTTGGTCCTCTGTACTGACATGCAGCCCAGAATCAAGGGCCACCACATACGGTCTGTCAGTGGGGAACATTTTCATAGGTGTGTGGATGTCAGAATGAGATTTAAGAAATGTCCATATTTATGTATAACAAGTTCTGCCTCTTCTTATTAAGTTGAAGGACTTCTCAAAAAAGCCTGAGGCCCGCACACTACTCTTGTAAAATATATGTATTGCTAGCATAAAAAATCGTCTGTTTATGAGATAAAAATCACGGTTTGTTCAAGTAGCTGCAGAACTTCAGCACCATGGCGAGATAAGTCTCTGTTGAGCTTGCCGTGCTTTTCAGTGATATAGACAGCTAATAGGCAATTATTCATGTTCATTCTCCAGGTGTTTAATGACAATAATGTGTGCTGTTTATGAACCTAAATGCGCAAGAAAGCACTGGAATATGACGATCGGCTGTGTATTTTACCATCAAACACTAGTGAAGTATGTAGTCTAAGGAGCTTTAGCTTAAGCTTGTGACCGCAGAGCCAGAAATTGGAAAGGAAGCAGTTGACTTAGTAATTAATGTGTAATTGCCCTGGGCGCAGTTGTTACCTTGCAAATCCAGTTAGAAGTCTTTGGTGGAAATACGCTCATAATCTGCTTCTGCCTGCGGAAATACATTTCAGGCAGTATCGCCAGAGTTATTGGCATGCAATGGCTGCCATCAGAGAACACACTGGCATGAACCTCTCACTGCGCTTTCTGTTTGCTTAACTTTTTCACAGGCATTCAGTCCAAGTTGAACAGAAGGCAACACACGCTATTGTCTGTTGTACATTGAAAGGCTTCACCATGCCTTATAAAAGGACGTTGTTATTTAACTGTGGACAGTATTACTGTATGTTCTAAGACTGCGCTGAAATGAGGGGTAAAGTGAGTTGCTCTGGAGTGAGATGAGCAAATGTTAAGGCTAATAATTCACAGCATTTTTGTTTCCCTAGGAGGGTCTTTCTTTAATTGTCCCCAGCTGACTGAAACAGCATGTTCACATTTACTCTGAAGCATCTGGAATATTTTTTTTCCTGGGCTTCTCAGTATTTCCAAAATGCCTGAAGATTAAGTGATCATTGTCTCCTCCCAGACTCCTTCTTCCATAGGAATCTGTACCTTCCCATGGGTGGTGTCTGTGCTTAACTTGATGCAGAGTGCTCATTTGGTTGGCACGACATCAGCCCCTGATGGAACTGTTACATATGTAGGAATACTAGAAGTGTCTTTTCCAGCCTTTTTAATTGGGGTATTTGTTTGAAGTATGAGTTGTGAGGCGAGTTTGGGTTAGTTGGTGATATACAAAAATCTACAGGGAAAGTGTTGGCTCCCGAGTGGCTCAGCAAATGAAGGCCCTTGATCCAAGAGCAGGCCAAGCCCTCTGGTCTGAGTTTGAGCCCCGGTGTGTCACCTGCCAACCAGGAGCTTACATCAGCAGGTACATTGCCCAGGGTTTGATTGTCGGTACCCTGTGACTCTTTCAGGCACCTTTGTGTGCCTGTGAGACTTCCTGGTGCACTGTGGGACTTGTAGTATGGCAAAGAGTTTGTTTGGCCTGTGTTTGTGTTGGAGGATTGTTTTCAGGGTCTCACAAGGAGACAGGCTGAATATACAATTGCCGATTTCAAAACATTCGGTGACAAAGGAGGAAAAATGCTTCAAAAAAAGAAATCTAGAGGAAAAGCTGGTAGATAAAGGGCAAGAATATTTCAGCGTCTGTCTTTAAGCACTGCATGTCCTCAGGTTATTAGAGAGGCATCATTACAGGAATCCGGAAGTCCTATTTTATTGGACAATCAATATCAATCTCTCTAGGAGCTCAAGAGCGTTCAGTGTTCTGAATATTTGGAACTGGCTGGGTCCGGTATATGGAAGCTGTCAGCAAGACGGGGTATGCCAAATTTGAAACTAGGGTGACGGGTAAGATGAGTGGCACTGAGCTAAACTCACTGATATTCCACAAGCCTCAGTGTTGTAGCTGGGAAGACAGACCACATAGTACGTCGCAACATCGTTTGCCATGAATACGGTTATTGTAATTGACTATCACTTATTGTAGGTGAGGGTACTGGTTCTGTAACCAGAAGGCAGGCTGCACTTTCAAATGATCAGTGACTCCTGAGCTTGAGAGGAAGGAGACAAAAATGTTACTTTTACACAGATCATTGCACTCAAACTTGGTGTGTTTTGCTCTGTTTTAAGCTCACCAGCCACCACTGGTGTCTGACCCCAGAGCAAGGTCCTTGAATTGCACATTGAGGTCTTCATTGAATATCCAGCTATTTGAGTAGGTCATGTCAGCTGTGTATTGTCCACAAAGCAAAAAATTAATAAATAACAAATTAAATGCCAACCTATGATTCACAGTGCCGCAATGTACGAAAAGAAGTGCTCTGGCACAAATGGAAAAAAATCGAAGTGGATTATGATGAATCTTATTTATTCAATGCCCAGGAGCAAAACAGCAAATTCAAAACTGACACAAAGCTATGTTATCTCTTTCATTTCATTAAGAATGTGAGTCGATGTTTTTGGCATCAGACAGAACTCTCAGATGCAGTCAAGCTGACCAAGGTCACAGCCTTTGCTGAAAATGAGCTGTGTTGAAAATGGGATCATGGCCTCTCTTGAGTAAATGGGGGGGAAAAAAGTGTTTTCCTCAAATACACACAGGCGAAGATGCTGTTACCTGACTGAACGTGGAGGGCTGATATGCTCAATAAGGTGCCTTGAATTAAAAAAAAAAATGAATATGTAAGAACATGCAGAACAATATGTTCACGGGCTTCTCAAAAGCAAAGCAGAAAAATGTCTGCTCATATAATAGGACCTCTGGGGGATTGCTTTGATGAGATAAGTGCATTACTCATGCCTGTATAAAATGCACTCCCATCTTATGAAGTCCTTCGCTTTGTCCAAGACTGAAATGTTATGCTTTCAGAGCCAGTCTCTGAGTTAGGCTGCATCAAGAGGCTGAGAATGTGAGTGCGTGGGGGAGATAACAGGAAGCAAAACCGTTTTCCTTGATGGGGAGGTGGTGGCTCTGCCTATCGTATCCTTCTCTTATGCACCTGCGTTTGTGGTCAGGGCAGATTCGGGCCCTGACCAAGGTGATCGCTTGTCTCTTAACAGAAGACTCTCGTCCGAAAAGAGAAAAAGCAAAAACCGACCTGTTATGTGATGCCAGAGCTTGTGCACAGGTTGGAGCGTTCTGAACTGCATGCTATAAGTCTTGAACCCAACCTGGTACTCTGTGCTGTCAGACAAAAGAACTTTAAATCTAATTTCACTGTAGTCTGAAACTACACACTAGTCTGAACTGAGTTTACTCAGTGTAAAGGCAAATAGGTTTGTGCCCTTAATGCTGTCAGTTGAATAGTTGTCCTTTGTACTTGGACTGTTTCCTGATGCTTTTATGTGGTTTAGGCTTAAGTGCTTAGCACTTTAATGGACACCTCCAGCTGTATGTTTGGGTTGACATCTGCTCTAAAATTAAAACTTGGGCTTATGAGTAGCTTGATCAGCTAAAATGCTTGCTCTGATGGTAGGTGGAGCCCTTTGGCCTGGGTTAGATCCTAGCTGTGTCATCCAGGGTTATTATCGTATACTAAAACTAAGACAAAAACTAATGATTTTGAGACATTTTTGTACACTGAAATAAAAGTTTAAAGTTTAAAATTTAAAAAAATAATTTACCTGAAGAAAATGTAAAACTAAAACTAAACGAAGCTAATAATGATTGCTAAAAAACTAACAAAAATGTCACAGTCTACCACAGTGTTACGCTAGCTGTGACTGTTCTAGACAGTTTGTCCTGCCTCTGAATATCATAGTCCAATCAGTGTCAAGTCGGCAACTAAAGAATTAGGACCACACAGACCAAATTTAAACATCAAGCAAGTATCCAGAAAGGGGGGGGGGATCATAGCGGAGCTGGTATGAGCGGAAAATGTGGGTAGCAGGCTGCAAAGTAGCTAATGTTTTTTTTTTGCTACCCCAGCTTAATGCAGTGCAACAATGTCAAGTTAGCTAGTCGACTAATTTGCTCAGTGCAATGTGGCAATGTGTAGTTAGCTAGCTGTTAATTTACCCATTGAACGGGTCACCTTAGGCATCATTGCAACAGGAGCCGCCACTGGTCACACTCCCAAAATTCTGTGTAGTCTGAAACAAATGTATCGCATATGTTAGCTAAGTTTAGTGTTGAAATGTTGATATCTTCAATGATAAGCAGGTTATTTTTCACGCTGCACTAATCCTTGGCAATTTTTGACTTAACTAAAACTGAAGCTATAATAAACTAAAACAAAACAGAAATGAGTCCATGAAATAAAAACTATACTGAAACTAATGAAACCACTGGTGAAACTAACTAAAACTAAACGGAAATTCAGGTTGATTATAAGCATATTATCAAAATAAAAACAAATTTGAAATTGGAAAACTTTTATAACCTTGGTGTCATCACCTGATAACAACCTGGTGCCCACAATGGTGGAACAAATTGTCTTCGTTCTGCTAGGGATATGGCTGGCTGGCTCCGAGAGATAGCTCTCTGTCCTTAAAAAGTCACCGCCACTCATTTGTAAAAACTTGCAGAGACCCTATCGATTATGTGGTTTGTGCTTAGCCACAATTCGATTAGAAATTGAGTGAAAACCAAGGCTTGCAATTTTAGGACTTTCAAGCAAGTCATCCTTCACTGAAAGCATTCCCGATCCATTGCCTCTTGTGTTAGTTTCATTTTAGTTGTTTCAGTGCTGACTCCAGAAGTGACGACTGCAGGTATGAGACACACGTGAGGCAGGCAGCCTGTCCCAGAGGGAGGAGGAAGAGGAGAAGAGAGGCATTTTGCCAGAGAGGAGTCTGAAAGCGAACGCCGTCCCGTGGAATAAGCAGGCACGGCCCCCCAAAGTGGAAATAACTCAAATTTCTCCTCTGAGCCGCCAGACGCCGTTGTTTTAAATGGACCTCTTTATGCCAAGCACAGGGCTCTTCACAGGGAGGGATCTGGCCTTGTTTCGCATCTTTTTTAGTCCCTCATAACTGCGTGTTGGAGGCACGGTGTGACAGCTGAGGGATATTTGTGATACACGTGATAAGGCTTTCCACGGCAGGGTCTGAAACGTGGCACTGCTTGGCTGCCCAGACCGATGGCTTCAGTGGGAGTGCCTTTTTTAAAAAGAAACATCTCTTTGTTTTAAGGCCCTGTTCAAGAGACATTCTCCAACCTCCGAAATTCCTGCAAAATAACAAAATTGTGTTACTTTTGTGCAAAATGATGGGTCACGTACTGCAGATTAGGGCCCTCTGCCCTAAGTCCCAGCCTCGAAAAAGTTCGCCTGGATCGCGGTGTGACATGGGCGTTTGTGTCCAACGTGACTCAGCTCATTTAGCACCTTGATTACATTAAAAGAGCACACAAATTCAATCCTCTGTGTGTTTTATGATATTCATTCATTGCTTCTGTGCACAATTGAGCATTCCAGAATGCGTGTCTGTGTTCTTAGTAAACCCTACTGAAAAGAAAGCAGTTTTTTCTCCACGGACAGACAGTGCTGTGATCACCAAGAAACACTTGGGATCACATCATGGATTAGTTTCCCTTCGCTGCAATGGATTTCTACCTTGAGTGTTTTGGAAAAGGTTGCTCTTGAGTTGAGCGCAAATGTGCGAAAATCATCTCTGAATTCTCTGAAGTCATCTAAAATTGTAAGTAGGGTCTGCTCCTTGTGATAAAACACAATATTGCTGTTTGTGAGGTGTTCAGGCAAAATGTTCTTGTGTTTTCTTTTCTTGTTTCTGTGTTTCTGTTACTGATTGCTGTGTGTATCGTATACTTGCCTTTAGTTTTGTGTGCCATTTTGCTGTCTCAGAACTGGCAAGGTTACAGTCATGGTTTATATGGTCTGGTTTAAATAGGTCCGAGATGTAGGCTGACCTTATTTTTAGTGTTAAGCTGCATGAACATCAAAGCTTGTGTATTTAAAAAGGAAGATTTCATTGGAATGTTCTTGGAATGGCATATCAGTACATGTTTTGATTTTGTGGTCTTCACCCTGTCACCCATTCTCCCACGCCTGTAACAGTTTCCCTTTTTAGCTACATTTTTCTTTGGCATTAACCCTTATTCTGCGGAAGAACCTCCCATGCCTGTATCAGTTTGTGAGTTCTACACGGTTACCATTGTGTAGAAACTGAAAAGCAAATCTTGCTTCTTCAGTAGGCCGAATCGCCCCACCCATTGTTAGGGGTTTGTGAATGTCAACTGTAGTTTTGTTCTGAAGTTCGAATTTTTTGGCAGGGTTTTGTATCTCTCGGTTCACTCTGAAGAAAACCTCAGGGCTACAGCCTGGCTTGTTGGACCACGGTAAACCAGATGTTGAGGGTCGGGTTTTAGATCTGCAGGACAGAGTTCCAGAATGGTCTTTGAAGCGCACTCGCGCCTGTACTCGTCACATATCGCAAACATATCAAATTTACATTTTTGAAGGGAATTCTCCCTTAGCGAAGTATCCTGTCTGGCTCGTTCCCTTTCAGGGCACCAGAACAGAACCCGCAGTGTGGCTGGGGGAATGCAGGTGCTGGAACTAGCGAGGTCTCTGAACGGGCACAATGAGGGCCTTGTTTTACAGGCTGCAGGCCGAGCCGCTGTCAGTTATGTACAGTGTCTGCGCAGTCATTTTTCATATTGTAGAAAAGGGCAAATTAATGTGCAAGCAAGTCCATAAAACTGCATTTGAAATATGACTTGCCATATTACCTGGGCAGTTCAAATCCTCGGGGGATGGGACATAGTTAAACATTGCTGCTCAAATCATCAGTGTTCATGGGCAAGTTATGGACTAAAAAAATCATAATAATACCATTGTTTTATTGTATTATCACCATGGTAATACAGTGGGTTGGTACCCTCTGGAAAAGATTAACTTCTGTCCAGCCCTAGTCAATGCAGTTTGTAAATATTTAAAAAATATTAAAATATTCTGTCATTTGTCAGACATTCCTTGTAAGTTTCTCTGGAAAAGAGCAAGTACACATTGCATCTAAAAAAACTGCATGAAAGATGGTACATACAGGACTGCCCTGACCACATCTCAACTGGCATCAGCTTCTTATGATGTGCTACGACAACCAGTCCATACTGCACGGATGCCTCAACACATATGTGCAATGTAAAATACCCAACAGTAAAACTGCACCAACAAGATATTGTGAGTTATGCTTAGGTAAGGGAGCCAACGTGCAGTCTGAAGAGGTGGATCTTCCTTTCACCAGTTACACCATAAGTAATGCTGCTTTGTTGGGCAGAATCCAACAGGTTGTAGTCTTTGAACATCTGCCTAATTTTTCTCCTGAGGTAGTGGTCTTCCCATGCTCATGTGTGCTGACATATACACACACACACACGCATGTGCATTCACGTATGCATTCATACAGACAGACACAAACACATGCACACACAGAAAGTAGACAGAGAGAAGAGGAGCAAGGCAGAGGACAGATGTGCCATGGGGTGATAATAGACAGATATGACTGATACTGCACCCTGTACTCCTTTCCTCTCACGCCTTCCCTTCTTTTTCCCTCCTCCCCCCCGTTGTATTGGCAGGTGGTGAGGAGTGGAAGCACCACTTCTGCATTTACCATCAGGTTTTGCTGTTCAAAAGGGATTTTTATCTTAAAGTCAGTCTAAACTAATGATAAAATAACAATTTTAAAGTCAAACGGAACATCATGCCTGTATTTCATGTTGGGCACATTGTAGCCCCAAGCAGATATTCTCAGCGAGTTTCTTGTCGACCTTTGCGCTATTTCTTTTTTTTCCCTCAGCTGAGAGAAGCGGCTCTTTGTGAGCGATAATTCAAACGTTGAGGAATGCAGAGACGTTCTTGTTGCAGTGAATTGAATTGAACCGATTGAATGCAGCTGCGCCTCCCCTCTGGAATTATCAGCACATAGCTCACCACAGAATAAGAGCTGACACTGTGGATTTTTTTTCCAAACTAAGGGTTCTTTTAGATCCAGTAGAAGATTTGGGGACTGGTAACTGCTACGTCGCTCAATTGTCCTCAGTTATTGCTGATTTTTATGGTGCTGTTTTAGATATCGATTAAAAATCGTGATCGTGCCCTGCCTTTGATGGCAGGCTTTTCAGAGTAAAGTCTCAGTGTTGATAAAAATGACATTTTTAAATCAGAATATAATCTATGAATGGCATAATTTAAGGGACAATAAGTACATGGATGTATAATTTATGGTATCGTTGTCTTTCATCCTTCTTCAGATCTTGCTGAATGCAAGTAAGACTCTGTTACTTGTAAGCTCATTTACATCACATTGGCACAAATGTAGACAAGCTTTAAAGGGGTTTAGTCACAGATACTATATATTATGACTTGGCTCCAGAGTTCCTTCCATCCTCTGTCTAGGAGGTTCCAGTTGGTAACGGGAGGTTACAGCGCTACTTCTGTTGCTATGATAGCTATGCATGTTTTGTTTTGACCACGCCCCTTTGTTAATATTTACAAGGGGGCCAGCCAATCAGGACACTTATAGTCGCAGGAATGGTAGAAACAGAACATTCCATGTGAAACCCGGTGGAGCTGGATATCTGGCCAGTCTAAAGAATGTCTGTGTTTTGGTGTGGCTGCCCCCATCAGAATGGTCGCTAAGGGTGCAAGAGTGTGGATGCACTGTATGGATCGCTTACCGCACAATAGCCACACTGGGATGCAGTAACACTCTTGAGTTAAGGTGATACCCAACGATGCAAGTGCACACTTGTATGGGTGACTCAGAGAAGCTGAGAGAGAACAGCATGTTCTGCAAGTAGTTTTGTCACCCTGCAGTTTGATTCCATTGAGGAGAGACAGTGGCATCAGATTCACTCCAACTGGCATGCAAATTTTAAAAACCACCAAGGCCCTGAAATCCATTCCATTTTGAATCGGCCACACACCTAGCACCTCGAAACGACTACTTAAAACAATAGCCAGAAGAGCGGCAGAATAGATGAAGGTATGGCGCCTTTTCAAGTGGCTCTTGAATAGCTGAAAGCACTGCTCCATTCATTTTCTCTCTCTCTTCCTTGTTTTCCTTCCTTTCATGACCCATCACAGCATTGTGAAGCCCCGCCCCACTGTGCTCAGCCCCACCCATCCCCATTCTTTATTGGCACAGAACATGATGTTGGCATGTGTCACTGCATATGATGTTGCCTCCCCAGCCCCACCCCCCATAGATTGTAAGCCAATCACGATCAAGAGATGTGAACTGCAATTTCACAGCCAGCCATACAACACAGAATTTTGTGGGGCTGGTGAGCTCACCGAAACAAGGAATGGAGTCGCTGTATGTATGTGGCACGCTCATAGATGTGGTTGCTGGGATTTAAACCTCATTCAGAAACTGCAAAAATAGATGAACTCTGTATCCAAGGCAGCAGGATAATTATGGGATGCCCATCTTAAGCAGCCTCAAGCTGCATTGATGTAAAACCATGGAAACACCCAACCAGAGGAAATAGACACTCTTCTCATTTTTCAAGTTTTACACTGAATTATGCAACACAAATCAAAGCTATTCCTTGCATTTGCAAAAGCTTTTTTTAATGTAAGGTATTTAGCATACAGTTACCATGAAAAACAGATCTTTTCACAGGGTATTTTTAATAAATAGGTCATGAGTTGTAAGGAATAGGAAACTGGTAGGTCTTCCAACGAGCTTCTCAATATTTGGTAATTTCAGTGTTAAATTGGTTCCCAACTGGCTCTATATAGTAGAGTTGATGCATTAAAGTTCCAGAAGGCCTATGTAGGCTAGATGCATTCCATAAACTTTGGCTGCTGTTCAGCCTGGTATTAAGTAGAACGCCATTGACTAGAGTGTCAGTCTTATGATGGGGTCATGTGAAAGTAGCAGGCCGGTTGGGTATTTCCACTGTTGGACATTGATACAGGCTAAATGATAAAAAGTTTCAGAACAAGAGTTGGATTTTATTGCCTTGAGAAATCCTTTGTCTGTGTCATGTGCATTGTGCGCTCAGTTGGCTTTTGCCACAGGTCACTGTGAAAAACAGGACAAAGTGATCATCTGCTGTTGATTTTTTCTCCCTTTTTAATGTTCTGACTGTATTGGAGATGTGTGCCAAGAAGTTTACCTTCTGTTCCCACTTTCTACATGCATGCTCTTTTGCCTGAAGGAATTAATAATGTGCTCTGGAAGAGCTAGTTTCCATTACACATTAGCCTCTCCGTGTATGTAAATTCTAATATAGCGACATATGTCATTACATATGGGCATTCTGATATGAAGCTATAGAAGCAAAGAAAAGAAAACTTACAGATGAAATTACAAGGTAATTTACTATGCAAATGTATAATGGGGAATGACCTTAAAGTTTAATTCTGAACTTTCTCACATTTTTGCCCATCTTTTAATTACACTACTTAACTACAGTGCAAGATGAGAGGAATCGTTTTAACCATTCTATTCTTTGCTGTATGTGGAAAAAGGGAGCCTCCCCTCTTGCCATTCAAGCACAGGAAATTTGATTAAATAAGGATAACATCAGATCAGGGCCTCAGACTTAATTACAATCCTCATGACAGGATGGCATCATTATCATAATCATAGCTGTTGTTATTGATATCATCATCCAGTGTAATATCATAATCCTGTCACGTTCAGTTGTTACTGTAAGGTCAACGTGACACCAGACACTGTTGAGCTGATCATAGGCTTGCAGATGATTCCCCGAAGGTATTGTGATTCAGAACTGTTGCAAACATAGATTCAAGAATAAGTGTAATTTCCAGAAGAAGATTGTCATAGCTGCCTTTTTCACACTTTATCACCTGTGTATTCTTTTGCTGTTAGAAAACAAAATGGTAAAAGGCTTTGTGGAGATAAAAGGAAGCCATTATGGAATAGTCTATGGTAATTTACAAAATGAACTTAATGGACTCTGCTTTTGTGTGTGCTCGACATGTCCAACTGAGCATGCTCCCTGGGGATCATTTTCTAACATGTTTCTAACAGAAATTTCAACATGTGCTTCATGCTCCAATGGGAGGTACACATCAAATAATATTTTGTCACGCAAGCTGCTGTCCACCTTTTTTTTCAGAGAATAGGTTGTGCGTGATGCATCCAAAATTCCAAAAGATAGAGACACGCTGCATGTGTAAAAATGAGCCGTGCCATGTGTCTTTGGCAGTGGGCTCTGACTGTGCTCCCTGTGCTATTTTTTGAGGAGAACCACACGGGGTAGCATTGTTGGCAGATTCAACCCCGGGCTCCCTCCTTCTGCTTGTGTCAGTGGTGATGACAGGCGAGCTGAAAAGAGCTTTCCTAATGTTTCAGACACTAACGTGGTGCCGGAAGGTAGACAGGGGTGGCGTCGGTGTAAGGAAGGCACATCTCCTCTGGGTGTTAAGAGTTCCACTCTGATATTGGAGGGGTTGGACATTTTGATTTGTCTTCTAAATGCCTCTGTTGTGACATGGCCTTTGACCTCATCCTAGAAACCGGGGACGTTTTTCTGTCTGCCAAAATGATGACAAGCCCCCCCCGTGCACTTACTTTGTCATGGAATTTATTTGTTATTGGATTTTCTGAGGCTGTGTGAAGTCAGTTTACATATTTCATCCAGTGCGTGTGGGCATGCTCAAAGCCTCAACAGAATCATTGCACTTTCTTTATGTGACTGAGGAGCCCCACACTTGGGTTTAGGAATTACTGTGCATAAGCCTGAAGAGTGTCATTGGTGGTCTCTGTGTCTGTGTCTGTGTCTGTGTCTCTGTGCCTGTCTGTGTCTCTGTGTGTGCTTTCAGCATGGGCTCAGAAAAAAACAGGAATGGTTCTACTCCCTGCTAATGCCAGTGGCAGGCTAGAATCTTTTTTTTCCTCCCTTCTTCTTTCAATTATAGTGTTGCATGCAAGGTGTCCTCGCTTTAATTTAAACTCACAGTGGGGCGGCGGTGTTTTCTATAAAGCGACTATGAAGGCTTATGAATATTTATTCCTTGTCATTTAGCACTACTTCGACTAGGGCTCATTTTTCTGCTCAGGGCAGATTTGAAGCTTCTGAGGGCGGGGTGAGAATGGCAGTTTGAAACAGAGCATGGCCTGGAATGCCTCAGTTTTTCCCTCAGATGGGAGAGAGCCAAGAACAGCAGGGGACTGCAGTGTGAGTTCACGTGTATTTGCGCGCATAGGCCCATTTGTGTGTGTGTGTGTGCGTACCTGCACGCGTGCATGTGTGTGCCTGTGGGATGGGGGGAAGGGGGCATGTCCCAGGCGTGGGCACTGGCTGTGCCCCAGTTTCCCCAGGCCCACGTCCCTACCAGTACAGCGTCCAGTGCAAGGGTGGGAGGGATTCGCAGCCCCATTTAAAAAAAAAAAAAAAGCCTCCACTCTGCGGTGAACGAGCAGGCCTAGTGATCATTGCTGAGCAGGGTTCGCTGCCTGCCTGTCTGCCATCAGTGACAGTGTTAACCCCGATGTGCCCAGGACTAAAACGGAGAGGGCTGAAAATAAACGGCCACTAAATCCCATGGTCTTATTTATTTGGGTCAGTTGGCTGATTGGCTCCAGTCAGTCAGAGACCTGTGTCACACAGGCCACCTGAAAACCTATTTATGACCAAGACACTAGTAGCGTCTTGTGCACCGTAGTTAAATGTTGTGAGTAATTGGGTGAGTAGTTTATTCATTTATTCATATCCCGTTATACACTTTTTTTAATGTTAAACTTTGCTTAGTGCAAAGCTATGAAGCCATATTATTCACAAATAACTAATTTTGTTCCACAACCACAAGTGTTACAGAATCAGAGGAGGAAACAAGGATTAGGTACTTGTCATAGTAATTAGCCATGTTTTGTAAGTGGCCTGAATGTTTCCAAACCTAACAGTGCAGCCTCATACCGAACGTGGACCTGCTGGACTTATCTGTGCCAGGTTCGGACCAGGGTTCACAATGTTATAATGCAAAAGTAGGTCCCGCAGTAACTGGGAATCAACGGCCGGGGTTATTTTAGGACAGCTGCGGGGCCACCGATGGGACGGACCAACTAAGAGCAGGTGGACACCCCGCTGAGAGCGCCTGCCCTCGGGTAGAGACTGGCAGGCCAGCATCGTATTCGAGCTGTCACTCACGCTTCGAAACTCCAGTTAAGGGAGGAGGGGGCTGACCACAAACATATGCTCTGCTTCTGCAGCATCCCATGGAGGAACGCAGGGGGCAGGCAGAGTGGTGCAGTGGTTAAGGAACCAGATGGTTACGGGTTCAAGTCCCTGGTAGGATGTTGTTATAATAACTTTGAGTAAGGTGATGCAGCCAGTTGTAAGACATGTAGGTTGTGCGGGATAAGGATGTTGTTAGGATGCTGTCACAACGCAGCACAACAGACACACATTTTTTTTTCTTTCTTAAATTTGGCACTTGCTGCTGACATTAACACACGACTAGATTTAGCCTTCCTTCCAGGTAAGCCTATACAGGTGAACGAAAATGAGGAGGATATGCAAACCTATGATGGCGAATTTAAACTGGAGAGGTTTCCGCGACTACTGTTTTGGTGCAGGAGGTTTGTTTATGGTGAAACAGCCACCATCTTTCTTGGTGACGAGACAATGGCCAGTGTTTGTAGGGGCTACAACGATCTCAGTCGTTTTTATGGCACTATTTGTTTTTGTCTGTAGGCGGCATATAGTTTGTTTGGGCCTACAACGACCTTAGGGCAGGGTCATTTTGCATTATGCTGTTCGTTTTCGTGTGGACTCGCTAACCTGCATTTTGGAGCCATTGCGGCGCGTCACTTCCCTGATGCCGAGTTAGACTGTCGTCTTTGTGGCGTCGTTTTTAATAACGATTATACTAAACCGAACAAACCACCACTGTGATTCCAGGGGCTGTGTAGTCCGAAAGAAGGCTGGCGGGCGAGGAGATCCTGAGCGTTAGGTTAGTCAGTAAATTCACTTTGGTTATCTCAGGTTGGGTGGCCGGCATCGTGCCACTTTTGGGGTCGTTTTTTATATACTCGCATAACACGCAATCCACTTCGGATAACTATTCCATTTGCAGTCATTAGTCTTTATTTTTTCCGCGCTAGGGGTAGCTAGTCGTAACAGTTGGGGCTCGGCTTTGGTTTTGCTTCGGGTTTGACTTTACTTACCTGTACAGATTTGTGTCTTTTTAACATGTAAGTTGGCGCAGATTTTTTTTTTTTTTTTTTTTTGCGTGTTGATAGGCTTGTGTGTTGCTGCAAGTCGGCTGTAGCTAGCTGTTCGGAGACGATTTGGTGGTTTCGTGTTTTTGTTGAGTTGTGTCCTATGAATATATGTGGGGCTCATCGCTGGAGAGCTAGCTGAATAGCAGTGCGTAACACCAGAAATATCAGTGAGTTTGTACGGACATATCTCAGCTACCACCGGAAGAGACAATGCTATTGCAGACATATTAGTAAGGTCATACAATCTAGCGTTCGTGTAGGATTTGTTTTTATTAAAGACCTTTCTGTCCTGTCCTTTTAGCTTTTGTATGTCACTTTTGTATGTAAATGTAATGTAATATCTTGTGCTTGTCTGGGGAATAAAACTGTAGAAACAAACAAAAAATCAGGGATTTTTTTAAATTCGGGGTGATGCCATAATGGGACATCACACACGGGTAAACTTTTTTGTGTATTTAGTATTTAAGACTATAGTTTCTGGCAGGAGCGTGGAAAGCACTCTTTTGGTGGCGAGACTAGCCAGTGTTTGTAGGGGCTACAACGTTCTGATGACGCTATTTGTTTTTGCCGGTAACTCAGCAGGTAAATCCCGTTTGTGCGGGCCCACAACGACCTTAGCGCAGGGTCGTTTTGTATTACGCTGTTCGTTTTCGTGGGGACTCGCTAAAATGCATTTTGGAGTCACCGCCGCGCCTCAGTTCCCTGAAGCTGAGTTGAGCTATCGCCTTTGTGCCGTCGTATTTAATAACAAGGAAACTAAACACAACAAACCACCGCTGTTGCTCCGACGGTCACAGAGCCCAGCAGACAGCTGCCGGGAGGAGATGTCATGAGTCACTAAATTCACCTTTGCTATTTTGGATTTGGAGGCCTGTCTCGTGCGACCTTTTTATACGCTCACACAACACAGTTAGATTTGGCTAGCAGTTCCCTTTTATCATAGTTTATTTTCTAGCCAGGGGTAGCTGGTCGTAACAGTGTCTGGTGCCCGGTGCCCAAAACGATGATAATATTTACGATTTATTCGGTGGCTTTTTTGGTCTTACATATTTTGAGTGGTGTAAAGGATTTGGGATTGAAAACATACAAACATCTGAGGTACTGTTTTTCCATTTTCATTTCACTGCACTACATCTGACTAAATGTGGAGTTTTCTTCCAAAATGCATTTTTAAGTCTGGCAATGCTATAGTTTGTTTCAAAGAAGAAAGCAGTCAGTGGCAGTTCAGGACTTGTTTTCAGTTGTTCCGTGCTTTGTTGAGAGAAGAATAATCATTTTGTTGTGTTGTTGAATTTTCTTGGACTATGCAGTTAGAGAACCAGATATCTTAAGTTTATTTTTGTCTGGAACAGACATGACTGGTGTGTCCTTTCAGCTCAGGATATGAAGATGCGATGAGTTCCAAATTCCTCTCTGTTCAATCGCCAAGCCTCCTCACGGGCTGCTTGCACTCACCATTTCAAATGTCACTCCTCTGCTTTCAAACATCAGCCATTCCTCTTCTCACCATCCATCAAATATGTTTTCCAGAACCTTAGTACAGACTAAGTGGGCTTTTTTTTTCACCCGGCAACAAAGCTGTGCATATTTGCTGTTTTCCAGATGGTTTTGATGGGCTAAATGCATTCACTGTTTCTGCTCTCAGCCCCTCCAGATAGCTTGAATGTTTTTTTGATCTGTACAGGTCCCTCAGAAGCTTCAATCAAACTATAAATTTTCCCTAATATTCCCCCTCAAGACCTGAGAGAGAGTGTGTGTGTGTGTGTGTGTGTGTGTGTGTGTGTGTGTGTGTGTGTGTGTGTGTGTGTGTGTGTGTGTGTGTGTGGGGGTTCTTTCTGTGGAGCAAGGCTGAGCACATTTGCTGCATGCTTGCATTGAGAAATAAACAACTCTGCACTGTGCTGAGGCATTGTCGTACATGAGAGGAGTGCATTGTGGGAGAAACCAGCTGTAAGACATCATCTTGACGTGAATTATGGCGTCCACAGCTGTTTACAGGCCAGTCACAAAGCTTCTCACTGTGTGTTCAGGATCCATCCGTTCACACACCCATTACCCATTAAAAATCAAGGAGCCAGCCTGCCTCCACGCCATGTTTATGTATACAATAATTAATATTTCCGCTGTTTTATCGTTTGCTCCCTGACCAGTCCCAGAGTTGGAACAATTGAATCAGTATGTGGGGAAAGAAGGCCCTCGTCACTCTTTTTTTTTTCTGGGGACAAAAAAAAAGGCTTGTTGGCAGTGCTGCCAATTCAGAGTACAGTCTTGAGATTTTCCTCCAGAAGTTGCTTTTTGTAGACGTAAGTTGCTTGGGGGGAGATTTGGGTTTATTCAGGGGGAGATTCATCTTATTTTCCACATACTTTCTAAATTTTTTGGGCACTTATATAAATGCATGTTATGTTTTTTTTTACAAACTAATACAAAAATCTAGCTATATTTATTTAAACATAACAAGGACTCTTAGTCTCAAGATGCAGTGGCAGAATCGGCATGTTGGCAGCACTTCTCGCTGGTGCGTTTCTGAGTGGGGATACAGGGAGGAGTCAGCCATTGTCTCCACTTCCTGCTTCCTCTCCTTCACTGCTCTCCAACTGTCCAATCAGGAGGCGAGACTTCATTGCACTGCTTTTCATCATATGGTGACAGCGGTGGCTGCATGAGTCCATACTTCACGTGACATCATACAAGTACATACTTCAGGATTAAGGAGAAGGGTGTCATTTGGGAGCAAACAGACTGTTGCTCTGGATAAATTTGTGGTCTGACATATGAATAAATTCAAAGTTGTTTGTCAGTTTCTGTTTACTTCTAAATAAAACGCAACAGAATTATTGAGTCCACTGTCACCACTGTTTCTTACTGCGTGTGAGAAACGTTAATTTGTACAGTATACTTAAACACTAAAATGTTACTACAGATATTGTTCGGCCTCACTGAGGTTGAATCAAACTCATAAAATTCGTAAAAAGTTATTTGTGCAAATGCACAGTCTGGAATGCCAAACAAAAAGGATCCTGGGATGCTATACCAAATGTTAAGGGTACAAGTTTGTAAACTCACTCCAGGAGTCAACCCCCAACTTTTCTTTTTGGTTCCTGTACCACTTCCTGTTTGTTGATAGTCTATTGTTATGCACTCTTGTGCTTGGAACCCAAGGGTCTCAAGTTTAATTCCTAGGTGGGGTACTACACTGCATTCTGCAGCAGGGTATTTGATTCAGTGGCTATCCAGCCCTTTAAACAGATAATGTGAGCTATGTAAATTTTCCTTGATGAGACTGTCTGCTAAAAAAAAGCAAATTTGCTAAGCAAATAATACTGGTAGATAACTTGACGTTTAGTGATGTGAAAGGATCAGCTACAATGTTTTTTTATCATTGCACAGTGATATTAGAACAATTTGCTGTACAAAAATATCATTTACCTGTGGTATACTAGTGAATATTGTCACAACTGGAAAACAAACTGACCAGTAACAACAATTGATTGGAATCAATACTTCTATCAAGTACCTTTTGTCATAGCACTACTGACTAATAGAACCAGTAGTGCAAATAAAAATTCTAATGATATGATATTTTGAAGAAGAAGAAAAAAAGTATATTATTCTATTCTAACCAATTTTAATTTGTCATGTAGTAGCTAACTTGATTTCACAGTATGTTGTCAAGGCCACAAAACATTTTATCATTTTATGGATTTGAAATTAGGATATTTCATCTCATGCCTAATAATGATAATTAACATTTAAACAATAATAAACATTTGCTCTTTATCTTTACTGTGCACAGCCTAAAGGTGGAAAATTCAAAATTCATGAGTTCATGCTATTGAGTGGGCTGTGGTGAAAACTGGAGTTTCTGGTGGCTTTTTAATTGAAGACTTAACTCACTGAAGATGATGGAATTTTATTGTGGCTATACAGTGCTGTAGCCATTTCACAATATTGCTATGACTGGCTTTGGGTGATTTTATGTAATTTTTCTCCCATGGTCAAGTGTTAGACTGTTAGAGTTACATAATCTCAATGAATTAGTTAAACAGTTAATTTGATTATTAGTTAGAATGGGACCTCAAAGATGTTTGTTTCCCTGTTAAGGGTTCAGTTGTAAAATTATGCACCCATGCAAATCCAATAAGGAATAGTTCATGTTTATTCAAAATGCTGTTTACACTCTGACTGATTTGGATTATTTGCCTTCTTTTGAGTATATTCCCTTTAGAATGCCAAGTGTCTTAAATTGAAGAGAATCCACTTGCCTTTTCATGGTTTTTCTTTACCTCTGAGGGTAATACATTAGCATTGACCAGATGCCGCCACCCCTATTGCCAGCAGGTGGACCAAAAGTCTTCCTAGAACTAGAGAACAAAGCGCTCAGAGCAGCAATCGCATCGCCAAGTTGACCTATTTTTGTTTTTCTGTTTTTTTGCCACTTTTCTGCCAGTCTCTCACATTTTCAAAGCTGTCTGCCTTCAAAGGTCGAAACGACAAAGGGGGCAGGTCCCTGGAGTGTGATGTGAAATTTCTGGCAACACTTCCATCCTGCCGTAACAATCAACCTGCCTCTGCCTTCATAGCCCCCCTCCCCAATTCCACTGAAGATGGAATTTTTTTTTAAAAATTCAATAAATAAAATAAACAGACTACCTCACTGAATTCCCTAATACTTTGTAGCCCAGCAGTAGGTTGTGGTCTAAGGCGTGCATGTAGCCTGGTAGCGTTTGTGAGGGTTTGCGCTCTAATTTAGCATTAACCCACAGAGATTATAAATAGAGCTTATGCAATCGTTTTGATATGAGGTGATGTAATTATACTGAAAGCCGCTTGACGGCGGTTCATTGAAAGCCGCCTCTCTCTCCCGCGGCGCCCTCCGTAACTGACCCCGGCCCTCTCCACACAGAAGAAACTTTTAACAAGACCCAACGTGGACATTTGGCAAAAACACGCGAAACTTCGCCTGGGTGCAGGTGCTGATTTAAGAACGCACAGGGTCGCAGAACATGCAAGGTTACAGATACACAAGGAAAAAAAAAAAAAGCAAGTGTGAAACTTTGACACAATGAAGTGCTTTCTCACAGACGCCCGGGGATTCTAGGTGTATCTGCATATTTCGTCCCTGCTTGGCATGCAAAGCTGACCCACTTCTGCTGATGGAAGATGAATAATGTAGCTATAGCGGGGACAAGAGATCTCCCTCTGCTTGCTGTCTGCTCAAATGCAGACCTCTGACCCAATTTCCATATCAACGATCTGGTAACTGTTCACTTCCAATATGCGCAAACAGGCTTGTTAGGGTTATGATTTATGTGAGGGATTGCCGCAGCACCATTTTTAACCTGTTTTGGATGTCTCCTCAGCTCTGCTGTCCATATCCCCTGCAGAACTGGGGTTGGGTAACACACAGATTTTAACCTGACCGTGAAGTTAACAGTAGTTGAAGCTGTATGTACGTTTTCTTAATTTATACTTCGGTCAGTGCACTCAAAGCATGTCAGGGTCCTCAGTCATTGATTATGGTTGAATTGAAAGGAAGGCTCGTGCAGTTTTATGCTTTGGAATTGAATTATGTGCACTTGTGCATGCAGTTGCCTCCTGTCAATGGAAAGAAACCATGCATTAGGTGGTTGTCATGTTGTCTGATAGGCAGTGATCATTTATTGTTGAGATTTGTATTTTCAGGATCTATAGTGACTGGACACCTAATGTTTTTTTCCACATTCTCTTAAATGGCTCTTTTGCTAATGCTAATCTTAATTGAAGAATGTTTACATTTTGCAGCGCGGTGGATTATTGATTCGTTTTATCTTGGCGCAGTTCCAACTCATGATAAGGATGAGTCAAAAAAGGTAGAATGAGGACACGGTCCCTGCTTTAAAAATGTCACCATTATTCCTGCATAACCCAGCTCATAAACCATGTACGTCTGCACCTCAGGGAATTTCTGTGCTTTTAATGAGTGGCTTATGCAGGCAACACGTAGCCACTTGGGGGGGAAAAAGCAAAAAAAAAAAAAAAAAAAAAACAAGAACTGTACTGAGCCAAGACCGTATTGATCTGATCCAGTGAAATTGTGTTTAAGTTCACACCATCAGTTTTAGTGCAGCCGTCTGGGCAGTTTTGGCCATGCTGACAAGAGAGTTAGAAAATGCAGGAGAGAGAAACTGAGAGAGTGACAAACTTAGAAACAAAGAAAGGGAGAGAGACTGACATGGAGAGATGGATGTTAAAAGTCACGTGAGGGTGCAGAGCTGCAGTTCAATATCTGCATGTAAATTATTGATGTTACATAAAACCACCCTCAGCCCCTAGCTTCACTCTAAAACAACATAGGAGTTAAATTTCTGCTCTTTGCTGATGCTTCTTCTGTCGTCTTTTGAATAGGGGTTACAGCAGAACCTCATCTGCTGAAGCTGCGCTGCCAGAACTGGGCCCTGGCAGTAAATGGGGGGAAAAAACAAAATATTACAGGTCAGATCCCAGGAAGCAGACAGTATAAAACGCACTTTGCCAGCTCAAGGTTATCCTAACTATCAGTGCATCAGGGAGCTTTGGTCGGCACTAAAAGAAAAAGTCTGTAAGCCTTTCTGTGGAATCAAAAGAAGATTCAATAAGATAAATTTTCCCAATAGAATCTGGTCTAAAAAAAACAGCTGACAGTGTCATCTGGTCAGTTGTGCTACATGGAAGTGAAATATGGGGTCCACAACTGTATGAAATAAGAAAAACGTCCAGCTGATATCCTGTTTGCAGAAGGCTGGAATAATGTACTGCAAGTCCAGTGAAAAGCGCCTAGCAATTCATGCAGGCTTGATCCCCATTTCTCATCTAAATTCACAGCAGACATAACCCAGCTGCAGGTCAGCACAGCTGCATAACAGCCAATTTGATTCAGCCACATTATAAAACAAATGAAAGCCTCCTATCTGCAGTATTTGAACAAAATAAACTGAATTGTTGTCAGGCACTAAACAGAGAATACATGCTGGCATCTTTTCACTGACAGAGATCTAAAGCAGATATTGATCCTGTCCAAGTACAGGCTCACTGACCACACCCAAGCAGCTTAAAAAGGCCTTTAGTGGGAGTCATGATTGTGAGAGGGAAATAAAATATGAGACGAGAGAGGTAAAGATGCACACCCTGTCTACATTGTGAAACATGTTCAAAAATACAGGAAAAAACATACGAATTGTCTCAAGTGAGAGAAGGTGAGGGACACTGCGTAACCACCCAGCACCAACTGATAACATGTTAATTATATAGATGGAAATAATTGGTCATATACAGTTTGTTAGCTTTACAGCTTTGTCTTTCACTTCATTATTATAGTTATCATGCTTTTAATTACAGTGCTTACCCTGTGCATGTGTACATTGTTAATGAGCTGTGTACCATTTACTGTAGACTATGCTTTGTCAACATTTACAGTATCTCATGCCAGTGAAGCATATTTAATTAAGCTACTGAATTTAGAGCAGCAAATGGAGAAATACAGAGAAAGAAAGAGAGCAAGATGTCATTTATCTTTAAGTGTCTACATATAATTGGGTGGATTAATAGACGGATGGTTATATAGATAATGATGGACCAATCAAATATATTGACCGTGTGCTTCCATTTGATATGCTGGTAGTTTTGCCCTTTACTAATTAAAAAATTTGTAAACATTTTCTTGGTGTTGGAAACAGTAAATTGCATCTGTACAGTTTTTTCTCCAGCATTCCTAACATAATTTGAGAAGTATCGTGAGGAAAAAAACATTGTTTCTGGAAAAAAATGGGTATCGCCAAAGACCAAAAACCCAGAATGAAAAATATTGTCGTTGCAGCATGGCATTTTGCATGAATGGCCAATAAATGGGTGCTTCCTATCCACAGTCCGGTGGTCACGCAGACTGTTTACAGTACAAGGGTTGTTTTGCATGATTCACAAAGAACCTGACCCGGCCAGTCTTCTGCTGCTTCTGTCCACAACACAGATTAGCCGTCAGACCGGCCCTGCCAAAGAGCGAAGCGCGCCCGCTCTGTGGCGTATGTGAGCAGCACATGGCGAGACTCCGCTCCAGGCCCCCGGGTTGGCCGCTCTTTTCCGGGCACGCTCTAATGGGAGTTCGCCGTTGGCCCTCTCCCAGCGCTCCCTCCGTTTGCCCCGGCGACCCCGTTGCCTAGCAGCCCGTGGAGAGTATTGACAGTGACGCTGAGCGCGCAGTGCCACTTCCTGTAAACACTTCAGACTTAAGCTACTGCTTGCTCTCGCTCTCACCAGGGACAGAGAGGGTGGGGGGGGGGGGGTGAGGAACGAGGCATCGAAGATCAGAGTTGAGGCTGCCAAAAATAACCACCTTCCTGTAGCAGCAGAGCTGATATGACAGCAAAGGGAATGCGTTATTTTGTCTGAGCGTGTTCTTACACTGGGCTGCAGACTGCAGGCGAGGGGAAGAGTCAGCCTCTTGGAAATGCATGGATTCCCCACCCCTGAGTGCAGCAGATCAAAGCGAAATGCTCGGACAGCCGAAAGGAGCGTTTTAGGACAAGGACTGCTTTACCCCGCGAGAAGCGATTCATCACAACTGGTGTCTGCCGTAAGAACCCCTGCCATGAATGGCAAGATTTGCAAAGCCATTTGCACTTAAGTCACAGCATAGCTGTAGCTGGGCTTTTTGCCAGCCCATTGTCTTCAAACATAGAAATGGCCTCAAACACATGTAGTGGTGCAAGTTCAAGATGTTTGGCTGGCGTAAACCCCTAATGTAGGTTTTATTTTCATTTGAAGTGAAAGAAGTGATTTGTATGTTTTTTCCCTGCTCAGATGATATGTCCATATTAGGAGTTTTCAGGATGTCTGGGATATCTCAAAGTCACAAGATGTGACTTCTGAGGCAAAATTATAGCCTTGTTATTTTGGGGTGAGACTAACCATTTGAAGGTAGCTATCGATGAATACTTGGGCCAGAATTGAGGCGGTTGTTCAACAAAACGGTGGAAAAAAATCCAGTTTTATTCCTCCCATCAGTGTTTTTGAAGGATACCCTGGGAATTCTGTGTGAAATAACAGAAAATTCATTGACGTTATTCACTCCCCTGGTGCTTACAAGAGACTGAAAGAGACTGTCTTTGCTGTGAGTAATCACTGTATTTACACAGAAATAGCTGGAGTTTCATTGAGCTTTGATGGAAAGTCACAGGAAGCAGGGTTGAATTATTCAGTTTCAATTATTTGAGAGTGAAAATATATTAAAGTATCAAATTATCTGAACAGCAGATCCTCTTATTTCTCTTGTCTTCTGTACACATGCTAGGAAAGCATTCTAGGGTATGTCACTCACTATCTTTAAGAAACATATGAAAACACAGCTCCTCTGTGCTTATGTGATCACCTGACACAATACCACCTAAGACTTTGTTTTCCTTTAAAAAAAGGTCTCTACCAGCTAGCTTGTACCTTGTCTGGCCAACTATTGAAACTTGGTCATACAGCACTTCTGATATTGTGGACTCCTTGCTTTTGCTTGTGTTGTACTCTGCCTCTCTTGTACGTTGCTGTGGATAGAAGCGTCTGCCAAATGAATAAATGTAAGTGTATGGAATCATCTGTTTTGCAGCAGAGGTGATGACTTGTCTTTGCTCCTGTTGCAGCACAACGGCGAACGAGATGACAACGGCCAGGTACCGCCCCACCTGGGACCTGGCGCTGGACCCCCTGGTGTCCTGCAAGCTGTGCCTTGGCGAGTTTCCGCTGGAGCAAATGACCACCATCTCCCAGTGCCAATGTGTCTTCTGCACTCTGGTGAGTAATGTCAGTGTCCGTTCAGCATCGTCCGTTCTTTAAGTGTGGCAGCGTCCACTCCTGTTGCTGGAGGTCCGGGGTCCTGAGAATTTCTACAGCAGAGACACCTTTCAGCCTGTGGCAGACCAGACGTGCAGCACAACGAAGACCAGCAAATCTGGACCTCCAGTGGACTCCACTGCATCACTGTAACCTGCTGCTTCAGCAGCGCATTGTGGATGGTGAAAATGCTTTGGTTACATTCTGAAAGTGTAATCTTCGGTTTGCTTTTCAGCTTCAGCTGCTTGTTAAAGTGGAAGCGTAACAGCAATGTTTGCTGTGGGGGAGAAGTCTGTCTGAAATGTTCTTGCCATTACCATTTAAAGATGTCTATCCTGATTCTATACCATAAGCCCCAGGGCAAGTTTTTGGATGGAAGCATTTAATTCAGCTTAGTTATGTTCTTGATAAGAGCTTGGGTATTATTGACTGCGAAATGTGGAATAGTCATTTTTAAGTGATCTGTTTTTAGATAACAGCCTTTGGAGCCTACTGCAGTATACTATACTGTCCTATACATATCATGCTGTGCAGTACTCTTTGTAGTCTTTCCTTTGATCTGATTGGCTGGTGTGTAGTGGAAAGCACCAGTGAAGAGAGATGAAATGTACTGCTGTAATGATGTTATAAGTGAAACCGTCTTTATAGTGGTAGAACAGTGAGGCTACATATCTTTGTGTTCTGGGTGGTTCTTTGAGACTTTGAAAGGCTAAACATCCATGAAAAACCGAGCATGAAGGCACCGCCACTTTCCCTTTTTACCATTAATCACGCTTTTCTTTTTTGGTTTGCCGAGCAAGAAAATGCCCTGTTCAGAGGGCAGAAGAAAAATAGAAACATGAAATGCGATCTGTTTGCTGAACCGTAAAAATAACGAGGCATGAAAGTCAACAGCTCAGCGGCCACGGCTGCTTTGGTGGCTCCTCAGCGGGCGGCTGGCTTGTTTTGACTGCAGAGCTTTCCTCCGTTTAAAAGTGGCCCATTTGTCTGTTCCTCTTCATCAAATCTCAATCAGAGCCCTAATGGACACTGCAGTCTCTCCGGTTGAAGTAATTAGGGCTTTTTAGGAAACCGACCACCTGCTGGGAGCAGGGCCCCGATGTGTGGTGGATTGGGATGACCGATGCCCATAGACCAATAGACTCTCTTGGTTCTGAGGGTGTTACTGTACATGTTCCCGCATGTAGCACTTCGTGCAAGTATATCAATCTGTCCTGTTCATGGCTTGGTACTGGATCAAAGCTCCCAGCTGTGTCCTTTTATCTACTGTGTATGAAAGGTATCCCACCATCTTCCGTGTCTGTGTTAGTTTTTTGTCAAATTCTGTTACACTCAGCATGTTCCCTCCAATCTTTTGTGCAAACCAATTTCCTCTGAATCTGCGGGGGCTATTAACAACACACAGAGCAACCGATTCACGAGTTCCCGCAACGTTCTCTGAAACACGTTTTCTCTGACGGACGGCTGCGGCAGATACACGCGTGTGGCATTTCTCCCTCACGCTTGTTGTCTGCTCTGCTGTCCCCGCAGTGCCTGAAGCAGTACGTCGAACTCCTGATCAAAGAGGGCCTCGAAACCGCCATTAGCTGCCCGGACTCTGCCTGTCCGAAACGGGGACACCTACAAGAAAACGAGGTACTGACGCCCTACATGCATCAGATTCTGTGGAGATTTAGATTTCAGACTTAAGCCACTGTGTGATTGCCGTTACCAGGGATGGAGGGGTGTTGAGCGTCCCATCATGTCTGAGTCAAGCTACACAGAGCATATTTTCCATATTTTCTACACCAGCATTGCTTTGACACAGAGCGTGATTTTATATATGTGAAGAATGATGTCACATCATTTTAGTTGACGTACCAACAATGTTTCAAGACTTTTTAGTCTGTTCTGGAAATGGCAAAAAGGAAAAGGGGTATGACTCTGAAGTAATCTGCAGGACACAGTGTACCAGTGCAGCGCGGAGATAACTGGCTAGATATATAACAGTATAGCTCCCAACACTTGTCAAAAACATATTTTTAGATTTAGTGTGTGTAGTTCAAGACCAGTATTTCCTGATTAGATGCATGTAATACATTATTTATGAGCTACGGTGCCTCAGTGGGTGTTGTTTCAGGGAGTTGTTCATACATTGAGCAGGGGGACTGGCTCACAGGATGAATAAACTGTGCAAGGAGATTTCTGTCAGGAAATATCTGTCTTGCTTTTGAATAACACATGCGGTTTTAGGTTTTTTTTGAAGTCCCCCTACAGGAGATGAGCAGGAGATGAAAAGACAGCACTCGCACACACCCGGGCTTGATGCTGCAGCAGAACTTCCTGGTTGCAGACAGACACAAGTGATTTGCTGCAGAAGGGAAAGGGGGCGTGTATAAAGCCGCCAGCTTTGCTCCGCCCTTTCACATATCCTGAACTTTTGGCACCGCTAAACACTTTAAGCACATTGGGTCACCACCCAGAGGAGCACATCCCATCAAAGATGTGTCATGTGATCACACAGGGCCGGCCCCCGCCCGCTTAAGTCTTCCAAACGAGGCCGACTGCAGGGACACGGGGTTGTGCTGCTGGCCACCAACCGGGCGTGCTCTCTTTTCGTGCCCTGGAGCAGCATCACGCTCATATGTTACACGCCAGTCAAAGCCACCTCGCTGTGATGCGACCAGACTCGTCACGCAAGCCGTCAGAGCCTGCAATGTTCAGGGGTTTGACAGGCACCTCTGTGAGTCATAGCTTACTGGCCTTATTTGGTCACCGGGAGATTTCCAAGTTCTCGGTGGCTTTGATCCGAGGGGCACCCAGCAGTCACTTTCGTATTATCCTAACATTTTTAACTAATAGTTGAAAGGCTTAATGTTTTTACATTGCTCCTCTGCAAGTTAGACTTAAGAGAACAATCAGGCTTTTTCCTCTTTACGGCTTATGACATTTGCATCCCTTTCAGAGCCATGTCAGCATTTTATACTACAAGCTTTGCTGCTGTATTGCTGAATCCAGTGAAGGGAGGTGCAGGAGCTTGTGTAGCGTGTGTAGCATCATTAACGGCCAATCACTCAGAATCAAAATATCTTCTGGGGCCAGCCTGCTCATGAATATTCAACAGCCATTACCGGAACTCTTCATGCAATGACAGGAACTCTCTAGGTGGGACACGAAGGAAGGACTTGTGCTGTTCTCATAGGTAAATGCATTGTCTCCTGTTCTCTCCTACAGATTGAGTGCATGGTTGCCACGGAAATAATGCAGAGATACAAGAAACTGCAGTTTGAGAGGGGTAAGCATGTAAATGGGCACAAGGTGGATTTTATAGTTTCACGTACTGTATTTCTTTCTCATATCGGTATGTTGTACAGTAATATGTAGCATAGTGGTAAAGAGCAGGACTCGCAACGGAGAGGTTGCTGGTTCAATTCCCTGCTGGGGCACTGCTGTACCTTTGGGAAAGGTACTTAACCCAAAATTGCCTCAGTGAACATCCAGCTGTATAAATGAATAACATGGAAAAAAAATGTAACCTACGTAAGTCACTCTGGATAAAAGTATCTGCTAAATGGCAGTAATGCAATGTAATGTAGCAGTGTCTAAAAACATGCAATTGTATTATTAGGGCTGGAAGATGTTCAGGATTGTTTCTGTCATCCAGGCCTGTCTTGCTTTATCTAATCACAGTGATGCTGTTCAGTTCCGTTGTCAGGTCAAACACACCTGTGACAATGTCCTAATTCCTGAAGTTTCTGAAGCCAGACCTTGTAATTATTTTAGGAGAAAATTCTTCAGCAGTGCTTACCACTTAGTTGTGGAAAAGGCCCCCTAACATTAATGTCAGTTTGACTTGCACAAGGGGAAATCAAGTGTCAGATTTAATAGGTGGAATACACACGCAAAGACAAGAGCACACAAAATCGAGAGAAAATGTGACCTGAGATCCTTTTTAATTCACACTGAAATTTCAAAAGATTTGAGGCAGTGTGGCAGTTTCACTCTGCTATGGCAGGAGAAACTGAGTCAAGAGAACCTCAGCACCAAGCTAGTAGTGGATTTAGTAGTCATTTTCAATCATGAAATCAATCGGTCACAGTTAAGTGATGATCACATAGTCAAAAATCATAGCTGAATCCATCCCTACAGATGCATATGAACTGAAAAGCATAACTAAACAATTTCTTCTCATGTTTTATTTTTAGACCACATAGCTTTTTTCTTTCTTCAGACTAACCTGTGAAATCCTTGTCAGTATCTATGTCTGAAATGTGCTTTAAATAGCAGAATGGTGACATTCATCCACAGCACACTGAAGAAAAAGATAACTGTTTGGCAATGTGCAGTACAATTCCTATCTTACAACCCAGCATGTAGTTTTATAACTATCACTTCCTGCACAAAGAGGAAGTGGTTCCAAATACATGTCTGTGGTCTACGCCTCTGCTTTTTTAATATGCTGGCAGTTGATGACTAGTACTTACAGCTAGTGGAACTTGTAACATGTTAAACATGTTGGACATAGAAATTTGTGTTTTAAAGGTATAAGATAATTAGGTGACATTTAAATGCTCAAGAATTCCCCCTAGGTAAATGTTACCATGAAATATTATTAATAATGACCTCTGCCTCTTATTAGGGAAGACTCCACTTAAATGTGTGAATGTGAGTAGATACAGCAATAGCTAGAGTTAGATGCATGGGTGTGGTCAGAACTCTAAGGCTGAAGCTCAGAATAGTGGTTGCCATATTTATGTGTTTCCGAGTGATGTCAGAACTGTACCCCGCACCCTTCCTCCATGGAACGAAATGGGACTGCTCCACAAGGAGACTTCTCTCTCCTTGTCCTGGTTTCACCGGTCTGGCACAGGGGCGGATTTTAAGCGAGACGTGGGACCTTGTGGTCACGCAAACCAGACGAACCCTGTGACAGCTATTATGGGTTGTCTGTCACCTTGAGCTCATTTTAGTTTGCATGCCACGGCATGTCTAAACTCCAGATTCCGTGAACCATTATTAGATTCTCAGGGATCCCCTTGATTCATCTGTATATAAACAGAAGGCTTGTGTTTTTTACTGGGCACCTCAGTGCAGCCATGTAGAAAGACTACAGAGGAGTATTGTGCGCAAGTACAGTGGTGTTCTGTTTGTAAGGGTGGGCATGTGTTTAGTGTTGTGAGGTGGAAATTTTGGAAAATCGACCCGTGTGACCCATTCTGTTGGTGCCAGAACTGTCCCATGTTGTTTGTGGTGACCGTAGTGTGACTGCAAAGCTGTCTCATATTATCTGTCCCACTCTGTACCCAATGACCTGACCTCAATTTCATGGCTGGTAATGCTGGTTAGTGTGTTTTGCCTGTGGACCTGACCGCCACCGCACAGTGGTTAACACTGTCCCATATCGTACCCAGGGATCTGACCACAGCCATGTCATTGGCAAAGCTGTTGCACGCTCTGCCCAGTGATTTAACTGTAGATGTACGGTTCGTAATATTGTTCAGTGTCTTCTGCCATGGTGGCGACTGTAACGCTTGACTGTTTGGTGTGTGTTGCAGAGGTGCTGCTGGACCCGTGCCGGACCTGGTGCCCGTCGTCCTCGTGCCAGGCGGTGTGCCAGCTTAAGGAGGCAGACACGCCACTCCCGCAGCGGGTGCAGTGTGTCATCTGCAGCCTGGAGTTCTGCTCCTCCTGCAAGAGCAGCTGGCATCCGGGCCAGGCGTGCCAGGAGAGCCTGCCAATCACCTCCTTCCTGCCGGGAGAGAGCAGGTACGCCCGGCCCCCTCTTCTTCATCCGCCAATGAGAAACCATCAGTCGGTCACTGCATTGCTTGATCACATGTATTTATTCAAAGTCACTGACATAGCAACTGGTTCAGTCATGCACTTGTTCACTCTTACTCTCAAGCACTCATTCATGCTCTCACAGGCTCATTCACTCCCTCAGTCTGTCATTCATTCACCATCTCATTCACTCACTCAATTTGTCATTCTCTCCCCCACTCATTCATTCACTCATTCAGTCTGTCTCTCTCTCCTTCCAGCAGTAGACGCAGGTGTTGAGCAGTGTCTGCTCCATTCTGGTTTTATCCAGAATCCATTTATATTTACTGAAACAAATAGCTACTTAACCTACTTAAAAAATAGCCAGCTTTATAAATAAATGTAGTGCAAAGCTCTAAAATTGCCCTTGATGAGGGGTGTGTGCTAATAATGATGTTAATATCACAAATATTATTTTGGTAGTTGCAGAAGCCCACCCACTCAAACTAAACGATCTGTGGAGTGTGTTTGTGTGTGTGTATGTGTGTATGTGTGTTTGTGTGTGTGTGTTTGCCCAAACATTCACTCTGTTTGACTTGTGTAACATTTTAGCCAATTATAAATCACAGCTGAAGGTTACACCTCTGCCTTGTGCTCAAAAAACATTTTAGCACAAAGTATTTTAGGAAATGCAGGTGTGAATATGTCAGGCTAATGAACTAATTGGATCAATTAGGCCCAGCAGAGCTGGGAGGAGTAAAAGCTAGAGCGAAAGTGTTCCGGGCTCTGAAGAAAAGGAACATTATCTGCAGTTCAGGCAAAGTCATTTATCTGCAAAAGAAGGAGAGAGAACCAGTGGGATTTTGTTTTTCATGGTGGTGAAAAACGCAGTAGTTAGACAGGGAGTATTTGAATGAACTGGCACACATTTGCATCATTCCTTACATGATTTGCTTCATGTGTGTCATCGTCCAAGTTAAGTCTTGTCTGTCTCTCTCTCTCCCTCTCTCTCCCCCCATCCCTTCCTCTTTGTCTCTCCTTCCCTTTGTTTTTCTCTTTCTCAGCTCTTTCTACAAGAGCGATGAAGACGATGCCCCCATCAAGCGGTGCCCAAAGTGTAAGGTGTACATCGAGCGGGACGAAGGCTGCGCCCAAATGATGTGCAAGAACTGCAAGCACGCCTTCTGCTGGTACTGCCTAGAATCGCTGGACGTGAGTAATGCCACGCCAGGACCCAGTCAAGCATTCCTAGCCAGATAACATTATATTACATTACACTATCAGCGTTTAGCAGACGCTCTTATCCAGAGCAGCTTACATAGAGTACAGTTTTTACGTTATATATTTATACATCTGGACATTTACTGAGGCAGCTCTGGGTTAAGTACCTTGCCTAAGGATGCAGCAGCAGTGCCCCAGCAAATCAGCAACCTTTTTTTGGTTACAACCCCTGCTCCTTATCACTATGCTACACTGCCACCCTGGGTAGCCAGATCCTAAAGAATGCCGCACACAGCAGTAAAAAACAGCATTTTATCGACTACACTGAAACTACAGGAGACCTGCTGGGAGCTCTGTGTCTCAAATGATTTCCACAGCGGGCTCTCACTCTTACCAGGAGCCTCTAATATGTGCTCCTCTTAAACAGGCACCTGAAGTCCTTCTGTGGGGAAGTAAAACCCAGGGAAAAAGTTTGATTGCATGTGTCAAGTAGATATAAGTCAGTCTTGTTAAAGGGCCATTGGTTTGCCGTGTGCCTGGTATGTCCAATCAAAAACATTCCCCGGGCTCGCTTTCAAATCCTCATTGGATTTTTTTTTTTCCAGGAAACCTGAAATCTATGTCAGGTTGTGCTTGAAATGGCAATTGTACAGTAATGATTGTTCTTAAAACCCCAGTTGGCCCTTGGAGAGTTAAACGCTTACTGCATGCCTGTCCCCCTTTTTGGCAGGATGACTTTCTCCTCATACACTATGACAAAGGGCCGTGTCGCAACAAACTGGGTCACTCCAGAGCCTCCGTGATCTGGCACAGAACACAGGTAGGTGTGCCTCTCCCATGAGCCTCAGTGGCCAACTTGGAACACGCCCCCTTCAGCTTAGATCTTACATGTCTACATACCATCCATTTATATAGCTGGACATTAGAACTAGGGTACAATGGTAACTCCCCACTTTTAGGCTACAAGCTTATGATGCTAACACACTCAGAACTTTTATATATGACTAGACTGCATATGGTCTTGTGCCCTGTCATGTATCCCTGTGTGTGCAAACAGGTGCCTATCTATATGCATTAGGAAAATTTGGACTTCAGATGGGCTGAAGCAGCTTTGATGCCCTGACGTGCCTTTTGTGTTCATGTTGTTCCTGCTCTTTTTTTCTTAAACGAGTACATGGACGCGTCTCAGATCCATTTGTGTGTGATGTGTAGTTTTCGCCCACCTACATCCTCAAAGTGCAGTCCAGTTTATTTAAAGCAGCAGAGCTAAGAACAAGCAGGCCTTGGAAGGTGAAAGCGCGAGTCGCTACTGAGAGGGTGCGAGCGCCGACTGCCAGGACACGCTGCACCGGGGGCGGATCCTGCGGAAACGAACCTGCCGCGCTGGCTGGCTCTGTCTGCACCTGGGCCCCTGGATTACAGACCCCGCAGCCCGTCTTTGCAGGAGACCTCACACCAACCCCCCACCCCGCCTATCCCCCCGGCATAGCACACGCTGTGTGGCTTTAACCCACTGCTCCAGAGCTTAGAAAGCCTCTCTAACCGCAGGCCCTGCGGCCGATGGTCCTCGTTAATAATTTACAGCCTGAGATGCAGCTTGGGATGGGAGGGGGGGCTGGGGTGGTGGGGAGTTGGCACAGATCCCTGCTTGTCATGGAAGACTCTGCTCAGCATGATGAGATCCGGCTTTTGTTTCCGGGCATCACCTGTTATCCGGGTCCCGTTCCCACAGCGTTAATTTTTTACATTTATTTTAGAAATATAGTTTTCCGGATTTGTTGTCTCTGAGGGGAACTGAGTGGGCGTCACACGTGCATCCATGACACGTTGTCTTCTCAACAGCCTCCATTGCAGACACCGCAGTGTGTTACTGAACACTTAGAGGGGCATGCCACTTTGAAGTGCAGCATTTAGGCTGTGTCCCATTTAGGCAGATGCGTGAGGTTCCACACCAAGCACTTCTACCTTCCACTGATGAAACGGGGATCTCTTCAGTCAGTGCTTTAATGAGAATTGTCCTTTAGCAGACTCTAATGCTTTGTGCATGAAAACAGATGTCTACGTCAGTTTGTGTTTGAGGAGGTGGATTTTGGATTGCCGATGCCCCCTTGTGGTGAAGCCTTGATCTTACACCATTCTTTAAGGAGTGCCACAGTTAAAAGAAAAGGAGTTGATAGTTTTCTCGTGACCTTTAAAATAATTGGCATATTGGCTGACATATCATTAACTAAAACTGAAAAACCAGGAGCAAAGCGCTTCCTCATAAAGACCTGGTGCCAAATTTTAAAACAATGTCTTTGAACATGTATTTCTTTCATGCATGTTAAATGCACGTTTGGAGAATACAGCACAGAGGTGATCTCTGATGTCTAATTAGCAATGAATCAGCATTTGAACCGTTTGTCTCTAAAGGTCATGAAGCGTTATTTCGTTAGGGTGTTCCAGTCAGTAACAGCTCATGCTCTAAAGCCCACAGTGACAGGAGGGGTGTGCGTTTTCAGTGTGAACTTCAGGCAGGAACGGAAAGAGCAAATGCCGTGCTAGCTATCAACATTTATTTGTTTGGTGGATGACCTCACGTAGGGTGAGTCACAGAGCTTACATTCCACACATTATCCATTCATGAGACAGACAGAGATTAGATGTCTTTACTCAGCCAACTGGTTACACAGAACTCATTTGAATAAACCAACTTTGAATTGACTTCTGAATTATTTTACAACATTGTAAGAAATGCCCTTATCTACATATGCAAAGGCATTTATACAGGGTTTCCATTGTGTGTGTGTGCGTGCACGCATACAGGTCTATCAAAATAAGTCTTAATGCTCTGCTTAATTCATTTTGAAAGTATAACAGAAGAAAAACAAAAATCATCATTCTTGGAAATAATGTGAAATGAGTATTATGCTTCTGTGTTGAAATGAAGACATTTTCTCAGGAAGAGACTGGGACTTTAGGACTGCCCTGTGTACAGTATGCTGTGCAGCTGTGCTCACTGACACCCTCCCCATCTGTCCGCAGGTGGTGGGGATCTTCGCTGGGTTCGGGCTGCTGCTGCTGGTGGCCTCGCCCTTCCTCCTCCTGGCCACTCCCTTCGTCCTCTGCTGCAAGTGCAAGTGCGGCAAAGGGGACGACGACCCCCTTCCCACCTAAAGAGGGCGCCAGCGCGCCACCCAGGACGGGGGCGTTTTTTTTCCCCCTTTCGTTCTCTTTTTCTTTGCCTCCTCCCAGCCCCAGAGCGCTTCATTTTTCGGTCCAAAAAAAAAAGCCGGGTGACGTTTCCGCAGTTTTCATGGCCCATTTCGCAGCTTCTTCGGAGGAGGAGCCCCGAGCCCGACCGGGAGGAGACGGTGGCGGGCGGCGACCGCGGGGGGACCGCGGGACCGCGAGGCCCCCCTCTGCAGAGTTTCGGCGGCCGCGTGCACGAGGGTGGTGGGGAACTGCAGGCAGTATCGGTGTGGCAGACGGCACGCACACGCAGCGCCATCTTCTCTGAACCTCTCTCTCCCTCTTTTGTCATTGGGCATCCACAATCACAGCCCCCCTCTCAATGCAGTCTGTCAGACCTCACCCCATTGCGCCAGTCTCACCCCTGACTCCACACCTGTTATCTTTGCCCCCCCAAAAATGATTAGGGTTTTGTGGACCCAGCTCTGTCAGCGTTTCCGTCGCACGTGGAAAAGGAGAGAGAGGCGTGACCTTTAGCGGATTTGTTTTGCTTTCGCCTATGACACGTCTGTCATTGACTCTGAGGAGAGGTCACAGTGTTGTTTGTTTCCTTTTAATGTCGTTATCTATGAAAAAAGGTATTTTCCAAGCCTGCATTAGTCACACAGTAACTTTCCGTGACATGCTTGCTGTCTTTCCTCTGAGTGCTCCTGTTTGGTCAGTGCACTAACCCATATTACTCTGTCCAGCTAAAACCCCAGATTCATCATTCAGTCACCATTTATATTTGTTTCTCTGAATTAATTTTAAAATCAGGTTTTAGCGCCCATTTAAAAAGCATATAGTGATGGAAGTTCAGAATGGTGTTTCACCTCCTCATCATGCCCTCCCACTTATTTAGTGCAGTCTGCCATTGTTTCCATGTGAAGCGTTTGAGAACCCTTTTCTGAGCTGCTCCATGGCAATGGCACGACTGTTGATCAACACAAAAACAAATGGTTATCTGTCCAATTCCAGGCTGAAATGGTGTAAATAACCAACAACCCGCTGCAAACACATAAGTTCATTTGTTGTTTAAATCAGGGCCCTGTTTAGCCTCATGTATGAGTTATGAATCTCATTTTAGGCAGTATCTTTAAACTGCCATGTGTCATAAGGTTAAATTACTTAAAAATCAGGCTCAATCTGTCAAGGCAAATTGACACTTCCATGACTGTTGTAAATGAAAGCAGTTTTGATTGGGGAGGCATTTTTGCACAAGATGCTATTTAACCTGCAGGGTATCTCAAGCTTGAGAATCTCAAATCGAAAAGAAACTGTTCTATACCAAACTCAGCATGGGGCTACATCATTGTATACATAACTATGCAAGTTTGTACAGCTTTTACGAGTAAACTGATATCAAAGACATGGCTTGTGCAGTCATACAGTGTGATGTGTAAATGCCATGTCATTATCAAGTGCACCTGTGCCATTGGGTAAATCAACATGGGATTGTATATTAAATAAAATTCATATCAGGGACACTGAGTATATTTCAGATTAATTTGATCAGGGGAAAGGTCTCTGCCTCATCAGTCAATCAATCAATCAAGCTGTAGCAATCAAACATGTAGCAGCTGAAGGACACCCAGCATGGTTCTGTGGGCCAACAAAACCCAGGGAAAGTGTTTGGTAGGACGTTACAAGTAAGTAACCTGTATGTACAAGTCTTGTAAGGGTAATTATCCTTATGTGTGCTCATTGCAGCCAGCTTAACCCCTACCCTGTGTTGCTTTTTCCTACTGTATATTTATCGACTGTCTGAATACTTTGAAATATACTTCAAAATCTAGTTTGATGTACATGTTAAACTGTAACAGTAAACCACTGAGCAGCCCTAGGGGTCATTGAAGTTTTCTTTAGCGCCATTTGAAACTACAGCACTCAAGCCTGTGGCAGGATAACATTTCTTTGCTTTACCCGCTCACTTTTTACATTTACTGGGATGTTGCTAGCAAAGCCTATGGAAAGATGAACATGTTTGGGTGTTTTTTTTTCCTTTTCTTTCTAAAAGTACCAAGTAAGTGTACAGGTAGTGTGTAGTTGCCTCAGTGATGTTTTTTTGTTTGGTTTTTTTCTTTTTTTTTGCAACCACAACACTGTTACTCTCAACATCTCCTCTCCATGCTAATTATCTATAGACAAAAATTGGTTTCACAAAATATGGTTCCCTTTTGCACACCCTGTTGTACTGTACAGCTAGAGGTTTATTAACTGGGTATCAAAATCCGGTAAGGTAGCCACTTTCAACACACATATATATTTGATGTTTTGCTGTCATAGGTAAACTTAACACCACGATGATTCACGCAGCTTTAATCACATTTCTCCAGGGAGTTCATCTGCAGATCAGTTTTGAACATGAATATGATGGCTCTAGTTGGGATTTGGAGCAGTGGATATAGTTTCTAGCTCAAATTTACACGTTTGGAGCCTCAAGCAACATACATAGTCAACCCAGCAGCCCTGTATGAGACCTGTATATACAGTCTGGTTAAAGCTTTTCTTTCTGTCACAATAGAAATCGGACATTCCCTGGTCCATATGTATTTTTTAAAAGACTCATTTCAAAATGACAATCGTGCCATTGTACAGCTGTGTCCTGTGATGGTGACAAGGGAATTCACTCTGAAATGAAGTGAGCACAAAGGTGTCTGTGTGGGTATTTCCTAAGAGAAGAATCAGTGACACAAACTCCACAGATTTACACTATGTGTATCGATTTTGGGAGTTTGAAACTTACTGAGTATGTTGATGAATTCTTGGTTTGTGTTTTGAAGGTTGTGTGATGTGATGGATGTACGTCTGTTGTACCTTTTTAAAGAGGTGTGTTGTGGGTAATGTAAGAGGTGCTTTCCTCTAGAGCAGTCGTACTGTTTGGAGGGCTGGGGTTCTGATAGTTGAACATCGAGACCATAATCTCCCCACGCTGAGCATGATGACTGTAACCATAAGGAGAATGGGATATTATTTGAGGGCAGTCACATCATGGAACAGTTTTTCGCTCAGCACACCTGTCAGTCAGTTCCGTTCCAGTTCTCTGTCACAGCCTCTGAGTCATGGATTAAAAATGATACTGACTGGTCACAGTTATTTTATCTTTGGGAGGATGTATTTAAAATTACAGTGGTCATTGCGATGGTAGCTATCGTTATTTTGTGAGCAGTGCCATTCTTTTGAAGTAAGCATATTTTAATCATTATTGTCGTTCTCAGTGTGAACGGAGCTTTACCTAACAACAAACTGTTAACAACATGCAGGTTTGTCCTGGGGAACTTTTAATGCAACGCTGCATTTGAATTTCCACCAATTCCTCAGTTACAATTAAGAAGCTACCAATTTTAATGTTGTAGCATATGACGGGATCGTTTCTGTGAAGTGTACTGGATTAAGCATTGACTGAAACCTGTCAGGATAGAGGGCCGCATTGATGTTTCACCACCTGAAGGTGAGAATAGTTTTGTTGGGTATTATTGGAGGAAGGTTACAGTCAGGAGGCTTAGGTCTGCTTGACAGTTTTTGAACCACGAGAAAGAAATGATGGTTAATTAGTAAACTATTCTGTATTAGAGTACATCTCGCCTTCTGGCACTGAGTGTTTCCCTGTCAACTCGGCTGTTTGATAAGGACTGTCAGGGGCTCCCAACATTTCCGAAAAAGCGCATGCACAGTGACATGCTGAAGCACCCGAGGACAGACGCCCGCCAACCCGATTTCATCTGGAGGATTCCGGGTTATTTGGTTCCACTTCGTCCTGAGGTGGCTTTTTGCCTTTCACGGTTATTATTTGCCTTTAAATGCATAACACCGTTTTCATTTCTTTGTTTTTATACTGTTCAGATAAATCTTATGTATTTAATTGTATTTGTATTTACTGTATATGGGGAGTTCTACCTGTAAAAAAAACTGTAATCTTGTATTTTGGCATGTTTGGATAATGTCTTGTATATATACAAAATTGTAGTTCTCTCAGAGAAAACAATTGATGTATTTACACGTATTTCTTGTGCCACCTAACACTGTGACATTAAAAAAAGCATATAAATATTGTGGTCTAAGTTCTGTTTTGGAAATGGGAGAGCAGCACATCCCGAACAACCAGCCAAACATGGGTTGTCTCAGATCACTCACTAGTAAATGCATGGCCTTAGAGTACACAGTAATACAGACAGGGCTGTGTGCTTTAAAGTACCCAGGTGACATACTAGAATCGCTGAAAAAAAGAAGGATGCAGTTGCATTCTATCAATGAGCTGATTATAGCTAGAAAGAAAAATCATCTGATTCTTACCATCGAAATCTTTGTCACTCTTAGAGCAGGTGCATTGTGGGTAGCAAGGAGTGTGGACATCATGTTCCATAATGAAAGTAAACAGCACTCCCACATCAGTGTTTCTTCACCTTTGTTGTTTTGCCACTCTGTTGTGGATGTACTGTACATATGAAGAGAGAACAATTTTGCACCCATTACAATACAATACATGAAACAATGGAACGTCGTACCTTAAAAAAAAAAAAAACTGATAAATACTATGTAGACATTGGGAGACAAGCACCCCCATAGCGCTGGCCCTGGTTAATCCCATAATCTTTTGAGACAGAAACAAATGTTACATTCTCAGAACCTAACAATACATGTAATGTAAAAATAATGTAAGGGCAATTACCATGCAAAAAACAAAAACCTTACTATCATACTTTTCTAACTTCAAAACTGAAATAAATAACCTATGCATTTCATAAAACTTTCACATATGTACGTATTACCAATGCCCCCATTTATTTTAAGTATTCTAAGTTTTAATTATATTTAGAATGAAAGATTCATTGCTTATATGCTAACCACATGCAATGGCTACCCAAAACTGACAGGAAAAAAAACGTTTCTCGTCTAGGAACGATGCATTATTCCCTTTTGTGTAACTTACTAAAAATGTGAATCTTTTTGAACCAATGTTTTGTTTTCACTACCTGTTGCGCCCTCAGTTGTATCAGACTGCAGACCCGTCAAAAAATACTTTGGAATTTGACGCATAATGTATAGAATGACGGGCCAATCGTAGTCAATCCTGAGCAAGGATGATTTTGCCATGACCTATTCATAATCGGTTAGATTAAACGCTATTGTCCCGTCATGGGTGAAGTTTGGGAGTAGTGGGTCGTTTAATGTCCAGGTCCTGAGCACCTCCATCTTGCTCTGCTGGTATAAACTGATGCTGCGGGGTCCTGGATACCGATGGTGAAAGAATGCCAGAATAATTTGAGATAAGAGAAACTGCTACTATACAACCCAGAACACCATCGGTAAATGCAAATGCTTTAAATAGGCTTCGGGTGCTTCCCAGCTGTGATCCTTCACTACCGCAAGTGTCTACTCCCAGTGTTGCTGTGGAGACGCGTCAAATCACCATGGAAAGGAACGGAAACTTGTTGATCCTCAGACTGACTAACCGATTTGGTGGATGCTCATGTCCAGAGCGACACGACCTACTAAGAATCTAGATGAATACCGGTTTACAGGTGTAAAAGATAGTTATGTCCATAAAGAAAAAATCTCTGAGGGTTAAATATGAATTCTTACAGCTGAATTAACACTCGCCATTTTGCTGATAAAACCTTTATTGGTGTTCTTCGCTTGATTTACTTTATTTCTCATTTATGACTGCTTGAAAGGGACAATTTTAGAATGCACCTGGGGTCATGTGATGAGAAAATGAATCCATAACAAACATTTGGTTGGACATACCAAACAAACATAGCCTTGTATAGGCCACTGGCTTTAATCATTTTATAATGTTGTCATAATATACAGTAGTGGTCTTATTGCAATTAGAAAATTATGTTCAAAACAATGTTGGTTTGTTTCACTTTGTCAAACCATTGACAAGAATGTTTAAAAATGAACCTTGGGCTGTTCTGTACGAAAATGAAGCACAGGGAAAATGTTTAGTTGGACGTACCCATATATCAGCCACTACTTGTGTGTTTGATTCGTTCATCTGAAAGTTTTCCCCTGGGGTTACGTTTCTAACGCTTTGCCATTGCGCATGAATCTTTAACAGTTAAATCCAATCTCCGATGAGATATAGGCCTATGGCATTAATTGTAACTGTGTGAACCAGTGATCATATTATCGAGGACATTCTGCAGTCGTAGTCTGCTGTCTTCTGAGGGCTGCCACTGTAAGATTCTGACATTCAGCAAATGCAGCATTGGTATTTGCTTGTCTTTCAAAATTTAAGAGCTTGAATAACATGTGCGCGAATTTAATTGCCTGTGACACGTTTCACGGTTAAATAAAGTTCTCATAATTGGAGGTGTTGATCGCGAAAATATCTTGGTTCGCAGGACCTCTTATTATCCCTAATTATTCTTAATGTGTGCTGAGTGAGGTTAACGAGGACCAGATGGATTAATCAGACCGGTTATTTTGGTCCCTCCTTATCGACTAGAACTTAGGAAGCGTGTGGGAGGCAAAAGACTTGGTGATTAAGAGCTAGATTAACTTATTTTATTGATTAGGTGGTGTATAAACATCACGAAAACAGGCATCTTAATTTGTTTCGTAGGTCTGCGTATGTGCTCATTCTCCAAGCATTCGTAGCGAGCAACTGCATATTAATGCTGTCAAAACACAACGGAGGAGTTCTCTCAAGAACTATCAGAAAATTGCTCTACAGTTACTGTAGGTGTGTTTCTAAAAAAAAAAAAAAAAACTTGACGTAACTTTGACATAACACTAACAGAATGATTGTTGGAAAATGTTTCTGGAAAGTGAAACCAAAGGAAAGTTTGTAATATGACACAGCTTGCATATACTAAATCACTAACCCTTTAAAATCAAATTTATAAATACCTGGTTCTTAGTTTCTCGTAGTACTACCCCCTATGTGACTTCAGGACTTTAGTGAATACAGATTCCTGTCAAAATGAAACAGGTAACATGAAACATTTTTGTAATAAGAAGACTGCAGGATTGCCCTAATCAGGTACTTCATCTGAAAGAATTGAGTAAAAATTAATTAATGTATAATGAACATGTGTAACTTATGGATATTTATTTGTCCTGCGTGAGGGTGTTTCTCCAGCAGTTTAAAACAGCAATAACAATGGATTGCATTTATATCGCACTTTTCTTCGATCTCAAACTATTTTGAGATCAAGTATCCTATCAGAAAGCTAATAATTACAATTTTCCTGCCTGGTATGGTTACATACAGTGTTTTAATTAGTTATTTCCTTTAAAGAGACTTGAAATACTGTTTGAAGTCAATTCATGAGAAGATGTATGCTTACCACTGGAGGGAGCTAGAGGGCTATTTGAAATGTAGATGCGACTGCCTCCGCTTTGCGGAATCATGTCAACACTATTGCGATTTATTTTATAAATGAACAGATACTGAAGCACAGTGGATGAATGTATTATTCAAACCAGCTAATTTTATGAAATGTATAATCTAAAAATAGTTTTTCACAAGTAAGCTATTGTTAATGTAACACAAGTAAAACTAAGACAAATGACTATCTGTGCCTTCTTACACTTTGTTTGGTTTCACTTTTTAATTAAATGAGAACCATTTCTGTCACAGCTTGAATTAATTCCTTTGAATAATGTTTAACTTTCTATGTGAAAGTCCCCTGAGAGAAGGAAATTACAGGAATCAAGGAAAGCGCCAAGGTTGAGGCCATTGACAAACTTCCTGTTCCCAAGTCTCGTAAAGCTTTACATGGATTCCTTGGTATGGCAGGTTATTACAGAGGATTCTGAGAGAACCTTGTGGCACCATTGGCTGACTTGCTAAGTGACAGGGTTGTTTCTAACTGGAACGCTCACTGCTAAACTTTGAAAGCAGAAAGGCTGTTCTGTTGGATGCTCCTGTCCTTTCAACTCAACAGTCCATTCAAGCAAACTGTTGATGCCAGTGACACTGGTGTTGAAGTAGTGCTTCTTCAGGAGGACCTGTTCAGCATAGATAATTCTGTGTGCTACTTCTCAAAGAAAGCTACTGTACAACTGAGAAGTAAGCATTGGCTCTGATCTTACTCTTACAAAATTCTGAGGTATGTGGGCCCTTATTTGGACTACAATCCACTAACTTTTCACTACACTATTAAAGTGCTTACTGAGGTGGAGTTCAGCATAAGGGGCAAGGATAATGTTCCTGCAGACATCCAGTGTGCAAGTGTGCCCTTTTTGCAATAAATGACAGTTTTTTTCTATTTTGGGGTTTATCTTCCATTTTGTTTATTGTCTTACAGGGGGGGTGGGGTTGGAGGGGGGTTGTGCTGTGTTACGCATTAACTCCCAAACTGTGAAAACACCCTGATTTCTCAATGGGTAGGTGCAGATGTGGACAAGTTTAAGATGGCAGATTAAGGACACAATGGAGCTGTATGTTATAGCCCGGTCTAGGGTTAGACCGTAACAGCGATAAAAGGGGAGACCAAAGTCGCGAACATCGGGAAGGTGTAACAAAATGTATTTTTATAAATGTATCACTACTTTTAACCTTATGGCAGCTATGGCCTGGTGTCATGAGGGCTGTAGTGATCTGTAAAACATATTTGTTTCTCAATTGTACAGATTTATCTGGCTAACATTGTTTTCAGTTTGTGTTATTTTGGTTTGTTTTGTTTTAGTTTAGGTTTAGTTAAGTTTACTGTAGGCAGGTGTGGGGGAATTATTGGTCGGCCTTCCAATCACAGGGAGGTCTTGGTTCCTCTCTTTTTTGTTCTTTCATTTGTTTCTCAGCCTCGCTATTTTCTGTAAGTAACAGGTGCTGTTGTACATGAAACACTTGGTGGGGTTAACCTCAGTACTTGACTTTGTTTTATATCAGGTTTTTCAGTCTGCCTGGTTTCAGAATACACGCCGTTATAGCCAAGGTTGAATTCTTTAGTTATAGTAATGAAGAGGGGTTTGGTGGAAAAATTATTTATTGAAAAATTAATGTTGGTCCCTTTAATACAGTGTTTCTCAATCCTACTCCTGGAGCCCCCCTGTCCTGCATATCTTCTATCTATCCTTGCTCCAAACACACCTGATTGAAATTAGTGTATGCTCTTGATTAAATCAGGTGTGCTCAGCTAATCAAAAGTGCCACTGATGAGTTCAGTCAGGTAGGTAGAGCAGGGAAAGATGGAAAACATGCGGAGCAGGGGGCCCAGGAGCAGGATTGAGAGTCAGTGCTTTAATAGACACATAGATATACAAATACATGCTGTATATGTGTATTTTCATTGCCAGTGTAAGAGTCTGGAATGCTGTACTGCATTCACTGCCCTCTGCTGGTGACAGCTAGCACATTGCAGAAGGACCGAGAGAAAACCAGCCTTCCAGTTACAGAGCCAACCAACCGATTGCTCTGGATAAGGGTGTTTACTAAGCAAATAAAATTTAAAAAATTATGTACATGTGCTGTTAGCCAGGGCCTATGAAAACAGACTTGTGTTCATTTAGATTACCATAAAGGGAGAGATTCAGCGAAACTTTTACTACGGGTTAAGTCCTGTTTTTGTACAGTCTGAAAAGTGGGAGACAATATATAGAAGATTCTGGAAGAAGCCTCAAGGGATATACAACTGCTTTGCAAGTCAAGCTGGGTGGACAGAGCACTTTGTTGTCCTGTGAATGAGTGAATGAATGAGTGAACGGCAGCTGTGACGGTGTCCTGAGGGTTGTTCAGCCGCACGTGCCGTATGTGGAAAAACGCAAAGATGCAGCTGGCTGTGCTCCGAGGGGGGGGTGTGAGGCGGGGGCTGGCTAATGACCTCCGGGATGATCAGATTCGCGCTGTTCGCCACGGCCCCCTGCCCCGTGGTTCGCTGACACCTTCGAACCCGAGATGGACTGATGACATGGTGGCCCTTCCGCTGCTCGTGCCTCTGTTCTTGTAAGGCCTCATAGTACCCCCTTTGTCAGCCTGAGTACATGCGCTCCCATAAGACCTCTGTCCAGAGTCGGGGGGGGGTTGCACTTTCACTCTGTGTACTGCGGGGTGCGGAGGGAGATCTACTGGGCTGAAAGCAGCAACAAAGGCCTCATTTATCCTGGTTGTTTTTCACAGAGTTTGCAGATGTTTTCATGCTCATGTAAAAAAAAAAAAAAAAAAGAAACTGCCGTGCTGTAACGTATCAACGATGAAGCAACGCCTATCAGCAAAGCTGCCCGAGCTCCGGGGGCCCCCGCACCCTGCCCCACCCCTACCCCCTCCCCCGCAGCGTTTCACCTGCAGTCTTTCAGCTGTGCCCGACACATATCTGTTCAGCTTTATTTAACCTGGGCTCCAGGGAAAACTGGGGGGGTTCCTGGCACTGACACACCCTCAGATCCAGGCCAGCTGGAGGAATCTGTTTATGACAACTGCAGATGCAGGAACATGTTTGAAACTGAAAAGGGCCAAAGTGATTGAACACATTTCTCCTCGTCATTCTGCCTGCCTGCTATAGGCAAACTTTAAGGTCTGCATGGCTGTGAGTACTATAACACTATAAAAAGACACGTGATGATAGACAGATAGATAGGCCCATAGATAACTACCGATAAAGAGACAGATGGGCCCACAGCTAGAAATACACAGACAGATACAGGCGTACAGACAGATACAGTGGATTGTCAGATAGATGGATGGATACAGATAGACAGACAGACAGGTAGACAGCCAAATACAGATATGTGGACAGACAGACATAGCATTTTTCTTTTTGTCATTTGCTGAAGATTTGCAGTTCAGGTATGATTTGTAAATCGCACCTGAGAATTGCAGGAATGAAGAAAAGCTAACGGATGAAAATGGTGGTCATCTGATACCATTTCCCTTCCCCAAAAGGTTCAATTTCCCTGATTTCAACATGGATACACTAATCTGCTAAGTTCTTTGACCTAAATCTAAAGCAAAATTTTCTGATGCTCCATTCAACCTTTACACTGGGTCATCACTGCCCACAGTGGTTCAGTTACTAAGGCACCAGTTTGGAGAACAGACAAGGGTTCAAATCCATCCATGTCATAAACATTAGCCTTAGACAATTAACTTGTCTTGGTATGTCATCAGGGTCTTCTCGTTTCACCACTATGGGTGATTTTTCAGGTGCTTCAAGAGGTGATATGAGGAAGCCATGGCCTACCAACCCCTATCCAACAAGGTAGCCAATTTGCTGTGGGTTCCAGGTCAGGTTGGCAGGTGATGTGGCCAGTTTTGAACCCACGCTGTAGGACTCGGCCTATGTTCAAGGCAACTCAAGGGCACTCAGGAGCCCCTCATGTGCTGAGTGCATTGAGCCACTCGAGATCCCCAAATATAGCTTTTACTGTTACCATGCTGTCCTAAAATATATTGGACTAAAGGGATATGTTTTTGTGCCCGTTATCTTTGACAGGGCTTCTGGAATATTATCAGAGTCTCACTTTCATAATAAAAGATTAATGTTTTTCAGTGATAGCCTATGAACAAAAATGCTTTCTGGGCCCATGAGGGCATATTGGAATGGCTGTAGATGGGCAGCATTGCTCTGTTTGATTATACACATCACTGGAAAAAGTACATACTGCATAGTCCAACAAGGCACTTCTGTCCATTTTCACACAAATCACTTGATGGAGTCCACCCGGAGCTCCTTGTCTCTGATGGTCAGGGCTGCATCAGCACCACTTCAGTGCTTTTCAGCTGAGGATTTTTAAACCTGGGCATGGGAAAGGTTATAGCATATGGTTAACTATGGATTAACCCTGGATACAACTGATTGAAGAGACAGTGGTTTCCTGTGAACGTGGATGTTTTTCAGAAATGCCAGATGCATTTTTGGGCTTGTCTCAAAAGCAGTAACTGGCTTGCACAACCATTTCAGTGCCTCACACCAACAAAAACAACTTTTTTTTTTTTTTTTTCATAAAAGTTGAAATGAGGGCAATTAACCCGTATCTGTTTGGCAATAAAAAAAAGCTGATAGCACGCCTCCCACATGAGAACACATTCACACACACTTTTAACAAACTGACTTTGAAATGTTGTGCAACAACCCAAAATGAACGCTTATCTGTGAAGACCTAAGCTGTTATTTTGGTTTTATTTTTGTTATGTCTTCAGGTAAGGACAGAGTGGTTTCCCATTAATTTCACAACATCCAGCAATCCAAAGTACTCCGGCCCACCAAAGCCAAGCGACCCGTTTGCAATTTCTAGAGCTCGTGGCACAGTCTCCTATGCGCTGTGTCTCTCTCTGTCACTGGTAAACTTTTTTAAAAAAGCAGGTTAACGGGTTGAGCAGATGGCGGCGTCCTGGGTGGTAATTATCAGCCACTTTCATTAAAAAAGAGAAGACGCGGCCACCAGGTCGACCGCCGACATATTCGCCGGTCAGAGCAATCAAAGAGGCCCTACGAGGTGTCACCGGTCGCCCGGCTCCATATGGGAGAGATTTTCAGCTTCACTGCGTGACATCACCTAGAAGGCTTCCTGGACTGTAATGAGAAACGCCAGATATAGGTCTGCCATGTAGCAGATTTGCCTGGTCAGTGAATACCCTTTTACGGAGTCAAACACATTCAATGTGGCGAAGAGGAGAGAGACTCTTTGCGGTGCATGCGTTTCGATCTCGGCGTCTTTTGGCTGGGCAAGTTCTTCCTAATAGATGCATTTGCACGACATTAGACACGCGGGGCCTGTTTTGAAGAGCTTAAGCGTTTATTTTTGTGCAGATCTGCCGAAATTAAAGGTGACAGCTCATTTAAATCCTGTTTGATTTGGGAGAGATGTAATACACTACAAGGTGACGGCCGCTGTCTAGTACAAGCTCGCATGCAAAAATATGTAAATGCCGCCCGTATTAGAATCTTTGTCTAGTTGCCATTCTCACATGGGGCACATCAAAGCCATATGACCTGATTCTGCACCTGCTGTTTAATTACATTTACAAGACAGACACACTCTCCACTCCCGGTGATATACAAATCCGTTTTTATTGCCTCAGCCCTGTAATGTACAAGGCGATTGACTGCTGTGCGGTAATGGCGCCTGCCAAAGCGCTCCTTTTGAAAAGATGCTAAATCCCTCAACGCAGAGCGGCAGGCAAGCTCTTGGCCATCTATGAATGCAACGCCAGTCTAGCTATCTACACATCTACCATGAACCCCCTAACCTACAACACACACACACACACACACACACACACACACACACACACACACACACACACACACACACACACACGCACATACAACTGATAACGCTACAGTTGTAAGAACACATTTGTGTGGAGTAAATCACGAGCCTAACGCCTGGTCTGAAAATGTGATGAGGCTAGCAATGGTGACAAGCCTGAGCTTGTGGATGAAACCGTCTGATAAAACGACCTATATTTAAACATATTGCCGTGGAGCTCATCTATCATGTATTTTCGCGATGCAGTCCAAGTGTACAGATTCAGTGAGAGAGAAAGGCATGCTTACAGTAGATATTTGCCATATGCAGTTTGGTTTGGCACGGGCTTGTTATGATGAGATGAACTTGGGTGGAATCATCAAGGTCTCTGTGTTCTAGCCATTGGACATGCGGATACACACATGAGACAGGGAGACGCAGAATTCAGCATTAATGAACTGCTGCCGATCTGGCGCGAACACTCAGCCTGCCATAACCAGCACCTCAAGTGAACCTCATCCAATGCTGCACTGAAAAAAACACAGGACTCCTTATTCAGAGTGATTACAGAAAGATCGTTAACGCTTCAGAGCTGGGGACAGTAGGCACAGTCTGGGTTCTGTAAGTGCAGCATACTGTTGTGATACATAGACTGGTTAGAGCAGGGCGAACACAGACGCAAGAGGCTGTGTAGAGCTATGTGTACTTTCACAATATAACCTAGTGTAATAGTGTTGCACACTGAAACCAGCATCAGTGCCACCTGCATTATTCCAGAACTCAAGAGTATGATGCGGTATTTCTATCTGCCGTTGGAAATGGCAGCTTTTATGAAATGGTAAAAACTCGTTCAGTTCAAATGAATTGCGGAGCAGTGCTGCACAGCGATAACACGCTCTGCATGCAAGATGCATTAGAGACTGCCTGTGCCTCCCCAGCACGTTCAGCAGCTGCGCCTGCTAATATTGCGCCCGCGCATCAAATGCGGTGTGCCAATGGCATTAGCTAGCAAGGTTAGAGAGGGTGTCTACCTCAGGCATACCAAAGTACTGTAAGTTTGTCAACTTCAAAAGGCACAGCTTTTCTGCAAGAGGTCTGATTGACCTGGGTTTCTCTGAGGGCACCAGTATCATGCAATTAACCTGGTACATTGCAATGTAATATTTAGTACAGCATCCAATAGATACATAACATGTAATATAACAACCAGTAGCTTGATGGATGGCAAACCTGAGTATGCCTGAGTAGCATTTATTTATAAAATTAATAAACAGTTAATTAATAAACAGTTTATTTAGCTATCGTGGCTTCTCGTATGATTCTTTGTTAGTCACTTTCTATAACATTAGATAAGGGAAGGGAAGCCTTCTGAAAGATCATTTTGGGCACTATGAATTTCCCTCAGATTGACTGTAATGCTTATCTTGGTTTTCCAGCTTGATGCTCTATTGCTGATGTGTTCTTGCAGCTCTCACGATGTGCATTATACATATCTTACCAGGACAGCCTTGTATGTCACTTCAGATAAGAGCATCCACCAAACGAATAGGTGATCATATAAAAAAAATATAGGACATAATATCAGTGAATAACCTTTAAGCTTAAAAACAGGAAAGCGGCGCAGATTTCGGAGAGGCGTCTGTGTTTTTTGCGCGGAGGTCCGCGGCCGCCGCGCGCTTCAGAAACATGCCCCGGGTCGCCGCGGCCCCAGCTTCGCGGGCAATTCATAATAGATGATGAAATTTGGCAAGCGGCGGAGCCTTATGGTCCGCTCTTCCTCCCGCAGCTGCTCGCTTTCCCACAACTCATCTGCGCTGACCGAGTCGCAGGCGCAGACGCGCTCGCGGCCGCATGGTGCCGGGCCTGCCCGCCGCTTCCCCCATCAGCACGCTCTGCATTATTCAGCGCGCTAAATATTCCGCAACAAAAAAAGAAAGTCTCCGGCTCTCTCCGGCTGCGGCCGCCTCTCTTTGTCTCTTCGGGGCATTTTTTGGAGCGGCACGTTTTGTAAATTTGGCACGGGCGCAGATGAAGCACGGCACTTCACTGGCTACACGGTGGACGCCGGGTCGGGATTCGGTGTAATTCTGTCCTCAGCTTTGCACGCTGAGTTTACGTGCCTTGCGCTTTCTCGTCCTTCACGTGACGTTTTTGGGTCCGGCAGTCCCCAAACGTCGAGGAGGAATGTACAAGAACGTGCAAAGAAACAACCAACAAAAAATTGCACCAACTGCGTTCTCATCCTGACACTAGGGGGGGTGACATCACCTACAGCAGTAGGCCTGTATGCTCCTCTGTGCCCTGCCACAGTCACCCACTCTAAAAGCTCATTTTACACCAAGCCAATGGCTCCTGCTGAATCAGTGCATCAGGAAAAACTGGCATTTCAGTGTCTTTCAGGGCAAATGCTTTCCATCTACCCACACGGCCCCGGTGAACCTCCCCACAGCAAGAAGAACAAAGCAGGCCCTCCAGACCAGTAGGACCACTTTTGAAAATTACTCCATAGTTACCTCCATTCATTATTGAATAGCGGACAAAGACATGTATAATTACCACTAATTCATCTCTTCTTACCAACTAATTCCTCTGTCTCTGGAGCAGGTTATGCAAGTGTAACTTTTTATGTTATAACACTGGGGTTTCATTGGGGGTTTCTATCAGGTCCACCCACTCCTCTTTCCTACCAACTGTTCAGAGTTTTTAATCCAACAAATATGGGTCAAATTAAGGCCTGAGTGAAATTAACGCCTCGATACAGTGTTGAGTTCTGCTTCTATTCTGTTCCCGGTGCCAAGATGCCCCATCCTCAAGTCTCCCTCATATTTCTGATTGGCTCAGAGATTCACAGTGAGACTTTGACATTTTACATATAAATCTGTATTAAATTAGTATAAAAGGATAAAAGAAGAAATATAAAAGACCAAGATGGATCTCATAATCTCCTAACATCTCCCTTTCATTTCCAACTACCCATGCACACTGATGATGTAAAGTCCCCACAAGAATCAGGAGTTACGACCTCAGACTCCCCTTTTGAAAAAAGAAATGTAACATTATGTAGAGTGCATCTCAAGTGTGGACATTATGTTCTATCTTTTTAAATTTGCTGTTTTTTTCAAGTTGTGGTTAAATATTTTGTTAAAGTTGCAATCTCTCTGACACTCTTTCTCTTCTCCTCTTTCTTACTCTCCCTTCCTTCACCTCTTTTCCCTTTCCATCTTCCAGTCTTTCTTTCTCTCACTCCCTCTTTCCCTCTCACCTCTCTCTCTCTCCCTCCATCTGTCCCACTCTTTTTTCTCTCCCCCTCTCCTTCCCTTTCTCTTTCTCTGAGTGGGGGTGTAGTGATTGATGGCTTGGCTTGGACCTGTATGGCAAAATGCGTGTGTGAGTGTGTGTGTGTGTGTGTGTGAGTCAGAGCAGCGCGGGCAGCTGTTTTCTCAGAGCGAGGGAGGAGAGGAGAGGAGAGGAGGAGAGAGAGGAGAGGAAGTCTTCGGCTCGCCCTTCAGGCAGGCCAGGTGTCTCGCGCTCCACGCTGTGTCATCCGCGGAACTTGGCACGCGGCTCCCAAACGGGTGCGCTGCATTGTTCCCCTTCCCCTGGGGTGAGCGCAATTAACGCACGCGCGCGCACACCTCATCTCAGAAGACATGCGAGAAATTAGGCCCGGAGCCGCTTGGCGAGGGGGTCGTACAGGAGAGCTTGTTTTGTGAAGGTGCAGGTGCAGGCTTTGTTTGAGTGCCAGGTCATTCGCTCCTTTTGCTTTCCCATTAGCATTGTCAGCTTTTTATGTTTTTTTTTTTTATCAGGAAAAAAAATCGTACATTTGTGCTGCGCTCTAGAATTTGTACACTTGGACTCAGGTGTGTTAAACGGCCCCAGAGAAAAATGTGATGGCAGAGTTTAAAATACTCTAAACTTTGTGGTTATTTGTGTACATGACTTACAGATGAAATAATTAATGAGCGTTCTTGTACTTGATGATTTTTATGTGCCTTTGGCAGTTGTCCACAAGCACTCAGACGGCAGAACAACAATGACAATAAATAACAGTAATAATAATAATGAATCAAATAACAATAATGATGCGAAATGTAAAACTTAAAACAGGATTCCTGATGCAAGTTCACACATAAACAAAATATTAACAAAATAGGAGCAAGGCAAAGGCAATGACAAGATGCAACACATAATCACAAGAAACGTTTAAACTTGCCTATAACACAAAAAGCTGCTCTGGTGAAGTACCTGAGGGGGGCGCTGTGACATTATGGATGGCCAGACACATGGCTTTCAGGACAAACAGCATTTAGGAAGTTCTGCAATATCTAAATATGGTACTTCCACCAACGCTGGTTCCACAGTAACTAAACGACACGCTCACCATATGGGTTTCTTATTGGCAGTTTCTTAAGAGTCAATAGTCATGCTCACCCCTGCCCCTGAAATTTAAATAAGAGGTAGATGAAAGCGTCGCTGGTAAAAACCAATCAAAGACCAAACCGTGGGGTTATAATGTACATGAATACATGTAAATAAATGACATAGTAAGAATGACCCTTTTTCATGCTTTTGTGAAGCTCTCAAGCACATCTCTTGCCCCACTTAATATATTTTTTCCCCCTCAGTTTCTCTCTTGAAAGGCATTATATTTCAATTAGCACACAGTTGGCGAACCCTTCTTAAGGCACTTTGATGTGTCACACACCTGTTTACAGGGGTACTGATGGAGAGCTACACCAGCAACTTTACAAACCCAGTGCCACGGGGTGCAGAAAGGACCTCGGTTCTGATCCGTTTCAGTTTGTTATGCTGCTGTTTTTGTTTATTACTTTCTCTTTTTTCCATCAGAGTTTGGTCTTTGGAGGGAAAACATCTCAATCAGAGAAAAGGATGCCTTTTGCCAAACCTGAAGCTGGTTTCTGAATCCTCCTCATGGAGGCTCAGGGCCAAACTTGCTAATGTTGTGTGGTCATGGTTTTACTCACATTGGCTACAGAGTGTTTTTTTTCTGGAAAAGGCCCAAATGAAGCAATCTTTAATAATCGGTTAAAGGTGCTGTGCGAAATGAAAAATGATTGAATAACTAGATTGATGATCAATCTTAATTGCACTCTTTCATTACAGACAAGGCAATTTGATCTTTGTGGTCACTGTCCCCTAGGAGGATGATGTTAGGACAGGACCCCACAAAAATTCTGACCTCTAACCCCATGTGGACAAACCCCACCCCATGTAGAGAGAGTGCAGGAGGCCTAAGCTTTCTGTCTCACCTACCCCACAAGTAGCGCTCATCCAAGCTGCCATAGCAATCCTGAGCAGGACAGAGTGATGGATGTAATCATGATTGTAGAATCACGCCATCTCATTTTTCATAAGATCTCATTTCCAGAATGTAAATGGCGTGCCTCTCGGTTCAGAAGAAAGATCTCACGTCTCATTAGCCTTGGCAGGAAGTCATGAATTCTCTCCATCTGTCTTATTTTAAATATATCTGTGTGTAAGAGGTCAGCAAATTGATTTTTAACCAACTTTATGAAGTTTTTTTTTTTTTGAAAAAGTACCACAACCCCCAGTAGTTTGCAGAAACGGCTAATTGCTCTCCACGTTGCATTTTTGATGATGGTGACAGTTGGTTCGGGAGACTTGCATGCCCATGCACCAAATTAAATAAAACAAAAGGCGGGAGTTGGCCGGCTTCTTTAGAGGGGCAGGGCATGTGCCTTCTTATTTTCTGTCTGAGAGAACAAATGTAGCACACCAGCAAACCTTGGCAAATGCAGAACACAGCTTGAAGCCAGTGGAGGAAAACTGTCCTCAGATTAAAAATAAGAACAAAGGAGAACTCCACGCACCCGCACCTCAGTCCTCATTATTTTGTGGTTTTGTAACCAAGAGAACGGGATCTGATCTACAAACCATGGGCAGCTGGCTTATCTCCACCAGCAAAGCCTGCTGGGATTTGTAGTTTTGTCTTTTTCTGTTTGTTTGTTTTGTTTTGTTTTCCCATTGACATGCAAATCCCAACTGTCCCTCCCTCCGATCTTGATAGTTGCAAAATTTCCGAAACAGAAGGAGCAGGGAGTTCATTCGGATCCTTTTTTTTTAAATTATTAAATAAAATATGAAAATGCTTTGAAGGGTTGGGCTCCAGACCAACGCTGGGGGTTGCAGGGGCCCCTGTCCTGTCATACAGAATACAGGCCATGTTCCCTGTTTCACTCACTCTCTCTCTCTCTCTCGTCCCATTGCTACTGCATTGTGGGGACACAGATTGCGTTCCCTGTGCCATTGGAGACACCGTCCCTCGAGTGAGATGCAAAAACGAGGCACCCATCTGCCGTGCAGATTTTCTGCAGCTCCCAGAAGCCTTGGCAAGCCGGAATTGGGTGGGGACGGAACTTGACTTGCCTGTCCCCAAACCCATGGAGCCAACGCTAACTTTGAGCACAAGATGTCAGGAAGTCAGGAAGAGAGACGGACTCACAGAGACGGCACTCCAGGGCCACAAATTTCATGCCAACGGCGCAGAAAACCAGGGTGTGGCACAGAACAAATTAGGGAAATATGCAGTCGTATACACACTGAGGTTTTACATGATAAATGGCTTTGAAAGATTTTTCAGACTTTTTCTTAATTTATTTTTTCTTTATTCTATTCTATTTGTTTTTATTTATTTAGTCACTGCCATCTGAAATTCCATTGCAGCAGTGACCCACACGATCAGCCCAAGTTTTAAACCTTCCGGCTGTATTGTTGCCATCAAATACACACAGACTTATTAAAGATCACAGCCCACAGGCTGTGGTAGACAATCTTTAAACTTCTTTCAAGTGATAGAATTACACCATGAAGCCACAAGACCACAAGCAAAGGTGCATCATGCATGTGTCTTAGATTTTTGTCCATGACTATTTTGAACTTTTTTGGTCATTTTTCTATTTGTGAGTCTGATGGTTAAGTCAAATGCAGGTAGTTAGTCAAATGCGGGAGTTTTCCTCTCTTTCAGAAGTGCGCTGGCAGGGTTTTGGTCTCTCACTGAGAGAGAATTGTGCCTGTAGAGTTCAGCTCTGCCTCACAGAATCAGCTAAACTGGATAAATAATTCCCTCCACCTCCAACCCAGCTGATGTGTTCTGTTCTGGTGCAAAATTGTTGCCGTGCATCACCCAGGTAGGTGCTCCACATTGGTGATGACTGAGATGTTAACCCCTCTCCAACTTTCACCGTAAATGGTTTGAGATCCTAGATAGGCACGCATATAGAGGCAATTGATTATCATTATTACTATTATACTTAGTATTATCCTTACTATATGTGCTAACAGAGTTCATCTCACCCCTCGGAACCATGCCAGAGTTCATCTCTATCTGAGAGCCACACCAACATGGTTCATCTCTCTCTCTCTCTCTCTCTCTCTATCTCTGTCTCAGAACCATGCCAATGGAGTTCATCCATCTCAGAACCACTCCAACACGGTTCATCTCCCTCTCTGAACCACAGCGGTGGAGTGCATCTCTCAGAACAACACAGGCGGAGTTCATCTCTCTGTCAGAACCGCGCACCGGCAGAGAGCATCGCTCTCTCTCTCTCAGAACGGCGGCGGTAGAACTCGTCTCTGTCGCGGAGCCACGGGAGGAAGCCTGGATCCAGACCGCTTCCTGTGCAGCGGGCCGCGGCGGAGCGGCGGGGGCGGTGCGGCGACGCGGCGTGCTCCAGACTTCCTGTTCTCACCTCCCACTCGGCGAGCGCAGGCCCAGGAGCATTACCTCCCTGCTCGCAGCTGTCGGCAGAGACGCGCGCAGGTGTTGCGCTGGCACTTCAAACGGCAGCTCGGGCCGGGGGGGGGGGGGGGGGGAGGACGGGTGGGGTGGGGGAGGGGGCTAAACGCAATGTCACAGAGGCCCTTCGGAGGAACCTGGGAGAGCGGGGCGCGCCTGCCGTTTGAAGCCGGCCCCGCTGCTCTCTCTCTCCCCCGCGCGCGCCGCGTCGTCGCCGAGGCGATCGGAGACCGCAGATGGCGCCTTTCATTGTTTGCGTTCGGTTGCGTCAGTTCAGGAGTTCGGTAAGTGGGACGGCTCACCTCGAAGTTGTTTGTGCGAGCGCACACTTGTTCGGAGGAAACGCGGAGGCGTAGCCGCGGCGGGATTCGGTCGGGTCCTCCGCCTCGTCCGCACACACTACCTCACCCACTTTCAGCAAAGCTTTCTCTTGAGAGAGGGGCCACCATGGCCCCTGGTCTCACCCAGAAGGAGGTTCCATTATCAGGGCCACCAATGACGTCACAGCCACAACCCTGGCTTCAGTCTCACGCCCAGATTCCATCTTGTCACAGTGTACATCATGCCTTCAGTATGAGTAAAGATTCCTATTTTTCCTTTTAGCTTGATATTTCCATCCAAATTTCTGAAAACAAACTTTCTGTGAAAATCAAGAAGTCAATAGAATTGTTTTGAGTTGTCACTTATAAAAAGTTGAGGACAAAGAGCTAAGTGGTTAGATGGGTTCTTTCCAGCGTCAGAAACAGTTTCTTAATGCAAGGGAAACCTTCAACCGCAGTCAGTGAACAGGTTTTTAAGGTGATGCATGCAACATGAACATATACAATTTATTCTGACTTCAGTTACACACCCACATATACTGTATATATATATATATATATATATATATATATATATATATATATATGTATATATATATATATATATATGTGTGTGTGCATATAGATATAGATGTAGATATGTATGTATACACACACACACACACATACATACAGTACCAGTCAAAAGTTCGGACACACCTGATTAAGAAAATGGGAAACATGCATTAAAGACATTTTGATCTTAAGACTTACATTTAAATGCCTCAATTTTTTCTTAGACAAACATAAATTGTGGAATTGATGCCTTTGTATGAATTTCTTTCCAAAAAAATGTAATTTTAAAAAATATTTTTTGGCTATTTTGAAGAATCTAAAATAGTTCTCTAATCTAAGATAGTTTTGATTTGTTTATAACACATTTGGTCACTGCATAATTCCACAGTGCTACTTCACAGTTTTGATGTCTTTACTATTATTCTAAAATGTGGAAAATTGTAAAAATAAAGAAAAGTGTCTCCAAACTTTTGACCGGTACTGTATATATGCAAATAAATTTTATATACTTCTATACATATACATCTAGAATGTTTCTAATACAACATAAGATATTTTCTTTTATCAAAAGCCTGCACATGCTCTCATGCAGTGTCGCCACCGTTATTATTTTTATTTTTTTCCCTCTTCGCACTCGGTGACACTGTGACCGAAGCTCCGCTCTCTGAGGTTTCTGAGGGCTGAAGCTGCTACCTCTGAATGTTCCCATGGCCCTGTGACGCCTATCCGCATGCACCATGCACTGACAGGAGACGAAAAACAAGCACCACACGTGGCATGTTCATAAGCCGCGCATTATTTTCAATGTGCTTTCATTTCGCCTGCACTTCCGCTCATCTCCGTTTTGGTCAAATACAAGATTTTTCAGTGATTTGCACCCTTCTAAGGCAACGCTGATTGTGCATCAGCTGTATTACTGACTCTCATCTCAGATGTTGAGATAAGATTCATTTCCGTCTCATAGTTGGGTAAATCAGTAGTCAGGTTGTAATAATAATGTTTGAAATAGGTCACATTTATTCTATTAGAAATCCTTTTTGTGCCTTGAGTGGTACCTCTGCAGATCCATAGATCCTCATGCATCTGGAGGGGCAGCAAGTTCAGAGCATGACATTAGCCCATCCAAATCATTTGGAGGTCACTGAATCTGCAAAGCTTTACGAAAAAGCTTTATGAAAAAGCACTGAACTCTCCACTGCTCCCTGCAGCCCCACACGTTCACAGTCACTGATCACATGGGATAAACTGACCAATCAGTTGCCTGTGCAATTCTCCAGTGAATGCAGGTATTTCTCAGTGTTTCCTTAATGTGATTGCGAAAATCTGATTACATGATGATTGCTGTCTTTTTGGACACGCTTAGCATACTGTGTGAACATCATGCTGAGCTTCGACTGGGTTTTCTGCTCAAGTCAGTGCGCTGTCACTAAGTCCATTCAACGACAGGCTCTCACCTCAGATCATAAAAGAACAGATCTTATTGGCTGAACAGATTGACATTCCTGCATAACTAGGGAGTTGCATATTGCATTTCAGTATGACTACAGAGTGTCCACATTTATGTGTGACTACAGAGCATGCACATTTTATTTTAGCATGACTATGGTGTCTGCACGTTTTATTTTAATACATTATAACCACGGAGTGTGCACGTCACATTCTCAAAGGATTGATTCATGGATTCCTAAAATAATACTAATATTAAAGAGAAAAGTACACTGCTGTGCTGTATCCATGCATCATAGTTGGCATTCAATGTCAGAATCTGTTTTGCTCACATCCAGAACCTTATTTAAAACAAGGTCATCCGAGGAAATGGCTTTCCTATGTCCAGGTGCCTCTCCATCTGTCAGAAATGAAAAGAGGGGCGGCCAACTGAACCATCAGAGGACCTGCACTGACGTCCAACTGGTGCGTTCCCAAGGAAACCAAGACTATGAACAGGCAAGTAAGTGCTGTAAGGTCTCTCCCCCAACCCCTCAGGAGAGGATTTGATAAATACGAAGAAAAGGATCTGTAACCTTGTTTCCATCTCTAAGCCTGCTTAACAACAGAAACAAACACTTCACACAACCCTATTTATATGTAATTCTATTTAAGAAAATACACATACGTACACACACAATAGCCCTGTAGAAAACATTCTGGCCAGAGGTGAGAGGAGATGTTGCTGTAATTGGAGGAAGAAACCAAGCTATTTTATTTGTTCTTAAAGGTTTCAGTTTATTTCCAAGCTCATGCCTGTGTGCTCTGTGCATGAGAATCAGGGAAGTAAAAACGGCGTTTATTATAAAGGGGGAGAAAGTCAAGAAGGTCACTTTGCTTGGAGGTTCGATAAATGTCAACTCCACTTTGACACAAATTTATGAGAACGTGGAGGTATGTCTCGGATGCTCTCAGGTTGATTGCATTATGTGTGTCAGGGGAGCAGGGCGATATTGCACATTTTCTAATAAATGTGGGGCTGCTTTCACAAAGGGTACAGCTCAATATTTCATATATCAGCCTGTATGGGCAAATGTTGACAGATTTTACAGGAAAAGGCAGGAATGAGAGGTGATTGGTTTGTTTTAATGAAAGGAAAGGCTTCCTCATTGTCTCTTGGGCAATCCCAGCACTGGGGGATGAAAGTGGGGGGGTTTGGCTGCCTTGCCCAACTGCAATATAACAATATAATATGATCTAAAAGGATTGATTGATATAATTTAACAAATGAATATTACTTATCACAGCAAAAAATACAAACAGGGTTAACAACAGTGACTGAGCTGCTGCTGTTCTAAGAAAAAATGGTGCATGTTTTTGTTTTTTTTTGCTTAACATACATAGAAATGCATTCTATAGGAAAAAAAATTATTGGAAAAGATGCTAAACAAACAACATGGTTAAGGAGGAGTGTGACATTCTATGTTTTTTTTCTGTTTTTCCTCCAGCATGTGTATTGATCCAGGTGCTTGTTTTTCTCCCTTTATCATGTTCTGCAGGTGCTACCACAGATTCATGAGTCCGACAGCGAGAAGCGCCATTTCCTGTCTCAGCCTCACACGTGCGGCGGCCCCGCTCTGCATTGAAGCTGCGGGCGCGCTCATTTCAATTTCTTAAGACGTGATCGATACGAGACCCTTCATGCTTCAGGTTACAGTCCCTAAGTGGGTTAGCCGGCACTATAAAAAGAATATAATTCAATTTGAGGATGGGAGCACCAACCTCAACCTCACACAAAGACAGGAGGTGCTCAGAGGAAGAAAAAAAACACAGTGAGCATTGAATTCTAAATGGTTAACTGCATACTTAAGCATGCACATCTTTTATATTGTTTATTAATATGCATCCATCTTCACTGATATTACAGATCCACGGGAGTGTTTATCTGTCAGCAAAATCATGCTTTGTTGGTTAAAAATGAGTATCTGTGCGATCTGTGCAGCTGAATGCATACACTGCTCTGAGCTCTTCACAACCACATTTCTACATTTACTAGGCTGGGAAGAGTTGGGTTCCCCTGTTCCCCTGATTGCTGCCACACCAGTATGGCTTCTTAATGATGTCCTCCATACACTCTCTCTGAAAATCTGCACACTCAAACAATAAAGACCTCTGCGGCATGTCAAATATTATAGGAACAATAATATATTCATTGCTTTTGTTTTTTTCCTGAACAAGAGGATGGCATTAAGAATGCATTAAGATGGCATTATAACCAACAACGGGTCACACTGTTGCATTAGTCAAAAGCACCATGGTCATGGTCACCATTGGTCAAAAGCACAATGAATGAAGATGTGTCACTGTCTTTCAACAGGAGTGCAAATTCATTTTAAAACTGGAAGAAATTTGTATTAAAATATTTATTCCTCAAACCAATTTTTCCTGTTAAGCACATCTTACAATAACATTAGACTGGATTCACTTTACTCACATATAGGAAATGGGAAAAATCACCACAATCCATTAAGAAACTCATAAAGAGTAAGTATGTAGTTATGCCTCTAATGTAAAAAAGACTGAAGTGCAAAAGTTGATACCCATGGAAGCTTAGTGATGCCATCATAACATAGTATCTTCATCTCTGATCACATCATGACAAAATACTAAACTCAGGATTTTGATATTGCCAAAATGGGTGTGATTATCAAGTATTTCAACAGTTTGGTCAAAATCATGAGTTATGCATATAGTCATCCTGAAATAACCATATTGCTAATGATGAAATCCTGGGTTATGTATCTTGTGGTCTCAAGATTCCGATAATATAGAAATCATAAGATAATTATCTCATGATCAAGACATAATGAACCCCCAAAATGTTATTTTACTATGGCCTCAATGGACCACCATATGCTGCTGATGTTTTATTGAAAACGTCTGCTTTTAACAGTGATTATAGGTGAGATTACCCTATAAATATTCCTAGGCACATTTGTCGTATGAGTAGTTCCAAATGTTTTTTTTCCCCTCTTGTTCCTCTTGGTTATTAAATGCTACCTTTAAACTGCTGTTTTTTTTCCACTGCAGTACTGTTTTTTTCCCATCAAGTTATTTTCAAAGGTCAAAGCCAGCAAATGCAAATTAAACTGATGCTTCAGAGAACCTCTGATTTTACTCAGGGGGGATTCATGCCATGCTGTGTCATTTACTGTAGCCAGCCTAGTTTATTTGGAAAGACATTATTCCGGATAAACATCTCACCAGAAATGTTTTCACACAATACCGGGAGTATAACAAAGGCAATAGACTGAAGCCCAGGTCTTGCCGAAACAGCTGACATGGAGACAGAAAAGTTATCAAAGAGGAGAAGGGGGGAAAAAAAGAATGTGTCTCGTTGTCTTTTTTTCTCATTTAGAAACAGAGCAAAGGAAGCCCTCACCATAAATTAAAGGCCGTATCTATACTCTGCAGGGCAGACTGCACGGGGGAGGTTGCCGTTATTGAAAAGTAATAAAAATACAGAACGTGGCTGGAGGCCCACTGCAGCTCCGTGTAAGACACAGGCACACAGTGGAGGCTCCAGGACAAGATAAAATGTCACTTCCAACCAACACGCGCGGGGCTCAACTCTCGGCTCTTATCATTAGCCCCACACACGCCGCTTTCTCTTCAGAACAATTAGCGTTATGCTGGAGCAGAGCATGCGAAATGTCATTCAGCGCGGTAAACCGGTTATTATATCACAAAGGCTGCAGCTGAGTCAATTATTCAGTATTGGGGGGAGGGCGGTGGAGGGGGGTCGGGGAAAAAAAAAAAAAGCTCGGCACCTGGACAATGAATTCCTGATTTAATCAACGCTGCAACAGTGAGGACAGCGGTTCCACAGGTCAGTGCTATCAGCAGAAGGGAGCAGTGGATCTTTAATTACGCCGCTCGCCCGGCAATCTCAAATTTGCATATGCGGAAATGGGGAAAATCCACCCGTTGTCAGTGCAAATAAAAAAAAAAAGATTTCATAAAAAGGACACAAAAATCCCCTAGAGTTGTTCAGCTATGGTTTGTGTGTGTGTGCACATGTGTATATGAGACAGACTGAGAAAGAGAGGAAGAGAGAGGAGGAGAGACGGGGACAAAGAGAGAGAGAGGGAAAGAAAGACAGAGAGAAAGACGGGGATGAGAGGGTGGGGACAGAGAGAAACAGGGTAGAGAGAGAGAGGGGGAGTGAGTGTGAGAGAGAGAGAGGGAGTGAGTGTGTGTGAGAGAGAGAGAGAGAGAGAGAAAGAGAGAGAGAGAGAGAGAGAGAGAGAGAGACAGAGAGAGATTTCACGGGGATGCGCGGTCTCAGACAGCCTCTGCTCGGAGAGAGTGGGCCAGATGGAGCGGTGCTATGAGGCCGTGCTCCGTGGCCCCCGGGGGAGGGGGGAACGCTGTGCCCCCGACGTTTGGGCAGGTGCCGGGAGAGGCCCCGCTCTTTCACTCCCCGCCTGCTGCGCGGCCTCCAACCCTCCCGCTGAGGAGGTGACCGAAATGCCACCGCGTCCCGCCAGAGACAGGCCTGCCTCGCCCCGCTTGACGGGCGAACGCGGTTGTCAGGCGGGACCCTGAGCATTCACCCTCAACAGGAACACAATGCCCGCAGACCACAAGCCCGATCCGGGCAGGTACAGATAATATTGTTAATCGTGCAGAATGGAGAGCCGGTCCCAGCACAATGGGAACTGGCGGTGCAGTGACTGGAAAATATCCTCTCTCTTCTCTTTTTTTTTTTTTTTCATTCGAGTACAGAGAATTTAATTTAGGTGCTTTTTCTACCGCCTGGCCCCTGCAGTGTCTGCCAAGGTGTTCAGCCCTGATACACAGGAAGCCAGATTTCTGCATCCTTTTAAAAAGCGGTGCGTGTAAATTGTGAGAAATCCTTCCTGCTCCTCTCTAATCTTGCCGGGGAAACAATAAAGGCACATTGCGCCCAATCTGAGCACTGTGCACACTCCCTCATACTCATCTGGATATGTTATGCAGAGGGACTCCCCCTGTAAATGAAGATAAGGCATTAAGTCCATGACAGGAAAGTTATTATTTTTAATTAGCTGAATATTCATTTTTATAATGTTATGTAAAATGTTCCCTATGTATTTCTATATACCGCACTGATACGTGCGAGAGCTTTTTTTATCATTTAACGCATTCACGCTGACATCAGGCCTGTTATATTTTGCAGTGCCATTACTTTCTCTGGATTTGCAACCCTTGCACGACACCAGTAAAATGAGCAGTGATGTGAGTTTGTTCCATTAAGAATTTAACTTAATTTAATCCTGAAAACTGAGTAAGGTACTACCTTACGTGTGTCTCATTAGCTGATACGTGATTCCAGTGTTGCGGCCTTCTTTGGTGTATAAATATATGAACACAGAGGGACAATGGCCCTTAGCAAGGCTGACCCACAGTGCAGACAAGTAAGCACTTTCTCTTGGGTTTATCTTAACTAATCAAGCCCTTTTTAAAAATCTGATTAGAACCCCACACAACTTGCCAATGCAGTTAACACAAATGTTCTTCAACAACAAAAAAATTGCCATTTTAAAAACCACCCAATTTTAACCAACGGAATACCATATGAGGTGAGATCGGTACACTTAAATATATATTAAAAAAAGTACACAAGGATCGCAAGCACATTTTGCGATATTTTATACGTATTTAGACACTGGATGACTCATAATTCAACACTTTGGGATGAACACAGGTGAAAGGATGTGGGTTTATGAGAAAATGGTTTTGATAACAACAAGAAACAGAAACGTGCACGCCCATGCCTCTGCCGTGTCTCTGTCTTTTCCTCTTTGTAACTTATCAAACCGAACGTACTCTTTCGTCAGAGGCGTACCAAAGAAACGTTCTGATTCTTCTAAGAAAGGAGCCCCAGACTGGCACACGATCACCACGTTCCCGCCTCGGGTGTGTGCGTGGAGCATCCACGAAATGCTGGATCTCTGTGCAGGTGCAGTGCTACCCAGGGGCTCAAATCACAGCTGCAACCGCTGCTATCTTAAAGACTGCACTCCGCGATCCCGGCAGAAGGCACTGCTTCGGCTTTCCTGTTCACCGGCGTAGCTTTGCTCTGCCACGCCGAGAATGTGGGTCGGTGTGGTTGAATGTAGTTTAACCTACAAGTGCTCTTTGCTCTGGTGATGGGGTGGTGGCTGAAGCTACGTCGTTTAAGCACAGCGAGCCTCGGCGGAGGTGGACGTGGGGGGTCTCTGCCCTCCCACACCGCCCCGCCCCCCCGTCCCCCGTCCCCCGGCCCCGCCCCGCTTCCGTCGGCTGCTAAGGCGTTCTGTTCCCTGTCGCGTTTGGCGGCGAGGAGAGCGGGCGCCGGGTTCCGGCTGTTTCTGGCTGCTCTCGGGGACCTGCAGATTGAGTGACAGCAGCTCCAGCTCTGTTACATCTGGGGTGCGAGAGGGCTGGGGAGGTGTCATTAACAGCCACGCGTCACCGGGGCCAACACCATACCCCCCCGATCCTATTAATATTAATGGTTAATGCTCCGAACTGTGTCTTGACATGCACAGCGAACCTGCAGACTGAGCTCCACACGTGCTCCTAAATCATGCCCCTGATGTGAATCTGAAGTATTTTAAACGACCATCTTCATGGGTCCTGTAGGTCTACAACTGATGTCCAGCAAGTCTGAACACAAAGACCTTACACAGTCAACCCAGCCAGGGCAGGTCTATGAGAAGTTGAAACCCAGGGAAAGTGTTTGGTTGGATGTACCAAACGTTTATGCATCAGCAAAGAACGGATTGCTTAGAGCATACTCAGTGTGTCTACATCCCATTCAGGACTAATGCAAAGGACAGTCGTAAATTTTATCTGGGGTGGTTCTGGCACCTTTTCAATGACTACTGAACTGGCCAGTATTCCTCATTTAAAAATGATTCACTAATTAATTTCTCAGTCTCTTCTTCTAAACCCTACTAGTGAGTGTCACTGCAGACACACTACATGAAGAAGACAAAGTCTGAAGGTCATGTGCTCGATACGGCAGTCCTACCAGTTCAATTAATGTCTCCTTAACAAACTAGTTTCATCAACCATTACCATGGAATACTATATGACAGCCATGTGACTCCCACATACTAACACTATGGTTCATAGCCATGTTCAGGTGTACCATTTAGACCATTGGCAACCCTGACAGCGGCCTTACCACAAAATGCAGCTGATCCATAGCACGACTAGGCCAGGCCACTGGCTAACCAAGCCTGAACGCAGTTTAACTAAGTTGCTGAACCACGCTTGGCTGTAACCTAAACAAATCGGTCTAACCAATTTTTCAGACTAAAACTACAATTTGACAGGTTTTAGCTGTTCCCCCTATGCTCCTCTCCTGCTACACTGTTCTTAAGCATATAATTGAGAGTAACATTTCCTCCCCTCCTGAACTTCTGTGTCCCTCCTAAGTTTTCATCCCGTGGGAAGTTCGGGGGTCCTCAGCCCCGCCTGGCACTTGGTGCACACCGTGTCACGCCACGCATTAAGAAACAGCCCGAATCTGGACGCCAACCAAGGTCAGCCTGGTGCGCATTCCTACAGCCGTCATCAAGACTGGAATTACGCTGATTCCAGCTTTTCTGAGGCCATCCCTCGATAAAAAGCGAGGAGGAAGCTTGCTCAGATATGCACAACCGTAATGACCGCTTGGAATCTGCCGCCGTTCGGGGACGTTCCGGGACGAGTTTGGCGTGAGCGTCGGGTGGATAACATCGCTGCCTGGCACATTGCGAGCATATTTTATTTTCCGTCAGACTCCACAGTGGAATTCCCCATGACTGAGTATGTAGGTGAGGTGGGTGAAAAAAAAAAAAAAACATTCTGTTGCTGTTTTTGATTTCCTTTTTTCAGAGACCTAACAAATGGAAGGAAGTGTTGGTATAGCCACACAGAATATAACATAACTAATAGTGGATCATGTTATGACTAACAACCTGATGGTGAATAGTTGTTATAGGGGTAGATAATCCACATGTGCTTCCATATATTTAAGTATGATCCATTTATCAAAAGACCAATTTAAAATTTAAATTTATAAAACTTTGGGTCTTACTGTTAACCATGTTAATACCTATATTAATCATGTGCAAACACTGAATTTCCAAAAAAAAATTGCTTAAAGCAGGAATACAACTTTTGTCTGTAGTAAGATATTCAAGGGGAAGTATTTTACTTGTAAAAGTATAGCTTTTACCATATGTATATTGTGATTGGAAAGGTATAACTTTGCTGGACATACTGCCTCCTACACCGTCTAAGAACTATAGTATGAAAAGAACACTTAAATAGTATTAGTACATAGAAAGTTCTGTTTACATGTAATATTTTACATAGGGTAGAAGAGTATACAGAGTAAGATGGCTTAATATGGGGTAGAGTTTGGGGAAAGGAATGTGCAGAGGATAACATGGGCATTCTATGGTATTCTGGATAGAGCCCTAACAGAGGGAGCTGGGTAACTATGTTATGGAGTGGTTGCATGCATACAGTAGGGTATGTTATGTAAGTGATACACACATTTATGCAATATTTATCCTGTAACATCATTCTTGATTAAATATATGTGCTGTGTTACTACATAAAGTACAGTGCTAGGCCTACTTCTAAAAACACAGAACAGGTATACTGTGATTTAAAAACTAATTAATGGGCATATGTAAGTATTGCTATGCTTCCTCGCCCCAAAACTAGACCAGCTCAGTGTTTTTCCATCCAGCGTGAATTGTGTTCTTCAGAAACAGCCACACATTAGAAACAATGAATTGCCCATTGTGGGTGGGACAATATGTTCTTCTGGGCCAATCATATTTGGTCTGTTGCTGAATGGTGAGTTTTACTAAATCTTGAATACTATAGAAGGTATATAAAATTGAATGAGAAACAAGGTAAAAAAATGTAATGTTCACCCTCTTGGTAAAGGCAAACTGAAAAGGCTTCACAAGATGCTTGGATTCAATCACATACTTTTTAGAATGATGGTCTAAAAAGTACGTTATATAATTTTAAGAATTAGAGATTTTAAGAAGTGGTTTTATTCCCAAGGTTAAAAAATAAAAAGCATTTTATGGAGGGGCAATTACAACTTTTTCTGAAACTCTTTTTTATTGTAGAAATATAAGAATGAATTATAATTTGTGAACTCGGGTTAATAGAAACATTCCAAGAATATAACTGGAGACATTATTGCATTGTGCTCAAGTGGATAAAACCAGCGTACTTGAAATTCTCATTCAAAACATTAACCTTGTTTCAAGGCCACAGAAAAGTACAAGAAGTAAAAAGTAATTCCACAAAAATAATTTACAGAGCAGACATTTTTAGTTTTCATAATGAAACCTTGCAAAATTACAAAATGCAATGGTAGAATCGTTTTTAACAATTAAACATGGTCAACAATGCTCAACCTTACGCGAAGACAAGACGTGAGATGAATCTCTGTACCACGATTATTTCACAGACATTACAGTATGGCTGCACAATATGACAAAAAAGTGCAGACAAAACCAAAGTAAAAAAGCGAGAGCGGACCCCTCAACGGCTTTTGTGCTGACCTTAAAATGAAACGCGCGGAAGCAACATCTGGCTCATCAGATGGATCCTATGCATCAGCGGGCAGAGCGACTCACGGGGACAGACTGGCGGCTGGCTTTGACAGCAACAGTTCATTTCGAACATAATCAATTTATGTGCAGCTCCGTAATAACCATCTGTGTGCCGCGCGAGGACGGGGTCCGAGGAACGCGCCGTCTCTCTCTCCGAACGGCCAAACGAGCGGATCTGCGGGAGATGCCCGCTCACTCGCTCGCCCGCCCGCTCGCGCTGCGAGGCGCTCTCGGCTGCCGAAGCCGTGCGAACGGCGTAGCGGCGGGATTCCGTCTGGAAGCATCCATCTCCACTCCGAGGTTCACCTTGTCTTTCTGAGCATGCTCAAAAACGCAGCTGATTCCCAAGGGCCCGGATTCCATCTTAATACGGTGCGTTTTGCCTGTAGCACTGAATGACTTTTTGAGCCATAGGTCATTAATTTTAGCAACCACAAAATTCACAGTCTTGTGTAAGAAACAACAAAGTACAGTACTGCCAGACTACATATGATCCAAGGTAATACCTAAAAACAGCCACATTTAGTGTAAAACACCGTTCTTCAGGGAAATCAAGTTATGCACATCAATACTGTGTACACTGTCACATTATTGTAATTCAAAGTCAGAGTGGGGAAAATTCAGCGCTGGATAAATTCATATCTATACATGTGGTAAGGTTCAGGTTAAAAATGTCTCACATGAGCTTAAAATACCACCGTGGCATGGAGAATTCTCCTAAATTCGATTTAGTCCTCTCGCAAGGTTAACCTCCTGGAATGCAGAAAGTAGTGAGAACCGCGTTCCACCTTTAGTGTCAGAATTTCCAGAGGAATATGCCACTCATCCGATTACCCAATCACCTTAGTGAGCCAATTACATGCGGCGCTGTCAGGGCCTATTGCAAAAAGCAGCTCGTACCCAGACATCTCCAGCTTGAGGCGCGAGATACACGAATCAAGCCTCCCGCGACCTCTCACCCCTACATGCAATTTTCATAAGAGCTATCAGCATGGTAAGACAACGGCTGGCCCCCTGAAAGCATCACGACTTTGACCTCTGCTGAAAGATTCTAGAGGGAAAATAAAAACAACCTTCAACTGATACAGCGCGTAGTATCAGCTGTGTTCTTGGAAGTGATTTATTTCCATCTCAGGGTGTTTTTTCCCCCTTTCTTCAGTTTGTTGTGCTCCTGCAGATGAACAGAGTTATTGGTGTTACTGTGCATTTCATGAGATACTTACGGCTGGATGTTGGCATTTAATTACCAGACAGCCCCGCCCCCTGCCCGTTATCTGGAGTGCTAGAGTAGATATGTCCTTTTCTTGGCCTCTCAGCTTAAGCCTGAAGCTTCATCTGAAGCCCTCGCAGACAGACTGCCGCGGCGTGAAAATCGCGTGCAAAATGGTAGATTCAGCTTTTTGTAAATTCTTTTATAGCCATATCCCAACTTATGGAAGTCGACAACCATTTTCTGTTCAAGCTCTGGAGAGCTCTCCTGTTAATAATAATGATAATGTATGCTACTTTTATACTACAGGGTAAGAGAGAACGCTTTGAATGTTTCTGGTTAATTCTAGAGGATCACATTGTCTAAAATCAGAATGATGGTATCGATTTGTTTTTGTTGGATTAGTCAAAGGTGTGAATAAATATGTCCCTCTTATTGTCTGGAATAAAATTCATTATCAGCGAACAAATTTTAAGCAGGAAAAATTATCCAGCAATGACATTCATTATGTTGTCATTCTGTATTTTCTGTCCTATTTAATGAAGGGCATGAATAAATATGGAGGTATGTCTGCGCTGTATATCAAGTCTCAGTCTTATTGACCTTAGCAAAGGCTTCTACAGAATGGAACTATGGAAATATCCCTTACCAGTTTTTAAGCCAGTTCTGGTGGACGGTTAACACATAAGTGTCCATTGTACAAAGGGTATGAATTGGAGCCTGTGGTGGAATGTCTGGGTGTGTGGTGGAATGAGGGTTAGGAATGAGGGCTATATATAATATAAATATTTCTGTTCCCAGCATATATTATATACATATGCGCTAATTATAATGTTGCTGTTTTAGCTTTGGCATCCTATGCATTATACATACAGTTCTGTGTGCCCTTGTGTGTTGGAAATGTGCAGCCCTCTCTCTCTCTCTAATTGACATGGGTAGAAGGCCCAGCAGCTGTGTGGCCCTCTGTGACTGTCACCATCACCTGGGCCACCTGGACACTGTAGCCATCAGCTGCCACCGCCGCACTTTGTCACTGCGTTAAAATATTCTCTGCTTTATTTATCACCCGCACTACTGTCATTGTTTCCCCTGTTTTTCCCTTCTGCAGATAGCGCCTTCCTGGACTTAGAAGCATTTCTCGGTAGAGGCAGACGGTGTTTTCAACCCAGATATAAATTGTATATCCACAGCAAAGCTCTGCTGAGCTTTGAATGCATGTAGATATGTAAATGGTGTTCTTTATATGCTGCTAACACGTGTATCATTCACCACGTTTGACGGTCTTGTCTGTTTGCTTGACTTGATAGGCGGCGTGTCTTCGGCTTCGGCTGTTTGAACAGCGGTTCCTGTGAAACGCCAACGTTTGGGGGGGAAAAGAAGGCACATCACAATCCGCGTGACACGGAGGTCACTCCGCAGAGTCTTCTCACGCTCAAGGGGGCCTGGATGGGCTCCGACTCGCCAGCGAGCTCCTCACTGTGTACCCATACATCAGTTTTCTTCTCTCCCATCCTGATTCTCACATTCTGTTTTTTTTCCCCCTCTTTCTTTCCAAGGTTCTTTCCAATCGGAATCCTTTGATTTTTCTCCTGTTCCTCAATTCTTCATGGAACTCTGCATATCAAAGGGTTTTTTTTCAGAGGGAGCGAGCCGGCCAAGTGTACGAGGGAGACTGCTGATCAGAGGTTAGCGGGACCAGTGGGGGGCTGCGTGCCTCCGATCCAGGCCAGACTCCACTACAGACAGGGACTTAAAAGTTACGCACAACATGTCCTGTGATCCCAATAAGCGCGCTTGTTAGTGGAATGGATAACAGCAGCGCACACCTGGGTCCTCCGTGTTTGGCAGCGGTTTTAAAGGAGGACGGGGCTCGGTGCGGCTTGTAACTGAGAGCTGGGTCAGCGGATGAGCATTAATAAGGAAAACGGGATCCGTTTGATATCTTGGCGATTTGTTTCAGTATGTTAGTCGTTCAGGGGCTCTTTTTTTTTTTGGAAGAAGCTGGGACTATATCTGTAAGAGCCCAATTTAATTTGGGTAGCCAATAATTGCACTGCCAGCCATGAGAAGCATGGTTCTGCGATGCTGGGAGAGTGACCTATGAATGTCATTAAGACCCGCCTCATATTTGGGACCTGGGGACTAATTTCTGTACCAGCTTATTGACCACGAGTGTTGTCTATCTCACAGTGGGGCCTAATAACAGCATTGCTTGGGGTTGTTATCAACATGAAAGGGTTGTTTGTGTGAGCACAAATCCACTGAACGTTTAGTTTGGCTGAGCAATCTGAGTGCTTCAGACCACGGTCCATTGTGTCATACTCTATATCCAGCTCACATTCACAGAGAAGCAGAAGTTACATGGCAGTTGGCTGTGTAAGAAAAAGAAAACCCCTTTTTAAAAATTACAGTTATGCACAATAAAACAAGCAATATGGTTATCGCCTTTGTAAATAGCCTGATGAAAATTATTTTTCTACTTAGAGGTAACAATAATAATAGTAATACATAATACACAATAAAAAACAAGAAATGCATGCACTAATCCATCAAATTGCATCAGGTGCTTGCAAACTATTGCATCAACCTGGGTTTGTCAAGCTCTTTTTCAAAGATGATCTTTCTCTATCTTCATACTCATGTAGGCAGAGCAGGTAATGATATACTTATCCAACACTGTTAGAGCACTTGCAAATGTAATTCACAGCAATGAAAATTTGCCTAACAGCAGAATGGTTGCAAGAGCAGGTCAGACAGTTTGAGGGGTAATTGGTCCTCCAAGGTTTACAATAGTTCAGCATGTCAAAGACAAGTCGTTATGCTAAATAAAAACCCATCCTCTAACACAACACAGCGGAGAGCCTTTTTGCTGCTTTTGTTGTAGGATTCGAGGATCTGTCGTGGCAATTATTTCATGGAGCATTGTCCTGCATGCCTTTAACATGTGTTGACCCACAAGCCATGGGTGTGTGCAGACATCTGGCGTGTGCTTGGCCCTGCAAGGGGGGTTGCCTCTAGTAAGGCCACAGCTGGGGAGACAGCTGAACTTGGGCTGGAGCGCACCCCACCACGCTATGGGTCTGGAGCAGTTCGGACACACTGACAGCTGCTGTTATTGTGAGCGTCACACACCTACTTATTGCAGTTTGAAACTGCTGGGTGCACTATTGAACCCTCCATCCCCCCCCAGACAACTTCCTGCCCCTCTCCCTACCTGAACAACAAACCGTTACTGGCTGAATTTCCAAAACAGGAGCTTCTTTCATTTTTTAGGGCTACCAGTAAGTTAAATAAATAATAATAAACCAAAATGCTTACTAATAAGAATTGTTTGACGTATTAGCTTTCAAATAATGTAACAGATAAACTTTTAAAACAACTACCTTGCTGCCCATTTTGCTTGATTGATTTTTAAGTTGGTCACGCTCCTCAAAATTCAGCTAACCAGCTAGGTACATTACAATAGCATTATGTGCATTTTCAGATTTTCCTGGTCAGCATCTACACATTGCCTTTTCTAATGTACTTCTTTTAGAAACCTAAGGCTGGCTGACTTAGCTAAGTCATCTAGTTTACAGATAAAGTTTATCATGAAGCTAAAGTTAGCAATCCCGAGTGGCAATTGTGACTAGAAGATTCCATGTTTGAATGTTAATGCAAAACACTGCCATTCTACCTTTGAGAAAACCATTTATCCTAAGCCTCCAGGGTGGATGGACAGATACGTCAAATGTAGGTTATAAATCTCACCCTGGATGCATTCTGATCAGGTGTCTGCTCACAAAAACAATGCAATCCTGAATACAGCACTATAATGGGCATCTTGTTTGAACTTTTGAAGGTTGATTCTTATCCACACTTCTGTGTCCTCAAGCAGTCAGATGTGGTTATATCAGGGCAAGCCCTGCTAACAAACACCACTGCAACTGCAAGCACACAATAAGCCACATACTCTGCTGTCTCAAAGCGAAACTCACGGGTTTGCGACAGAATTGCACAGGGGATGCAGCAGGCTCCTTGAGAGGAAAAATGCCCAAAAAAAACTTTTCATACACAAAGAGATTCAGTACAGATTCCTCCCTAGATTTGTGTAGGTATTTTTAGGCATCAAAGTCCAAGTCCCTCTCCTTCTCACAGCGTGGAAGCCAGCACTAAGTTCTCTTACTTCAAAGCACTGCAGAGGGCTGGGCGTATAGTGGCAAAGATGCACTGACGACAAACAAGATCAGGTTGGAAACCAAAGTTCAATGAAACAGTAAGGAACTTGTTTTAGCCCTGTAGGGTCTCACCTTTGACAGCACCCCCTGCAGGTCAGAGTTTAAATTGGACAAGGTGGTGTGTGGCTGCTAGCCATGGCTGGCTGGACAGAGTGTAACCAGTAGGGCATGAATACAGGGCTGGGTAAGTGACAGAGAACCCATTACGAGGAAAGAGAAGTTTTGATTCACTATCGCGTTTCTCAGAACAAGTGAGACATTGTCTATGCAGTGAGTCAGTCCAATCTGCCGGCTGTATTCATATGAAAACAGCATTTTTTCCCCTCTCCGCCTTATTTAAAAACCTCTCTCTGAACAGCAGCTCTGAGTCACTCTGATACATTTGTGCCTGTTACATATATCCTGCAACATCCATATCTTTTAATGTACAAATGATTTCACAGCAGCACCCCACGTTGTGACACAGCAGGAGTTATCAGCGGCATATGAAAAAGCCGGTACTCTGCTACCGAGCCCAAACAACTTTATTTTTCAAACTGAAACACGATAATGGAGGTCTCATGGGGTCAATTTTTTATGTGCCAGACATGATGGTCTTTGCAAGTCAACAGAAACATTTATGGGCTTCACGGCACATGGCATGACACATTCTTATAACTCTGCACCATCTTTGTTGGCTGTTGGCTATTGGCCAGTTCTGTGGAACGGCACGAGAGCGTCGAGTTGCCTCTTTATCTTTGTGCCACGAACAGAATGCGCTTCAGTGGTAATTCTGCCTCTCTTCTGATATCTGGGAGTTCAGCAGTTGGCCGAGGGCCGTTCTGCGAACCCCTGGTTACACTGCGCGTTTCGCATCCTAGCGACTCAAACCGCCGTGGCATTCGAGTGCGAGAGCTGGCCGCGAGCTCTCCTGGAGACCCGACAACTGGAACCGCTCTATGGCATGAGTGAGCTGCTCTGAGAAGCCTCACAGACTCAATCTGAAGGGAAAAGCCAGGTGGCAGTCGATTGATCGGTCATTCGATTACATTCGTATTTCGTTAAGCAGCTTTTGAGATGCTGAGGAATTATGGGCTGAGGTATTTGCTGGGTCAGCAAAGATCCAGCTTGCATTGAAATGCTGTTGTCTATATGCACCTCTAAAATTTGGGAGCAGAGAGCACTCAGACAGTTAGCTCTTTTTGTTCAACTCTTTATACCCGCCTCCTGCTATCTACGTTATTTATGTGGCCTTGTTGTCATTCACAGAATCTAATATAAAAATGAAATGATAATGAGACAATCTGATTTAAGAAAAAGAATAATGAGTGACAGTTACAGGCAGAACTTATGTTCCCTCAAGGCCTCTGTTCAAGATAACTGTCGCACATTTGGTCCTTAAACTTGATTACAAATATAATCACTTGATTTATTTCCTTACTTATTCCACATTTTTCACAAATTTTAGTGTCAACTGAAAATGTAAGTCTTGTATGAATTAGTTTCAAATGATGAAGCACACTGTGGTTAGATGGAAAGTAAGATTGCTGTTATCTCTACTCTCTAATATAATAAGAGTGAATTCATACATGAGTAAGTTAGAGGATAGGTGTGTGGCTGGGTGTGTGTGCACATGCATTAGGGATTATGTGTGTTTTTCCGTGTGTGCGTGCGCGTGTCCGCGCATCCAGGGCGCGGCAGGGGGGCATCGGGATTTTGCGGCGTTCTCCGAGAGCGGGGGCCAGAGCTGACATCCATCACGTCTAAAGAATGGGGATTTCATCATTTCCTGTTCTTTCTGGAGGGACCTCGGCACCTGGTGCACACAGCTGTACCTCATTTAGAATGCAATTTAAAAGGAGCGGCGAGAGCGCGGAGGCGCGGTGCGCACCGGCTCTGCCTCGTCATTAAGGCCCCGCATAACGGGCTCCGTGGCGCGGAGTCAACGCCTCTGAATGGGGGATTGTTGCCGTTGTGAAATTTTCATGAGCGCTGGCAATGCCTGAAAAGCTACTACAAACACCCCCGCCACAAAACCGTAATTTAATACATAAAACATTCAACACATAATTCGAATTTTCCTTATTAAAGAATGCTTGTTCCGCGCATTCCGTCGGCTGGGCTCGCCGTGGAAACAGGTCAGCTCTTTAAGGTTCTAATTCATTGTCTCAGCACACACGGCTACAGATATGCGCAGCTTTTAGGTTTTTTTTTGCTGTTCCCGCGAAGCGCTCGTTAATGCCATGCGAGGGAAACAGTCCAATGCAGCGTGCGCAAATGGTAGCGTAACATACGCAGGAGCTGCCATGCGACGCTGTGCCTGA